>OY727107.1:22219429-23469429 GCA_963402855.1 Ormia ochracea | reverse complement strand
ATTTTATGTAAGTTTTCTTTCATATTTTACAATTTTATTTTGATATTGTTTTATTTTATTCGTTATTCAAATAGTTTCACATTGTTGCGCGTAAAATTTCTTACTTTTCACACCAATTCGTTTAATTCCAATATCAAATCTAATATTCACTCAATATTTTATTACTCTCTATCTATATTGGCAAATATATTTTTATTTTTTTAGCTTCAACCTTCCTTTTTACCTTTCTTTATTCGTTTTTTTGACATTTATTTAAATTTTTTTTACTTAGAATTGAGTTAAATTTATTTTTTTTTTTAATATTTTTATTTGTTTTTTTTTTTTTGTTTCTTTAATATAAGATATATGTTTTACTTTACATTGTTAGTATAAAGCTTTTATTGGTTTTTTAATATATTTAAATAAATGTTTTGTTATTTTTATTTATCTCATTTACTCTAATATTTGGCGTTGAAGAAAACCTTTTTCTTGTTTTAAATAACGCGTTTAATAAAAATCTCCTTTTCTATTATTCTTGCCTTTAATTTTTCTTTTTAAACTGTAATCTTACGTTTGTGTTTTCAAAATATATAGCTTGAATTCATGTAATTCTTTAATCGGTATTTTATTTTTCGTTACAATACTTATACAAGGCTATAAAATAATGTAAATTCTAAGAAGTGTTTTGTTTTAATAAATTTTTTTTAATTAACTAACGACAAGTTGCTTAGACTTGTGCTTCTAAAATTCCAATTGAAAGTTTAAAAGCTTTTTTAATGGGGGAAAACAAACAAATAAAAACAATTGTATAATCTAAATAAATTTTGAAATATAAATTACAAAATAAGTACAAACATTTTTAACAAACAAACAAAATTGTTAACTGATCGAAAATTGTTTACGGGAAAATTAAATTATATACATATTTAGTTTCTAAGGAAAAATGACTTTATGTAAGTGAAACTTTGAAAAGCTTCTCCAACAATTTAAATTAAATAAATTTCTCAAAATAAGCAAAACAGTGCACTTAGCATTCATAGAAATTGTATGCATCAAAATTTATTAATATTAATCACATGGCAATCGGAAAAGCTGTTCTTATATTGCAATACCTCGTACAGCGCTACTTTTAATTTGAAATTAAAGAACAGCTGCAAGTATTATGCCCAAGTTTTGAAATGTAAGAAAGAAATGAAATGAAAGAAACAAAAAAAGGCATTTTGTACATCTTTCACGTAAATAATTTCATTAATTTTACTAAATAATATTTTTAAGAAATAAAACAGTAGAGAACAGAGAACTAAATACCAAACATATGTGGAAAAATCCATTAAAGTAACTTACGTGGAATTTAATTTACTTAAAATGGAATTACAAAATCTAAATACCATTTACCATTACGGCTAGAGGAATAAGTATAGTAATCCGAAAAAATTTACGAATAATGTGAGTATATCATATCAATCAACGAGGCAGAGTAATTGCGTAAGAAATTATTAAATATTTTTAGTTTACTGTATAATATAATTGGGGAAAGAATTTTCAAATTACTTCCTCTTGTCTATACACAGACGAATTAATTTTGTATCATTATTGTATCTGTATACAAGTCTTACTTGTACCATTATTATTTCTGCGGCGAGAGAGAAAATGTGAAAAGAACGGAGCAATTTTACAAAAATAATCTCACTTGCGTTTATAGAAACAACCCACTTGTGTACATGTAAAAAAGAAATGTTGGCAAAAATATTTTCTTTGTGTAATAACTTTAAAATTGGATACAGAACTTAAAGAATCACAAGCAAGTCGCATTAAATATTTTTGTGCATTTGGTAATATAAAATGCAAATAGGCATTTGAAGTCCTTCACTATTTTATACAGACGCACGATGTGATATGATTCCATGATATTTTGTTTGTAGTTAAAGTTTATTTATCAAAATATAAAATATTTGAATTCTGTATTCTTCAATCTTTTGTTATTGTTATTACTATTAGTATCAAAACACTTTCTTCTCTTGTTTCTTCTTTAGTTGCAATATTTTGCCAATTTTTGGTGGGCTCTTAAGCGTATTTCCTGACTAAAATTAGAAAGTATTAAATATCTAAAATTTTTAACAAATAATGCAGTTTAAAAGTGTTTATTTGTAAGTATATACAAATAATGTGTTTAGAAACTGAGAAATAACATTTTTGCATAAAATTTATTTAAAAGGATAAATTTTCCTAAGTATCAGATGAATCGAACAGAGGTTTTGATGCTCACTAATAACAGAATTGCTAATTGAAGTGAAAAAAAATACAAATACATTTACTTATACAAATTGCTATTATTCATTTTTAATGGGAAAAGTTTTCAAAAGCTAAAATGGTGTTTAAGCGCTCAATAACACTCTTTATGAATGCAGGTGGTTAAAAATTTTTAAGAAGAAAGCACAGAAAGTTAAAAAAAGTTTTCGCAAAGACATCGACGTATATTTGTGTTTTGATTGCTCTCGGTACATTTATTTAGAAGAAGAATAGAAATAAAACAATTATGAAGTTGGTGCTGTGAAGTGTATCAAGAATGTCAGCAATAAAATGTCATTTTATGAAATATCATTTTATGAAATGTCATTTTGATGAAATTCCATATTTGTAATTTAATTACAATTTAAATAATTAAAGTGAACATCTGGAAAGCACTATACCTGCTGCATAGTTAAGTCTAAGTTTGTGATTTTGGTTAAGTATACTTTTCAAGTTTTACTTTATCGCTAATTTCTTAGCCGTTATTATCTAAGAAATTGTCCAGTATTTACGAACTTTTAATGAATTTTTTGTGATATAAATTTTCAAGGAATGCGTATAATAAAACATAAGTTATCTCTCTGCAGATCGGCAAAAATTATTCTTATTATTTATCAATTGGCAAAAGCAAAAATTCTATTAACAGATCACAAGTCACAAGTCCTCAAAGGTTGTGTATATGTACCTAATAAAATAAATTATAAACAAATGCTTAATAAACTATATAAACAATATATATAAATATATCTATCTATATATAAATGTATATATATCTATATATATATATATATATATATATATATGTATACATACATGCAGACAAATGCACATACTACTAACTTAAAATAAATAAAATTGAAAATATAAAAATTGCATTAAAACAACTACAGTAAGTGCTAGAAGAATTGCTCACAATAGAAATATTAATTTTAACACAGTTCTACAGAGGTGATTAGAGTAATTAAAATACATTTAGTACTTGTTGCTACAATGTGCGATTTATCGTTTAAATTCATATTACATGTTTTAAGTATCGGGTAAGGGGACACCATACAATGTATCAGATTTATGTGGTTATTATGACTGCACGACTTTACTTAGGGAATGAAGGACTTTGTAGGTATGCAAACTGAAAACGGGCAAAGCAAGGTTAAAACGGGGTAAATGGAAGAAGGAAACTGCTTGAACATGCATCGAATGCCAAGGATTGAACATAAAAATTTATATAAATGGTAGCAGCACAATCAGTGCCAAATTATAAAGAAAACTTAAGATTATATAAAATAGCAGCAGAATTAGATTTGAAGGATATATTTTGGCCGTTTAATTTTAGGAGGCATTCGTAGCTGCAGCTGATGTTGACGTCGCCTGCCGATAATAAATATTTGCCCCTTTAATGGGTAAGGGATGAGCTTCAGTATTAAAAACCCATTCATCCAAAGGTATCACCGAATCATCAGAAAACAACAGATACAAATACTAAAGAGGATAATGGTTGAATTTGGTTTTTATTACAGTACATAATTTATCAAAACATTAGAAAGGAGTAAAGGAATTGCTTCCACTTACCTTAAGGGTTTCAGCTAAGAAGAAACTTTGTTGTACATCATCCTTTTGTGGTATTTCCTGATACACATTTTTTATACCCGAATAGCCATGGGGGGTGCGGCAATACTTTTCGAGAGCCTGTACGGCATCCCATCCCCAATCGCGATACTTTTGATCATGTGTCAAACGCCAGAGTATAAAGTAACTTTCAATTGTTTCGGGCCTTAAGATATAATATCGTTCACTCGATTTTAACGCTCGAGCCTCGGAGGCTTCACTGAAGCTACAATGAAATAGGAAATTAATTAATTGATCACCGAATGGTTTGTTTACCGTAAGCGTTTGTTTTTATTGCAGAATATTATAGAAAAGCCTTTATTTAACGTATTAGCATGAGAATTTTGAAATATTGAATAACCAATACCTCTTGAGCACTAGAGAAAAATTCTACCGAGTAGAAACTTCTAACTAGTGGTATAAATTTTTGCCACGAAAGCCCTGTAAATATATAGACACTTTTTTCTTGCTGAAAAAATTGCTTTGAAGTAGCTAGAGTGCTGCTTGCAAGTCCAATACCTACTTAAAGGTAAGAGCCTTAAGTAAGAATTACCGTTGGGCTTCCGGTGCAAGTTCAATTCTCTCAGAATTTGCTACTCTACAAACACGGGTATGAAATATCGAAAGGAAGATACTCGGTAATTATAAAGTAACCATTTTTTACTGCACTATTTTTAGTGACCTATCAAGCGTCTGATAATTTCTTGTAACGGATCTGGTAAATATTTAATTTTTTCTGAACTAGAACTTGGTCTCCAAATTTATCTACTTTTCTATTTTATATTTAATGAAATCAAATTAAACTATTTTGCTGTAATAAACTTGCTAAAACCATTACAGCTATTTTAGTCGCAGAGCAAAGAATAAATACATGTGTAAACCGAATAGTTCAATAGTTTTGAAAAGCTTTCAATTATATTGAGTCAACTTACCGGAATGCTTCTGGTCCTAAGTGTGTTGTTGCGCGAATATAACTTTCATGGCAGGTATTGGTTATTCCTTTGCCAACGTTCATAAACTTTTGGCTGTGTTGATTTTGTCTAGTATTGGCTCCTAAGGCAAATAGACCGCCTAAGAAATATATAAATTTCAAAGATACACTTCTTGTAAATAAAATTCGTGTGTATAAAATATTACAACTTACCTGCGAAACAAGCCAAGTGATCCATTTTATGTTCCAAACGATCAAATTTCAAATCTGAGACATAAGTTAAGCCGTTCGTACTAGTTCTTACCATTTGTTCAATAATAGCTATCATAGATTCATCGAACATTTGTCTGGCTTCTTCATCGGTTTGACCAGACTGAAGCCAGGCTTTGAGCAAATATTCATAAAAACTGTCGCCTAAAGCACCCAGAGACATGTGCACTGTCAAATGATTATAGCGTAAGTAAATATTTTTAATTTGTATTATCAAATACTTACTTTGACCCCATTTACCAGTTTTCGGATTCAAAAAATTTGGATATAAGCCTTTGGGCTTTTCCATTTCTTTTAATATTTGTCTAATAGTTTGGACTCTCTCCTTGTACAGACCATTACCAGTTATATCGCTTAAATAACTAAATTCTAAGTGCAGAGTACCAAATTCAGAGAGAATTGAGCTTGCACCGGAAGCCCAACCGTAATTTTTACTCAAACCGGTTTTAGGATTTACCAAACCATAAGGAATGCCGGTGGGAGTCTGGAAGGCAGGCAACAGCTTATCGGCCACATGCTGCGCTTTCTCCTTATAAAGATTATCACCCGTGAAAGCATACATTGTTAGGAGGCCACCAATAAAACGAATATTTGTCTCAAATACTGATAGATCGGCGCTAACATTGTCGAGGCTAAATTTTCTCTCAATCCAATCTCTGCCTTCTTTATACTCTTCTTCCAGACCCATAATATAAAGTGTATCAAGGCCATCGACAATTGTGGCTCCCAAGTCTAGGGAACCAAAAATACTGCCACTATGGGCCCGCTGTGATAGAGGTTTAAGTTCATTTTTGCCCCATGCATAGAGTTTGTAATTTTGCCAGGAATGCTGCATCATCTGCAAAAAAGAAGGAAAAAATTTATTTAAAATTTTTTTTTCTTAAATTTAATAACAATTATTATGGATGTATGTGAAGATAAATACATAGAATTAAAAACCTTTTTAAAAAGTATGGAATTAATACTTTATTTTCTCTGTGTAAAATGTAGGAAATTTTTATAGAATTTCAAATTTTTTCTAGAAATCCCCTCACCGCATCTACAAGGAGATTTCTTATATCGCGCAAGAGCCCTGAATTATAAATATATATGTATATAATGAGTGTTTTTATAATGTTTTATATAAATTCCTTACTGAACTTAAATTCCTTGAAACTTAGTTTCACAAAAATTCCTAATTATAACTTAGCGGTATTTTAAATATTATTACAGGTGCTTAAATAAGTGAATTCATTTTCCTTACATCTCCCTCCTCGGGTAAAAATTATTTTATTAATTTTTTTTTATGTATGATTTATATAGATTATTATAGTATTGTATTAAACTGTTATTATAAATTATTTATTATTCCGTATGTGAAACAGGCAACAACTTCGTGATGTGAAAAAAACTCGACTCAGATCCTCTATGACGTGTGTTTATATTGTAAATTGACTTTAATAATTTTCCCATTATTATATATGGTCCAATTTTTAATTCATCCATTTTTTTCCGATTTAGTTTTGTGACCGTTTACTACGAATACCATATCTATTATTACTTGGAACTCGAAGTATTTTCTATTTTTATCAAAGCTTCTTTTGTTATAATTGTCGGATTTTATAGTATAGTACTTTGTAAAGCTATTTTCCTGTTGTTTAGCTAATCTTTTAGTGTACCCTTTTGGTTTAGTTCATCCGGTAATATTATGCTATCTGTGCCTTCAAATAAATATTTTGATGTGAAGCCAGTAATTATGTGTTCCCTTTCATTGTATAATTGTACACATTCTTTCGCTATTGTAGTCCAAGATCGTTTTTATTCGTTTTCATCTAATCTAATTTTCATCTGCATCTAATTTTGTTTACCAGTGTCTGATTTAGTCTTTCGTTTAATCCATTTGAAAACGGTGCCTCTACTGCAGTAAAAATTATGGGTATGGATTTCGGTTTTTAAAAATTTTTGAATTTCTTAACTTAACTTAATCCAGGGTATTGATCTAATAAAACCATCCCAATTTTGTGATCATCTGTTGCTTTCTGAAATAGTTTTACAAAATCCTGCGCATTTTGTGTTTTGGATGTTGAAATATATGCATATCTTGTAAAATGGTCGACCGGAAGATGTAGATTTATTTTTAAATTTTTATTTATTTATATTTATAATAATATTATTTTTATATATAACTAGTTGGGCCCGTTACTCGTTTTTTTAATTTTGAACTCGGAGAAAATGAAAATCAGTGTTTTTAGTTATTTATAATAGAAAAAAATGTTTTATTCAAAAATCAATATTGTAATAACACACAATTTATGTTTTTTTCTTGTTTTATGTATTTTAAAATGTAAAAATTTAAATTTTTATAATTATAAATTACTAATTAACGCTGCCACACACCGATTAAGAACCCAACGCTTTCAGCTAAACAGAGCATCAGCTTATGGCGCTTATCTCTATCGGGCAAAAACAACAAAAAAAAAGTGAATATTACGCCATCTGTCAAACGAACTTTAAACTATACAGAAACACTACTCACGGCCTATATACCATGCATATAAAATTTGGTTAAAATCGGTTCAGTAGTTTTTGAGTATGTCGATCCCGAACATATAAGACATTTATATACATATATACAGGGTGAGGTAAAAAACTGCAACAAAGTAAAACGCCATAAATTTTTTATTTTTTTTAAAATTTTATTGAATGAAAGCAAAAAATGTCGGAAATAGCATAAAATTTTAGAATAAGTTTAGATTTGTTCGAATTGAACACCTTTGGCACGAATTATGGCCTTCAAACGGCCAATGAAACCGTCACAGCTGGCCGAATGTTGCTCTGCGGTATTTTGGCCCATTCCCGGCGCAGCGCTTGCTTGAGGTGATCGACACTTTGGTATTTTTTAATGCCAACCTTGCTTTCCAAAATACTCCAGACACAATAGTCCACCGGATTGGTATCCGGAGATTTTTGTGGCCATTGTGGGCTGGAAATGAAGCGAGGAACCTCATTTTGTAACCATTCTTGGGTGGCGCGTGCTGAGTGCGATGATGCTGAGTCCTGTTGGAACGTCCAAGGTCTGAGGCCAAAATGTTTGCATGCCCAAGGCTTCAATACACCCTCCAGAATATTTTCGCGATAATATTGGGCATTTATTCTGACGCCACGGTCGATTGATACGAGCGGAGAGCGACCATCGGCTGTTATGGCGGCCCACACCATCACCATGAAAGAAGGTGCACATTTTCAGCTGACCTCTTTGGCAAGTAAACACGATCATTTTGTTTGTTTACAAACTGCTGGACAACGAATGTTTTCTCATCGGAGAAAACCAAATTCGGCAGTCCACCACTTTCGGCCAAGCGAAGCAACCCTTTGGCTCTTTTGAGTTTATTTTCTTTGTGTTGCGGTGTAAGTTCTTGCACTGTTTGGAATTTCAATGGCTTTACCCCGAGCTCATTTTTCAATATTTGCCGAATGGAATATTGTGATATGTTCAACTTACGAGCCATTTTTCGGCCACTACGAGACACAAAAGATTTATTCACATTTAAATGCTGGAGTGCTCTAACGAAAGCCACTTGTGGTTTTCCAGCCAAATATAAAGAAATTACACTATCACGCTTTAATTACATCACGAATAACTTTTTTTCTGTACGCTTGTAAACAATATAATGAGAAATGACAGCAGTCTGAATTTGGTTGCAGTTTTTTTTATCTCACCCTGTATGTAAGATATATAAAGATATCTGCCAATAATTTAGTTTAGTAAAATTTAATGGCGATTTTTATATGTCAATCACCTTCTTCAAAGTCCAACAACAAACTCACATAAGATGAAGCCTCTTGGGTTGTATGGAGACAATTGTTACGAACAAAAATGTGGTTTAAAGAAAAAGTTTTTACTGAGAGCTTTCTAACAATTTTTCCGGAAAACCACAAAAAAAGACAATATAAATTGAAATGTGAAAATTACAATATGCGATCCCATAAACACCAGCAAACAGTTTCTCTTTGTAGATTCAACACTTTTTATTCACCAATTATTCGTGGATTCTTAATGTACTGACCAGATTTTACATGTTTTAAATTATTTCCCATAAATTGTGTTTTAATTGTGTGATGAGAAAGAGATCCTTTTTGGTCTTTTTAGATCTTTAAAATTACATTATACAATATGAAACCTAGCCGGAGTTGTCATTGATTCCAATGTTGTCAGTTTTATTTTCGAACTTGAATTTTGGTTGATCTTAGGAATCATAGAACCTAATCTTATCGACTTTGTAATTGTATATAAACTAATTAGCAAACCGCTGAAGATTTATTTTGTGTCCAAATTTCTCTTCTTCGAATTTAGGACATTTTTCTTAATTGTAAGTAAATTCTTATATATTTTATTAATAAATTCTATACCATGCTTGTTTATATTAAAACATAACAATTATATTAAAATTTTCACTGAAGTTGTTCCCAACAGATTTCGGATCTTATTATTTTTACGGGGCGCCCCGGTTTTAATAATAGAAACGCTGTAGGTTATTAAAAAAAAACAATTTTCAATACTTATTTAAGAAAATTATTAATTTGTAAAATTTTCTGAAAAGAAAACAGTCACGCAAAACAGCTGATTCGAAAATCCCGTTTATTTGCATTCGAAAATAGCAAAAACGACGTGGCTTTTCAAATGGCAGTTTACTTCACTTTCAAAATTAACATTTTCGAAATATTGCTAAACAAATAAACTTCTAATAACACATTTTTATTGAAATTGAAATAATATTAATTGCTAATGGGGGAAAATTATTATTTTTATAATAATTTTGTAATATTTCTTTTATAAAATATAGATGTTTCACTATCAAAATAAGAGGGTGAAATATTCAATTAATAACATTAATTTTAATTCAAATAATATTTTTGTGGGTAAATTTTGTTTATTTTACATAAAATGCCTGCAAATACGTTTTAAAATTTATTTTATACTTTCAATACATTTATTTATTCTTTTCAAGCTTTTGATTGAAATGGGATAGTGAATGGTGCATTTCAAGGAATTCTATTTCAGTTATTTGCTTTATTTTGCATTGTTACATTAAAAGGTTGACTTTAAGCCAAATTGTTGGTGCTTGTGCATTTTTCCTTCCAACCGTTCAAATTTGCTCTGCTGCAATGTAGACGTTTATGAAGGTCAGTAGCATGCAGCGGCAAATGCTGCAAATTGTCTAGTCAGATTATTTGCCTGTTTGCTTCTCTGCTTCTGTTCATTTGACACTCACAACCATTGTCATTATCATGACTATTGATGACATACAACTGACTAAACGCTACCAATGACTGTGTCTCCTGCCCATGAAGCCAAAGGCAATGACTATACTAATTCACTTTAAAGTTATTTTTTCTATTGGCTTTAGCATTTTCAATTTGTTGGTTTCGGATAGCCAACGGTTTAGCTGGTGTGCCTTTTTTTCTCTCTCTTTTTTGTTGTTGTTGTGTTGACAGAAGAGAATTGGCTTTGAGCCACTGACCATAGCCCAGTTTCTTTTTCTGTTATTCGTTTGCTTCTATTGGAGGTCCACTGTTGGGCATTGATTACTAAAAATTTCAAATTATTCAAACATTATTTCATTGCAAAGGTGCATGCACACACATTCAAACATTATTTCATTGCAAAGGTGCATGCACACACATCTAGATCTCTTAATGTTTGAACCGAAAATAATTTATGCGAAAATTTACAAAATATTTTATGCACTTGCTACCGATTTCGCATCCATATTCGATTATGACGCGTATCGAAAGTAGTGCGTCCTCTTTGTCTCAAATACCAATTATAGAACTTTTACGGCAGGCTCAATAGAATTCTGTATGAGAGACGATATGAATTTTTACAGCGAAATTCCAAAGATATTTTTAGAATGTCTGCGGAATATTAAGGGGGTTTGCCACATAAAATCATTTAATATTCACGATTTAATTAGTATTCCAAAAATTTATTAAAATTCGTTCAAAGGTCTTATTATTATGCCGGGGGGTTACAGTATAATAAATAAATTATAAATGCGAATATTTAGTTTTCAAATACTTATATCGGGTCTTCCATTAGATGCCTACACACTTATTATCACAGCTGCGTTTAATTGATTTTATACGATTCTTCCAAAAAAAATTAAATACTTCACCAACAAACATCAAAATTCTATAAACTTTAAGTTTTAACGTTTTCTTTGACAGTTTAACGTCTGAATTAAATATGCGTACTGTGGATAATAAAAAATTACATTTCAATTCAATTTTTGATGCATATAGGCATGTGACTATTCAGAACCAGAATCGGAAGGATATTCGTCAGTTAAGTGGCCACAAGTGCCAAGAAACGAAATGTCCCACTGTTGTCACACTGTCATTACATCAGAATATAAACACAGCGCCTTTGCTTAGACTATCAAAAGGATACTGTGTTTTAAAATTATAATCAACATTAATTATCACTAAACTTCAAATAAACATATTCTTCTCTATTGATAAAAATTTTGATTTGTAAAAAATTTATTTGAATAGATTATGCATGGAATTTTTCTTCATGTCCACCGAAGGCTGATATCTCATTGATATCCCTTTGAAGACTTTCAGATAAAATCATTGCAGGTTTCTTATTAGGAAAGGCATGCACCATTCGAAAAAAATTATTTTTAAATCTGTGGTGATTGGCGTCTAAAACTGTTTGACACATTAAGAAAAAGCACAAACAAAATTCTACAAATTAATGTTGCAATTTTTGTTAGCCAGTGTAAATTTACTATAAACAAGACAAGGCAAAGTTACTTCTCCATGTCATTCTAAAAAGTAAACTTTTCTACTACCTACTCTGAGCGTATGACTTTTGTAAAGCAACCGTTTAAAAATAGTACTAACGAGTACTAAAAGATAAAAAAATAATAATTTGGGGGAGTGTAGAATACCACTGGCCCACCTATTTAAAACATAAATTTCAGCAGTATGGAATTGTAACATTACTACACTTTCTAACACCGCTGAGTCTAATTTCTGCCAGCAATTTTCCACAGAACATAAACACTTATTTCCAAACCTTACCAATCCCATATAACTTATTTCCAATCCTACTCTCGGATCAATTAATACAATTAAAATTTTCCAGAGGGAATGTAATTTATGCAACGTTGTAAGCCCAATCTTTATAAGTTAACTTTACAGTTATTCCGCAGAGCCATAGATATGGTTACGAAGGCCCGGTTACGTATTACGTATTAATAATTTATTGGATATCAAGTATGTATACGCAGTAGGAATCTGTTTGAATAGGATTGAAAGGATATGACGATCAAACCAAGTATGTCAAACACACATACCTATGTATGGAAGCACCGAAGGCTGACTTGTAAATTCTTCTTTTAAAACGTCATGTAGTAAACATTTTTAATCTTCACTTAAGAAAATACAAATAAAATTTGCACCGGGCTTGCAGACTTTCTATTAGACGAGCAGGATGTGGTGTTCGCTTTTTTTGAAATCATCCAACCAAACAAACACGAATTTCGTCCTGCCGGACGAGTAAACTAGTTAGTTCCCACACCATGTTTCCATACCTTCTAAAGATCATGTATGTATATAATAAAATCGTTCGCAATGCGTTATACTGCAGACATACAGTGTGACCATTTCTATTAATTTTCCATTGTTTTATATATTTTTTCTTGTTCATTTTATTGTTCCCACTTTGATTGGCTGGAGCGTTCCAATATGTAATTAAAACATATTACTAAAAATTACCAAATAATTATGTTCAATATTTTTATCTTTTAATTATAATTTTTAGTTGCGCCTGCAAAATAACACCTGAACTGTTTGAAATATTGAACAGAAATAAAAAACAATAAAAATAACTAATTATGGAAAATAAACAATCAAAACAATAAAAAAAAAGTTTTATAACATTGTGTTCAACAAAAATAGCTAAACAAATACGTTTATTTAAAACCAATAACTCTTAATGAATTTGCCATTATTTGCTTACTAAAACCAAAAAAAAAAAAAAAAAATAAAAAATAATTACTGAGAGGTAAAATAAATAAGTAGATTAAGTTTCCTATTTTGAAATAATGAAATTATAACAGCTGCAATCTGTAACGACAATTATTTAACAACCAAACAGAATCAAATTAGCCAACAATTAGAATAGCTTAAGTTGATCAAAGAACTGTAGTTTACGTTTTGTCTCAGAAAATGCATCCAACAGTTATTGGCAGCTGGCCAAAAATCATTTAAATTTCCTCAGTCACAAATTTGAAACAGTGTTGGGAAAACTGCGCTATCGTGTTCAAGTAATTTTAAAGTAAACCCACAAAAAAAAAAAAAACAAAACAATAGATACTTACGTTAATATAGAAAGGGTCTAACTCTTTTTTTTGGTGTTGTTGCATATTTAGATAGATGATTTTCTACTACGAGATTGTTAGACAATTTGGTGTACAACAATTCAGTTCGCCACTTTCACTCCAAGAAATTCAAATAAAAAGTATTAACTAAAAAATATTAATTTCCCTTCGTTCCCTCCAAAAGTAAACAAAATATTAATTTCGCACTTTCTGTATTGAAGTAGCGATATGTATTTACATACATGTATCCGCATAATTATACTTTTGCAGGCAATGAATAACAACTTTAATCATGTTTTTAATAATTATTAAAACAATTGCAATTGATATTTAATTGCGTGCGCTCACGATTTTATTTAATTGAAATTTATACGCTTCTATTTTAAATGAGTTGAAAAAACATCGACTTGTTTATATGGAAGAAATACAACAGCAGCAACTACAACACGGTTACAGTTTATGGGTTTAATTACTTCAAATACTTGTAGCAAATTGATAATGATGATTACAATAATGAAGTAATGACGATGGCACAATGATGATGAATAAAAGCGTTTTAATTGAAGCTCTAGCAACCCTGAATATCTGGCGGCGTATTGAATTTTACAAAGATGTTGTGGATTTTGAAATTTGATCTATTCTGAATTACGTGACAATAAAGCAAACCCAATACAAAATGCAATTTTAACTTTTAGCAATAATGAGCTTAAATTATATCATGGGCATTTGTTGCATCTTGTGACATCTTATTGATGCATTTTTTGCCGTATTTTTAGGCAAAAGAATCCAATGCTTCACTATGGCAATTAATTTTTCTTTTACCTTTTTTTACACATCATGACGTAGACATTAAACCTGCTCTTAAATTTTCAACATTTAAGAGCTCTGAAAGTATAACAGTATAACTGTTATACTTATAAATGTTATACGAAATCCCTAATACTGCAAGCCGTATTCTACATCTGAAATTGTCGCCCTAAAAATAAACGAAATTATAATAATGATAATTTCAGCGACTGCAAAAATTTGATTAAAAGAAATATAAAAATGGAAAACTTTCAAATCTTTCCCATGTTAAACATATTTAGCTAATTAGCAAAAATAAAATAATTTTATAAGTATAAAAATGAATACAGAAAGCAACTTAAAAAGCAAAGAAAAAGGGGAACTTTTATTTATTTGCAGTGTGTATGCAAATTCTCCAATAATTTTTTTATAAGCGTGGCTATTAATCGTTTAAGAATATAATTTTAGCCTATTTTGCGACAAAAGGGGCTATAAATCTAAAATAATTTCCTTTTCTCATCAAATTGATCAAATCTTTCTACTTGTTAGACAAAAAACAAGATGTTCCTTAACGGAATGGGCATTTTGGGGATTTCAGCACTTTTTAAAAGTTATAATACAACCATGTTCCTTTGAAAGCTCATGTTCCTTTTCTCCTGAAAGAAATAGTGTTACGATTCTATATTTGTGTGGTCATCAGTGTATGTCTGTTTTATATTCAAAAAGGAAATTGAGTTCTTTGCTGACTGCGAACAACTTAATTCGAATTATTTTCAAAACTTGCAGATTCTTAAAAAACATTCTTCAACCACTAAGGAAAAGGAAAGACATACAAGAGTATAAAAAAAAGGAAACTAAACATTTAAATGCATAAAATAAGAGTGATGAAATATATTTTCATATTGCTTCTGCTGTTGATAATGTTTTCCATGGCCTCTTGTCTGCGATGCTTGTCAAGTTCTATTGTTTCAGCCACATTTTTCTAAATGCCGCAATAAGAACAAAAATACATCTACAAAGTTTTATTAAGTTACAAATTTTGCGTTTTAGTTTTTCCGTTAATGGCATTTTCAATATTTTTGCTTTATTGCTTCAATTGCTTCTCTTACACAATGGCAATCTACAATAATTATTTATGTGCCTGCGTTATTTAAATTAAATTTAATTCATTCTCTAAAATTTTTATCATAGTCTGATGACAAAGTTGCGTAGCAATTTATTGGCTTCTTGCTGTTTGAAGTCAGCATGCGTCAACTACAAACAAAATGCACATGCAGTTTTACAAGAGTTGCAATCCAAATTCATTGCATATCATTAGGCTTGTTACATAAATAGATAAACCGATTTTAAACAATTTTTATATGCATGCTATATGTGTTGTGAGGAGTCTTTCTGTGTAGTTTGAAGTTGATAGTGCAATATTTATATTTTTTTGTGTTTTTTAGCGCGATATCCCTATGCTCTGCTTCCGTGAAAGAGTTTGGTACTTAATTTGTGTTTAGCGGCGTTAATTAACCCAATACCGGAGCATACCTAACCTATTTTCGTGACCGGGCCCAACTGTTCTAGTAATAAAAAGAAATTCAATATTTAATTTCAATAATTAAATGACTTTTCGAAATGTTATTAATTTTCTTGTATAGATTGAAATATTTTAATAGACGGAACACCAAATAAAAATGTACATGTAATCAATTACGCGCATGCGAAGTATTAAAATGACAGATCGTAATATAAAATAATAATTAAAAAATAAAAAAAGAAATTAAGGAAACCTAAAACTCAGCCACCGATATGGGGTGATTAAATCAGAAGGCTGACAATCACGCATGTCACTCTTCAGTGTTTCTATTTTTAGTACCATCACCTGTTTAATACTCTTTAGCAATATTATTATTTTTTATTTATTTTTTTTAAAGAACTATAAAAGTATTAATTAAGCTCTTCATTACGCCTACTCGTAATGTGTTACCGTCATCACGAAGTTGTAAGTTGTATAATAGACAAGTCGCAGGGTAACAAAAAGCAGAACCTTAACTTTTTTTTAATATTTTTTTTGTTAATAACTAAAAAAGTTTTGCATAGGCTTCACTATGATAGCAAACGCTGCAGTTGCACTTTTCTGGCCAATTGATGCCCGATAACACTGGCAATGTAGGTCACATGCTTATAGGTTTACTGTTGCTGTCATTATTTCACCAGAACCCATGCCATGTACCATGAAGCATGCCATTTGAATAGTTATCATGAGTTATAAATCGAATAAGGAACTTTTATGATAAGCCATTTCATTTTGAATACCAAAGGTAGGGAACGAACACATTACACTAGTTTTTTGTAGTTGATATACCCACAACGCCCTTAGCAGCAGTTGCTAATTGTTTTTATTGTCTGTAACCGTTGAATTGAACATTTTGGATTTTTATATTAACAGTTTTAAAGTAAGATACTTCAGCTGAAAAATAATCGAAAATGATCAACGTGCTGTATTTACAACCGATTTAAAAATTAAAAAATAAAAACCTACACTCAATACAAATTATTGAAAAAATACATTTTAAGACCGCAAAAATAAATAAAATATTCAAAGATTTTTGAAGCTTAGGAGCTTTTATACAAAATATTTGTCTTTTTTATCTCTTTTTGGATATTTTGTTACTGTGTAAATTCTTCAGGAAATGGAATTAAAACAATCCGTAAAGAATTAATTTTTATAAAAAAATGTGGAATAAATTATAAACAAATAAGATCGACTAAAAAATAAAAAAGAAAAATATATTTAAAGTACTCGCGCCCAGTGGCTACAAGAGGCGAATCTCCTCGAAAAATAAATGTAATGTACGTAAGCAAAAAATTAATTTTGAAACAGAAAGTTGAAATAGATGGTGTTCTGCTTTCTTCTCAAATTTACGACGATGTCTTAGTTAACATACCTGCAAAGATAAAATGAAAAGAGAAGAAAATTAATCAAAAAATAGTTTCTTTAACATATAAATTTAACATATTTTATTTAACATGCCAAGAAACGACATCCCACCCATTTTATTAAACAAGTTGCCAATAGTTATATTAGCCGCTAACAAAATTTCTATTTGGAAGTAATAAATAAAATAAATTTCTAATGAAATCATTAACCGACGATTTATATTATTCTCTTCAGCCTCTTCCCTTCAACCTCCGCAAAGAGAATATTTTTCTTTCCTATTAAACAGAATTTCAATTAAATTCTTACACTCAGCGAATAATAAATAATTGGAACGGAAATGTAATTAAATTGTGGCTATGTGTCTGTGGGGCTGTGTGCCTCTGCGTATATTTGTAATAGAGATTATGTACTCGTACTTTGGAAATTTTAATTAATTTTTTTTATCCCGTTTCTATTGATAAAATAAAACATTTTATAGACGTATCAACCACTCAACCAGACATCCGCCATGATTTTAGATGATTTATTTTCACTTCAAGACCAATCGCTCAACTATTCACCCATTCATGCATTTGTAAATCTCACACAAACAAACATGTGCATTCATTCATTCCGTTATACACATTTTTACACACACCATTTGACAATTACCATCTGTGCTTAATGCATTTAAAACGTTTATTTGCATAAAATGAATGAACAAATTGTGCACTTTCAATTAAAAAAGTTTTCTGTCTCTTCTTTCTATTGTGAACACAATCTTTTTCAGTTTTTGGGGTCAGATATGCGTTAAGATTGCCTGTGATAAGTTTTGAGGTCGGTAGATAATTCAGTTGTTTAAAATTTAAAAAGAAGAAGAGAACTCTGTGCACCGTGAAATAAACGTTTGTTTTTAATTTAATTACGGAGGGTGATAAATAAATGTTTAAAGTAAACTTTCTAGAAGTGAGAGCAACCATCAAAACTTATTAGATTTGGGTCTCTATATAACTATCTATTACAAAGACAACAGCCAAAATGGGAACTTTCTGTGGAAACGGCCGAAAGCAAAAAAGTTGAATTAAACTGACGGCAGAAGGTTTAAAGCGTGAAATCTAAAATGAGGATTTTTTTATGTAAATATTTCTCCAACACTCCCATTTAACATTTGGTTTTATTCTAATTTTTAAAATGCCCTAAAGTATGCAACATTCGTTTAAACTACTATCGCTCCAAAACCATGCAATAAATGACAGTTCCTTTTCTAAGTTTTTTGCCTTAAAGTAATTTGTCTAACACTTAAACTTATTTGAAATTGTAAAATATTTAGAACACAACTAAGACAAGGAAAGCAACCGAAAAAATATTTAACGAAAAATATTTTTAATTTTAATTTTTTGTAATTTAGGAAAGCGAGAAAAGTATTAAAAAAAGAATATTATGCGAGATTATTTAACAGCGGAAGTTTATCGGTAAGAACCAAAATGCTTTTGGTTCTTTATGCCTTTCCCATATGGTTCGCCATATCAAAAACCTTGATGGAAAAGATTGAGATTTTTGAGAGGCATATGTTAAGGAAATGTATAGGCATTGGGGTAGAAGGTTCTCGAATAGATATGTGTATGAAAAGGCAGGATTGGATCTAATTTCATTTCATTGGAGAAATTTCATCATGTTGAAGGTAAAGTGATTAGGCATATTTTATCTACCGAGAAATATTTTAATTAGTCAAACACGCAATATATATCCAGTATTGGAACTTTACAGAAACAATTGAATGGTTATCCCCGTCTTAACTTCTACTCAATACTTTTTGTTTTTTGTTTTATTTTGTTTGTTTTCTTTTTTATTGATTAGTTTTTTTATTTTATTTTATTTTTATTATTAATTTTTGATTTCTTAGCTACTTGTTTTATTTTTAAGGTTAAGTTTTAGTGTAGAATTTAAGTTTTAGTATAAAGTTTATAAACAATAGATCTAACTCTATTAGTATAGATAAGTGCTGAGAGCAAGCACTGCTTAGACCATTAATAATTGTATTTATAATTATAGTTTATAATTATTCTTAGATTAGATAAGCAAGTTGCATAGACAAGAACTAGTAATGTAATTAAAATAATACACGATAGCTTTAAGTTTTCAAAAAAAATTAATATTTGTAAAAAAAAATTCTATTTAATGGAAAAAAAGCCTCAATAAATAAATAACTAACTAACTAACTATTTAAAAATATATATGTATATATAAGTAAATTGAAACGAACTAAAAATCAGTACTTTTAACGTATTTATAATTGCATACTTTAGGGGAATGTTTAACGTAACTAATATTCAATACATAATTTAACATGCATATTATATGCTGCCAGAATTATTTCGTGTTCCATAAACTTTTTAAATTACACAACGCTTGCTAGTGTAGCCTTAAAGTTACAACATGTTTAACAAAAGGTAAGGAAAACGAATCTAAATATATAATAAATAACACGTGCTTTAAATAACGAGTCACGTTTCTGAATATTTTCTTTGTTTCTTATCTTCCGTATAAATACCCGCTCCTTCACAACCCACCACAGCATATGCAGCAGAAAGTGCAGCAAGAGGTGTTTGTATACATATATTTTTAAACGTTACTGGTGCCTAGCTTTAGTTCCACGAAGCCTATTTTTTTTGCGCCATTTGTTGTATAATAATAATGTCTAAAATAGTGTATCTGGCAGCCCTGATGGAGTCAAATTAAGTAACATAAAGTGTGACAGTGTGATTAATTGCACTGACTTAAATTCGCTAAATTGCACTTATCAATTAAATTATTTATTTAGGCATAAAGTACAAAGAATGCATCAATCGACACCTTAAGGCGTTTCAAAATCCAGCCACGAGTTCCATATAGGATTTCGTTATAGTGTCACTTTCATAGTGCCTGTGGACTAACAGGGATATCGAACCTTTGTTCAAATTCAAGGACCTTCGTTTATGTAAGACAAGGCTTTTCCTTGGGTGGCCTTGAAGGATAATTCTTTTTCCTTATGCAATAAGGAAGGAAAAACTAAAATAATAATCAACAACATTTATTTATTGAGGTGTTATTTTCAACTTTAATTAAAATGAAATAAAGAACGAATATACTGTAATACTGTGATACTGATTAAAGTGGTTGCAAAAAAGAATATGGATACATGTACTTAAGAGGATAATAAAGAGTAAAGTCGTCCGGACACGGATGAAGTCAAAAAACAAAATGCAACAGCCAATATAATCATATAAAAAAAACTTTAGCTCCTAAATTTAAAGTGTATGACCCATTTCATGTCACACTGTTTAGCAAGTATGTAAACATAAATAAAGTCTGATTTAAATTAGACCCAAAGACTTAAAACATGTCTGTATGCGGTAATGCAGACTATATATTACAATACGTAACAAAAAATTTATTAAAAAACGGAAGCGAGTTAGAGAAATCCATGAAAAAATAATGCAATGCAACAAAAGCAACAAACATTATTGTATAATATAAGGCGAACTGCTCGAGTGAAGAAAATATATTTGCATTTTGTAATGTTATAAAAGAGTTGGTCTATAACACTACATGTGGTGCAGTTGGGAAGAACCAAAATGGAGGCGGTGGGTATTAGGCGCAAAAGTAAACAGCCTAAATGAATGTTCTGCAAAAACTTGCAAATAATTTGCATAATATTACGTTGCATACTTTTCGGATGTAAAACACAAAACTAACACTGCGACCATAGTCAAAGGAAAACGCTTCCCCTTGTTTAAAGATATTACATGGTGATTTAATATTTTACTTAAGAAATAACTTAATGGTTATATAATGACACGACAAGCTAAGCATTAAAATTAAATTTAAATGTGTTGCCAGTAACTACCAGCCTTTTGTTATCCCATTGTTGTTATAAAAAACATATTCTACCTTAAAGTATGCTTTTTAACGAGTTTATTTACAAAAAATATTTACAAATTTTAATAGAAGGTATGCTTTATAACACGAACGTTTTGCGTGTTTGAGGTAAACAATAATTTGCATAATTTGTAGAATACAAATTTAATTGATACACATTTATTTTCAATTTAAGGTTTGCATAATAAAGTCATAAGAAATATAAAATTATATAAAACAGTGAAGTTAATTTCTGTAAAATTCATTTAAAAATTTTTCTTTTGTTATCGCGAATTATTTTAACTTCTTGTAGATCCAAATTTAACACCTGTATCCGCAGCAGATTAAAATTATGAAGCCATACGTTTTAGCAACACTTTTCATGTAATGAACGAATGAAGGCGGCCTATTAGTCCTGAACGATGGATGATGAATATATTTGGATCATCTGTTGCAATTCCTTTTTTCTTCTACGACCAGCACTCAAAACTACTCACACTATGCATTGTGCCCACGTTAGGAGAGAGATAGTTGTAGAGAAGGGTAGTGTTTTGCAACTCTTTAGTGTCGAAATGGGCTCCACTACGCTTTTTATAAGGGAGAATTTTATTAACAATAACCAATTCGCAGATAGAACATCGCTTCCACGAGCACCGAAGGTCATTGTATCTGCTCGGTTCACTTAAACATTCTAACCACAATTCAGACATACATACATATTAAAGTACTTAAATAAAACTCATTACCATTTATTTTTTTTTTTGTTTTATTTATTTCAATATTAATATCCCGCTTCGCCGATGAATCAATCGCTAATTGTTAATTGCAGTTAAAAGAAACATCGGGTGCCGCAAAGAGTTGGTTTGGCTACCCCAACTTAAAAAAAAATTATGTTACTTAAATACTTGAAATACTTAAAGCTCTTTGGAGTGTAAGTCAATTCCCTTTCATGCCAAATTTACTGCCTCTTATTTTTGCATTAAATGCACTTACGTCATTACCTTTTTATATCTCAATTTTATAATCATGTTAATCGTGAGCAGTACTTTAAGTACCAGACAAAAAATATTTCATATTTAGCTCTTCTGCTTAATCATGCATTTAAAAGGATGCCCCCTAAGGCAAACAAAGTAGGGACAGACTTGAATTAATTGTTATTATATTTTTTAGCATATGGCTGTTTGGTTTTTGCGGCTTGAAACCACTTTTACGAGAATTAATATTAATTATTTTTATAAAATGTTAGAATAAACGTAAACGATAAGGAGGGATTATGAAAACTTAAAAGTAAGTGTGACAGTTATGAGGTGTATTTTTTAGTTCTGAAAGTGGGCGATAAAATAGAATAGCAGTTCCTGGGAATTTGGACTTTAGAAACTGGATGTTATTAAATATAAGAAGTTAAAGCCAGAAAATATAAAAATAAAATGTAACAGATTGAATTTTTGAAGATTTTGCGATATTTCCTTAAATCTATTAGGCCCTTGTAAAAATTTGGTGTATAAATACGTTTCACAAATAACTTTTGTATGGGAAAAAATTTTACAATCCCTTAAAAGTACTTTGGACTCTGGTATACTTTTCTGCATAGAACATTAATTAAACCAAGGGCGCTTGTTAGTCATTTTTTAAAGTGTGCGGCATTAAAAATTAACAAAAAGGAACGATTAAAAGAGCACAAAATGTTGGTTCTATTTAAATTGTTTTTAGCTTGCTGTACACTATGTGTGCGGTACAAGTCCAACTTGATTAGCATCTTCCAGCAGATGTCGTTCATCGTATCTCAATCTGGAATAGCATACGAGTTTTCCACAATAAAACAAGTATTCATTATTAAAGCTGGTTTCATACAAATACGAAATTAGTTTTATTGCCTTGAAACAACATTTTGTATTATTTACGGGCTTTTCCGCATTGCTGTGGCTCAAACTCTCCACCGCTGCAAACTTTAAAGTTTTTGTTCGACACCTCCACGTAAATGCCGGGGATTTTGTTTCTTCTGAAGATGTAAAACTTTGGACTGCCCTTGGAGAGCTTCATAAATATTTTTCTTTACGTTTTAAATACAATAGCGTATTCCATATAAGTGGCCTCCTACGACTATCAGTGATCACTAAGTACGAGGTGTGATCAAAAATCAATTATTATTTTCAATTTTTTCCAAAAATATTTATTAATTCATCAATAACTATCTTTCCCTCTTCAAAGTAACCCTCAGTTATAATTAACATATGCTTTGCGCTTTCCTTTCATCGGTGTCTTCAATTTTGGGAAGAGAGCCCAAGTACGATGAATACCGTGCTTGAGGCATGATTATGGTTTTGTTTTTGGCCAAAAACTGACGCACAAGCACCGTTATGTGATCTGGTGCGTTATGTTGGTGCAAACCCCATGATTGGTTTTCCCAAATTCTGTCAGTTGCTAACGAATTGAGTCAGGCAAACGGCGGAAAAAAAATCTGAAAATCTAACAGTCGTATTTCACGAAATTTGAAAATAACTGTTATATTTTTATCGCACTTCGTATGGAGTTCAGCCAATGTTTCATTAAACCAGTCAATTTAGTTTAAACTAGATTAATTTTTAAAATAAATTAAAATATTCTATTTCTAAAACAATTATTCACTTCATTATTATTTTTGTTCTGTTCATTTCAGCATAATTTACTCTGTCAACCGCAACCATATCAATCAAAAATTGTTCGCAATACACGAGCTACATGTAAACAATAAAGTTGATGTTTGAATAATGTTTGTGGTCCAGTTCATTTTTTATTTTTTTCTTTATTTTATTTTTTTTTTTGTTTTGTTTTTGATTTTGTCTTTTTGAGGTCTTGCATTTGTGGTCTACCACTTCAATTCACCATTTCGGGGAACAAAATCTATGTAAATACTAAAAAGGATCAGCTGTGAAGAAATGAAAAGAAAAGGTTTGGCAATTTAAGTATTGTAATCTGAATTAAGTTGTCAACATTGTCAACAAAAGGATTGTACAGTTGAAAGCAAAAGTAACACATAAAAAAGCGATAAAACACTGACCTTAATGTTGAAGTTACAGTTTAGCATAAATATCTGCTTATACTAGAGACATTTATGATCGGTGCACTGTAATCTATACATCTATGAATGAATACAAATTAGCCTCGTGTCAGACAACTCCGCAATTTTACTGCAAAACAATTGTCATTTCGTACCACTTTTTTGAATTTAGTTTTAACAAAAATAGGTATTATGCCCTTAAAGCGTTAATTGACATTTTAGATGTCAACTGCAATTGACATTCATATTTCTGCATTGCATTTTGTTTGATTTTATTATATTATACCCTTCTCCAAAAAGGATGGAAGGGTATAAATAAGTTTGATATAGGGGATGCAATTTCAATAAATATTGATTTCCGACCATATAAAGTATATATATTCTGGATCGTTATAAGAAGGGGAGTATTTCGTCTGTCCGTCTGTCTGTCTGTCTGTCTGTCTGTCTGTCCTCATTTCCTTCCGGTAATTTTGTTGCGCTCAAAATTGACCTTAAATTTTGTCTAAAATCAAAAATTTTTTTACCTATCTGTTCTAATTTCTTTCAAAAGTACCACTTATAAAAAAAAGCAAAATCGGCCGATAAATAAAAAAAATATAGCCAAAAAATAATTTCATAATATTTATATGAAGAAAATGCAAAAAATCCACGCTGAGTAACAAACCAAGAGCATGTGTATTGACAAGCACGTCTACGTTTGCAGCCAAACTTGCTGTTAAAATTTCACTATAAAGTTGGGTAGATAAACGACTATTTTTTCTTAATTTTACCCTTTTTGAACGACATATGTGCTATATTTTTTTTTTTTTTTTTTTTTGAGTATATTTGTAAAGCAACGGAGCCGCTGGGGATCCATGGCGGGATGCTTATGTATATGAATAGAAAATTTTTGTTTTTGTTTTTGTTTTTTGTTTTTGTTGTAGCAAACGCAAATTCATGTGGTGGTGGTTTTGTTTGTGTATACTTTTATGTGTTTGCAATACGATTGTATAGTATTCTGGCATATGAAGTGTTTTTTTGCCATCATAGTTTTCTTAAGCATTTTTGTACATGCATGCACACAGTGTTGCAAAAATTTCTCCAACTATATATAGCTATTGTGTTTCGATTGCCTGCGATATGGAGCCATGAGAGCCTCCGTGGAGCTGTTATCAATGGAGATCTTGAATTTGGTGGGTGGCGTCGCAAAGAATTCCTAGCGCTGCAGAGAGCAGCAGAAAGAGAAAGAAAGGTAATCTTAGAAAGTAGTAATCGGTGAACACCTCCTCACGAAGTAATACTATGACGATATGGGTACGTTTTTAAGTTCTTCTTTATGTTGCTTATTTTTTGAGAGAACATATCCATGGAGAAGGGTATAGAAGATTCGGCACAGTCGAATATAGCACTTTTACTTGTTTTCTCTTATTTTTTACTTAAATATGCACTTTAAAAATAAAATTTATCTTTCCTGGATAAGTATTTGACAAAATAAGCTGATACCAATAGAATTTTTTACTTTTGCAATCAATCAACAGAAGATTTAAATAAATTTTTGTAACCTTTGCAAAATGGCTCTGTAGAATAAAAATAAAGTTTTTATATGGAAAAGCGTTGTTGACAATACTTCAACAATTTATTTAGTAGAGCAACCTAATGAAATGGGAAATTATTGCCTTTTACAATAAAATAAAACATTTTAGATCAAATTGAAAACTAAAATTTTTTTATGAAGGTTTTTAAAATTCAATTTCCAACTGTGGCAAATGGAGAAGAGAACAATTATTTATATAATTTTTTATTTAAAATGATGTCATGCAAATAGATTGTGCAATACTTGAGGTGGATCTCTGCACAGTGTTTTAAATGTATTGGAAAACCAAAATCATCTGCATAAATTTTCCTTTTGAAAAAGTAAAGCTAAGTATTTAAATTAATGAAACGCGGTCACTAGCCGTACCATTTCAGTTTTGCCCATATTTTTCATCTTAAAGTAAAATTTTTTAAAATTCAATTATCCAAATGCTGGAGACCTCTATTTGTAGGCCCAGTAGCCCGCATTACCGCAGCATTTAATTTCTAAGTGAACTGCCAAAAAAAGCTACAAATATTTCGAATATAAGTAAAACTGTTCTGAAATCCTAAGGAGATGTTCTTTCGAGTCTCGTGGTATATTTTCTATAACGCAAAGAACGGTTCAGAGGCTTTAATTCAAAATTGAGACAACTTTGGATCTGCTTCTTGAACCAGTTGAGTCTTATTTGGATATAAAACCAAATCCATTTTCAAAATAAGCCATGTGGAGATCTGAGAAGGACTCAATTACTCTGCACGACGGGGAATTGGTAAATTTTCATCCTCATCAGCACTAGAAAGGAATATTTTCTTCGGAACGAGCTGTTCTTACTCTTGTTGGTGACTTACCATAAATTGATGGCACGCGTACTTGCTCGGAATTAATTTTCTGTACATTTCGATAGCATTCTCATTATTTTTGTAATAAATTTTGACGATTTGGAAAATCCATAATAAAAAATAAAAAATAAAAATAAAAAAAATAAAAATAAAAAAAAATAAAAAATAATATAAATAAATAAAAAATATGTTTAATGTGTCTGCCATAATCCTATTGGAAAAAAGGAACAATCCAAATGTGCATATCCTAACTGGATAACCAATTTAGTTTCATGCGCAACTTTCTTTAAATAAATAATTCATTAAAAGTCTTAAATAAAAAAAGAAATTTTTTTTTGGAATTTTAAAAATTTCAAATATTTTTTTAGTACAAATTTAGAAACGAAATTTAGTGATTATTGAATTGTTGTCGCCAGAATGCACAAGCCAAATTATTGGGATCGAGTTTATACACACATACACATTAATAAAATAAATCAAAAGAAATGAATTATTTAAGGTAACTTCTGCTAAAGAATTGCTGAATATATTTTTCTTTAAAAATAAATATCATATTAAAGTTATTTATATTTAAGTCTCTTTCCTTTAAAATAAAAAACATTATACGCCCTTTTTGTAAGCAACATTCTTATTTCGAAAACAAAAACAGTGATTTGTGAAAATGTAACAGATCCTTTTGAAAGGCAGACAAGTATTATTAATGTATCTTTCCTTTTCTCGGAGTTTCCTTTACATTTCACGTAAAAGACGTCTTTTTATTGGAAACATATTTTTCATATTATTATCATCAATTTTCCCCTGCTCGTTTTTCACTGACAAACAACTTTAGAAAGATTGTGCAAAACAATTTCTTTACCAATTTAGTTGTCATTGTTGGAAACAAGATTAGAACCAGAATAGAAAAAGATTCATTGCAAAATTATAATGATTTTAAAAACAACCGTAAAGGAAATTCTTTACAAAGAATTGTAGTAAAATGGAAAATGGAAAAAAGGAAAGAGTAAAATGAAATGAAGTGAGTTTTAAACTTGCTAAGAATTTTATATTGAAGGGCACACATAAAAGTATTTGGGGGGAAAAGCTGATATCTGACAACACGTTAAGAGATAATAGAAAAGAAATGTAATCACACCTATTTTACTTGCCAACGACAATAGAAGACAACGACAATAGAAGGCAACACCATTTTTTAGTATTTGTGGCAAATCCATATTCTTGTTGGCAATATTGCCATGTATCGATAATTGTCAATGTATCTTTGAGATTCTATAACTACGAAGAACTGTCATCGACGTTAAGGTAGGCTTCGATTCTGGCGTTTTTGCACTTCTACAACCAAAAAAATTCTATTACAAATCAATTATTATTGATATAAATGAAAAGTGGTGCATTCGAGCAATATTTTACAATACAAAGCAATATAACAAGATAACGCAAATAACTTGTAAAAACTTTTTGTTAATGCATTATCTGCCTCACGGCAATTGATTATCATAAACACAATCAGAGAATCATTTTGTTTACAAATATATTTTTAAACCCGGTGATGTCAGTTAAAGAAGCCAATTTTTGTACAAAATAGTTCCCCTCCGCAAAGCGCTACTTTATATTCTGTGTTTCATGGTGTTTCAAGGATGTCTGGCAAATACAAATTGAAAAATATAAGAGAATCTCATATGCATGAGAGTCTGCAATTGCATGTGCTCAACAAAATTAAATGGAAATGGATGAAGACGTTGCGCAACTTTCAAAATTAAATACTCAACACATTATTTTATAATAAAACATTCGTATCACGTAAAAAATAATATGATGTATTCATTGAGGTGTCAATAGCATGTCACAAAAGGTCGATAGTGAAATAAATAAAGTTGCAGCCGCCTGTTGCAGGATTGCAGCCAAATTATTGCTTTTCGTTACGAAGAACAAGTAAACCCAAGTAAACCATAAGGAACTCACTGAGTAGACAATTGTTAAATATCAAATTAATTGCAAACGACAGCTATTAAATAAATGTATTGCTATAGAATTGTCTATGGTATTTCTCTTTAATAATTTTATATTGACAAAATTTTTTATGCCAAATTATGTCGATTGCCTTCATAATTAATTAGTCACCCTTATCGTGTAGAAAATGTTCGCCAAAAAACATCCCTATTCCCAAAAAAGTTATCGCGCACATATTTTCACAAAAATGGTAACTTCCGTTATCGCGTATACATTTTTTGTGAATTATTTTTCACAAAATTCTTTGAAATTTTCCCTGAATTTAAAACGGCGAACAGAGCATTTACACAAATGTGAAGCTTTTCTTTTGTAAATAAAAAAAAATTTAAATAAATTATACTCTTTTGTAGGACCGCGGTATATAAGACACAATTGCCTATTTTAATAGCAAAAATTAGTGAAAACCCGAGCATCGCTGGTGGCTACACAAAAAATTCCAGAGATGCTGTAAACAATTTTTGGTGCACAAGAATATTGGATTTAAATGCTGCAGGTCCACCAATAAAAATACTAGCAGAATGGAAGAAGGAAAGTATACTATACGATACATATTTTTGCGTATATAAAAGTATTCATATAAAAGAATGTAGGTGTGGGTGGATCAAAAACGTTACTTTCGGAAGAAGGCAGCTAAAAATTAACGTTATAGAGGGTGCACAGGAGGCGGCCCGCCAAAAAGGAATCGATTATCTTCATGTTGTGAAGATGAAAGAGTCCGTTAAGGAGGTTGCAGAATCCAACGTTTTTGGTGATCCATTGTCTACTTCTGATAATGCAAATGATAGAATCATAATTATTAATGATAATATGGAAAGTTATGAAATTCCTAGCATATCTTCTTCAGATGTAGGAAAAATATTGCCTAAAACAACGCCAAAGAGAAGTACATCGACTTACAAATTAATAGAAAGCGAAGTGCAAAATCGTGCGGAAATGAGTAAGAAAATGTCGAAACTCATCGATATTATAGAAGCAGATAATAAGGAAACAAAATCAATGTTGAAAAGATTGGCTCGTTCTTTAAAAAAGTGTGTGATATCAAGGCAAAACATCTTAAAGAAGAAGAAAGACATCATGCTCAAATCGAAAAATACAGAAAGATTGAAATAGAAAATAAGTGGGGAAAAAATAATAAAATGGTTGAAATTGAAGAAATAAAATGATCAATAATGGGGAAAAGTGTTTGAAATAATGTGGAATGGGGATTCACAATTCCATTGCGAAAAAATATTCACAATTTCAACTCGAAAGGATAAGTTGCCCTGGTATACGTTGTTGGAATAAGAAAAGTCGTTGATTTAGAATTACCTTTTTTCACTCAATTCATCTGCTGGAAATACTAATCGTAGAACAGCAGCAGAAGAAACTTACTGAAAGGCAATTTAGTTTCACTAAACATTTATTCTTACACTCAAAATATTGCGTAAGTAAAATACAGGGTGAGGTGACAAACTGCAACAAAGTAAAACGCCATCATTTTTTAATTTTTTATTAAATTTTATTGAATGAAAGCAAAAAATGTCGGAAATAGCATCAAATTTTATAATAAGTTTAAATTTGTTCGAATTGGTCACCTTTGGCCTTCAAACGGCCAATGAAAACGTCACACGCTGCCCGAATGTTGCTCTGCGGTATTTTGGCCCATTCCCGGCGAAGCGCTTGCTTGAGGTGATCGACACTTTGGTATTTTTTAGTGCCAACCTTGCTTTGCAAAATACTTCAGATACAATAGTTCAACGGATTGGTATCCGGAGATTTTGGTGGCCATTGTGCGCTTGAAATGAAGCGAATGGAATGAATGTAACCATTCTTGAGTGGCGCATGCTGAGTGTGATGGTGCTGAGTCCTGTTGGAATGTCCAAGGTCTGCGACCAAAATTTCTCCATGCCCTCCAGAATATTTTCGCGATAATATTGGGCAGTTATTCTGACGCCACGGTCGATTAATACGAGCGGAGAGCGACCATCGGCTGTTATGGCGGCCCACACCATCACCATGAACGAAGGTGCACATTTTCAGCTGACCTCTTTGGCAAGTAAACACGATCATTTTGTTTGTTTACAAACTGCTGGACAACGAATGTTTTCTCATCGAAGAAAACCAGATTCGGCAATTCACCACTTGCGGCCAAGCGAAGCAACCCTTTGGCTCTTTTGAGTCTATTTTCTTTCTATTTCGGTGTAAGTTCTTGCACTGTTTGGAATTTCAATGGCTTTACCCCGAGCTCATTTTTCAATATTTGCCGAATAGAATATTGCGATATGTTCAACTCACGAGCCATTTTTCGGCCACTGTGACGCGGATTTCGATCAAATCGCTTCTTTATATTTCGAACCATTTCTGCTGATGTTGCTGTTTTCTTCCGTCCACTTCCTTGACGTCGGGCTATGCTACGGTAACGAGCGATGGTACGAGACACAAAAGATTTATTCACATTTAAGTGCTGGAGTGCTCTAACGATAGCCACTTGTGGTTTTCCAGATAAATATAAAGAAATCACACTATCACGCTTGAATTCTATCACGAATAACTTTTTGTCTGGAAAATTCTCACCAAAATGCTTTTGTACGCTTGTAAACAATATAATGTGCTGTCACTGGCATAATTTTCATAGCTGTCGGACGGGTGGTTTAGAATGATAGCAGTCTGAAGTTGGTTGCAGTTTTTTGATCTCCCCCTGTATACGTTAAGAAAATATAAAACTTATTTTCCATTAACATTTTCACTAATTTTTTCCGGTTTCCTTTTAATTATGAAAAAAGATCCCAATTAAGTAAATTGACCTTTGAGGCATGTGTCTTTCCCTCTGTTAAGTTACGTGTGAAAACACATCCAAGACATAATTTATATGTTTAGATATGCGAAATGAGCTTGGAAAAAAGACAACTTTACGTTTTCACCACTTTCTTTTAGGGATTTTAATCTTTTAGCTGATTTAAAAAGCGCTGGAAATTGACAAAGAACTAATTGCAACACTTGCACACACATCTTTTACATGACAAAATAGTATGGTTCTTAAATGATAATTTAGAAGATAACAATTTTTAAGTAGCAGAAGAAACTCAAACAGTTTTTAATTGAACAAGCAATAATTCCTTCGTATTTTTTTTTTAAATGATTTATTTACTGTATCTTCAAAATATTGAAATCCTAATAATTATTCAAATCTTAATATATAAAAAATTAATATGTATTATGTCCAGCCATTGCTAGACAAAAAATGATGTGTTGCACTGGATTTTTGTTTTTGTATCCTTTTACTTATTTAGCTTTGGCTAACGGCAACCAGGTCCTACTCAAACGCGTATATCCCCTTTATATATACCCTTTTATGATACCCTTTTGTATCATATAAAACCAATAAAAGAACACTATGCGGCTGCTTATTTGTATGAGATATTAAAAAAAAAATATTTGTTTTCTCAAGCAGATGAATTAGCAATCTGGCAACTGATCATTTTTGTATACACATTTCAAAAAATATACAGAAAATGTTTGTTTATCAGATGGAAAAAAAGGCATTGCACTTTTTTCTAATTTGTGTTCTTTTCTCGTTGTATAAAAAATTGCACTTTCCCAGGGCGACATTTTTAATGTAGAAAAGAAAACGCCATAAGAATGGCTGTGTCATTAGCAAAAGTTGAAGCCATAAGAATGGCTGTGTCATTAGCAAAAGTTGAAGTGTGCAGTCGGTTATCCTCTGGCATATCGGAAGTATAGAGCAAATATAATAACGGTCCCAGAATGCTACCTTGTGGGACACCGGCGCCAATTGTTTGAGGTAATGATAAGAAATCACCCGGTTTAAGAACGAATTTGCGTGTAAACAGATAACTACCCAACAAATTAACAATGTTTTCTGGTAAACTACTTCGCAACACTTATTCATCAAGCCATCATGCCACACTTTATCAAATGCTTGGGAGACGTAGATAAAAATTGCTGAACAATACTTCTTCTCTTCGAAGGATTTTTTTAACAACGTTGACAAGTCTGTGAGTTTGTTCTATTGCACTGTGCTTTTTTCTAAAAGCAAATTGGTGATTCGGGATACAGGCGCTTTCGCTCAACGTTGGATTCAGTTTATTTACTAACAGTTTTTCAAACAGTTTTGAGAAGTTCGGTAGCAGACTTATTGGCCTATATGATTCCGCTCCCGTGAGGTCTTTCCCTGGTTTTGGTATCATTATCACTACAAAAGTTTTCCATTTTTTGGGGAAAATAACTGATGCGCAAAATGGCATTAAATAGATACAGAAGTATTTTTAGAGCTATACAGGGTAGTTCTAGAAGCATTTTATTGCTTACGTTATCAATCCCAGGTGACTTTTTTGGCTTCAGACGTGCAACAGCTTTAACCACTTCTTGAAAACTGAATGTAAGATTTAAGGGAGCTTTCGGGACCACCTGTGGCAGCTCTATTCTGTGCATCGAAACATTTAGGGTAAAAACCTGCTTCCGGTGATTTACAAATAAAATACCCTTTTAGGTATCGTTTTTTGCCCACTCACCGTTGGATGTACGCAAGGGAGACTTACGCATAACAGGCCTTTTGAGATTCTTAGTTGCTTTCTACAGTGAGTAGTCCGATTGGGAAGTACTGTCAAGTTCCTGCAAGTATTTGTTTAAGGAAGCTCCTCTTCTCTCTGCAAGCATTTCTCGAAGGCGTATTGTGCACTCTCTTAACCTGGTTTTTATTTGGAGTGATCTGCATTGTTGCCACTCTCTTCGAATACGTCTCTTTTCCATAAGAGCCTTTTCAATATCAGCGGAATAGATTCTTGTGTACTCTGTACGTGGGATGGTTTGCGATGCATGTTGTACGGCTACCTTAAGGTGATTTGCAAACACGCCTATAGCAGTTTCTATATCCTCAGCAGTTTGTAGTGCTATGTTTTCACTCAGATGTGAACTGAGATATTTTTTATACTTCAGCAGGCTCTATTAATCCTGTAGGAGAAACGGGTGCTGTAGGATTCCTTATGGTAACGATTGTAGGAGAATGATCGGAGGACAAATCCAGAGAAGCTTGAACTTCAACAAGCCCTGAATTTATGTTTTTTGTTATGCCAAAGTCAATAACATCAGGAATTTTTTGTCTGTCTGTAGGGCAATATGTGGGCTGGCCACTTGAGACAACACTCAGATGCATCCTAGAAATAGCGTCATATAATGTACGCCCTTTCGGGGATATCAATCGGGAGCCCCAAAAGGTGTGTTTTGCATTATAGTGCCCAGCCGCAATAAAACAAGGGCCCAATGATTGGAATAAATCGCAATATTTGTTTTCTGCTATTGAAAATCGGGGGGTCGAGTAAATCGCCGAGATAACCAGATTACGATAAAACTCTTCAAGACAGACTGTTGCAGCTTGGAGATGTCCTTCACATGTTTCTGGCATCAAGTGATGCCTTATTCTGGATTTTATGAAAACAGCGGCACCCCCTCTTGCTCTTCCTTGAGGGTCTTTTGTGTCATATAAGATATACCCATGTATTTTAAAAAAACTTCTTGCCGTCAACTGAGTCTCAGAGATAAGCATGACATCTATTTGTTGTATTCTCAAAAAATGTTCCAGCTCATTTTTGTGTTGCCATATTCCGTTTGCATTCCAAAAACATATTTTTAGGCAGTTCATGGTTTATTTAATACAGCTTGTAGTATTAAAGATTGCATTTTCAACATCTCTTGCATGATGTTGTGGAATTTATAAATTGATTTACCGTTAGCACCAGCGTCTCCACAGTTGCTTCAAGACGACAGAAAGCTCTTCTTCTCTACTTTTGGAGACTAACTTGAATTTACTTTATTGATTATTGGCTGAGCATGTTTTGGCTTAAATACATTGGCGTATGTAATCAAGATAGACTGATGTTTTATAGGCGGAGGATGAATATCCGCCAACGGCTTAGGATAGGTTACTGGAACAGATTTTTTATAATTGGTTATGTTTTTCACAGATGCGTATACTGGACAACCCCTATAGTTAGCTGTATGGTTTCCTCCGCAGTTGCTGCATTTCTTTATATTTTTGTCTGTTTTCTGTTTGTTATTGTGGGATTTTTTCGCGATTTCTAACATTGCTTATCGTTTTAATTTTGAATCCTTTGTTGATCAGACTGTTCTTCATATCTTCTGGATCGACATCAGAGTCTATGCCTTTTATAATTACTAGAAGCCCTTTCCTGCTCTTCTGTTGGTAAGTATAGAAGTTTTTGTATTTGTTTTCGAAATCTTTGAACACTTTTCGATACTCTATTTCACTATTCACCTGAATTTTTATCTTCAACACATTTCCCTGTTTTAATGGGATTACGAAAAAATTATTTTCACCGATTAGTGAAACTAAATTTTTCACGAGTATGTTATTGTTAGTTGGTGGTGGTTTAAATTTTACCGGCGGCGTTAGCGATTCACTATCGTTACTGTCCATAATTGAAAAGCGATTCTGGGTACTGCGGTCATGTGTCTGATCTTCTCTGGTTAATTTTTCCACGGATGTTATTTTCGCAAACTTGGGACTTCTTTTTCGTTTATCCACTGTTATATACCGGTCCATACCTGTTTGAATAATAGATTTTTCTTTGGTTTCCATTTTCCCAGTTGGGCTATTTTGTTTTTTCTCTTTTATAGGCAAAATCAGTGCTGAAGAGGAGCGCTGATGGATTTTTGTAGAGCGATATGCAAGATTTCAACGAATTAACGAAAGTTTAACTTCCCATCAAATTATGTGTTATGTAGTAACGGTTAACGGGTTTCCCTTACATACTTTTTACCTCGGTTTATCGTCTATTTTTTATTCAGAAATCATTTATCTGGCAACGCAAAATCACTTACAAAAAAATATAGAAAAAGAAATTATTATAAATTTTAACAATTTTCCAGAATAACAGTAAACAAAAAGGTTTATTTTGTTCTTTAAGAAATCTGCTAAAAACAACTTTTTATTTCCTGAAAATTTTTATAACTAAAAGTTTATGTTGTTTTTAGTTTTTCGCCAACGATTCGCAGTTATTTTGTTTCTCAAGAGATTGTCTACTTTAATAACACTAAATTGGCCAATAGAATTCTTTAGAAAATAATAAACTTCATTGAATGAAATGCTTAACAAACTTATATGTATATGGTCACAGAAGAACACTATGAATTATTGCCAACAACTGAAGAGCTAAAAGTGTTTAAAATAAAAGCTATTAAAACTACTGGTGTGTAGTTAACGCTAATCTGTTAACAATTCAACACAAACGAAAGCGAACAGCGTTAAAGTCTTTACTAAATAACAAATACAGAAGTTTTTGTGTCAATTTCTCTTAAAAATAATATTATTAATATTAGAAAGTGTTTGCTATTCGCACTATTAGACACAAATATGTTACAAAGCACACATTTTGTTACTTTGCATCAGGGATGGAAAATTAAAATTCCCAATACGAAAAGTTGCATTAAATAACACTTTTTTAAAATCATCGGAGTGAAACAGTATTCGAACAGTAAAAAACTGTTAATGTTTTTTTTTATTTTTTTGATTTGTTTATTTATTTAATTTTACAATTATATCAGTATAATTATTATGAGTAAAAGAACTGCCTGCAGAGTTCATCGGCAACTTTTTTTTTAAGGCAAAGCTACAGCACCTACAGGCTATCTATCGGTTCACTATAGTATTATAAAATATGGCATACGTCAAGTGTTTCATCCCTAGCTTGTACTAATATTGTACAGCAATACTGAGAACACGTCTACATGCACGTATGCTTGTTATTTTGAATAAAAAATTATTCATACGTAACGTGGGGGCAGAAATATCAAACAAACAAATAAAGAAACAATATTTCACTACCGCTGAAGTCTGGTTTTCCCATCGCAACTCACCATTTTTTTGTGTACTTTCAAATTCCCTTTTGCCTTTTTAAACTACATCACATTTTTTTTGATTATTATATAGGCAAAACCGGAAGAATTTTGAACCAAATGATGTCAATCAGATTGTCTTCTTATATGGTTGCACAGGCTGCGAACTCAAAACTTGGCAATCCTACCAAGTAAGAATAAAATGCAGCGCAATACTACAAACTGAGAACAACGGCTACGCTGACTGATGCATATGTATGTGTTCCTTTTCCAAAGCTCACAGTCCCACCCATTTTTTTTTTAAAGTTCTTTTACATATTTTTTTTGAAATTACATCCAAACCCATATGGTATTTCTTGCGCAGGTCTTCCTTTTTGGCCCACCAATTTCAATTTCAATTGTCATCTACATGAAAATTGATGCGTTTTCTATTCCTGCTTCCTGTGTTCACCTGTGCAGCCAAATTTCACACTGTAAACAGATCCTTAAGAACACAATACGTATTCGTATATTTTTTAAAATATTTTATGCAGGATTTCTTTTTAATTGTAAAGCTTAACATCGTTTAATACTCAAAGAGAATAATTCAGCAAAAAAAAGGGATAAGAAGGACAAAAGAGTGTAAAAAATATTTCTGTGAAAAAACTGCATGCACATGAAAAGTTCAAGTTTAAAAAGTTTAATATTTTTAATTAATTGAAAAGAAACTATTTCGAGTTTTTATTTTAAATGGCAGAAAATCGCCTTACTAAAGAGACAATTGGCGTTTTCTTTTCTACATTAAAAATGTCGCCCTGTAAAAAGGTGCCTTTTTAAAATGCATTGCCCGCCCTGTGAAAGTGCAATTTTTTATACAACGAGAAAAGAACACAAATTAGAAAAAAGTGCAATGCCTTTTTTTACAGCTGATAAACAAACATTTTCTGTATATTTTATGAAATGTGTATACAAAAATGATCAGTTGCCAGATTGCTAATTCATCTGCTTGAGAAAACAAATATTTTTTTTTTTTAATATCTCATACAAATAAGCAGCCGCATAGTGTTCTTTTGTTTGTTTTATGTGATACAAAATATAAAAATAATTATTAAAATCTAATTTTCTGACTCTTTCAACTCAAAAGACTTTTTTTGAACATTTTCTGGCAACGCTGTGCAAGAATAATAACCATGTGTTTTACAAGGCAATTTCTGCCCTGTTGATTTGTTCAGGGCAAAAGTGCAATGCCTTTTGCACTGCGAAAGGGCAACATTTTTTAGAAAAGAACACGCAACCCTTTCACAGGGCAACGCATTTTCGAGAAAAGAACACAAAATTGCCCTCCCTGCGGGTAGTGTTGCCTTTTTTGTAGAAAAAAAAACGCCATAAATAAAAAAATATGAAAAAAAAAATGTTTCCCCATAAAAAGTTATGAAACATAAGATATTACCACTAAAGAGTTATTAAATTTAATTAATCATTTTTTTATATATATAAAAAGGAGTTTAAGTTATTTACTATTTTTGTGTCCTTTTTTAGTTCATGTCTCCTTTGATTGTTGCCATAAATGCACCGAATGCCTTCGGGCTTAAGAAAGTTATCGCAAATGAAACAAAAATGACTTGGAAGAGCAACTATTTAAGAAAATAATTTTAGAAAGACTTTAGAGCGTGTTGGCATGAGCATGTAGAATGTTTCTTAGCGATGTGGAAACTTTAACATTCTCGAGAGGGGACTTAAGAGCAGCCAGATGTTGCAGATTGAAAAAATGAAATACAACAAAAAGTAAAAAATGGAAAGAACAAAAGAGAAGAGAACTTCAGGACAAATATATTGTGAAATTCAACAAAGTAAAAGTAAGTAAGAAAATGAAATAGATAATAAAATTAATTGGCATGAGTTTAAGAATAAAATACTTAAACATGTTCTTTGTTGCCGAATAAAGAGATTTAAGTGCTCTAAACGGACACCTCAATATTTTGTTTATAAACTAGCATTTCTAAAATTCACAGTAGTTTGGCCACTACTTAATTTGGAAATAATACTCGTATGTTGGGCATTTAACTACCCCTAATTCTGTTCTTGCACGATAGATTTGTTGCTAAAAAAACTCGTATGTGAAAACAATTGGGTGCCTCCGTAGGGGAGTGAATAATGCTCAGCCTAATGAAGCGGAGGTCGCGGATTCGATTCCTGCCTAGACCCTGGGTGTTTTCCTGCGGACAAGCCAAAACCTTTGCAAGTAGAGTTGGTTAAAAAAAAAATACAATGATGTGAAAACAATATTTAAAAACTATTTTCAGAGTTCGCTTAGGAATTTTAATTTTACTTAGGGATTTTAATTTATTAAATATATTATAAGAAATAAATTACACTTTGACAAAAAAATCATTAGCATAAAAAAATTAAGATAATATAAACATAACTGATTCGCTCAGATTGTTTCTTTATCTCTTTGCGCTTTAATGCCTCTTATGATGCGTCCCTACATACGTACACATCGGGAGCTTAATCTATAGAGCTGTAGCGTTAGTTCCTACAACAAATTTAAATGTTTCGGAAAAATTTCACATAATTGAAATCAATTTTTTTAACTTTTTTCTTTTTAACTTGCATTAAATTAAAAGTGTGAAAAAAGAGGATGAGGTATATTCTCAAACTGTAACTGAAACTTTATAAATCAAAAGCCGGGTTTTTTTTTGTGATGTGATCAATCTTTTAGAAAACCATCTCTTAATTGACGGTTAAAAAAATATTTAAAAGTTATTCTCCAGTATTAAAACTGTTTGCATTCATCTGAAGCCATGCAAAAAATCTCCAAAAAAAAAAAATGTTTCCTACTTAAGACGTGGACTACAATTGAATAAATATTTGTTTATAGTGAGCAAAACAGATATTGATGCAATCGATGGCATTAGGCATTTCCACTTGACGAACTCCTGCTATAAAACAAGAGGTTACAATCCACATGTTCAGACTAATCAAGGAAATTGACAGAGCAGTGGAAGTCGAATCCATGACATTAAACACTTACAACTGACGAACTTGGTAGTTCAGGTCGAAAGTTAAATATGTCCATTTGCCCTAAAACAATGTCAAGCATTTCATTACTTTTCAATAAAATAAAATACAATAAAATGCAAATTTTAGTTTCGAACACACTGCCAAATAAGTCATGCTTTTTAGCGCTTTATCAACTATAAGCGTTCTAGAAGTAAACTATTTTTGTTTTAAATTGATCAGAATAGTGCAAAATCAATTATGCATTTGAAGTCATTAGAATAATTAAATGCATAAAATTCCAGTTCTGTTAGGGGGATGTATTAGGAAGCATGTTACGCCCTAAAAAACTTAATTAAATCATAACCGCTTGCAAGTATCCTTAACTTGTTTTTTTTTTGTTCTTTTCTTAAAGTTATTCATGCAATAAAGTCAAGGGTTTTGTTTGCATTGATTTATTTCGTTTGAACTCACACAACTTGCTCGAACGTCGTGCTTGGCTGTTAACCACGTTATTGTTTAATCTCTCCGGACTAAAGAGCTTATTTCCTCTGCTTCGTCTTAATTTATTTTTAGATTTCAAAATAAAGGTACTAAAATAGAAAAAGTGGAGAGAGTATGCTGTGCTATTGCCATGTACACGTGCCTGCATATGTGTGCGTGTTTCAGTTGCACTTAAATACATGCACATGTGAGCAGTGGATTATAAACACTAATAAGGGGTAATTTACCATGCTACCGAAGGAAAAGGAATATTTAATCTTGAATCTTTATGGCATGGCCAACAACTGAATTTATTGTTGCACAGAGTTGGTACGTATTTATAATGTTCTACTTTTTCTAATATTATTGCTTTAAGTGCATTTTGTGGGAAAGTGGAGCACAGTATCATTTTTGTTGTCTCGAAATCCCTGAAAAATGCTTTATTTTAATTTACTATCTTTGAAACACACTAAACTAAGTTTATTGGAGTGATATGGCTGCTTAACTGCTCGAAAAATTTAAAACCATTTAGAGTAAATGCATCTAGCGTTTCAAAATTTGCAACAGTGATGCAGCTTTATTTATGGGCAGAAAAAAATTTATTTTAAGTTGATGCTTACACTTCCCTTCTTATATGGAACCGGAATATATATTCTTTATAGGGTCTCAAAATAAGATTGTAGAAATTATCATACCCATATCAAACCTATATATTGCTGATCTCAAGTAGAAAGGGCGTAACTCGCAACTTTTTGCAATAGATTTTGTTAGTGAATTCAGTGTGGACTTCCATCCTTTCTGATAAAGATCCATTTTAGAAAACCTGCTTACATTTTTTATATGTAATAATTTAATTTGAAAAAAACTCTTGCCTTTGGGTCATAATTTAAAAACATTTACTAACAAAAAGTAAAATTAAATGCTGATTTACGTTGCATGTAAAAAATTTAAAAAAAATGGTATTAATAAGAATGAGTTGCAACTCTGGTAAGTACATGTTTTACATGTCAAAATGGTCGATTTACATGAATTGCCGGTGTAAAAATATTTGCTTAACAGAAGCTTAAAATGAAAATTCTGCAGCTGTTTGGAATACTTCAAACACTGATTAACGTATTACCAGATGCGGGATCATTCATGAAGGTTTTACACAACTTATGTCACAGAGTGTAATAAATAGAAGCCTCTTAAAATATTTTAAATTTCTCAATTTTCTTCCGTACAAATTTCTGCTTAAATGGAACAGTTCGCTCTGTTTTTGAATTAAGCTTGTTTACGGCTGCTCCGTAATTGACCTTCAGTATTTTTACAAAACTTTTTGTTTTTATCTTTTCAATCTATTGGAAAACAAATGACTTGTCTTGTACTACTCCAAACGATAAGAATAAATATAAAATAATAAGGATAAATGCACACACTCGAACCAGCAAAGGAGATGAGGAGTAATAAATGCAAGTAGCACAAGCTTGAAATATACTCCTACATGGTTTCTTTTTCAAGGCCACTAAATGCATATTCAAAGAGGAAAAGGACTCGAAAAGTTTATTTTATTTTTTGTGCGTTCCTTCAACAACAACTCGTACACTTTTTATGGAAAAATAAATATAAGCAAATGCATAAGAATTTAAGATAATAAAATTTAAAAATTAGAAATGGAATCTATTAAAGTATGACGTTCATGGCGATTTTTCCTCTAGAGCTGTTTCATCAAAAAATTGTACATTTTACATTTATATACGAGTAATTATAAAAAATAAAAAAAGCTGAATTAAAATACTAAACTCTTTCTAATTCACTGAAAATATATTTCAAAGGAATATTATTTATATTAAAAGCACACTGTACACAGCTAAATAGTTCCATTAGGTATTTTTCTTTTTCAAAATAAAAAATTTTAGTGGAAAATTTGAAACAAAAAAATTTAAAATAAATATTCTGCGTAAAGAGAATTTTTTAAAAGGTACTGTTTAAAGAAAAAAATTTTTTGGGCTAAGAAATATTTTTGCCATCTTTTCAAAATCTTACTCTTCGATAAGTACTTCTTCTAAAAGGTACTTCTTCAAAATATATAATATATATTTGATTAATAGGTATCTTTTCCCGCTGCCACCTTTTTCTTCAGCCATTTTCAGAGCGCATACTTTGTAAAATAAACTTTTTTAAAATGGTTCTTTTTCAGAAACTTTCTCATAATGTACTTTTACTTTAAAAGTACTATTAAATATAATATTAAACTTAAATTCCGTTTTTTATATCTCGTGCATTTTTTTCGGCAATAAGCAAAGAGGCTATTTGATACCAAAATTTTATTGAATACTATTAAAGATGGTGTCAAATTATACGTATTTGTATTTTCTTAGAAGAATATTTTCGAAAACGTACTATTAAAAAAAAAAATAGTACGCAAACCGCATTACCAGAAAAACATTTTAAGGTATTCTAAACGTTACTGCATGCAAGTACTTTTTACAATAAGTCATGCCCGGTAATTCAAACAAATTTTTTAATTAAAACAAAATTCTTTTAATATTCTATTTTTCATTAATGAAATCAAAAGTATTTTAAAAAAAATTTAACATATAATTTACTTATTAAATTCACCTATCTTTATTAAATTTTTTAACTGCAATTCAAGAATTTATTCGGACTTTTTCCACAAAATATTTCACAGGATATTCGCATGAGGATGCTGCTGCATTCGTGTGCTGATATTGAAATAACAACAAAATGCACGTTAATCAATATTTGAATAATGTGTTGCCCGCAGTAAATAATAATAAATATTTGCTTTTCTAGGCATTTTCAGCGGTTGCTTGTGCCTATAATAAGCGAAGAGTTTTTTATTTATTATTTTTTGTGGCTGAACTGGTATCGTAAAATTCGCAAATTAATTTTTAGCTTTTGATGAATATTTCAAAATAAAAATACAATATACAAAAAAAAAATCGAAAATGTAACACCGTGTAACCTTGTTGAGGAACCCCAGTTTCCATTACATAATTTACATTTTTGATTAGAAGTGAAAATAGAATTTTTATTAAATTTTGAGAAAATTGATAAAAAATAAAATTTAAAACAGTTTAATGAAATTTTTTTTGTATATTGCAAACGTTGAAGAGCGTGACTTACATAGTAAGTCTCTCTTATCTCTTTTTAAAAGGATCTTAGGTAGCCCCGTGTATAGTGCTTTGCAAAAACCGACTGTCGACAACACTGTTCAATGTTAAATTTAATTTGAAATGATTTTTATAAATTTGGAGTATTAAAAGTGAAATCTGATGTCATTTTAAATTATTGATTTCTGTATTAACATACTTTAAGAAGTTACAATTTCATGGAACAAGTGAAAAACTTTGAAATTTCACGGGTAAAATACAAACGATATAAATTTCCAAAAACGTGAAAAACCACAGCTTACTAAAGCAGAGGTCGTTGGTTTTATTCCTGCCTAGGCCCTGGCTGTGCTCCTGGTGGGCCAGCCGAAAGCTTTGCAATTTAAGTTGTTGCAAAAAAAAAACCACACACAAATTTTGGTTTCATTATTTTACTAAATCCCGCTTCCAACTAAAAGTTTTTGAGCCTTTTCTTAGAACCAGAAATAATATTCCGACAAACAATATTTACGATTTTAAAAGAAAAAAATGTTTTAAAAACAACATACTCATCTGAAATGTTATTTAAGCAGATGTATGCAAATGCCCATAAATCACACATACCTGAAATGAAAAAAAAAGAGAAACATTATTTTAGAATTTAATAAAATATTTCAATGGATTAAAAATGAAATATTGCAAGAGTAAATAGTTTCCTAAAATTTTAATACATTTTTTTACCAAAAGTTTTAAAAAAGTTTAATTAAATTTATTCAATTTTTTTGAGAATATTCATGTCTACACAAATTTATATAAAACCATATAAATAAATTTTAAACTTGATATAAAAAGTATAAAAAATATTTAAAATTTTTTTAATGCACATCAGATATCTTTGCATACATTTTTGGATAATAAAAAAATTCTTTGTTTTTGGTAGCAAAACTTTTGTATTCAACTAAAACGAATGCACTTTTCAAGTTTAAATTAAGCTGAAAAAAAATATGTGACATAAAATAAAAGTTTTCAATTGAAATCATTATAAAGCAAGAAGGAAAGACAAGAACTGCAATAAAAGTCACTAATTTATATAATAAAAATATCATTTGTTAGGTGGCAAAAGTGGTCTGCCTCAGTGGCTCGTATGAATTACCGGACACAGAAGTTTCGGATATTTTCTGTACAAAATAGAAGGATTATTATAATATAGAAGATTGTTTATATAAAAGAGCTTGGAATCAGACTAACATTATCTTAGAAAAAATTTTGTGTAAAAAATATTTCTACATCGGAGTAAAATTATCCTTACAAAATGGCTCGGAATGAAAATAGGATTTTATACAGAAAATGGTTCCGCATCAGAATATAATTTCTCCAAAAATTAGTTCAGAATCAAAGTAAAATTTTCTCTAAAAAAATGGCTCGGAATCGGTGTAAAATTTTATACAGAAAATGGCTCTGAATCAGAGTAAAATTTTTTGCAGAAACCTACTACGGATAAACTGACAACTAAATTAATTTATATACATGCTTACGTATCCGTTAACCGAAAGTACTAAAGTTGATCAACTTTTAAAATTTTGCATTCGTTCAGCACTTTGACAAGTTCCATTTTCCAAACAGCTGATTTAATGTGAATAAACAAACTATTTCCGTCGCCACCTTTATGCTCGCTGAGAAAGTATACCTATCAAGTATTCTATGTGACAAGGACTCGAGAGTGAAGTTTTTATCCGAATAAATGTGCTCCATCAGTAGCTCCCAAAGTGTTTATCTTACAAAGTAAAGGTACTGACATTGATTAAGAGTAAAACTAAAAATAATGAAATTTTCATTGCAGTTTTCTATAGAGAATGTCTATCACTAGTATTTTATAGACAGTGAAACCCCAATTCCTATCAGATAAAATCTCCTGTATATGCCCGCAAAAACTTATCCTTTATTCAGAGGAGAAGTTATAAAAGTTACAATGATTTAAATATAAAATGCTTGATAAAAAGAAAAGTGGACTTTGAATGGAGTTTTTTATAGAATATGGTTTTGTTGCTGAAAGTGCTTTTGATTTACAACAAAATATTCTAAAAAAGATGACAGTAACAGTTTCTGCGACTTGGATTTAGCGCAACAATTCCTTAATCATTTCAATTATTGCACAATATTTTACGCAAATGGGTGAGTAAATTGATAACAACAAAACATTTAAGACGCTTGTCAAATAACAACTTACCTTGACCACATGGAAACGTTTCTCATAATCAACCATGGAAACATTCCTGTCAATTATGAACGGTGTGGAGTGTGAAGCAAGTGGTGCAGCTGAAGATGGTAATAAGGAAGGTATTGTTCCATTAATTAACAACTCAATATCATTGACAACCGCTGCTGATTCTGCTGTCTTACTAAGTTTGTCCATTGAGGGAGAAGCATTAGGAATTTCAGAAGGGGATGAAAAACCACTGATTTCCTGTATTTGCAAAGTGTCAATATTTCTTTCATTTGTTATGACTTTACCGTTTTGCAAAAAGCTCATATCAGCTGTATCCAGCTGTGGAGCAACTGCTTCGAGGTCTGCAACATGTGGTGTTATTTCAGGGATACTGGTGGCAGCAGCAGTTGGAAGAGTTGTGGTAGATTGAGATTTTTTACTGGGATTTACCTGCTTGTTGTGTGCTTCATTTATATTAGACATTATGCCCGTCTCTTTGTCAAATCTATAAATATTTTTCGGATGATTTTGTTCATAACTACCAACTTCTTGATCTTCAGCTGCGTCGTTGCTTTCGTCATACTCCTCATTTTTTTCATGATGGTTATTGGTTGACATGCTGTCGCTGGCAACTTTTTCGTTTAAACGTATAATGTTTGATAAATTTATATTATTGATGAGCGTGATGCCGCATATTGCCACCAAAATTATGACAAAACACACGCCACCAATTAAAAATATGGGAGCTTTGGACTGTTTTGGACACATATTTGCTTTATATTTAATAATTTTATTAATCTAATTTCAACTAAAATTGGAATGGACTGAATTTTTGTTGTATGTCTTTATTTGTTTGTTTTTTTTTATATCACATTATTTTCCTGTATTTTTATTTATACATTTTTTAATTTTACTTAAATTCTTTCGATGTGTTAAATTAACAATGTCACACGCAAGATGTTTTAGTTTTTATAATGCTCTATCATAAAAACAACTTTTCTCTTTTTTAGTTTTCAATGAGGCCTGTTTTTGTTTAATTTTCGCACTTGTTTATTAATACCGAATAGCATGAGTTCTGTACACTTTTCTCACTGTTTCCGATTGTTGGAAAAATATAAAGTTCGTTGTAATAAAACTTTTTGACGAAAATAATATGAGCTGCTGGCTTTTATTTAACGGAAAGGACCTCAGAGATTATATAAATAAAATATTAATATGCGCAAACACATTCACTTTTAATAAATAAACATTTTCACACTTAAACAAAATTTGAAATTAAATTTTCAAAAATTAAAACACAAACATGGTATACCTACAATACAAACATACAGGCACACACGCACACACACACACGCACACACACACACACACATTTAATAATATATATGGGAAGACAGTCATATACAAGGCAGAAGGACAGAAAGAAAGCAGTTCATTTTGGCGGCGCACGGATCACGTATGCTTCAGAGCATACCTCCTTAAGTGCGGACAAAACAGAAGTTATATGTATGTATCCAGAATGCGTAAACGCAGAATGCTTTCTTTGAATAGCCGCGATATAATATCAAGAGACCCTGCCTGAAAAGGGATACCGTCATCAATGGAGATCTGTAATTCCATGAACGCCTTCGCAAAAGCAGCTCCAGGGCAACAGAGAAGAGCACTAAGAGAAGGATTAGCACTAGAGAAAACCAACTCCCGCTGAACCACTACCTACCGAAGTAATACTTATTGGCAATTCCGAAGCGATAGATAGATTTCAGAGCGGGCAAGCTTCATATAGCTTTTAAAGCACTCACATAGGAAACAAACATAATAAAGAAAATCGGAAACGAGCTTTTAGTATTCAAAAAGAATACGGAATTTCGTAAATACTTATTTATTGCCAAATGCGAATTACAAACCTTTTAGAAAAATCTTTTCTCTTTTCCTTTTTTTTTGTAATTTCATTGTTTTATAATGTCTTCCTCTTTAGAAATGGAAATGTATCAAGCATTTCTTTTCCAAAGGAGAAAATCCAAAGAAAATTAAAATGACAATAAGTCAGACATTTACGAGTACAGTGGGGTAAATTAATAAGTGCACAGCTCCTAAATGAATAACATGTTGGTAAAATTAAACGAAATACAGTTAGATATACAACTGTAAATTCACACTTACATTCAGGAAAATGTTAAGTCTTAATTTTTTTTAAAGCACAATATCTAAAAATTTTCTGAATATAAATAGAAAATATATAAATTCTGTATTCAACCCGCCAGTATATTATTTAAATTCTGTGTTTTAAAATGTTGGCCAACTCTAATGCTGCAACGTTAACAGGCTTTAAGAGAAGGGTGTTTAAGGTTTACAGTACCTAAGCGGAATGTATGTAAATGGCAGAAGCATGTTAAAAAACGATACGCTATAGCCTAGACACACGACAGAGATTATGTGCATTAGCAGCCTTAAATCAAACTGCATTTAAACTGCATTTATCTATGTCAATATGACAATATCGTCCACAATCAATCAACTTTTGGTAAATTGTTAATATTTAACAAAATAAAAATGGATTCAAATGCAGAAAAGTTAAGCTCTTTTAATTATTTTCAGCAAAACAAAAGAGAAATATTAATTTTAAAAATTTTAATATTAATTTTAAGATTTCCAAGATGCGAAGCGTTTGGCCTGAAAGCAATGCACAGGATCTGTTAGAGTTTTGGGAGGAATTTGCCCCTGATTTGCCAAGTATAAACGGAAATGGGCACATCTACAAAAAGAATTTGCCGTACAAATCGGCGATAAGAAGACGGAAGAAGTCCACATAAAAATAAGAAATTTCACGCAGATATTCAGGTATTTTTTCACATATCAATTTAAAAAATTGTAAAACTTATAAATTAATAAAATAAATAAATATATTTATTTATAAATTTATATATATTTTTTTATATATTTATAAAAAAATATATTTATTTATTTTGTTATTTTTTTTTTCTTTCAAATAAATGCTGCAAGTCTGCAAAAATACAAGCATTCAAATTCAATTCCTCGAATTCACCTCGACAGACGCTTAACGTGGAAATGTCACATTGACACAAAATTAACACAAATGAAATTAAAAGCCGTGCAATTAAAATGGTTGATGGGCAGGAATTCCACCCTAGGTTTAGACTGTAAACTCTTGCTGCATAAAGCCATCCTAAAACCTATCTGGTGCTACGGAATCCAAATATGGGGTACCGCCTCTGCGTCAAATGTGGTTAAAATTCAAAGACAGCAGAACAGAATTTTACGAACTATTACAGCAGCGCCCTGGTATATTAAAAACTCAAATATACACAAAGATTTGGGTGTTCCCTTGGTGAAAGCTGAAATTAAAAAATATGCAGGAAGATACCTAAAAAGGCTAGAAACGCACACCAATATTTTAGCCCGTAATTTCCTAAGCGAAAGGCGATACACGCGTTTGAGTAGGAGGGACCTGGTTGCCATTAGCCAAAGCTAAATAAGTAAAAGGATACAAAAACAAAAATCCAGCGCAACACATCATTTTTTGTCTAGCAATGGCCGGACATAATACATATTAATTTTTTATATATTAAGATTTGAATAATTATTGTGATTTCAATATTATGAAGATACAGTAAATAAATCATGTTAAAAAAAAAAAAAATTCTGATTTTTCACCAACAGCATAGCTGCTAATCGTATTTTCTGCCTTCAATCCATTTGATGTCGATGTAAATGCAAATACAAATTACTAAAAAGAAAAAACAAAATGCAGAAACTATCGTGTTTCAGGATAAAATTTTAATGCCCATTAGTAAGATTTTAATACACATTAACTCTGTCGCGTGTCTACCATTTAAGAAACACATTTTAAAAATTCGAATAATAAGGAAGGACGAAGAACAAAAGCATTTTGTTTAAAAAAAAATTTCCAAAAACTTGAAAATATATATATAAATATATAATATAAATATATAAAAATAAATATATAAATAAAGAGTTACTTCCAAAGAATAAAAACAAAATTGCTTTTCTAAAAATGAATTAGTTTTATTTAGTCTATTTAATAATACATTTATTTATTATAACCATACCTAAAAATGAATTAGAAAGAGCATTTAATGCTCCTATCCCGTATAACTGTTTCTCTACTTGAACTGCTCTACTCCGTATAACTGTGTTTTTGACAACACATATTTGACAGAGTATAGTTATATTAAAGAAAATAGTGGCACAAGTGATAACACAGGTACATTTTCTTTACATATATTTAATAGATGACCCATTTTTAATACAACGAACAACTTTATTAATTGTATGGGCGTTTCCAAAATCTCGCCAACAATGTTATTTTTAAATAAAATTTTTTTTTTATATTTTTATTTAAAACATTTTGCAATTCAGAACGAGAACGAATACATTCTTATTTTACTATTCAAAGTAATTTATAGTTTTTATAGAATATAGAACATTTAGTTTTATTGATTTTAGTTTTTAAGTATAAAAGGAATATATGAAATATATGTACATATTTTTTTTAACACTAAAGTGTTGGTCTATTGATCGATTGATTTTCTTATTTTAATGAAAAAAACTCAATCAATACTAAAAAAATACTCATTTTTTTAAGGATTTCAGTTGCTTAAACTTCAATTGAAAATACATCTAGAAAGCGTTTTTAATTGACTTCTCATTTGATATGAATTATACACTCTCTAAAAAATATGACAACTTTTTTGTTGATTAGTGATTAGCCAAATGAAAGCAGCTCACACATTTATTTTGTGACGCAAGAAAAAACTCAAGACAATAAAAAACAAATGAAAAATAACAAATAATTTATTTTCTAAAAAAAGCGAATTCGGCATTAATTAAAATGTAAAAAAACCCAATAAACAATTTTCATGTTGTCGGAACGAACTCAACTCTAAATTGGATGATGGCGATGGAGCATTTTTGCAGATGGTGGATGGACGGCTGATCTTTGCAACAATAAAAATGCACGATTTTACATTTGCAATTGATAATTCTTATAATAAAAATGATACTAACACCTACCGCAGATGGGGCACGGGGAAAGCATGTGTGGCGGTAGTACACTTTTATTGTGATTGTGTAAGCACATTCGTTTCATAGACTGGTAGAGATTCAATATACACACATTTAGACGAGAAGAAGAAAATAAAATATCTTATTGCAACCCATACACGATACAACCGTTGGTATAACTCGGTTAGTAATCAAGTTGTGTGTTGTGCCCACAGACGATAAAACCTCTTCGTACAATTTCATTTTGCAAACAATTTACAGCTGGAACCAACAAATAATAAACACGCATCCCATGAAGCAAAACAAATTAGGCTTAAATTTTGTGAAGCAATAAAACAATTGAAAGCGCTTTAAGTAAATTAAATATTTATAGACATTCAAATTTTGTTTAATCTAAAAGATTTTTAATAAACTATAAAAAATAAAACTTCAATGAACTGTTTTTAATTGCATATAATTTACTGATATTGGTTGGCTATCATTAAATAATTCATCGTAGAACTGTGCTCTAGTTTCATTTCAGCTGTGTCTTCCATTTTTAATTAGTATTCAAGTTAGTTTTCTTTGCTTTCAAAAACCAAATTAAGCGACGACACGTCTTTCTCTCGCAAAATTAAAATGAGAATGATGTATAAAGTCGCATGAGTAACCCACAAACGTTTGAACGCGTTGGCACGACTTGCCAAAAAATCAAAAAATTTTGATTTTTCACACAACCGAGACGCAACTTCATACAACAAGCCACACACACATTACAATCTTGATTACAACCTGCCGAAGTTGTACCAACGGTTGTATCGTGTATGGGTTGCATAAGAAAGCAAGAAAACACACAGAGAAGAAATGAAAAATTATTTAGTGCCGTTTATTGTTGGCTTTAAAGATGCAATTCTACAGCAACTTTTACTGTAGTAGTACTGAATTCAACGATATTGAAAACACCGAAAAGAAAGCATCGGATAATGAAAATGTACGGAGGTAAATTGCTTCAGCTTTTATTCGCTAAGTAAATTACGTTTGCAACTTTGATTTTAGAATAACTGGCATTTGTAAACAATAAATTATATTAATATTACATTTGGCACTACTTTGTGGAATTCATACAAAAAAATTAAAGAGGTAGTAAAATTCTACCATGAAGATCATTTCAGTATTTTGTACACGATATTCGGGATGTTATTCATGACGTTAGTCATGGTGGTTTCAATTTTCATTGCCCCTTATTTTATTGGTTGTGCCAACTTGTAACTACTTGACAGCTGTCAAGTTTTAATACCGCCGTAGATAAACATTGAACAATATATGCTGAAAAATCCAGTGAAATCAGTGTAATCAAATAAGGGCCAATAAATTTAATATGTATGCGCACACAGCTTTGTCATTTTACATAAGCAGTGTTGGGATAAATAATTAAATCTTTTTTACACACACAGGGTAACATTGTCATAATAACTTCTCAGATTTTTTAATTAAAAAAACATTTTCTTCTGCCCGAAATTTAAGGACTCACTATAGCGCGACTTATGATATAAATATGATGTCATCCATTCCATCTCTGATATAAATATTGTGACCATGAAATGGCATTCTCTCTGAGATAAGAACAGCATTTATTTAAAGCAGCTGAGCGAAAAAAATTATTTGATTGCAAAATTGTGTAACACTACGACGAAAGTTTTAAGTGATTTCATACTTCGGCCAGATTTTCTTGTAAATGAATACGACTTGTAAAAAAATTTGCTTTGCATTTTCTCTAAAAAAAAATCAATTTTTTTATAATTTTCTTCTGAATTTTTTATTAAGCAAATAAATACTTAAGAAGAAAAAAGTTCAGAAGAAAAGTTCTGCCGACCATTTGCAGGACTTCATTGCATAAATTACTCGCTAGAAATTATTCCCCCGTGGGCTTCATAAACTTTTTTGAACTTTTTCACTCCAATAGTTTGCTGTAGAGAGATACTTTGCTGTCACATTGTAGCGTTTTTTTTTTTTTTTTTTTTTGACAAAAAACTGCTAAGAAAAAAGTATTTTTTATTGAACAGTTTTCGTTTACGTTTTGCCTAGGAAATGTCAAAGAATTGGAAAAAACTTTTTGTTTATAGTCGTAGAAATTAGTTTTTGTAAAAAAGCAGGCTGGTATGCTGTGGCAAATAATTTCTTATTTATTGTTTCTTAATGAGAAAAAAATTAATATTCCGAATTGTAAATGTTGTACGACATCTTTTTTATTACACAAACATCAACAATTTATACAATTTTTCCTTCAATACATTCTCGGATCTGTATTTTTGGAACTGGCGTTCCAATGCCTGCTAAAAATATTACACAAGAAAACCACGAAGGTTAAAAAAAGGAAAAAAATTCTTACAATTACAAAACACGAAAGATGATCAGACATACGACCGTAGCACCCAGAATCGCTTTTCAATTCTGGACAGTAATGCTACTGAATCGTCAACACCACCAATAAAATTTAAACCACCACCATACTTACGGGAGAAAAATGCTGGTAGCAAATCTAGTTTCATTAGTCGGAATTCCATTCAAACGAGGAAAAGTGTTTGAGACTAAAATTCAGGTGAATAGTGAAACAGAGTTTCGTAAAATGATTAGAGATTTCGAAGCCATAACCGAAACTTTTATAATTATCAACTGAAAAGCAGGAAAGGGATTCTAGTAATTTTAAAAGGTACAGATTCATATGTCGATCCAGAAGAAATCAAGAATAGCCTGATCCACAAAGGATTTAAAATTAAAACGGTAAACAATGTTAGAAATCGCAAAATGGAACAGCAGACGTCAACGTAAAAAAAATTAAATTCATCCTATATATAGATTGAAATATCTTTTACATCGCAGAATTACCTTTTAGGAGAAAACATATTATAGACTTCCCTCCGTATTTGTCATATGTGAAGAATCACACAACACTGCCCAGTGTAACAAAAAAAAAATTGACAAAAATATAAAAATGCAGTAATTGCGGAGGAAACCATACCGCTTACTACAGGGGTTGTAAAGTATATACACCTGTTAAAAATATTACCTATTTTAAAAAACCTATTTCAGTAAGCCATCCTAGGCCATTGGCGGATATTTATCTCCCGCCTATACAACCGCCGCCTTACTTGATTACCTATGCCAATGTCTTAAAGGAAAAACATGCTCAGCTAACAATCAATAAGGTTAACCCCATTTTAGTCCCCAAAAGCAGAGAAGAAGAGACATCTTCGGGTTCCAGTCGTCTTGAAGCAACTGTGGAGATGTTGGTGCTAATTTTAAATCACTTTAAGAATTCTACAACATCATTCATGCGGGAGATTTTGAAAAAAAAAAGTCTTCAATACTAAAGGCTGTATTAAACAAACCATGAATTGCCCAAAAATATGTTTCTGGAACGTAAGCGGTATAAGCCAACACAAAAGGAGTGAGAAGATTTTTTGAGAACACTGCTTTTTTCGGAGACTTATTTGACGGGGCTGTAACGCAAAACACACTTATTGGGGCTCCTAAAAAATTCCTGATGTTATTGACTTTGGCATAACAAAAAAAATAAGTTCAGGACTTGTAGAAGTTCAAGTTCCTATACGATATCCCCTATCCCCCTATCCTATACGATAGGGGGTATACACTTTTGAGTAGGAGGAGCCTTGTTGTCGTTAGCCAAAACTAAAAAAGTAATAAGATGCAAAAAAAAGGATGGGTAATCAGTTCGGAAGCATACATCACATATGGTCTAGCAATGGCTGGACATAATACATATTTTTTTTTTAAATTAAGATTTGAATAATTATTGACAATTCAATTCAATATTTTAAAGATATAATAAATAAGTATTGACAAAAAAAAACAATGACAAAAGATGAAATTTGAGTTAGAAGAAAGGAAAATGTCCCACTTAATACGGAAGATGTCCCACTTAATATAAGAATAGACGTCAATTTTCTTTCATCAGAAACTTTCGCATTGGTTGAACAATTACGTTGCTACAATCCGCTGCTTGATAGCGTTGATCACTTAAAGGGACTTTCCGTGTAAGCATTAAATAAAAGAAATAAAACTACTTTCCAACTAACAAAAAATAATAATAATAATTATAAATCCCCGGTTAATTATTTTGGTCACCCTTGAATACGTTTTAGTGCAGAACTTGTGTTCGCCCACAGCGACATGTCTCCAGCAACAACCTCCTGTGCCCAAAAAAATGCACTTTCAAGCCAACAAAAGAAAGAAATGAAAAACCTTAAATATACAAACGAGTAGCTTTATAAATGTAAAAAGATGGAATAATATTACAAAGAGCCTAAGGGAATTTGTAATTAAAAGAAAGAAAGAGGAAAATCACGGTAAGGAGACACACTGTATACGATGTATTGTATACGATGTCCGGGCGTTAATTTCGATTTCAAATCATTTTCAAATCAATTTAAAAAACTTTGAAAAAGTTTATTTGAAAAAAAGCTTCTCTTTGAAAACTTCGACGGATTGAGATTTGTAGAATTTTCCAGTTAAAAGTCCCAAGAGCACTGCATCTAAAAAATCTCTCGTAAATCCCGCATTAGAAGATTAATGTACCACTAGGGAAAGTATCATTTGAAGTATCAGGCATATCAATCAAAAGCCTTACTAAGCTGGTCAGGAATTGCGGCTGAATCTAACCTAGTTGAGGCCCACTCCACCACTCCACTTTTAAAACTATCTCTTAACTTTTTTTTCATCTGCCTCTTCCATCTTTATTGTACCAAATAGTGGGAGCAGCCTCTAAATCTATCCCAATGCAATTGAAAGCAATCAGTCTTGTGAACAATTTTTAAAGCCGCTATCACGACTATTTCGCAACAGAGTTGTTCTTGAAAGGAATTATTTCTATGAAAAATTTGCTTTCAAGCTCATTAAAAAGAAATATAATGTTTTTCCATACGGGTAGAATATCAGCTCGTGTCAAAAAAGAGCAGCACGGAAATATTAAAAAATACTTTATTGCATACCTCGATCTGTGTTGCGTCTAAGGAATACAACTTTTATAATTCTTTAGAAAATACGTCATTTAAAAACTTTAAAAGTATGCAGTGTCCATCCTTGTCGTAGCCTGGCCTTGTCAAGGAATGTATTTTATTATTCCTGCAAATTCATAAGAAAACGTTCATACATTCGCAAATCTATGATGAAGGAATAAGAACATTTGCATAATTTGATCCGAGGAAACCTAAAATCATTTTTTCCTTCCCTCGTTCATTTATTATTGTTATTCATCTCACAAAATAGAGAAACCCCTCGTATTAGAATTTAGACCAAGCGCTGTTATACAAAACCGCAAGTTATCATTATAATGTACTGAGATGATGAGATGGCTTGTGATACTGCTGCATTATCTAAGTAAGCAACAAAAAGAAAGAAACCATCTGCAATAAATAAAAACCCATAAACATAAAAACACAACCACTCAAAGACAAACATTAGAATGTAAATATAGAATTTTTCTATGTGTGTATAATTACAGTAGCCTTTCGATTAAATTAACATTCGCTGATGTCGAATTCAAAAACTATTATCAAAAGTTCCTCCGTAGACGAATGAATAACGCACAGGCTACTTCACTCGAGGTTGAGAGTTCGATTTCTTTCTGGACCCACAGTGTTTTCGGACGACCCGAAGATTTGCATATTAAGTTGGTAACAAAGAAAATATATATATATATACACATATATAAATTAATCATTGTTATGAACAAATTGTAAAGTGCTAACCGGGATGTTTTGGGGAAATAAATTTTACCACAAAAAATTTGCTGTCCATCGAGTACGAGTTCCATTTTCCATTTATAATTAACCTCTATCGTTCATTCTACTGTTTTTCTTTATTAACAAAGAAATATTTAAAATTTTCCACTTAAAATGACGGCAGATTTTCGGGAAAATACCTAAAGTCGTTTTTATGCTTAAAGCGTTTGATAAAAAAATTGCTTAAATAACTTTTTCCTCCATGAATAACGCAAAATTTAGTTACCGGAGCGGTAGTTCGGTTCAGCCTCAATCCACAGTTGAAACAGTTGGGTTCAAAGTAACCCCTGAATAGAAGATGGTGATAAGAAAGGCAATCAAAATGCAGTAAATCGCGAAGATGCAGAGAATTGTACGAAATTTTCATTACTTTTGCTAAGCAAAGCAATAGTGATTGCAGCCAATCTGTGATACTGAGAGAGCTGCAGCTGCTCTCACTCACAAATATTGACAGCTCGCATTAATAGAGTGATTTTCAACCAAGCAAACAGATGGATTTAAAATACTTGTTTGACAACACTGTCATACTTTTACACTTTTTATTGTCGTTGGAATTTATTTTCTTTTGCTTCTTTCACTCGAATTTGTGTTGAAACGGTATAAGGAAATGGGAACATTTTACTGGATTGTTTAAGTGTTGTATCAACGTTCATTTTAGTTGTACTGGAAGTGTGATAAAATCTCTCTTTGTTTATAGACTTCTAACGATCTGAATAACTACATAACAAGCTTACCAGCATTCAGTCTAAATTGTTCCATTTTTATATTTCAAACGATCCTTCAAGCAGTTGCGGATTGAATGATGACAAAGTCAGCTCTTAGGACTATTTACAAGTAAATATCGCATAGAAAGCTTTTCATATGGGGAACGCACCATTTTAAGATAACGGTTCGTTAAATCGGTAAACTACTGTTCATTGTATGCAAATGCATGTGTTTCTACACTTCATACTCTTTTCTCGGGTAAATATGTCTAAAAAAAAACGGAAGCAAAGCAATTGAAAGAGCTCTTACAAATCAACGTATTGAATGAACGGAATACTTTTTAGAGGCGGAAAGTAAGGAAAGCAAAGCAAAATAAAAAAAAGTAAACAAACAATAATTCCATATAAAATTTTTAAGTAGTTAAAATGAGTTGTGTGTTAAAGAATCACTAAATATCAGAGGATAATGATACATTTTTATTACAAGGAGGGCACTAATAAATTCTAGTATTTCCTTTGCCACATGCTACACAATCAGAACAGCAATGTAACAACTGTTACAGCATGTTACATCAGTAAATATTAGGTAATTGTTGTGAAGGATATAAAAGGAATATAATCATGATGTAGATAATGAAACCACTACAAATGAACATATTTTTGTATAAATATGTTTGTTTGTATGTTTAACAACATAACTTAAACAAAGAACTAAGTAAATCCAGAAAGAAATTTTTAAAGAAAGCACGCATCCTTACGAGGGGTCGCTTTTATAAAACGAGTGTGTGGCATGACGTCTATGTTAGAAATTACAATTTTACGTCATTACGATTAAGAAATATAATGTCAATATCAGAGGATTATAATACATTATGCGGCAATCAACAATTTTTTTTATAAATGAAGACTGCAATTAAAGCAATTTTATGCCTCCATTTAATCATATAAATGTAAATTTTATTTTCTTTTTTTCTGTGTTCTAATTCTTACTAGAGGAAGGTTTTTGATAACGAATAAGGCTTTAGTTTTATTACTTTTATATGAGTGATGAAAAATGTTTATCATTTACAGTGAAATGCAATTTTCTCACAATCCCATGTTCGGTTATGAAACTTTTTTCAATTATTCTTTTAATTCTCATTTACAGCTATAAATTGAATTTTTTTAAATAAGATTTCTGTGGTATTTTTAAGTATTTAATTTTGGCAAATTTGTTTGCTTTAAATAATTAAAGTTTTGCCTTGATATTTTATAAGCAGCATTTGCCATGGAATATCATGGATTATAAATTAATTATGTCGGATTCTTTGTTCCTTCTCTCTGCTCATATATAAATTGAGACTTGCGGAAAGTAGAATTGCAGCTTTAAATTTCAATTTTAAAATAAAATTTCGTATTTAATATTTTTTATTTATTTAGTCCGTGAAATAGTAAAATTCAAATTAAATTTAAATTAAAATTTTTATCGAATACAAATCTTACAGTAGCTGGAAAAATAAAATTAGAAACTTTATTTTAAAGCCAATTAAATCATTTGAGGAATAAATTGAGAAAAGAACTAGAACCCGGACGATACCAATATAAATTTAAAATGTATTTTATTTTTCAGAATTATAATTTCAGATTTTCCACCCAGTTCCAGGAAAAAAGATCAATTTTTTTCACAAAATCGGATTTACCAAAATTAAATCATTTGAGTCCTTTCATACATTTTTACTTCTGATGTGAATGAAAAAATCATCGAGTGGTCACATTTTGAATGCATTTTTATATATTTTAAACACATCGATTATTCACAAGGATCTTGTTTGTCATGCAATTCAGATTAAGCAAATAAAGAATAACCCCAACTTGTTGACACTCTGGCAGATACACTATTGAATTTGACAACTACCATTTTCATTTATTGATAGTTAATTTCCCTCTTATTTGTATGTGTAAAAACAAAATTATTCACTATTTTTGTGTAGTTTGGCGGGAAAGTAAAAGCTATGTTTTTTCGATGTACAATGCGGTTTCATTTAAATGTCAGTTCTATTTGAATGCGCAACCACTTTCATTGCACAACAAAAATTTAACTGCATAGAATTTATGCTTTTATTCAATTACACATATTATATATTATTCCTTAAAAATGTAAAAAAGCCATAAGAATTTGCCTGCATCATTTCCATTTCAAATTGGCCTGACTATTTTTATTCCAAGATCGCAGCTGCTTTTATTAAATAAAAATAAAATATAAAAACCTCCATTTTTGTGTCCTTTTTTTTTAGAAAAATAAACAGAAAACCCTACTTTTCAAAGAGTTGTTTACCCCGGCACACTAATTAATTATTTCATTTCTATGATTAACATTTTTATTGCAATATTTAAGCAATAATTTTAAACCAGCAGAACAACCTGCTAGAAATTTAAGCGAAAAATTCGCATGCGTAAGAAATTACTAAAATGCGCTGGTATTAAAATAGAAATAAAAAAATTGGTATTTTTTAATATGAAAAATGTATCACACCGTTTGCAAAGCATTCATTCCACTATTAACACTTGCATATATAAAAAAAGGAACTAAAAATATTCATGCAAGGACATCGGCATCATTAACAGTACGAAAGCTCATCATAAAATGTAATAAGAATTACATGCACGCAGTCTTATACAAAAGCAACAGTAAAGGCCTGCAATTGAAAGCTTGTTGGCAACCGATTTATATGTAGCATGAACTGGAGACAACTAAGAAGGATTTTTAATTCAGATTTCAATCGCAATCAATCAAAGCATTGCTATATTGCTTTTACGATCAGTATGAAATTTTGAAGGGGTGTCTGATTTTTCGTTATTTTTGCGTTAATCGATTAGCCTTAACCCCACGATTGTCACGAACAATATATAAATATGGATGGGGTCAATGCCTTGAATTTTTCCTATCAAATACCTCTGTATGTATTCAAACAACAAAATTTTAACACTATTTGCTCGTAATTCAAAAAATTAAAATTCATCACGCCTTTTATCAAACGTTTCAAAAAAAAAAAAATTTTTGGAAATCACGCAGACATCAAGCATGTAGCGCTATGCCTATTTTATTTTAATATCAATAAGGTATTTAAAACAGTTCAAAATAAAAATGTTTGGCTTTAAATGACACAATCGTGAAATTAGACACCCTATTCACACAAAAATAATAATATTCAATGGACTCATAATATTCAAGAACATTAAAAAGCCACTTTTACAACATTTTATTCATTCATGGATTTATTAAAATTCAAATTAACCGTTAATCGATTGACAGTATTTTAGCAGTGTATATACAAATTATGCATTCATATCTCAGCAACGTTTTCTATCATAAAATAATTTTTACGGATTTTTTCCCCCCAACATCTTCAATACCGTGTTCATAAATTGTGGAAATTGTATCTCAATTTATTATATATGGTAGTAAGTTTTGAATTGTGAAAAATGGTAGAAAAAAGTTTCCTTTCTTGATGTCTGCATTTTAATCGAATTAAAGTTAAATTGAAAAAGTCCTGAACTGTCTCAAACCAATTAAGTCAGTTTAAATTTATATCTGAACACGGTATTACTTTTTTAAAATATTGCTGAAGGCCTGCTTACTTCTATATTTTAAATAAATACAAACAGAGTTGATATTAGCGAGACAGAAGACCACTATCGAGTTTAATTCTCCCTACTGTTGTATTTACTTAATTATTTATTGATTCATCTGTACGAGCCCTGTGGAAAAAATTACTTTTATAGTAATGCTTAAGAAAAAACTACTTCAGAAATCTAAACTTTCTGTATATCTGACCCGCTGGGGCATTTAGAATGGTATTTGGATTTTTATTAGCTGTTTCTTCTCTGTCTACTCGTATGACAATATTAATATCAGCAATATAATTTCACAAAATATAATAAATTATCTTTTTATAAATAATGATTCACTTTCATTTCCGGTCTTTATTGTATAAAATAATATAACATAGCTTGTGCAGGACTCTAACACACTTTTCCATACACGCGTAGTATGTGTGTATACAAGGAAACAAACAGCAATAAGCCAACAAGCCAACAATATTTAGAACAAGATTAAGCTTGTACGTTTTTAGTAGAAAACAAGAAAGGGCTGCTGTTAGGACAGACATTGCAATGAGTATCATCATTATGATAATTATATAAGCTAAAAGTCAACAAAAAAAAACAAAACAAAACAGCTAGAACTACATATATATTTCATATTAAGCAAGAAAATAACTCATTTTTTATCTCTGGTTGTTATGCGAAAACGAAACATAAAAGTTTCCTAAAAGCATACTTTAGAAAAATACGTTTTATCATATCCCTGTAAGGAAACCTACGCACGCACACATGCACATGCTCTCAGCCACATACATAACGTTTTTGTGGTAAAGAATAAACAAATAAACCGGCGAAAAGCAAAACAAGTTTGTTTATTTATTATTGTTTTGCCACTGCAATGGTTGTTCTTGTCAGAGTATTTTTGTAGCAACATTTTTATTTAGTTGCTGGCACGACAGTGTGAGTTGGAGGAAGTTGTATTTAAACAAAACAACAAAACAAAACTCTTTTATTAAATTTATTTTCTTTTGGTTTTAATTTACATCTGTTGGCGCAATGTTGCGGCATTACAGTTTTGTAAGCAATTATGAGTTCATAAATTACGTCGACATACATTGTAGTGACGGAGACATCTGTACAAACATTTCTTTAATCAACGTGAAACTATCCAAAGTTTTTGATGAGACTTTAGAGAAAGTTTGAATAACAGACAACGAACAAAAGAAAGAAAAAGAAACAGATAAGATATTGACATTAGTGCCTAAAAGTTATTTTGCATGGTGTAGAGATAAAATCTGCAAGAAGACACATAGAAATCTGCCTTCCTGGAACAAACACAGTGAGATAGATTATACAAAACGGTGGAGGTGCTGGTATATCATGCTGTATGGCGGGAGATTAAATCTCCTCCATTGTATATTCTATAGAAACCCTTATATCAAAAGTAGGAGGAGATAGTACATCAATTCCTCTATACTTATCCAGTCTAGATGGGGAAAAAACAGAATGACATTGCTATGCTGTCCATTTCTAGACGATTTCTCTCATGCAGGTACCGAAAGCATTATTATGAAGGGCATAAATAGATTTATGGTGGTCTTAATACCGAAAGCAGAGGGCCCTTGTAGGTACACCATCCTTACTCTCCTTTTATTTATAATCGCTTTAAAGGTCTACTTTAGACATTTGTTTTTTTTTTAGCTGCGCTAAAAGTTTTCAAAGAATTCATCCACATTTTCTGACATATCTGGAAAGCCACCAGAATCCAAATTTTGTGATTTTTACAACTTAGTAAAAGTTTTAGCTGGAGCAGTAACACTGCTTCTAAATTTTATGTGAATTAAATTATATTTTAATCTCTTTGCTCTGCTAAAAACAATTTCCTGCTAAGGTAATTTCACCACATATAAAAATAGTTGATAAATAATTTCGAACAATGTGAAACTATGAAAAGTTTTCGATGAAAGTTTAGAAAAAGTTTAACGATAAAGAAGTGAACAGAAGAAAGAAAAACAAACAGATCAAATACCATCATTACCTGCATAAATAATTAATTCAAAACTAATTTTCCCCCATAAATTTTTAATTGCATACTTACTAGAAGATTCATTATTACAATCCTTGATCTATTTGGAAAGTTAATAACTAATTAAAGGATACAAACAGATGAATTGGAAAAGGAACAATAAGCAATTTACTGTACTTAACTGAGCCAAGAATGGCTAAAGAAATTGTCTAGTGAGTGCGATTAGTTGAGCGAACTAACAAAATTTTTGCCAATAGCTTATTTAAAGCTTTTATTGCAAATGGCACAAAACTTGATAACTACTTTCAGAATTATATTATTATGCTAAGTGTTTAATTTCATGCTCACCCTAATGAACCGGAGGTCGCGGGTTCGATTCCTGCCTAGACGCTGGGTGTTTTCCTGCGGACAAGCCAAAAGCTTTGCTGGTAGAGTTAGTTAAAAAAATTGATAACAGAACAGGCAAAACCGGCATATACCATATATTTTTGAATTTCATTTCAGTTTTTTCCATCTTTATATAATTTTTTTTAATTGTATTTAATTGATCCTTTTCCTCTTGTTTTTAAAATTTTTTAGCAATTTCAAATAAATAACATGATACATATATTAAAAACAACTTTTGTATAGTTTAATAATCTTTATTTCAGAAAAAAATCATAAAACATCCTTTTGAATACAGTTGCGAATCTCGTAAATTGGTAAACATTTTTCAAAGTTCTCACAAAACTTTATAATGTGTTAATTCAAATTGTGTCAAGGAATATGCACAAAATTTCCTGATTTATAAGAAAAAATATACACTAAAGAAAAAAATTTACATAAAAACAATTTTTATATGCAAACGATGAATAAAATATTATTAAGCATAAAATTACAACATAAAATGATTCATTTGTGCAATTTATTTTTTTATTTCCAGTAGCAACTTCAATCAGTAACTGTTTTAAAGCTACTTAATGGCATTAATAAAACAATGGCACTAAAATTTATGTTTCAGTTATTCTGGAACTATATATGTATATATATTATATATGTATATTATATTTTTTTTTTTTTTTTTTTTTTTTTGGTAATCCGCAGAGATAAGTCTCTCCTATTTGTGATATTGTATGGAGGACCTCGAATGATATTTTGTTTTAATATTAATTAAGTGACTTATAATTTTCGAGTTATTCATATAGAAAAGGCTGAAGAAAAAATTTAATGAAAGGATAATGCATTTTTCCGGTTTCCAGAAAAATAAATTTTGACTGCAAACAAGACTGACGTGGTTTGGATGACTCCAGGTTCATCCATATGAAAGGCTTTGACACATCTTTATGCTGTTTATATTAAAGGACGAATCCTTAAAAGGTTACATACAAATCATTTACAAAAACAAACAAAATTTAAACAACACACTGTTAGTGGTATATATATATATATATATATATGTTTTTCCACCCTCTTCTTTGTTGTTTTCATATTTTTTCACAAAACTGACACATGAACCAAATTAGCATTATTACAAACTACTCTAGCTCCGGCTGAGTTAAGCTCTTTTCGAAATTGGCAAGAGTTACTAAATCGCATACCAATTTTTACAATCACCAGCAAGTCTACGTCTTGGAGAGTGGTCTTGTGGCAATTGCAAAACAACATTTCTACCAAAAGAGATCCATTAATGCGATGAATTTTCGGAAAGCTTCAAAGGACATATTCCGCTCTATGTTCTCTGCTCTTTTTGCAAAAATAATTTGCACTATCATACACATTACAAACGATTAGGCGGAAGTTTGCAGATGGGCATCTTGGCTAGATCCTGGTTCTATACAATCTTAATAGTTATAAATCACAAACAATTGCTTAAATTGTTTCCGTCCAAAACTATAGAAACTTTGATAACTTCCCACTAATTATCACGTAGCACAATTTGTAAAAATTTCTAAAGCAAAAACTTCCGTACAAATAAAGCGAGAAAGGATTGGGAAGCAAAATCAAAAACATACATACATATACGTACAAGTGCAACTTAAGACTTGTACAATTATCATCCGTAAGGAAATAGATAACTCTCCTATAGAGAAACCAAAGAAGAAAGGGGGAATGGGATCAAAGTACTGTAAATAGAAATTTAGATACGAGTGAATAATTTTCGGTAAAGAATTTTCCAAATTTTTCCAACATTTTAGTTTTTTAAATTTTTATCTATTGGGAATCCCCAATTATAAATGGCACAATTCTTCTCCTACAATTCTACAATCCTACAATGTGCGTGAGGGATATTTTTTTTTGTTCAAATATAACTTATAAGGAACAAAAAAATTAAAGATAAATTCAAAAAGATTAAAATACACTGGCAAGTAATCCGAAAAGCTCTCTTTATGGATGCCAAAAAGGTAAAAGTTCACTGTGGAGAATTTCTACTGAAAATATTAAATGGGCATCATAATTAAAATTTAAAAGAAAAGAAAAATGCATGTAGTTTCCTTTCGCTTTGATTGCAACAAACACTTGCACCGATTGACTCAAGCATACATACACTTTCTCGCATAAAAAAAATTCACACTCCTCCTCCCATCCAGTTAAGTATGTGTTGGTAAGCATTCATGTACGCAAAAGAAAACAAAATATCACGAAAAACTGCATCCTTAACATACTGATTACTCAAGGCTAAAGGTAATTAAAATGCTACTATTCTTACGAATCTGTTTGTCACTATGCTTGAGGCAGGGCGATGTCTCAACACTGATGGAGATACAGTGGAATAATTTAAAAATCTTTAAAAATACGAATCCTTATTATTAAAATATTGTATCTAAGAAGTTTTTCATATTCCGTTTGACTACAAATATTTGACAATACATAACACACATAAGGACTGTTCACTGCAAATTACAATTACCTTTAACTTTTAATTTACAATATATTGCTTGCCGTAACAAGTCTTGTTGCACAGAAGACTAACAAATTTGATTATAAAAACATACAAGAACGGTGCTCATTATCCTTCTCAATTAAACCAACAAACTTAAATAAAAAGTTTAGAACTGCAAATTAAGCTTTTTATTCATGTACACGAAGAATAAACTACGATCAGTTTGGCACACATTTTTCTTGATTTTTTGCTAAAACCGACTCAGATGTAATTACTCGAAGTAAGCAAAATGCGCACAGTAGTTCATGCCTTTCACAGCATTTCATAATTTTTTCTCACTTCTTGCAAAGATTTCATATGCAAAGATTTCTTCTAAAAACAGGAAAGTAATCTTTTAGGTTTACGAAATATCAATCACAAGTGCAGCTGAATTTTATCTGAGTTGAAACATTTACCTTTGAGAAACATTTTCTCTATATATTTATTATTAAATAAATAATAATTAAATTATTGGAATAACAATGAAATCCACTCATCACCAACAAATACTTTTTTGTAGTTAACTAATTGGAGACTGTTTGTACAACGGCTGAAAAGGTTTTTTCAAAGCTGTCTGTGATTTCACTTGGAATTACTTTTCAAAACTGTTTGGCTGAAGGATTATGGAAAGCAGGTATGTAGACGAGCTTCACCAGACAACAAAGAATGTCAATAACATTGAGAAACAGTTCACACCGGATTAGCTTATAACTTCAATCGAAGTTCAGTTATCTTGAATTAAAGGCAGAAATTTTTAAATCATTTTAATTTTGTTGCCTCTACCCTTTTCTACAAACGGTAATGAAATGAGACTTCTCGTTTTATCCAAAGAAATATTTAAGAAAGATTGTTTGCCAGGCTGCTGATTTAGAACTTCATAAAATTAGTAATTCTAGTTGATCAATAAATATTGAATAAAAAATGCACTAACATAATCTGCAACACTTTAGGAAAAGAATTCATAATTACAGAATAACTCGAAGAAGGAAACATTAAAAGGCAACCACTTAAAAAGTGTCTATAATTTTTCCCCCTCCAAACCCAAGATACAAGTTATTCACTTTGCGTAGCGACGTATTAAAAAATATTTATTCATATATATAAGTCTTCTTTCTTTTGTACTATGATTAAGTTAATTTTACTGATTTTCATTAATTATTTTTTGAGTGTACATGTTTGTGGAACTTTTATGCATAAACAAGGACGTAAAAGTTTAAATTAATTTTAACGATTCTGTAAGTGTTTATTAACACAAAGCTAGTATTACAAAGCTAATGATTCTAGATATTGGAAAAGTGGTTTCAAAGTCGAACGATATGGAAGCAAGTAATAGAAACAAATAAGGGTACTGAGCTCTGTAACAAAGTGAACAGCAAGGAAACTTTGGTAGAGTTTAGCAAACAATAAATTCTGAGGATTCACTAGCATTGAAAAAAGACGGCAAAAGCAATAAAAACGAAATTTAACGACGCAAACGTGATAATTGAAGTTTTAATTTTTAGGGCGGGCTGTTGTGAACGAATTAATATTTATGAATGAATAAAAAGGATATACATATAATTTTTTGGAATTCTGCTAAATAATTTTTATAATTCGAAGCATGTTTTTGTTAGAAGAGCTGCCGCTATAAATATTTTTTTAGAAGTGAAAAATCCTTTCTTTTAACTACAGCATTCACATGTAATGCCGAAATTATTTACTAGCATTTAATCCATATTGGAAATATTAAAATGTTATACTATTTAACTAAAAGAAATAAATAATTCAATGAACATAATAAAAAAAGGGATTGGGATCTACGCAATTTATTACTTGACTTTGCTCAAGTACACTTAAAATATCCCTGCGATATTTCATCATTGCAACTGATAAATTAATCAAACAACCAAATAATGGAAATACTTATCCAGGGCTGATAGTTTATTTACAGGAGGGGTGTCTTTCATTACATGTACTCGTAGAGGAATATTTTTGTTTTTCTATGGAGGAAAACCAGGATAAGGGCCCATAAAAAAAGGTAAATAAATACACCAGCAACAGTTTAAAGCTTTAAGAAGACATGATACAGACACACTCTTGCATTAAATACAAAAACAAAACAGGAAATGTTTACAACGAAAACAAACAAACACACGAACACAACTCCATACACAGCAGCCATATGTACGCAGCTAAAGAAAATAACGGCGGAATTTACCCACACATACAAAAAGAAAATATTAAAAAACTCCGTTATGTATTTTTTGATGGAGTTTCTTCACTAAGACTTCCGTTCCGAAGTTTTTTGTTTTATTTTTAAAAATTTGTCGTTTCTTTTATATAATCGGCACTGTTATTGTTGCTTTGCCGTTAATTAACATTTCAATACAATTCAGTTTTTAAATTAATTTACTGTTTTTTTCATAAATTTCTTGTTTATATTTTTGTTTTTGCTTTTATTAATCAACAAAAATTAAAAATCAATCAAACAATTTAAAATATTGAACAAAAAGAAACTAAAACGCCCGTTCATAGTTGCGACAAAAATAAAACTAAACAGTATAATAAATAAAATGTGTGCTGTTTTATTTTTATGGTCAATCCCTACATGTTCTCTGGTATACGCTTTGCTTTTGGGCTTGGAAGAGCGAAAACGAATAGATATTCGAACAGAAGAGCAACAATTTAGACGCGTTAACATGTTTTTTTTTGCGTTGGAACGAATTGGAATGGCAATAGAAGTTTTTAGGGCAAACACTAACAAGCAAGTGCAATCTAAATCTGCTAAAATTTAGTTTAAATAAAACAGCTGTTCGGTTGCTTCTACAATCTTTATATCGACATGTATCTTTAAAACATTTCTTAATTATTTTAATAGAACTTTTAACAAAATATTCTATAAAAAATCATTGAAAACGAAAAGTTTTGTGTAAAAAAACTAGTGGAAACGACAAAAATGTGTGGTCGATAACAAGTAATTTTCCAAAGCATTCATCTAATTCATTGATAGTATGAATTTTGTATAAAGAAAATAAGTCGATAGCAAAAATTTTAATTGCTAAAACAAAACCCATATGCAAAAGTTATTGACATCAAGCATTTCTTACATAATCTATTTATAAATAATGAAGTATTTCTTTAAAAAATTAATTTATAGAAAACAATTTTTAAGAAATGTATTGATAACAAAATATTTTCAGTAAACAATTTTTCGTTAGCAGCATTATTTCTACATAACATTTATCTATAGCAAATCAGTTCAAAACAAACATTATTTTCAATAATCTCAATGAAAAATATCGAGAACAAAATATTTTCCTTCAATTTTAAACTATTCGATAACAACATATTCTCAATCAAAAATTCAACGATAACAAAATAATGTCTATGAAAATGCACCTATAAAATAATATTTTGTGTAGAAAATCTGTGAATACAAAAAAAAACTTCAAGCACTACCGATAACAAAAAAATCTCCAATTAAAATTTATCGATAGCATATATTTTTGTACAAGTTATTATGGACCCAATTTTTTAAAATCTTTCTGCAAGTATATAAAATAAATAATAGCAAAAGAAAAGAAAAAGATATACACATACATAAATGTCGATAACAATTTTTTTTTTAATTATCAATGAGAAAAACTCTGTTCATTAAAAACATAATTGATAGAAAAGTGATTACCATTTATCGATTTGGCATTTAAGGCATAGTTTATAGGAAAAATAATTATCATACAAAGCAACACAAATGTAAAAATAAGAAACACCTTTCTAGGAAAATAACAATACACATAAAAATATATTAAAAGAATTATTATGAAAAGATTTGTTTACATAACATAAAGTAGGCACAAATAAATATATAGAGAAAATTATATCGTAAATGATAAAATTATTATTTAATTTAAAACATGAATACAAATATTTACAAATAGTTATCGATAACTAGAAATATGACAGAAAGTTTCTTTATCGTTCGCTACTCTGTGTGATGGCAATTTAAATCTTTACAACAATCACCAATATGATGATCATCACACTTTTTCAATTAATGTAGACGACCAACAAGCGTCCCCACCTATAATTTATTTATCGAGCGATACTTTAATAAAAACACATTGTGTAGAAAAACAAATCGAAAACAAATAAATTAAATCGAACAAATAAATTCATAAAATGGTGTAAATATTTTTGAGGCAGGCTTTGTTGTTATCGATGAATGTCACGGATGCACGTCATGTTTTGTATTTTTCCCCCAATAACTTGTTTTGTTGTGGGGAATTGGAAACAAAACAATTCCCCTTCTTACATTATGTTGGACTTTGACATGCAATTTAGAGTTTGCGCAATGTCTTTTCGATTTAAGCAAATTTAAATTCGCATATAAAATGCAATGAAAAAAAGTTTTGCGATACAGAAAAGCTTTTTTGAGAGCTTTTCTACTGTACAATAACGTCAGCAGTTTAGAGGGAAGCAAACTAAATAACCAAAATAAACAAAGCAGTTGGTACTTTATTTAGTCTTAGCTGATGATCTGCATTAGCACGCTGTGAAGAGCGCATAAGAACAGCACACCGAAATAATTAAGTTCAATAAATGGTTCATAATGCGCTTAGGGCAAGAGATTAATTCTTGGGAATAAAAAAAACTGCCATCAGATTATTTGAAATTGATTGGTGAGGTACGTTCTTTCAAAATTTATATTTAAATGCTCTACAACTCTACACTTTGTACATCTTAAATCCTTGAAAAACTTACCATATTGATGCCATCTACAACAGCAGGAGGCATTTAAAGGCATTTATGGGAAAGTGGAGAACAGCTGGAGCAAAATATTTTCTTCTTCTAATATTGTATTATTAACAATTATTAAAAACTATAAAAAATAGAAAAATTATACAAAAATTAAAAAAAAATTAAGTTGAGAAAGATGGCCAAATGTGTCAGCGGTTTCGTTTTCTTTACAATAGAGAAGAAAATCTGCCCCATCAAATTCAGCTGTTCTAAGATTCATTATAAAACGTAAAAATTTTCTGAAATAGCAAAATGCAGGGAAAATTGGAATGAGAAGCCGTATCAACCCCTAAGCAAAGTTTCAATCATTCTGTAACTTTTTCAGGAAGGAGGGCATCATTAACGAGTTCTTATATTGATGGATATTTTTGTTTAGTTTTAGCTTAGTATACACATTTCACACTCAATATACAGAACTGCTTTATAATGATTCCTCTAGCGTAAGATGGTCTCCGCTATTGCCGATTCACTTCGAAAGCGGTGTTTCTTTATTTTATTCTCAGAGTAAAACGCTCTGAAATACTCTATGAAATATTGTGTACTCGTATATAAACAACTATACGAGTATTAAATAATAACATAAAAAGATGTGTAGATATATATATTTATGTTAACTTTATATCAAGAAACAACAAATCACATATTCAACTGCAAATGAACGTTTGAGAATTTAGTGCGTTTAAGCTATAATAAATTAAGTCGGTTGAATAAATTGGCAAATAAAAATGTACGTCCAAAGTTGGCTAAGCTATTAAGTTTATGCGTAGGATTTCTACAAGCGAATGGATTATAACCAAGTATGGCCAGAAGTTTGCGTAAACCTCAGCCCGAGACTGAGGTTATCGTCAGACTATATAAAACAAAAACCTATAACTGACTGCGACGTCGCGTTAGATTTTCAAATGTGCTTTTTTATAGGTTTTCTAATATTAAAGTGACAGCATAATAATAATAGATCCACGATATTTATTCGTAATTTAAACAAATGTCAAGTAACAGCTGGATTTTGCAGCAGCCTTTCACCTTATGAATATTTTCATTCAAAGGAAATTTCCAGCAACCGCGCTTTGTGTCAAATTTAAAGCACATAATGTTTCATCGCCATCCCAATGCTCTTCTTTCGATGAAAAAAAAATTTCACATTGACATTTGTCACAATCATACGATTCGAAATGGTAATTTAAACACCCAATTTTGTTGTCTTAAATATGGGTAAACTTTTACTGATTTAAGCCAAAAAGATGCGATTTAAACCAAAAAGAGGATTCAACTTGCACTGATTTATTAGGCATCATTGTTTCTTCAAAGTTGACGCAGGTCAAAAGATCGTGTAAAGCTACATTTTTATTAACCCTAAACAGTCATCTATCAAATAATTTTTTAGAGTTGCCAAATTAATAATAATTTTTAGCACACTGTAAATTAACTTTGATTAAACTTAAAAAAGAGAATCTAAAGAAGAAATTTAAAACAGTTTGCCAGTAAGTGAAACGCAATAAAACGAAAAATTTCATGATGCATTTCGATTAACGAAACCGGTTTAAAATGCATGCAAATGAGCATACTTAAGCCAACAATGACAATAATAGAAACCAGCTTGACAAACAGAGACGAAAAGATAAAAGGAAAAAAGTGTCAAAACAGTAATGAAAATGAAAATGCAATAACTTCTACGAAGCAGTTCTGTTTAATAAAATCTAAAAGCATACTTTGTCGACTATTGTTGAAAATCTGTCTAAATAATTAAATAAAATTGAAAAGCAACATTAAAACAGAAACTAAAAGCAGCTTGTCAACTGAATTTCAAACCAAAACTTTAATAAAAGCCACACATTACTTTTACAATCCAAACCCAAACTAAGCATCACACATAACATCACGCACGAGCGGCTCATCCGGCCGTCTTAAATTTCGCTTCGTTCGGTAGTTCCATTTGCAACACCAATTGCTAAAATATTTCCTCACTTATGGCGTTTTCTTTTCTACAAAAAAAGGCAACACTACCCGCAGGGAGGGCAATTTTGTGTTCTTTTCTCGAAAATGTGTTGCCCTGTGAAAGGGTTGCGCGTTCTTTTCTAAAAAATTTTGCCCTTCGCAGTGCAAAAGGCATTGCACTTTTGCCCTGAGCAAATCAACAGGGCAGAAATTGCCTTGTAAAGCACAAGGTTTTTATTCTTGCACAGCGTTGCCAGAAAATTTTAAAAAGAAGTCTTTTGAGTCGAAAGAGTCAGAAAATTAGATTTTAATGATTATTTTTATATTTTGTATCACATAAAACAAACAAAAGAACACTCTGCGGCTGCTTATTTGTATGAGATATTAAAAAAAAAAATATTTGTTTTCTCAAGCAGATGAATTAGCAATCTGGCAACTGAACATTTTTGTATACACATTTCATAAAATATGCAGAAAATGTTTATTTATCAGCTGTTAAAAAAAAGGCATTGCACTTTTTTCTAATTTGAGTACTTTTCTCGTTATATAAAAAATTGCACTTTCACAGGGCGGGCAAAATATTTTAAAAACGCACCTTTTCACAGGGCAACATTTTTAATGTAGAAAAGAAAACGCCATTATAGTTTATGCTCTACTAATGGCTGTTAAGAAGAAAAAAGGAATTCTTTGTTAACCCAGCAAACAATTTATTTCGCATTAAATAGATTTCAATAGAATTATTCGGCAAAATTAATACGCAAAAAACCAACTCAATGTTTAGTAAAGAGCGCCATTTGACTTAAAATTTTTGTTATAATTGTGGTCAGAACCACAAATCTAACAAATATTCCTTTGCAATAATTATATTTTTAAAATATATTTTATAATCTCAAATACACTCTGATTAGATTTTTTTGCAATATTTTATGAAAAAACCGCTTCATTGTATTGTTAGAATGCATGTGCACGCCAGTGGAATAATCGCAGTAATTTTATTTTTGTTGGTTGCATGCTGCCATTCTGGCGTGGCTGTATTTTCACTGCAGTTTTGTCAGCCGCCAAGCACAAAATACGTGTGAGATGAATATTAAAAATATGTAAATGAAAAGCACGACCAACAAGCAAACAAAAGATTAAAACATTGAAATGGCCATGCTGTTTACAAGGAGCATACCAGAGTTACCAAAATTGCACAATTTAGCATAGCTTTAAGATCAGTAAATGAATTTAACTATAACTTAGCTTAGAATAATTGAATAATCGCGCAAAGTACGAGAGTATTAATTTAAATGTGCTCATTGTTGGTCCAGTTTTCGACCAGCGTATTTTTTTATTTCCTTTGCTCACGGACGGCTTTAGTGGCACTTATTGGATAACCAATTGCACGGAAATCATGGCCAAATGACTGCATTTTTATAACTTTTGTAATTCTCAAAGATGTAAAGTCATGGGCAGCAATAAAGTGCCGGTATCATACAATTTTAATGGTAAATAAATATCGTTAATTTAAAGTTTTGCTCTTCTAGTTCAGATTACTTCTTATGGCGTTTTCTTTTCTACATTAAAAATGTCGCCCTGTGAAAAGGTGCCTTTTTAAAATGCATTGCCCGCCCTGTGAAAGTGCAATTTTTTATACAACGAGAAAAGAACACAAATTAGAAAAAAGTGCAATACCTTTTTTTACAGCTGATAAACAAACATTTTCTGTATATTTTATGAAATGTGTATACAAAAATGATCAGTTGCCAGATTGCTAATTCATCTGCTTGAGAAAACAAATATTTTTTTTTTTAATATCTCATACAAATAAGCAGCCGCATAGTGTTCTTTTGTTTGTTTTATGTGATACAAAATATAAAAATAATTATTAAAATCTAATTTCCTGACTCTTTCAACTCAAAAGACTTTTTTTAACATTTTCTGGTAACGCTGTGCAAGAATAAAAACCATGTGTTTTACAAGGCAATTTCTGCCCTGTTGATTTGTTCAGGGCAAAAGTGCAACGCCTTTTGCACTGCGAAGGGCAACATTTTTTAGAGAAGAACACGCAACCCTTTCACAGGGCAACACATTTTCGGGAAAAGAACACAAAATTGCCCTCCCTGCGGGTAGTGTTGCCTTTTTTTGTAGAAAAGAAAACGCCATTAGTTGCATTAAATAGTTATAAAAATTTTCAGAACTAAATTTTTTTACTCCCAAATAAAAAATTCCTCTACAATTTTTTTTTATAAAATTTTTTTTTAAATTGCTTCTAAAAAATTATTTTGTTGCGGAAGAATGGCCAAATAATATAAAAATCCTTGAATCCATGAGAAATTCAATGAGCTGGCAATATTGCTGAGAACTTAAACAGAATTGCAAGAAGTTTTGCACGTCTTGACAAGTTTCTCTTGCCTATTATGGAAGACAATTATCCAGAACTCTGCAAAACGTAGTTGCTGCATCTTAATGAAATACATATAATTGGTATCCACTAATTTTTTGTGCCGGGTAACGAGCTTGTTATAAACTTGGTGCCACAATATATAAGAAAACGACTTTGTATATTCTGTGTAAATTCTAAAACAAAAGAAAAAATTTGATTCGCTTCTCTACTAATAATTTAAACGAAGCAAACTTGGCATTGCCTCGGGAGACAGGAACTACTGCAACTGTCATCAGAAAAGTTTATTGCTAACTAAGAGCCTTTAAAATCGGTATGCAGGCTACAAAATGTAAAACTAATGTTGAGTAGAGCGAAAACAGTAATTCACATGCATGCCAACGAGAGTTATCAATAGCATGGCCCCAAAGTGAATAGAACCTAATGTGCCAATCTGTGCAAGTTGTTTTAGTATCAAATTTTAAAAAATATTATTCTAACTTTCTTCCCTGTATTGTGAAATGGGAGATTTTTATGACGGTAACTAGAAAAATAATAAATAAATAAAAAAAAAAATACGAAATCAAACGGGATATCAAAACCTAATAAGGATGCGTATGTAGACGCAACTGTAATGTGTGTAAATGCTGAGACTTCGCATTATCTTTCTATTGGTTAGGAGATTTCAGAGTCATGCATTAATAAAATACTGCTCATTTCCTACACTTCCATTCCTCGGAAATATCGGATTTGAAAATGTGTAGCATAAAAATATAACCAGTGAGTGGAGAAATCGGTATACAGCAGCAATAGCAATAACTTTCGTGTTTTGTTAAATAAAATAAGAGCAAAAGAGATCCTATATTATTGGAACAAATTAAGAAATGGGCTGTTATATTTTAGAGTTACAAACAACCATATAAAACACCTGTTCGTGCCACGTCAGTGGCCAAAGCAATAATTGATTATTCAGGACCATACCCATAACAATAGAAGCCATCGGAATTTTTTTGTTGACCGCAACCATTAAAATTACATCCCGTCTAATTTAAGCTTTAAGTATTTTAATCTCTGCTCTCTTTCTACTCTCACCAAGGTAATTTCATACTATATGAAGGTACAAGTACAACCACTATTTTTCTTGTTACAGTTCCATAAAATTTTTGAAGTTTCGCTTTGAAAAAAATTATCAGCTGTGCTGTCAGTTTTGCAGGGCTGACTTTGCAGTGATTAACACGTTGGTAGTGGAGTTCAAGGAGATATATTCCATAATGATATAACAAAAGTGGAAAACTTATCCCCCTCAAATGCTTTTAGAAATCACATAATTTCAAATATGCCAATTTAGGGAACCTACACAATTCCTGCGATTGAACACTTAAAAAAAAATATTTCATTATCCAAAAATAATCTAGACTGGCGTGAAGTTGTATACACACAGATCTCTTAACTTGTATTCGTATTTTTGTATACAAAGTTGATAAATATTGGCTTTTCTGCGGTAATGCGGAATTCCTGGTGGTTAAAAATTTATACCAACTAAAAAGCAATCTTTTCACCCTTCTTTGCCGAAACCTGTAAAGCCGTAAATATGCTGTTTTTATTTACTTTTTTAATCATTTCAGAACATTTTCCACTTTCTGGAAATTTTAAGTCTACATACAGAATATATTGAAAAGTATTAAACTGATAAAAAAAAATCATAAAAAAAACGCAGTGTTGCCAACATCTAAATTTCAAGTAATTTGTGTATTTGAAATTGATGACTGAGGGATGTCAGCTTGTGTTTCTGCAACAATGGAAAAATAAATATTAGCTTGGTAAATATTAGCGTTGGGAAATAAGAGCTTTCAGAACAGCGATGATTTTAATTCAACAGATCGATAAAGTTGTCAAATAAATTTCTCTTTGTTTGCAATCAATAACTAAGTTTTAAATCATTATAGCAATCTTTTGCTGCTATCATAAAAAAGGCGCTCCCTAATAAGTATGCGTACACACACTCTTGTGTGTATATTTAGATGTGTAAGTGCTTATATCGTGAGGCATACATATGGTATGTTTTATCAACATTAACAAAATCCATGAAAGTAAATTTTTCTATATTTACATTGTGTTGGTTTCTGCGGAGTCATGGTTCTAATATACCGTATTTGCTGGCATGTGAGTGTGTGCGTATGGTAGCTTGTGTATAAAGTCAATATTATCCTTTAGCAAAAAGGAAAAAATATATATAGAGAGATATGAAAGTATATGCAAATATTTATTTTCTGCAGTCTCATGACTCGTAGCCCTCTTTCAAAATAAAATCCGCACAAAAGTTTTCAATTTAAGAAAAATCCTTGTTTTTAAAAATAAATTTAAAATGTGAAAAACTGCAACAATTTACAGGCCGTAACCAATTTACTCCATTCCAATTAAGATAAAGTTTTTTTTTCAATATTTTTTTGTTTGCTGCATTGTTGCATTTAATATTTCAAAGAAAAAAGAAGAACCATAAAAGAGGAAGAGAAATAAAATGGGGAAGCACTTAAAGTTTTTGTTTCAATTATTTAGGCAAACAATAAATTAAGGTTTGACATTTAAACTCATTTGTGGTAGCGAAGTTGAATCATTTCACTTTTTCTTTTCAAGGATTTTTTGTACTGTTTTTATTTTGTGAACTTTTGTACAATTTATCTAATTTCTGTAGGTCACCGAATGGTTTCATATGAATATGACTTCATTATTTAATTGTAAATAATACTGCTTCTCATTTTTTTTTTTTGCAAGAAAATTCTATATCTCATTTAATAGTTTGGAAAGTTTTAAAAATGTTTGGTATAATTTACATCAACTTTTTTCTAATTTTTTATTTAGGAATACTATGTTTTGCAACTCTTCCTTTTGTAGAGATTATAGCAAACCCACCTTTAATATATTTTAATAGATATTTTGTTGACTGTTTTAATTCTTCTTATTGTAATAAATTTGTAACAGAGATAATCAAAACCGCTCTATAAATAACCTTTATATGGGTGCGTTTAAAATTGGATTTCCCCCCAACTACTTTTATGTTTTTACGCTTCAACAAGGTTTCAAAAACTCAAAATGTACCAGTATTAAAACGAGAGAAAATATTTTGCTTGCTATAGCCATCTCTTTTACACGTGCATTATTGAAGGGTGTGCCCAAATCGTCATCATTGCTGTCAATAAAAAAAATCATTTAAGCATCCCAAGAGCTACTAATCCCATGAAAAAAATAACATTTAACGACTTTATTTGAAATGCCCGAGGGAGGGATTTTATAAACTAATCATGTGTTCTTGAAGCGCTGACTAGTTCAGACATCCACAAATACAGCCACCAGATGCAGATGTAGCCTACGACTTTGCTACGCTCTTTGAACTATTACATGGACCTAGAATCAGAGGTAAAGTCTTTACTTTCTTTCAATCAGTTTTAATGTTCTCAATTCAGCAACATGTTTCATTTTACTGCGACAATTGATACCACATGCTTCATACGTTGGGGAGGTTTTCGAAACAAGAAGCTCGAGTAGTATCTTACTTATTCGTTATTTTTTACAATCGTCTATGTTCAGATGCGTATAGAAGGTGTGAAACTTATGGTGTTGGAAGAATATAAATCAGCTGTTTTGTGGTTACTTTTTTGAATTACTATAAAAGGAGAGGAAAAACTAAATACAATTAAAAATATAAAACATTCAATTATAAATTACATGTGCACTTTTTTTAAGTGTAAAAGAGCAAAATATTTTCTCTCGTTTTAATACTGGTACATTTTGACTTTTTGAAACCTTGTTGAAGCGTAAAAACATAAAAGTAGTTGGGAGGAAATCCAATTTTAAACGAACCCATATAAAGGTTATTTATAGAGGGGTTTTGATTATCTCTGTTATAACGTTATTACAATAAGAAGAATTACAAATAAAAACATACTCGTATTTCAAGAAATTTTTTGTATTATCTTTTTGCTTAGATTAAACATTTTAATGACTGTAATAAAAAGTCATTTTTATTCTCTGGAATCCAGTCGGCATTGATTTACAGCACTGAATAATTGATTAAGTCCCTTACAGACAAAAGCTAATATACACACCTACACACGACTGGCTACAAGTTGAAGTGAAACTGCACCCAACTGCATATTAAGTAACAGCACATGGAACAACTGTACGTTTCTTGCAACACCGACTCTCAAATAATACGCACAATAAGAACGAAAACAAAATTAAGCTTAAGCTGTCAGATACGTGGTTTTTATTTATAACGCATTTAAAGGAGAAGGAGCTTTTAAACTCCACCTCGGGAAATGTCATAAAAATTTGCATGCTGTGACACAATTTTCTTTATCTTCGTCATCGTAATTACTGCATAACAAATCGCTTAAAGAACTCCTTTTTTTATTTATTTATTTTTTATTTTGGATTTTTTTTCATTTAATAATCTTTGATGCTTGATTTGTACGTGGTAAATCTAGTTTGTGCCGATTTTGTACACAAGATAGTTTCGTTACGTTTGTGTGTTTATCCTTTTATAGCAGTCATCCTTTTTTTGGCCATTCAGTCATAAATATGCCCCACTGTGTTGTAATATTTATAAGACAACAACAACACAGCGTACGTAGCCACAAAATGAAAAACCAAATCATTATTGTTTGGATCATGGGGAAAAAAATTATATAGGATATATAACACAAATTCATGGAGATGAGTAAAAATATGGATAAAAAATAAAGATAATAGTGGCACGAATATACAGCACGTAGCCTGCTGTATAATAAAAGACTTTATTACTTGGCCAAGTTGTGTATAAAGCGTATTCGCAGAGGAAAGCCAGTTTGAAATTAAAAAAAAAATTCAAAGTCAAGTTACATGTTGTGCCAAGTGAAATTGTTTGTTGGTGCGAGTACTTTGAAGGATGTTACACTTTGCATTTCATTTCAAGGTGGCGGCAAAGTGATGAGAAGACCGCAGATTACAGTAACGACGCAACGGTTAACAGCTGATACAATCTCTCTAATCTTTGTAAAAGAACATTGGCAAGGATTCTGACACAACTCTTAGTAAAGATTCCTCAAATATTCGATCTTGTCGTCTGGTCAATGCTCTGAAGTATTCCCCTTCATCTTCAGCCGCAGCAGAATGACATGTAAGGTGACGCTCAAGCACGACAATATCCCGTGGGCGCTGTAGAATTGTCCAAAAGTAAAAATCTACACAACTATTTCCCCCTTTTTGGAGTGCGGCGCCCACAATTTGAACTAAAAATAAGAATTAGAAGAATAACGGCAGGATTAAAAATACTCAATGCGCAGTAAAATATTTCTGCTACGTTTACAGCATTAAGTACAGTTGACAAGATAATAATTAATTTTATGGAACACTACAGGCCCCAAATGGAAAACCTCGAAATTAAAAAGAAATTAAATTTTTGAAACTTTTTTTCTGTTTGATGAAACGAAATTCTCTAAATTTTTTGCTTATTCAAACATTAAAAAGATATTTTTTACTTCTATCATATTTTGTTAATTTAGTTGTTTACAGTGAGGAACTTCATTTCATGTTGCTGGTGTCTCAAAAGGAACGAGTTTTCATTGGAAATGTAACCGAACTTGCCTCCCTGCAATTGTGGTATTTCTGAATTCTAGTTCACCTTAAATACGATGATTAACTTTGTGGTAAGGGGTTGTGCATGATTCAGGACACAACTGACAAATTAAATCGCATTTACATTGTATTATATATGTATATGTAATACTCGTATTGTTTTATTTACTTGGAAACAATTAAATCTTCACCACCATGATTTAAAAACACATGCTCATCAAAGAAGAGCGTCGTTGACTGAACTGAACTTGTAACTGTGCGAAGCACACACGGCTAAGATCTTGGGTGCGATCGTTTCCTCCGCCGACGAATACAAAAAAAAAAATATATATTGCATTTTTTTCACGAAACACTTACTATTCATATCTGAGCACACACCACCCTAATATCACCTACTTTCACACTACAGGCGCAGCAATATTCCTTTTTCTATCTACTTCTCTACCAGTACTCTGCTCCTCTTTCGCATATCGACGGCAGCTATTGCATCGATAGAGGTTAACTACTGCTAGTCTTATATATAAAGATGTATATGTAAGAGATGTGCAATGTGTGCTGGCATTGGCTGGCCATCTTTATAACTGCATTTACAGAAAAAGCCCCAAATTCTGTACGATTACTTTACTCACATAAAACTTTTACTACGAAGTTAAGAACTCACAACTTGGCACAGATGCTCCACATGAGTTGTACAAATTTGACTCGACCATTGTGGCATTTGGACTTTCAGTGTGTTTGTTTTCTTTATAATTTTGCTGCCAGCCAAAAATGTGATCGTAAAACAAAAGCATTGGCTGCACAATAAATAAAGCTTTTTTCATACCAAATGCACTGTTATTTTTTATCAATTACCACACAAGAGAATACATTGAAGAAAGTTCAATGTCAATGTGAAAATACTAATGCTTAACGATTTTTAATATTTACTCCTTGATGGCATGTGTTCAAAAGCTATTTTATTAATTATATCCCGTATAGAAATAAGTATATCAAACAGGTTTAAAATATGAAACAGCTGTTACTCTTTAAAGTGTTGACAAATAACATCAAGTTTAGCGTCGTAAATATTGGATTAAGGGAGCTGAAAAAAGAAATTAGGTAATTTTTTGTGATTAATGCTTTTGCCTCCCTCTTCTTTAGGTCTTTAGTCCAAACATCCAAGATCAATAAAAAAAGTCCCATTTTCAAAAGGCACTTTACAGTGCAAGCCTTTTAATAAAAGTTTTATTTTCACTTTGAGGCGTACCTGAATTATAATCAGAAAAAATGTGATAAAAACACAGAAAACAAATTCATTTGAATTAATTTCAATCCAATTAGCAGCAGATTTTACAGCCCACAAATTTGCACAGAAACACAAACAAAGGCCGCTGCTCTTGCAGCGTTGGGCATGTAACCTTTCCTTAATCATTATTTATTTAAAGAAATTATTGACCAGAATGGAAAAAATTCATTCAATATAATTCGTAGAGTTGAGAAAACTCAGTCGCAAAGTGAAGAATAAAGTTATTTTGAAGTTGTCCAATTGTAGCGGCTGGTTTGACATTTTTTTATTTTTTTTAGGGTAACTTAACAAATAACTAAATTATTGGTAAACCCTTTTTAGTGTGTTCTTTTGTATTTTGCATGCTCACATAAGTAATAATTAAGTGCTTAAGACGTAAAAAAATTGCAATATAAAGGAAAATCTTGGGGTTACATAATAAAAATGTTATTCTTCACGTTCTTTATATTTTCCTGATTAGAAAATTTATTCACAAAATAATTGCATAATTAGACAAGAAAGAAATGCGCAATTAAAAAATGAAAGAGATTTATCATACTCAAAGTTTGTCGCCCCCAGAGAACAACGTGGCCCTGATAACTGCACTAATTGCAGTTGCATGCATAACTAATGAGAGGCAAAATATTGTGAAATGCTGTTTGAAAATTATCTCACGTGTGCAAGAGGCATGAACAGGAATTTTTAGTTAATTTGCATAAAATATTTAGCAAAATGTGTGATGCATAGTTTTCGCTGAATTGTTGGCAATTTTACACATATTAGAAATTAAGGCATCTTTTAAAGTATTTGTTGGCTCTCGGCCACACTTAATCAACCAAATTGTTGTCAAACGTCTCTCAGTCTTTTATTCTGATATGTTTTCTTATTTAATCACTTGAGTGTCATTACAGTGCAAATATAAAATATTGCGCGTAAACAGAATATAACTAAAACTATTGTATCCACGCCACACCACACCACAAATGCATTCCTAGAGCCACACAAAACCTTTCTTCCACGAAATTCTTTTCTTCGGAAGCAAACTTTATTTGTTTTCCTTTTATACTTTTCCATTCCAAGCGCTCAAAATCCTTTTGTGGGCACGGGCCGTAGCAACCAACCACTTTTCATTGCAGCGTTTCTTTTCTGTTGCACGCAACATTTATTTATAAAGTACAGCAGCAACTTTAAAACTGTCAAAACAAAAGTTTTGCGGGGGGCACATATAAGGAACCTTTTTAAAAGGCTGATTATGAATTGTTAAAAATATTTTTTTTTTGGAGAGCAGACAGACATTTAAATAAAGTTGGCATGCAGCCGTTTTCATGAGAATCTCTTCGAAATAATTTTATATATGTATATCTTATATATACATAATACATGAGTGGGTGTGTGTACGAGCTTCATTTTATTCTACTTTACTCATATACTATAATTATGTTCATATAATTGTAATATTAACTAAATAAATAAATAAATAAATAAATAAAAATGTTTCATTCTTACGACGAGTATCATAATGACTTACAGGTAATAAGCAAAGTAAGCAGATATTTGAACTTTTACTTTTTTCATTATCCATCAAGCTGGGTCTTCTCACTTTAAAACAAATGGAATTTTTGATATGAAAGTTAAAATTTGGAAATGGTTTGCATTTGACGAAATAAAACCCAATGGAAAGAATTTAAACTAAGCAGATATTTGAACTTTTACTTGTGTCTTTATTACTATAAACGGCTGATGAAAACAATTTTTTATGAATTAATAAAGTTTTTGAGCATTAAAGAGCGTAAAATCTTTTTGAGACAATAATTTGCAAATTAGTATAAAAGAACTTCGGTTCAAAAGCCAGCTAATTTAATAAATTTTAAAATTTACTTTTATAATTTTTATGGCACTCGAGTTAAAAGACTTTAAAGATTTATTTAACAACTATTGTTAGCATATGAGCAATAATGTTTACGCTCCTAATAAAACAACAAAGTTGTGTTTTGCCTAAAGCGAATACAAAAAATCAACAAAATATATTGACCTTGACAATTTTACTATTCTATAAGAATATCGCCAATCATTATTGTGCAGTTAAGGAAAGGGTCAAGTGATCTGCTCAATTTATTTATGGAAATAATTTTTGGTGTTGTTTGCAGTCTAGAAAAATAAAATAACTAAAGTATTTAATGGATAAAAATTATTCTTATTATTTCTAAATTTAGCAGAGTTTAAAAATTAAATTTTTTTGGGCGCGAGCGCCCTTATAATATTTATCACTTTTATTTAAGCTCTGATGTATTAAATGATGGTCAAGTTTAGCCTTCGTCAAGTTACTAAGCTCCACCAACGTAAGTAGAAACGATGAAATAAATCGAAAAAAGCTAACTGCATATGTTATGGTTATAATGAGTTTTTGTTATATGAATCCAGACCGGGTTTTATGATATTGCCGACTCAAAAAGTACACAAACAATGCTAGGTATCATGTATGTGTGATGTGGATTCTAAATTTTGAACAAAATCCACTTTTATGCCTTAAGTAGACCCACTCGTAATTGTTAGCTTTTTCATTTAAAATATTATCATACTTTTTAGGGTAACAACGAATAATTTCGGCAACTTTGCTTAAATTTTAATAATCTTTTTATAATCAATTAGTTTTATCTGAGAGTAACGATATCTTAAAAGGAAAAATTGTTCTATTTTTCAATCATTAAGCTAATTTATTCAACGAATTTGTATTAATTTAGTGTATAAGGTATGTTTGTTCTAATAAAAAAAAATCGATGTATATAATCTTATTGATGTATATATGAATCCCAATTCCCCATTAGCCGTAGTGAGTGATTTTAATCGCAAAAAGCGCCCGGAAAGGCTTACGGTATCCCAGTAAGCTAACCATTTCCTTTAGTTTAAATTCTTTCCATTGGGTTTTATTTCGTCAAATGCAAACCATTTCCAAATTTTAACTTTCATATCAAAAATTCCATTTATTTTAAAGTGAGAAGACCCGGCTTAATGGATAATGAAAAAATTTATTTCCTACAGTGAGTGGATTTGATAATTACAACGAGGATGAATATCTAATGTGGTACAAAAAAAGAGAATCCAACATGTTTCGTATTCGTTAGCATTCCATATTTTCGGGGCTTAATAAACAATTCTATTATTCATATTTTTAATGAAACCACAAATACGAAATAGACCAGAAAAAAATGCACAAACAGCTTTTTGTGTGACGGATAACAAAGCAGAAAAAAAGCTCGAGAAAAAGTTTATTAGGAAAAAGAATATATTTTTTCCATTGTCACATTTGTTACTTTTGGCAATTTTTCGCTTTCTATTACTGCCTCTTAAAAGCGTAGTTTATTCTTTTAGCCTTTTTTTCTCTCTTCATTTAAAGGAAACATTGTTTTTCTTCTACAGACAGGCTCGAGAATTTTTTTTGTTTTTTGCTAATTTTCCCTGTAACTGTATGCTGTTGAATATTTATGAATCCTGTCAACAGAAGGATTCTGGCCGAGAAAAAAAGACATAAAAATTTGTACGTGTAAAGCATGATATTGCAAAAGTGCAAACTATATACAAGTTTAGGCTGGCAAGGGAGTGTATGAAATTTCAGAATTTATTAGGGATTTTCGTATTAAAAAAAATTGATCCAAGGCAAGGCATATTGGCACAACACACAAGAAAAAAACATTAAAATATGTATTTTTAATAAAGCAGACGTTATGAGTACTTGATGGGAAAAAGGAATACTTCAACACAGACATCAAGAGCTTAAGAGAAATAAGCAGTTGCAAGAAACAAGTATTTCTAGATATTGCCGTCTACTCTGCTAAAGAGTTCACTTCGTAAACAATAACAATAACCATGTCAATATGTATCGAAGGCTGAATGAATTGCACACAACCAAAAGCTAAAATTGGCAGGAAATAAAAACAAGGAAGCCATATTACTTTAGTTATTATATGAGCCCACAATTTAAAAATGCAATTTGTCGTTAACTTATAGCGACAACATTAATCGGTAAAAGTGTAATAAAAGTTTTGGTAACGAGAAGGGTAATAAGCATAATTTACTGGTTCATTACTTCAGACAAAAACAAATGAATAAATAAATAAATAAAATATAACAGAGCATGGACCATTCTGAAAACATGAATATGACAAGTACAGGTGTTGTTCGGAAAGCGATAAAATTGGAGCTAATGAATATTTTACTACCGATAACAATAACAACTAAATTGTTTTGTTGTCTGTGCAATTTAAATAGTTAAGGATAATTTAATAGTTAAATTGTTTTAAAATCTCATAATCTTATATAAAATAATGTCCAGATGGCCATCACGTGCTCAGAAGAAAATAGATGTCGAAAGAAATGAGAGAATTATGGCCTTAAAATGTCAACTTACGTACGCAAAGTCTTCTGAATCATATTTGTGTTTTTCGATTTTCGATGGCTCAAATCCGCGGCAGCTTTACTTGCTGTCTTACACAGGCAAGTAAAATTAGATTTTATAGAAAAAATATACAGATTTTATACAGATTGTTCAGCAGCTTCTTGGCTAAGGTCAGAAAAAAAACATCGTCTTACTGACTATTTGCAAGTTGTATAGAGTCCGAGGCAAATAGTCATTGTGGCTATAAAGTCATCACTTAAACATTCGGTCGCTGCAGTATCGTACTAAATTTATATCCGGTCCGTTTTTATACTTTATTTCCAAAGGCTTAAATTCTGCAAATGCTTTAATTCTGCTTTGCTCTACACTCGTCCAAACTTTATAATATATTTTATAATTATAATTTTTAATAAATATAATTAGTTTTTAATGTAATTTGTGATATTAATAAATTTTTGAGAAAATATCGCAAAAAATGATGTATTCCCTTGAAATTTTTAGTGGATTTTTCGTGCGAATTTCCCAGCCCGGATTTTTTTAAAGTCCTTCTGTTGTTGGAAGAGAAAGTTCTTAATGCAAAATGCATTATAAAATTCCTTTAAAGCGACAATTTAAGCATTGTCGCCTTACGATATTGTTTCTTATTAATAATTTTTTTTTACATTGTTGTGCGTACTTGTCTGCACAAGTAGCCGTTAAAGGATTATATAACGTACTTCGAGTAAGTGTGGGAGTGTGTAAAAAGAAATGTTTTTTAAGTGCAACACAATGCTTGAACGTTTAATTTTAAAAACAATATTTTTATGTTATTCATTATACTGCCAATGTGTTCAACGATGAGAGTGTAAGAGACTATAAAAGAAAAGTATCAGTTGCACACTTACCCGAATGCAATTTGTTATATGTTAATTGTGGTGCAAAAATTATTTTACCATATTCAAGTAAGAATAAATAACAAAAGATATAAAATAATATAAATTTTATTCATTGTAAAAATTAATATTATGAAAATTTTGTTTTGTTTTATGGATTGTACACTGTTTAATGGCCACAACTTTTCGTTCAATATACTATATGCAATTAAAAGAATCGGGAGCAGCTAAAGTATTGTGAAAGTATAATGGTCGTTGCTTGTAATACTTGCTAAAAATTGACTACTTTATAAGACTTAAGAATCACGATACAAGTCATGTTCGCTTTCCCAGATAGTCTTACGATTCATTCACACGAAAATCTGAATATGATGCCCTCCTATTTTAACATATAGCACCAAAATTGTGTTGCTTGAACAATCGTAGCATACAAAATGCTAGTTATGCAAACTATTTTTGGTTTGTTGATTCAAGTAAAATCAACTCCGATCACATGGAAATTGTAATTTTATGGAAATGTCCATAAACTTTTGCTTCTCATAAAAACTGGACATTTTTTTAGTCAATTTTTTCAGCGGATATGCTATATTTAAAGTACGAATTTTTTTTTTCTTCTTAGCACCTAAAAAGGACTTATTTTTTATAGGGCCGCCTGTAGTCTTTTGTAGATATAAGAAATTTAGCAACAAAAAAAAATCGCAGAGTAAAATTTTAATTTGAGGTATAAATATATGCAAGCATGCATGCATATTCATGCATATAAACGATCTCATTCACAAAACCCATCTTGTATACTAAATTCTTGAAATCCAATTTTGTCCCTTTTAAAAGTACCCTGTCCTTCATTGTATACCAACTGCTATTTTGGCTATAAAAATCTTCGTATTGAAAATTTAACAAAAAGTACCATTTTTTTACTGTTATTCCTTTTTATTTTAGTTTATGTTAAGCCATAAAACATATTTTAGCCAAATGCAATATACAGTTTTGGCCTTATAGTTGAACAGACAACTAAGCAAACTTTAATTACTTTTGATTCTTTTTATTTTATTTAAAGTATTTTTAAACATGCTTTCATACTTTAGCCTTTCATCAAATGCGTAAAGTCTTATGAAATCTAATGGCGTTTTCTTTTCTACAAAAAAAGGCAACACTACACGCAGGGAGGGCAATTTTGTGTTCTTTTCTCGAAAATGTGTTGCCCTGTGAAAGGATTGCTTGTTCTTTTTTAAAAAATGTTGCCCTTTCGAAGTGCAAAAGGCATTGCACTTTTGCCCTGAACAAATCAACAGGGCAAAAATTGCCTTGTAAAACACATAGTTTTTATTCTTGCACACCGTTGCCAGAAAATTTTAAAAAGAAGTCTTTTGAGTCGAAAGAGTCCGAAAATTAGATTTTAATAATTATTTTTATATTTTGTACGGTATAAAACCAACAAAAGACAACTATGCTGCAGCTTATTTGTATGAGATATTAAAAAATATTTGTTAAAAAAAGGCATTGCACTTTTTTCTAATTTGTGTTCTGTTCTCGTTATATAAAAAATTGCACTTTCACAGGGCGGTTCAAATATTTTAAAAAGGCACCTTTTCACAGGGCAAAATTTTTAATGTAGAAAAGAAAACGCCATAACTCAATCCATTAGAGCACGGTTACTTCAAAACATTTTTCTAAAATAAGTTTATGTAAAATATTCGTACAAGAGTCGGTAAAATAGTTTTAGCCATTCGATCGTGATTGTAGAAAATTTTAAAATTGCTTCAGTATAGAAAAAGGCATTCAAAAAAACTTACCTAAAACACAAAACTGTATTTAATAATAACAAGACACCATTAATTTCATAGTGATAAACAGAAGTAAATGTGAAACATACCTGAAATTAAAAAAGAAAAGAATATATTAGATTAAGATATACAAAATAAAAATATATAAAAAGCAAGTAAAAACGAAATATGCACAGATGACATAGAACTTTGAAAGAGTATAAAAACCATTAACAGTTTCATATCCATGTGAATCTGTTTCCAATGTAAACTTGAAAATATAATTTAGAAGGCCTAACGGAAGTCTCAATTATTTGTTGTCTTGTGGCATCATTTTGTTGTTGCAACAAGTTATTTTCAAGTCCTGAGATAAAGAAAAGCACGGAACTAGAAATTTTTAAAATCATTAAAAATATTAATACGAACAAAAATATTCGCTTTTTTAACAAAATTTTTTTCAATTTTAATTCCTAGTGTAATTTTTTAAAAATCTAGTGCAACTTCTTGCAATTATAAAAAAAAAAATCCTTCAAATATGAAGTTTTGCAGAATATTAATTTTCTCTTCTTATTCTTTAGCCTGTTGTAGTGAATGTGTTTAATGCATGACTATTGAACAAGCCCAATCTCAAGGCCACTATTAATTGTTCCACTACTACAGCACTACATAATTGAGGCATAAATTTAAACTGAATCAATTTCTATGAGAAATTCATAATTTAATTTTTAAGGAAAACAAAAAATCTCCTGAATAGATCTTCAATACGGTTGCATCTGCCATTTTACTAAATTTATCAAGTGGTACGTTTGAACAAAAGCAGTATTAAATAAATTGGTTTTGGTTGTTGTATGTTCGAAAGCCCGTAAAACAAATACAATTGACAATAAAATTTACAACAGACTGCGTTACAACAGTATTTAGTTACCCGAAGATGTGTTTAAATTTATTCAAAATTAAATATCTACGCCACATAAGGGCACTACGATAATGCTTGGCGGAACAAAATAAAGTATGTACAACTATGTATGTATGTTTGTGTGCAAAGTAAAGAATAATGGCGACAACAATTATACAGCCCGTATACAAATAAATTGTTTATTCAACACATGTTTCTCAAAGTCCGCCAACAATAATAAGGTTACATATTATACAAATACAAAAGCAATACGAGCACACATACACGCTCTTTCACCCATAATTTATTGCCAATAAAAAAAATCTAAAAATGAGCCCCTTTGGCACAATAAACACAAAATATTCGCTGTACCAAGTCGGTGTGATGCTACAGCAGATGCGACATTAGCTTCTAGTGTGTCTAGGATGTGGCACTGCATACCAAATTTATGGCCTTAATGTTATTTGCTGTAGCAACAACACAAGACTGCGAAAAGTAAAAAGAAAAAATTACAGCCGTTATCAGACACCTAGGAGCAAAAAAGAGCAACAACGATAACAATTGCTGCAATATCAAGGTGAGCGGGACTCAGTAACAACACAATCAACAGTTTCCCTTTAGTCTAAATATTTGTGACGTTTTCTACTTTGGTTATGCGACTAAGAACATGCAGCAGAAATAAACCAAAAAAAAAATAAATTGCCAAAAGAGGAAACCAAAAGCAGAAACAACAACAATCGAAACTGAATGCGGCCAAAACTAAAACATAAATGCAAAAACATTTAAAGCTTAAGCACGCACACATCATTAAACTGTTTTGGTGCTCAGCTCCTTACCAACCCAACGCAAGTAAAATATCACCAACCGACCAACACAAACGCACACACACACTCGATAACCCCCACACACACTCGATAACCCCCACACACACACACAACCACAAACACACCCACCCATATACTGCTGCTCTACGGAGAAAGTACCTTTCCGATACTGTATTCCGTTCACTGCGTGCTCTTGTAGGGCGTGGGTGGCGGTGTGCAGTGAGGGAATCCTGCATAGAAGCAGTTAATAATAGCTTTTGCTTAGCGCCTGGTCTGGCTCTAAATACAAAAGTAAAGTACTTGGACGGTCTAATAGACAACAAACGCTTAAAGAGCACTTAAAATATACCGGAAAGAAAGCGGGGTCAACAGTATGTGTACTTTCACATTTAATGTCTAACCTGAGAGGGCCAAAACAGGAAGTAGGAAAAACCAGTACGCTGTATGCAGCTCCTGTCTGGGCTGAAGCCATGCTCATAAGAACATATAGGAGAAGCGTGGATGCATTTTACTGAAGCAGCCCCCTCATAATCATAGCCACTTTCCGCATAGTGTCTATGGATGCAGCCTTGGTAGTAGCGGGAATGAGGCGGCTCTACCTGGAAGCGGATATAGATAACAAGAAATATATTGCGAAAACAACAATAGCATTCCACACCCGCTCTAGAAGCGATAACACAATGGAAAGATGGGCATCTCCTCTAAAGGAGGATGGACCAACCGACTCATCCCATCGAAAAAAAGCATGGTCAAGTGAATGTGGGCATGACACAATGACACGTGTCCGGAACGTGTAATTATAAGAGAAACTTGGAAGCATGACTTCCTTGATTGCACCCGGTATGATGCCATGAGAACCCCCTTAGAAACGGAAATGCCTTCCCAAATAACTTCCGACAACATTGTTAAACTCAGCATTAGTTTAACAATGTTTAATCAGCGGAGATCTGGAATTTGGTGGATGGCTTCGCAAAAGAAATGCTAGTGCTATAGACAGTTGCAGAAAGAGAAAGAAATGTAGTCCTAGAAAACAGCAATCGCAGAACACACCTCACGAACTAATGCTTAGCGGCAGTCTGAGAGGAAAAATAGTTACACCAGGCAAGCAATATCTTTTAAAGATTTCCCATCTTTAACTCGTAAGCTATAAACAAAAACAAAAAAACAATCACTCACACACACACACCCACGCGCGTGCGCATGGATACAAAGCTGTTTGGAGGTTAAAAGGATAATTTAATGAAAACACAGAAACACAAAAAAAATATATTTGCTATAAAAAACAGAGCAATGCTTTCAATATTTACAAAATTGTTTTTCTATCCTCTACACCAAAAGCCATGAGGAGCTATTCAATTTGGTTTGACGAACGATATGTGGCTTTTTATGAAGAAACGGAAAAATCTTATAAGGGGACTCTTTTACAATAAGTGAAGTTCGGAAATTGGGTGAAATGAAGCTGCGAAAAAGTGCATCGTTTGATCAAAAACCTGCACTACTTGGACGCTATAGGTTCCACGTAGGATAGCGAATTAATTGCTCTCGACCAAAGCGCCAATTACTGCAAACCGCAGAGATGAGAATGGAAGTGTGCAAAAACACAGTTTTGAGAGGATATGAGGAATTCATAGACATGTTAAGAATCTGTTAAATGAAGCGCCAATCATTGAAATTCGATGGGCTGCTAGTCTGCCTCCATTATACCCTACAAAATAATAATTATGTTTAAAAGTCTGTGCAAACTATGTCTGTCAAAAACCAAAGAGGAAAATGTATAATTTTCAAAATCCCTACAATTTTGAAAAAAGTTGCTCAAAAGTCATAAACCAAATTCTTTCAGTACAGAAGAAAACGTTAAATCATTTTTATTATATTATTTTTTTTCAGCATGCACAAGCATGTCTGCGGGACTATTCATAATTTCATTTTATTGAGAAATTAGTTATTATTTAGAATAAAACGTTCATAATTAAATCAAGGTTTCGCAGCGAAATCAATACTGCATTGAGCATATCAAATGACTCGTGCAACATAAACCACCTTCCGAGACCAAGAGGGAAAATGAAACATTTTCATGATTCGGGCCCATAAATCAACTTAATGCTACTTTGAAAATCGTCAAATGATTCAAATGAACAACAAATAGTTCCAATGCAAAATATATTTCCCTCCTCTAGTTGTCACAGCCGACAAGTTAACTTTGAGCTTTGCAATGGCTTTATTGCTGTCTTTTTAAAAAGTTTATTTTTTCAGAAATTTTTTAAAAAATGTTTTATTTTTATTTTAAGAAAAATTAAATTTTTTTTAGCCTTGACTGATTTCTCACGCTTCCGTAATGAAATTATCATCGTCATAATCTACGATCAACTGGAAAAACGAATTTTAAACAATAAAGCAATACGTTTCAAGTGTTTGCAATACAATTTGCATAGCCAAAGCCTATTTTAAAAATATATGATTGTTGCACTGTGGCTTTGAATCATCATTGAAAAATCATTGAATTGAAAAATACGCCAGTATTTTGAATTTGGTATTCCCAAACGACTATTGACTTCACTACGGAAACATATATTCATAACAATAAATTAATAAATAAATAAATTAAACAATGCTTGATTAATTCAAGTATTTGAATTAATATTTTTTTTTTATAATAAATTCCGTCGGTTAAAAAACCACTTTAGAAACTTTAAGTGACTTGATGAAATTTAAGCACTAAAAATCGGCAATTTCCCCCATAGTGCATATGGAAGAAAATAATTTAGAAACATAAAAAACGATCAAAAACACAAAAAGTACCACGGCTTAAATAGTTTGCAATTGCGGAAAAATTCAATTTCATAGTAATTAAAATTGATATTGAAACGTTATGCTGGCGTGTTTTATTTCGCACAGGTCTTCTACAAATACATTCAGGATGGGCCACTAACCAAACAACAATAAAAACAAAACGATAAAACATAGCAAACAAAATAACTCAGAAGAGGGCCATCTCTACATATTAAGGTGTATGCGAAACGTAACAGGTTCCAGCATTGGAGACTGAAACTGTTGTTGCAGAAATAATTGAATTTTGGAATTGATATGTACTGGCTGGTGCTTTTGTTTGTACATGAAATATTTACAGCATACTTTTAGGAAATTCGTTCAAATGCAAAGGTATGCAATCGATTAGTGGCTAGGGGTTTATGTTTGTGTAGGGAAGATAGTGGGAGGATATGTGGAAAGAGGAATTCAGTGTGAAAAGAATAAATTCTACAAATCATTGGATCAGTTTTTATATACTTGTTGCTAAGATTTAATTATTATTCTACATTCAAGTTATCCTTTATACGCAATTGATGTTAAAACGACTTGTGGGGAATACAAACGCATGAAATATACAAACGCTTCCCATTAAAAAGTAAAAAAAATTTGTTACTTAAAGCAACGGAAGTAACGAAAGTTGTACTAACTGAGCTATTGCGTCTACGCAAATGAAAGATTAATAAATTTTTAAACACCATTTTATATTTTATGTAGTTAAGGAAAAAGTTTGCAACTGGTTTTCTTTGGTTATTGTAGCGTTTTTACATAAATATTTCTTTTATATCTACATGTATATATTTCATTTACAGGTCAGTGTAATGGAAAGTTCTAACGTTCAGCAAATAAGTAGCCTTTCAGTAGGCAGCGTACTTGCGATAAATTTCGAGAAATATGAGTTTGCATCTCAGAGCAGACCATTTTATTTCTTAAACGCTAAAGATCTTTTTTATTGTAAAAATTTATTTTTTATTTTCAATATTTCATTGCCGCTTTGGCTAACATCTTCACTCATTGTTAAATTAATTACCATGTATATTTTTTTTAAAATAAAAATACATTTTTCTACAACAATTCAAAAGTAATTCAATACAAAATTCAAAAAACAAACAAATAAAATTTTTTTTAAAAAATATGAGTGGTTTTCATCATATAAAACTCCTTAAATATCTGATCCCTTTTAATTAAATGTCTGCATGCCTGAACAACATTCAATGCATCGGTTTTATTTCTACATTCTTCTGTATTATTACCCCTTCTATCCAAAATGGTTGTATGGTGAAAATCGGCTAAATGAAATTTTTCTATATTTCAGATCAGATTAAAATTAAAAAATTATTTATTTCTGCTCTGTCTAGTTTGATTATTAAAATTGTGTTTTGCATTTGAATTGACTTCCTAAATTCTTGCTGACTTTAGGAAGTCAATATAATAAATTAATTATATTTGTTGTATTTATTATTAAATAATATTCTCATGGAAAAAATGTAAAATAAGCGACTTTTGTAACAAAACTGAATAGCTTAGTGTTTGTGCTACTTTAAATTCAAGTTGTTATACATAGGTGTCCAATGGCATTAAATAGTATGGCTTATTTTTTTTAAATTTATTTACTTTTGACAAAGTAATAAATTCTTTAAGACGTCACACTAAGCGGAAATAAGAATATATCTAACGGGATAAATTCCTTTCCAGTTTAATTTTGGCTTTTGGCCGCATAATATAGTAGAACGAATGAAAGGCCCTAATACACTCGTCCCATCCTGGTCCTCTTTCCTGTATTTTTACATGCTTCATAGTTTAATACGATAAAATAAAATAAAAATAACATTAAAAAATGTAAACAAACTAAAACAAGTAAAGCAAATTTATATAAAAAACATTCTATATTTAATGAAAGGCTAGCAGACAGGGGATTCCCACAAATAAGTTCATTTCATTTATCATCATTTTTAATATGTTATTTGAGCTGTTTTTGAATTTGACGTACAGCGGATAGAGAAATATGTTTAGCAAATGAGGAGAAAAAACTCAGATGTAACGTTTTAAAATACAAGCAATTGAGACAGCTCATAAAGAAAGCACATAATAAAAAGGGTATTTTTCTTGCCGACGGACAAATACAATATTTTAATAATTAAATAAGTCTTTTTTTTCTTCGCTTTAAACAAGTAGCATCGACTCAGTAACGTTTTACACTGAGCTTTTTTAAAAAGCATTAACAAGCCACGGAAGGAACACTATCGAGTTGTCATCAACATTGTTTGTAAAATATATTTATTTGTAACTATTCTTTATTTTACATTCCTGAAACGAGGCAGATTTTTAGTTTTAAGTAGTACCGAATTCACAAAGACTCCACGTAGTCAGCAGGAAAAGGCATTGGTAGTAAAAACGTATTACTACTTTAGCCTTTCTGCCAGTGCTGATAACACATCTATTATAAATTATAAGCACTTAGAGAATCTGTAGGAATTTCGATTCTGTAATGTAGATCGTATTTAGAGATACAACATATAATTATGTCAGTAGTTAAATTAGTCATAATATTAGTCATATTTCTAACTGGTAAGTTAGAACTATTTTTAGTAAAAGTGTCGGAAGACAGAGTGTCACACTTAAGTAGTTGCGTTATTAATTAAAAGTCCAGCTTTCAGTCAAAGCATAAAATTTATGAGTGCTGAAGCAGCATGCTATAAAATTCATTTACCACTTCGTTTAATAAAGCACTCTTTGATTCTATTAGAAGAATGCACTTGAAATAAATATAATTTTTTGAAACACTGAACAGAATAAACACTGTACGGACAAATGTTGTTAACTGTAAAAACAAACTATAAACGAAAGCCATCAATACAAATTTGGCAATAAAGCTCTTGAAATAGTGATTTCTGAAGGTACAATATTGCGACTATTGACCGTAGTTGCCTTTTAGCTGAAATAGTTAAAAATCCATTAGACGACATGCAACCAACTGCCACATTGGCGATATTAACTTAATGGAAGAAAATTATGCAATCTAGACTGAAAAATAAAGAGTATGAGACAATTTAATAATGTGGATAAAATTAAATATAAACATCAGTTTGTCTTGTATATGCAGGCATATGTTTGTATTTTTAATACACGATAATAATATTAAATTGAGTGCCATTCACTGTAATAGAACTGTTGTAGCGGGGTGCATGAACAAGATGAGATAAAGTGAGCAACAACATTGAGGAGACCCAACAATGACAACCTGTTGCCATATGTTTCACTATATTATTATTATACTTTTTTCTCTTGCAAGCACATACACACTGAGAGACACTTAAATAGAATCTTTAAACCATTGCCGCCATTGCCATTGGAAACTACGCGATATGACAGCAGGAAAAGTAAATAAATTTGTAATAAATAAATAGATGTTTAACAATGAAATTGTTGCATAAAAGTCGCGAGGGGGTATTGAATGTGAAGTGACCTTTAAAGTGTTTTCACACCAAAAGTTAAAACCTGGTTTTAACTTAAAACTTACAAACAGCTGATTTTGTGTTCACATACAATTTTTATTAAATCAGGTTTTATAATACAGTTTGTGAAATAAATTTGTTAATGATAAAATAAATTTTTTGAAGAAATAGATGTGTTTGTTGTAATTATTCTTGCCACATTTATTTGAGAAACTGTACGACAGCTGTTATTGTATATATAAAACATAAATTTTAAAAATTTGTATCTAAAAATGAAATGATTTTACATTTTGTTAATGAATATTTGTGAATTGTGAATGAATTATCATCTGTTTTCAATCTTTCTAACTTGGTAGAACTGAATAAAAAAAGGTTGTATATTATAAAATCTACTTAAAACCAATTCAAAAAAGTTTTTAAGATGGTTTTATGAGAATTATTTTGTATAGTAAAACCAGGTTTTAAGGGTTGGTTTTAAAGTTAAAACCAAATTTTGTTTTAAAACCAGGTTTTATCCTCAGTGTGAAAACACTATAAGAACACTAAAATCTGAGTGTGCCAACATTTTTACATCAGTTTCATTAATTTTATTCATTAAAACAAAATATCATGTTTAAATAGTTTTCGTTGTATTTGTAAGTAATTAGATTGCCTATTAATGCACACGCTGCGTATAAACACTAATATTCTATTGTGTTTACAACACTGTTTTTACCACATTGGAATGAATTGCGTGCATTTTAATAAAAAAAATTGAAAAAGTGCAATAGGGTATAATCACTTTTACCTTGCCCGGAAAGGTCCTGTTGATTATTTAAACGGTGTCTGCAAATATTAGACACCTACTGAACAGCAACAGCAGTTTATTACATCATTAAGCAGCGTTAAAAAAACGCTTAAAAGTCAGTTTTCTCTTTAAGACGACATTATTATGCTGGTTAAATTTATTTGAATTTTTTAATTTTAAAACTATTAGCAAATGAAAACAAAGTTTTTGCAGATCTTACAAATAAAGGATAATAACATTCCGCAACCGTGTCCTATCATGACATCGTGCGAATTGAAATGATTCAGATTTTTAATAAATTTATATTTTTATGCTCTTTATAACACCTCAATGTTTTTTGACACGATATACTGCACATAGAAAATTCGAGAAAATAAAAGTAGAAAAAGAAGAGCTTTTGCTATATTTTACATGAACGAATATGCCTAATTTTTGAAAGCAACCTCGGTTGCCTTCAACTGATTTCAAAAAAACCCGTAAACTTTCTAAATTTGTGCATGGATCTGTTATTGTTCAGCTTCCCGTACTCATTGATAGTTATGATTAAATTTTGATTTGGCGAGGAATTATTTACACTCAACAACAAGCCAATGGCACTCATGTATAAACATATGAAACGTTCGAAGAGCATTTTTGATCGTCCCCAGGACACTTTAAACACAAAACAAAACAAAAAAAAAAAAAAAAAAAAAAAAAAAAAAAAAAAAAAAATCCAGATGCTTTAGTATTGCACAAAATTACGCTTTACATTCTGCACTGGCATTTTGGGGGTTTTGTAAGATTCCAAGTGTAAGAAATTTAATCTCCTTTCAATTTGTTGTTTTGGTACTGCAGAATTCACCATTAATATTAGAGTTTCTGTACATGCATCCTGCGCACCACCAGTTTGCATCGAAGGCAAGCTTATTAGTTCAAAATAATTTTTTTTTACATATAAAAAATAAATTATAAAATTCAACGATTAATCGAATATTTCTCACATTTTAATGGAATAATTTTTAGCACTAAATATAGAATCTAATAATAAAAATGTAATCCCATAAAAAGTACAATCCATTCTTCTGGCACGTAAATAAATACCCCAACTTAGGCAACTATTATAGTTGTACGATTAATCGATTTATACCCCGTGTTCTTAAGTACAGCCTGTGACATAAACAAACGTGATGCACAAAGGGAAACAGTGTATTTTTACTCCATACTTTCCACTTATTCTTTTTCTATGACCGTCAATACAGTAAATAACAAGCTTTCTTCCCCACAAAAGTGCTTCTTTGCTGTTCGTCTGTTTTCAAGTGCTGTATAAAAGTCAAAAGTACTTAAGAAGCGTATGAATTTTATATAAAAACTACAACAGGATTACAAAAAACTTAAGCGACATTATATACCGTGTGAGGTAAAAAAACTGCAACAAAGTAAAACGTCATAATTTTTTAATTTTTTTTTTAATTTTATTGAAAGAAAGCAAAAAAGGTCGGAAATAGCATAAAATTTTTGATTCGTTCGAATTGGTCACCTTTGGGACGAATTATGGCCTGCAAATGGCCAATGAAACCGTCATACGCGGCCCGAATGTTGCTCTGCGGTATTTTGGCTTATTCCCGGCGAAGCGCTTGCTCGAGGTGATCGACACTTTGGTATTTTTTAGTGCCAAACTAGCTTTCCAAAATACTCCAGACACAATAGTCCAACGGATTGGTATCCGGAGATTTTGGTGGCCATTGTGCGTTGTAAATGAAGCGAGGAACCTCATTTTGTAACCATTCTTGGGTGGCACGTGCTGAGTGCGATGGTGCTGAGTCCTGTTGGAATGTACAAGGTCTGCGGCCAAAATGTTTGCATGCCCAAGGTTTCAATACACCCTCCAGAATATTTTCGCGATAATATTGGGCATTTATTCTGACGCCAAGGTCGATTAATACGAGCGGAGAGCGAACATCGGCTGTTATGGCGAACATCGGCAGTTCACCACTTGCGGCCAAGCCAAGCAACCCTTTGGCTCTTTTGAGTCTATTTTCTTTCTGTCACGGTGTAAGTTCTTGCACTTTTTGGAATTTCAATGGCTTTACCCCAAGCTCATTCTTCAGTATTTGCCGAATGCAATATTGCGATATGTTCAGCTTACGAGCCATTTTTCGGCCACTGCGATGCGAATTTCGATCAAATCGCTTCTTTACTTTTCGAACCATTTCTGCTGATGCTGCTGTTTTCTTCCGTCCACGTCCTTGACGTCGGGATACGCTACCAGTATCACGGTAACGAGCGATGCCAGCATTTAAATGCTGGAGTGCTCTAACGATAGCCACTTGTGGTTTTCCAGCCAAATATAAAGAAATCACACTATCACGCTTGAATTCTATCACGAATAACTTTTTTTCTGGAAAATTCTCACCAAAATGCTTTTGTACGCTTGTAAACATTATAATGACTTGTCACTGGAATAATTTTCAATGCTGTCGAACGAGTGGTTTAGAAATGACAGCGGTCTGATGTTGGTTGCAGTTTTTTTATCTCGCCCTGTAAAGTAGGACGTTGCAGTTTTATTTTAAGCTTCCTTTTTTAGCACGTCCATAAATATGGATGAGCCTGCATTGTTTGACTTTTATGTTCACACCAGAGTTCACATGAATTATTCTTCTATCCAATTATTATTAAAAATCGCTGGGTTGAGCGAGTTTAGTAAGCGAAAAATTAATATAATTATGCATAACAATTATCGTATCTGTAATTGGTTCAATAAGTTCATTAAACATTAAAAACGGTCCGACAAAAAAATTATAATCATTTCTCTTTTTATAGAATATACAAAATTTTATAATGAATTAAATTATTATCGAAACTTTTGGTATTTTACGAAAGTAACGAAAAGAGTTCATACATTTTATTCTCTGCCATTTAGTGGACTCCAAATATGCATATTAAATAAATTTTATAATTATTTCGACCAGGATGTCTAAAATTCATCTTCTCCTTAACAATAAAATATTTATTTGTGTAAAGATTTCTTATTCGTATTTGAAAAGTCTATCTGCATATGGATTAGGCCTTTTTACATAGTGTACATCTATACCGTCATATTATCTATTACTCTAATGTTCAAAGCCGGCGCAGGTTTGCGATTTATATTTATTGACTTGTTCGCTTGCTCAAGAGAAACAATAACTTAAGAAATCCACTTAAGATGTTTACAAGTCTGGAGAGACACCAGAGCAGACACTGTAAAGAGTGAACCAAATCCTTGCCGGGCTGAGGAAAAAAAATTCCGTTCCATAACCAGAAAGAAACATGTATAGGAGAATTATTATAAAAAAGTTTAAAATATGTGGAGTGGAATTTTGATCAAATGCAAATACATCCTGAGATTTACTAAGGTACACATTTTCATCAAAAATTTGTTCCAGGAATCGCAACATTACAGCGATGGTTCTCTTTCCATGGAGAAATTAATTGGGAAATAAATAACTTAATTGGAAATATTAAAAGAGAAGAAAAGGTTACAGCAGGGGATGTTAAATCGTACCCTGGCAATATGTATAGTTTTCAAAGGTATTAAAGCAATTAATGCAATGAGGGATAATGATGAGATATTTCCGGTAGTATGATTCACTATTCAAACAAACACGTGCCATATGGAAATTTTTTTGAACGATATTTCGAGAAATAGCTACCATTTGTTTATTCTGATAAACACCTGCAGAAGAAAACTGCATACTAAAATGCATTCATTTATATGCACACACACTCACATTCTCACACAAGCCACTGCGAAGCAAGGAAAGAGGAAGTTCTGGCCACCGTTTTAACACATTTTTTTGCAACTTGCGCTTTTCATTAGTATAAATGATCTGCATAAATCGTATTTAACTATTTTGTAAAATTTCCCTACAGAGAAATAGTTACCGTTACTACCTACCAGTTGGTAGCAGCAGGGGACAATACAACTTTCGCGCCTTTTCTACCAAAACTGATGCATGTTGTGATTAACAAACTATGAAAAAAATGAAAATGAAAACAGAAACTCAAGTTGACAGAACTTGTAAGATTGTATTCGTGTAAGACAGTGTTAGTAAGTTTGTTTTTGTCTGCTGGAATGCTGCTGCCACAAACAACTTGACGTATAACAACAGACTTGATTACATTTCACTCTTGACGTTTGCATTTATGAATTTATGCGAAATTTTTGCACTTAAATGCAGTTTCATACATCATCATGCATACTTTTATAATTCTATTTAGTGTGCGTTTTCTGCGTACGCTTCGCACTTCCCTTCCGGCTGTTTTTTAAATTTGATATTGAGCGCATGTAACAAAATAGAGGAGTTAATAGGCACTTCTCAATACTAATATAATATAGGGTTGTAATATTTAATTTTTTTATTTATAATTTAACAAAATTTGTTTAATTGAAACTATTAAAAGGTTTTTTTCGTGTTTTAAATGAGTGGAATTTATAAGGAATATAAAAGCGAATTGTGGTATAGTTTGTGAATTTGTTATACCTAAAAATGTATACCCTTGTAATTCTCATTTACTTCTGAAAATTTTATGACGGTATTTTGAACTCGTGCTACTTCAAATAAATTGAAGTTAAGGTTTGATTTTAAATGGCAATAGAAAAAGGAATAATAATATGTTTGGGATAGTTAGAACTTACAAATGTACGTCGGGTCCAGACGTATCAGAAATTTGATTCTAATAATCGTTTCATTGCAACTACAGTACCCTTGAAGGGGAAGAAACGGTTTGTAATGTCTTAGACCATTTGATAGAGGTAAGCCACGTGACGAACATTTGGTCGATATTTTGTTTAACACACACATCCCCTCACAAGCGCGCTCACACAGGCTTACACACACACATATATGTATATATATATATATATATATATATATATAGCTGTTGTAAGAATAGAACTCATTACTTATGCTAAAAGCTGCATGGTGCAGGATACGACTGACTTCACTATGCAAACAAATTAAATTCATAATAAATTATAACGAAGTGCTAATAAAACACATTTAAAGACAATAGAGGGTGGAATAAGTAATTCAACAAGGAGTTAAATGATGTCTTGATTTTTCATCTTTTAAAATTTTTCAATTTCATGCCCTTTTCCTCTGTTCCATTACGAGAAAAATACTATAAATAAATAAAATGAAAAGAAACGAAACGAAACGAAACGAAAAGAAAACCAGTTTCCTTGGGTCAATTTTATATTTCCTTATTTTTTATGATTAAATTCCGACAGAGTGGTTTGTTTCGTTTATTTATAATTTGTTCATAATTTTATTGAAAATTTCTTTTTTATTTTTGACTTCGAAAATTTTTGTTGTTTAAAACAGAAAATGAAAGGAAAATTAAGTAAAATTTATTGTTTTCTGGTGTTGCTGAGTCAGTAATAAATTTTATTTTACAACAATCTCCATTTTCTTTTTTTCTTCTATTTATGTTTTGTTGTATTTCAATATTTTCTCAGGACTCTGGTCATTAAGAGAAAAGGAAAATAACAAATTTTACCCCCCAGTAAAATCATTTAAAATAATAAGTTATGACAAACTTTTGCCCATTTTTCATAAATTTTTTTTTTGTTTCTTTTTTATATATTTAAGTTTGTGGGGTCATGCTGCTGCACATACGAGCCTTTTTATCATCTAGTCGGTGGGCAGTTCATTGTTTTATCCATGATTTGCGAGAACATGTTTTGGTTTTTTTAGTTTTTTTAGAAGGTTCTAGAAGCGAAACTGTAATGAGTTTAAAAATGTTTATTAGTTCCGTACGAGGAGCATGAGACAGGAAGTGGTCACATGTTTTTGGCATGCAGCAAACAGTACGTTAGTAATGCTTTTATTTTATTTATTTACGAGGGCAAGACGTTAAAGTCTTTTCATTAATTTATTTCAAATGTTGTTATTTAACATCCGTTTAGTTTATCTTTAACGAACAGATACACAAGGTAAGGAAGGTTGTGAATCTTTTCAGCTAAATGAAACAAAAGTGAAACTTATAAGATGGCTTTGGAGCGTGTTGTGCTGCAATTCAAGTTAATGTTATTTAGGTATGCATGGTTAAATTCATATTTAAAAATTTCATTTAATCAGTCCCACCTAACTGTTGAAAAAGTGCTGCAATATCAACAATTTATCTTTTCTTTTCAATAAAATTATCGTGCATGTTGCCAGCAATTGCCTTGCTCTCTACAATTTAGTCTTTGTGAATATTAATTTGAGGAAAAGTTTGCGATTAAATTCGTGTATGCTTGGAAAAAACGAGATAACTTGGCATTGCTTTTAACAGACCTCTGTTGGTTACGCATGTTACGCTCAAGCCCTGCGGACTTTGAACATTTTGCTTTTAAAGCCCGTTAAGTGAAGGCCATCATCAATAGGATAGTGTGTCCTACAAATGCATTTGTATGATGTCACAAGAAATGCATTTGTATGATGTCACATGATCAGAGTTGCATTAACTTCAACCTGCAAATAAAAAATTAGTTTGTATCATATTTGTGTGACAGTATGTCGCTAACAACGCCATTTTCATGTGATCTTCTGGAAAAGGATGGGGTCACATCAGATTTTTATGTGATTGAATTGTACTTATGTAGGATAGTTGTATAAATACCAAGCTACTTTGAGGCACTTCATTACTTCATCCATTTCCGTCGCAATGAAAATTGGAATGGCATCCTTACATGTATTTCCGTACAATTTTTTTCACGATATGCTGTCCAGGTTGTAGGATGTAAGAATACTATATTTGAAAAAAAAAAAACCTGAAGGTTAACGCACCCGTTTCCTCCACCTATTATTGACCGAGTTCACTTGGAATCAGAAAAAATTTTGCTAATTGGAATCTGATAGCATTAAAACAAAAAATATCCTGTTGGTGAAAAACTTACAAATGCACGTTGGGAGCAGAAGTATGCGAAATTTGAACGTATACGTAATACGTACTCGAAATGTGACGTACATATGCTTACATATAGGACATGATCGGCTTGGATTATTAAAGTATTGTATGAATCTTACATAGATTCTAATGTTCATTTCATTGCGACTGCAATACACTTGTAGGAGAAGAAACAGTTTGTACAGGGTATCCCAACATAAATAAAATTTGGAACCTAAACTTGTAAATAACATTAGAATTGCTCACCCCAAATCCATCCACTGAAGAACCCAAGATTTAAATTGGAAATAAAGAAAACATTTTAAAAATCGTATAAAAAAGTTTTAATTTCATTTAGATTTAAATTTAAATAAGCAACCTCGATATTTTTGAAATAAGGAAATATAAAGGGGAGTTCCAACAAGTTGTGTCATTTTGAAGTGTCAAACATAAAACTGTAAAGCTTTGATGAAAATGAAACGTGTGCATCGATTAGCAACAAAGTAAAGTTATTAAATTTCATAGTTAAAATTTCGCGATCGCATTTTGCCAAATTAAGAAATTTTTTTTGAATTAGGGAAAACTCAGAATTCTTCATTCCTTTACACGGTAGTAAATATTTTAAAATTTAATTAGTGGCAGAACTCATCTCGACATGCATCAAAAGCTTTCCACACAATTTTCTTGCAAATTCAAGATCGCAAAATGAGAACTTTTATCCTGCCGAGGTCAGTGAACTATACTATTACGAAAATTAGGCTTGGGCCACCAATGTCGTTAATAGCTTACGCCATCGTACGATAATTAACAGTTTTATGTGTCATTATTCAGATAAGATTGATATCGACGATATTCATTCTTGATCATGTGATTTATGAAATACCCGATAACTATTAGCTTTGCAGGTTAAGTTAGTTAAAAAAAAAAAAATGGGTTTTGCTTTGAAGTCATTTAAAGTATGACTTAAGTGCTGCTTTGGAATGCGCAGATAAGTTCGATACTGCGTAGTAGACACAATAGAGTAGTCACTCTAAGGTTTCTTATTCGAGTTTGTAAAACATGTCTTGGAAAGCATAAAATTAATTTGGTTTTCCATTTCAGAAAGAAAAAAAATTATAAGATAAAAAATAAGAAACATTTAAATTTAAGCAAATCTGAAAAGCACATTTGCTAAGTGTATGTTACTTGTGAGCTTTAGTTATGTTCTGTCAGAACTTTATTTATTTTTAACAACCGTAGTGGCACGTGTGGGTCGAAGAGTTAGCTTTGGAAAAACATACAGATACTCAGCAAACATTTTCTGTAAACATCAGCTGACTGTTCTTTTAATTCATCTTAAAAACCATCGTTGTTTGCAATCAACACCAACGTCCATGTTAAGAAATCAAAAAAACCACGCCAGATAAAATTTAATGATGAATAATACAGTTGAACATTGATTATGGGGGCCTTCATTACACATGGAGGCCCCAACTATTTTTCAGTGCCACCGATTGAAACTAAGTGAGTCCCATTTCTTATTACGTATTAATATCTCAGTCTCAAAACGTGAATCATAACCAAATCCACAAAAATGATAATGTAGCATGGATATAGATTCATTCGTATGAATGTCAGAATAAAGTTTGTCTTTGCAAACAAGAATTTTCCGATATAAAATGCTTTCAAACATGCACGTTTATTACATAACAATGGTATATAAGGCTTTTTCATCAAATTAGAAGAAATCGTCAACATTGGTGGAGAAAACAGAGCGAAAAGTTCGAGAAATAGCAGAGGACGATTAAAGCGCCTCTAGTGTCAAAATAGTTGAGTTTAAGGTATATTGGGTAACCACAAAGGAACACTGTTAAAGAAGACCTCTGAAGGAGGCTGTGTGTGCTCAGATGCACATGTTAGGTAACCTCCTCTTTGCCCCTTAACACCCCAACAACAGCTACCAGACATATGAGTTAAATAAGAAAACGACTCAACCAGAGGCAGGTAACAAATTCTCGACCTTAGCCGAACTAGTAAGTTCATCAATTTATTGAATTCGGTTGCAGAAAACGTAACTTACATTTTTTTTCAAGAAATCGGTCTTAGTAGCGAAGTCATTCCTTAATAAACCACATGGATCATTAAAGGAACATTTTAAGCGGTTTCAGCTGCACGTGGCAAGTTTTCACTTTACCTCTGAAAGTATTACAAAAAAAGTATTACTTTTGTTCTGCTTCATTGACAACTTCTGATGGATGCGTATTTGTATAAAAACAATTATTATGTAAAAAAGAATACAGTTTAAATGTCTTTTAGCCGTGTTTTAAAACGTTTCTTTTTCTTTTCTTTAGCAAACACTTAAATTTATTTTTTATTATTCCGTGTTTTTTTTTATTATTAATATTATGGTTAGTTTTGTAGAATTTTTGCATGATTGTTATTTGGTCACATTTGTTGCATGGCTAAATTGAATTATTTTTTATAGCCAATATTTAAAAGTAAACCCCACAGCCACGGAAGAAGGGAGAACAACGTTGTATAGAAATGTGGCAGAATACGAGGGAGTCACGAAAAGTCTTTATAAAAATATAGCCAATTATTAAAATTTCTAAATTCAAAACCAATTAATATTTTGTTGACTCGTTCTACCGTTTCAGATACCGCTTCACTATTCCCAAAACCGCTTTAAGCTATTCGTTATATAAATCAGACAGGATAGTTTGTGTAGAAAGGCATGTCTAGGAGCCAGCTGACAAAATGTTTTGAAAGAAGCAGCGACACGATACACTGTGAAAATGGAATATTTCATATATAATTGCTAGTAACAGGGAAAACCAAAAATTGGCGATTTTAGTAAGGTAGTGATTTTGGAAATTTTTTGTTATATTAGCGCTTTTTATTGATAAAGCCTATTTATATATTTTTTAATGTTGTACTTGCGTTTATATTACTTTATATTTATATTACCTTCACTTCACTTTCGAGTAAGAGCGGAAAGCTAACATGTACTTTGTACAACTTTTAGAAATTTAATTATAAAAATTTTTTTTCTATGGTTTTGCGAATTAAATTAATTTTAAATAAATACTGATATGCATTCGAAATACTGATATATTCGTATCTGCAATAGGTGACTAAACGTATTTTAATTACTTTTACCACTCCATTCATCAAACTTTAAAATCTTATTCGTTTTATACTTCCATGAGATAATTAAACGTATTCGCTTAAATACTTTTACTACTTGATTAAACTAAATTTATCTGTAGACTGCCAATAAATTTTTTTCAAAATTGTAATATTGGCCCGGTATGCGAAATATAATATTTTCCGCTCATATTGAAAAACTCACGTTTCGTTTCTCACTCGGAACGAAATTATGCTAAAATTAATATTGTATATTATATAAATTTTGTATATTGTACAAAATTTAAAAAAAAAATATTTTCAAAATTTATTTTTAAGAAATTTATAAAATTGCAAAATCAGAAACCACTTAATACATTTTTTCTTGTTATTTAATTTTTTAATTAAAATTTTGCTTGAAGAAACCTGTTTAACATTTTAGTCTCGTACGATTTAAAAATCACAAAGATGATGTTAAAATAATTAAAAATGTTTTGGAATTTTATAACAATTCCTTCTGTATAAAAATTAGAATATAAAAAAGAAATCGAATCAAATCCTTTTGTTATACATCTTTAAAATTACCTTTTAAATATTTATTTTATTGAAAAAAATTACTATTGCCCATTTCCATTCAATACAGTAACTCATTTTTTACTCAAAATCTCTCAACTTAACTGCTTGAACTGAATGTTGCGAACAAAATATATAATTTCATTATTTGAACTCATTTATCCAACTCCTTGTCTGGATATCTCATAACATGACCTTTATTTTAATGCTGAAATGATTGAAGGCGATAGTAAGATTCTTTTCCTAATTTTCAAACGTAGTAAAATTTTACTCAGCTAATTCTTTAAAAGCAAAAAAAAAAGACAAAAAAAATTATTGTCATATTTTTCACCAGTCCATTTTCTTTTTTTTTTTTGGTACTTGAGATTTTTACGACACGTATTGGATTTCGTTTGACTAAAATAATATTAAATATACAAAAATGTAGGAATTTTTGTAGAAAAAAATTATTCTTGTAAAACAAATCTTGCTATCATTTTTCCTACATCCTTACATAGCCTCCCTGGCTGCCGCTCTCTCAAAAGGACTCATGTTCAACAACAAGAAAATGCGCGCAAAAGTAGTATACAAAAAATATATAAGTGAACATACATATATTAATGAAAAATTTGGAAGAATTCATTTTTTGCTTTTCTATAAATTTTTCTTAACATTAAAAATTATTTGTAAATAGAAAAAAAAACTTTATTTCATTTCACAATAAAGCTAAATAGGGGTAAACAGTGAAAAATATAATTGTCTGTCATTCTTGAAATGAGTTAGTTAGTTATTTATTTATTGAGGCTTATTTTTTTTCTATTACATAGAATTTTTTTTACAAATATTTATATTTTCTTGAAAGTTAAAACTATCATGTATTATTTTAATTACATTACTAGTTCTTGTCTATGCAACCTATCCAATCTAAGACTAATTATAAACTATAATTATAAATACTTAATTAATGGTCTAAGCAGTGCTTGCTCCCGGCACTTATTTATACTAATATAGTTGGATCTATTATTTATAAACTTAATACTAAAACTTAAATTCTATACTAAAACTAAAGCTTAAAATAAAATAGGTAATAAATCAAAAATTAATAATAAAAAAAATAACATAAAAAATCTAAACAAAACCAAAAATTATTCAGCCCCTATGAATACCGGGAGTAATACGTGACTAGAAGTTAAGACCTTTTCATACACATATCTATTCGAGAGCCTTTTATTCAAATGCCTACAGTTCCTCTCTGTGCATTTCCTTAAAATATGCCTCTCAAAAATCTCCATCTTTTCCATCAAGGTTTTTGATATGGCAAACCATATGGGAAAGGCATAAAGAAGAAGTGGCCGAACGCTCACCTTGTACAAAAGCAATTTGGTCCTTACCGGTAAACTTCTGCTGTTAAATAATCTCGAATATATTCCCTTCACACGATTTGACCTCTCTAAATTATACAGCGTGTGACCATTAAATTTCAGAAGCCTATTAAAGTTCACACCAACTTATTTCATTGTATCCTTAAATGCAATATTGTTGCCATTCAAATTCAGCTTTAATATTTTGCTCTCCGGTATCACAAAATATTTACATTTCCCAGAAGCATTTCTCAAACAAATGGCACTACTCTTTTCGGTGTTAATCTTTATTCCCCAATTAGAGTAGAATTCATCAACATTCCTCAGATACAATGAAATACGCTGCAGTGCCACCTCAGGAGACACATCGTGAGTGTAAAGAAGAGAGTCATCACCGAACAGAATATCTTTACAATTGTAAAATTCATGGGGAAAGTCATGAACGAAAATGCTGTACAAGTGAGGCGCCGACACCGAACGCTGTGGAACACCACAAGAAACCTCTCTCTGAGATGACACCACTCCAATACAAAGTTTTATCACATTTTTATCAAATCCGATCATTAGCATTTTATAAAAAATACAGGGTGGGCCAAAAGTCACAATGGGGTTTAAAAATTTAATAACTTTTTTGTTTATTTTTTTTTTAATTTTTTTTTTAAGATTATGAAATATACAAAATGGAAATTTTTTTACGCTAAGTATGGAAAATAATGTCACTTAAATGACCGCCGTTATTAGCTTCGCAATGATGGGCTCTTTTGAGAGCATTTTCCAAAACATCGTTCAACATTTGTGGCTGTACCCCTCGAATTTCTGCAACAATGTTGGCCTTGAGTTCAAGGATTGTCTCGGGCTTGTTGACATATACTCGCTCCTTCAAATAACCCCAAAGAAAATAGTCGCATGCTGACAAATCTGGCGAACGCGCTGGCCAATTAATTTCTGAATTTCTTGAAATTATTAATGGCGACGATATGCTCTTTGCGTTAAAATATTTGATCGCTGATTTAAGTAATAAAATTCTATTATTCTTGTTCTTTGTTCATTTGTAAATCCCTCCATTATTTATTCTCCAGATGTTATTTATATAATCTTAAAAAAAAAAAAAATAAAAAAAAAAATAAACAAAAAAGTTATTAAATTTTTAAACCCCATTGTGACTTTTGTCCCACCCTGTACCACCATGGCACACCTTATAAAAAGCCTTCTCGACATCAAGAGACACAGCTACAGTACATCGTCTTTCCCTTAAGTTCTGAACCACATCAGTATGGAATTTCAAGAGTGCATGCACCGTTGAATTACTCTTTTTGAAACCAAATTGATTATCAGGAATATAACTATCACTCAATCCAACATCCATCTTATCCCTTATTATCCTCTCAAATAACTTCCCTATATTAGACAGTAAAGAAATCGGTCTAAATGTATTCACATCATTAATTCTCCTCCGTTTCGGAATGGGAATGACCTTAGCAATTTTCCACTCCCTAGGAAAATAACAATTATTTAAAGAGTTATTGAACAAAATAGTCAAATATTCGAATGCCTCAACCGGAAATTTTCCCAGTATAAAATTCGATATTCCATCAATACCGCACGATTTCCTATTAGTTATCAATTTCGAAACATCCAGCAAATACTTTAAATCTATTAGACCCAATCTGCCTCCATTATTCAAAGATGTACAATCCTCGCTAAATAAAATGGGATTCTCAGCCTGAGAAATTGCATCACTAATCGAAATAGATATCGATTCAGTATTCGCATTAGTAGCATAATGGCCAAAGACAGCCGAAAAATGATTCCGGAAAACCTGTAACTTATCACCCAACCCCTCAATTCGCACACCATTCACAGATATATCCTTATAATCAAAACGATTCTTATTCCCAATTATCCTAAAGATATCGATGTAATCGATCATCAAAAAACTTAGCCTGCCCCCCTTCAACTTGCTCCCTTATAATAATTTTGATCAAATCAATCTGTTTAGAAATTAATAAATACTGTAGATTTCTCCTACAGAAAATATTGTCTTCAACTCCTTCTGCCAATTATATTTAATTCGTAGCATCTTCTTCAATATATCTGAAGCTATGAATCTCCGCTTTCTATTTTCCCACTTTTTGGAGTGAATCTGCATCACAAAATTTACAGAACTATTAAATTTCTCAATATATGAACATATTTCACTGTCAGATAAATTCCTATACTTAGGAGGAAAATGATTCAAAATAGCCTCAATCAAATCAATCCTAAACGTTTTCCAATCAGTTCCCTTAAAATACACAAACTGATCCGGAGTACCCAAAATACAATTAAAGCTTGGCAATTTCATATGTAAGCCCAAGGGAACGTGATCGGATAATGTAGGTAATGTAAATGTTCCAAAATTCCGGCCCTGAAAAACCAACTGCTCACGAAGAAGTGATACAAATGCGACGCTCCAGCCGGGTAAGAGGGATACACATCACAAATTATTGCAACAGAAAACGCCTCGCTTTCAATCCAAGCCGAACGAACTTCACCATTAAAATTATTCATATTATCACCACAAGAAACCTGTTTTGCATTCAAATCACCTCCCAAGACCAATCCATCATAACCATTTGAAATATCTAAAATCGAAGAAAGTCCTCCACAAATATCTTCACACTTAAAGTTCGATGGAAAATATACCGAACCACATAGAATTCTCCTTATTTCACCATTGATTAAAATCTTAACCTCAATAAACACACTCATAAATCTAATACGTGGAATTTAAATCCTAGAATAACCTATTCCTAATGAGCTGTCGTCCCTCAACACCGAATAATTATCAAGATATACATTCCTATCCCTTGATAAATGAATTTCCTGTAAAAGAGCAAAATCAATTTCAAATTGATCCAGTAACAAATTCAGTTCCAACCTCCTCCCCACGTGTACAAGAAAGGCAACATTAAAAGTCAGTAATATGAGAAAATTTCGGCCCATATGTATTCTGAATATCCTTCATTATTTCCAAACATTCCTTCTTTGCTTGGTCCTTAGTCAAAGACCTATAAGTACCCAAAAAATTTCTAATTTTGTCCTCCATAGTCCAGGGACTCGTACCACATACTTATGATGAAACCAACAAGAATTCCTCTATCAACGGTGTTTTCTGTGGCCTTTTCACTTTTGGCACCTCACTACATAGGCTAGCAAAAGCCCTATCTGCAACAACTGCAGACTGTTTGACCGCAACTGCAACATTATTCTTAGCCCATTCCACTCTCTTCTTTGCCTCCTCAACAGACCTCTTTCTCAAGGCAACATAGCTCTTATAAGCAGGACACCCCCTATAATTAGACGTTCCTCCCCCTTTCCATTAAGCATTACGTACACAATACGATACCACCTCACTCGGTCTACTAACTCTTCCGAACCGTGCTCTTCACTACACTTCAAATAAGCAACTGGGCGACTACAATTCCCAGAGTAATGCCCCATCGCCGACACCTCCAACATTGAGGTATTCTTGCACTCGCCCTTGGCTTTTCCCATGACAACGCCTGATTCAATATAATCTTCAACGAGATCAATTCATTAACTCTCTGATCAGGTTTTAGTAAAAACAAAAATAGCCCAGTGCCAATGCCCTGTTTCCTCGAATACTCCGTAGAGAATTTCGAAACGGATTCAACAGTGTCCGGAATCAATCCATCAATTTCAGCCTTAATCTCTTCAATATCAGACTGGAAATACAACACCCTACAAAGAATACTCTGTCATCTACACTCCTTCGAAGTAAGACTATACGCTGAAATATCCCTCTCCTTCAATAGTTCCATCATTTCTGCATGCGCAGACACATCCTCCAAATACCACTTATTCCTAAATTGGGACTGATTCTTAATTTTAAATCCTATCTCCTTCGATTTCAACTGATCAACCAATGACTTAACATTTATGTTTTCCAAGAAAATAGGCGGACAATAGGAAATCCCGGCCTTAACCCCAGTCCGTGTACATATATCAATACTAGGACCTCCGTGCACTACATTATCTTTACTCACTGGCCCTTCCGCTTCCAAATCTAAATTAATACCTTCTAAATGCACTTTTTTATTTACCTCAGCTGCAAACTTCCTCTTCTTACTCTGAACGACTCGGAACGCACCGTCAAAAGTCCAATTTTCTTGCATATTTCTATTCCACCTTACTTCCTTCATCTCTGCTTCTAATGTTTCTTTATTGCTTTGTAATGCTGCTTCATTAATTGCTTACCCAGCTGGGAATTGCTGATCGCATTCTCTTTATTTTTAATTTATTCTGATTTGGTTTTCAACTCCCCCTTCTTTCCTTCATTTAGAGGTCGTCCACCATACTGCTTCACTAAGGTAACTTTTTCCATCCCAAGGTCCTTACTTCCCTTCCTTCCGAGACCAAATTATGTCTTCTATTTTAAATTATATAAGTTTCGTTTTCTCTTTTTTTTTATCTAATAATTTTCAAATAAGCAAAACTTTAGTAATTAAATTTTTTTTATTTTTATATATATATATATATATATATTTTTTTTGACAGCAAAATTACACACGTCTGCTATGTTTCAATGTTCGAAGCAAACTCTTTTAGTTGGCATGCTAATAAACAGCAAAAAGCTACAAGCATTTGCCAGCATTATGTAAAAAAAGGTGCTGTTTTTACAATCCAAACAAGAGATTCGTATACAAAAAACATAATAAAAACCGAGTGATTTTCATGTAAACAATAGTGAAATCAAACTGGTGTCTACACAATGCGAAATTTGCATAGGATCACTTAAAAATTAACCACTGTCCACATTCATTTTCAGCACAGCTTGGTAGCGTATGTCGTAAAAAGACAACTTAAATTGGGCACAATTATTGGAATTACCCGAGAGAAGGAAATGAATCATTTTTTCTTAACGACCATTATTATTAAAGCATTTTTGGCATACGAAAAACGATACTCTCACATACATAAAAATATAAACTCACGCACTCGAGTACAGCAATTACCTTTACAATTTCCGCTTCCGCCTAGTACTACATATCGACATTAAGAAACATTTAAAAAGCTAAACGGATTTCAAGTATTATTTATACCAAACGGTTATTGCGAACAAAAGAAAAAAATAAATCAAACTTATTTCGAACAGTAGAGTGAAACGTAGGCGAAATATAAAAGTTGCTTAAATAAGAAAAAATAAAACAAACAGCGATAAAAAACACACAATTTCCTTAGCAGCAACAGAAGAGAGAGTGCGATATAAATAAATTTAAGAAGGCAAAACCTGCCTCGAACAAACACTGGCACTTTTAATTAGATTTCCAGGAAATATTAAAAATTTCATTATTCCTTTGTATGTATAAGCCTGCACATAATATATAAAAATAAGAGCAACAAATAAAAGAAAAAAATCTAAAAAAGCAAAAAACTTAAAGACAGAAAAAAGAAATTAGAATTTTTTTGTGTAACTTTTTGTTTAGAAAGCCCCACTCTGGAACAAATACATTTTTTAAAATCCTTTTTAATTAAAATTCTTTCAACCTTTTTCACTACTCGTATAACTGAAGTACTAGAATAAATAGGATAATTTTTTATGCATCCACAATGCCTAAAAGCATGCTTCTATTTATGGTAAAACTTTGCGCGTCTAAGTTTTTAGCTTCTTTAAATACACGAGAGTTTCTTCATCTACAAAATGATTATAAGGAAAATCGATAACATATTCCTTAAAAATCTCATAATTAATTAAACGCTCTTCTTTAAACTGTTTGATTTAAAAATTGTGCGTTTTTATCTTTTCTTAATTATAAAAATGTTTGTATTATAATTCGGTAATTCAAACGTAGTGGAATTCTGTGTTTTTTTGCTTATTGATTAGAGGGAGCATTTAGTAATGACAATTATTACTTTATTAATGACAATTATTACTTGCCAGTGGTCGTTTCCAGAACCACAAGCATAACTCCTAGTACAAGGACAATGGCGTTAAATTGAAACTTTAACTAGCGATGGCAATTGAGTTTTTTTTTTAAGAAAAAATTTTTCCAGACCAAACAAATTTAATTTCTAAAAATTGTCTTAATTTTATTAAGAACGTTTCTGATTAAAAAATACAATATTCTATTAATAAAAATTGTTTTCTAAATAATAAAAGCTGCATTATTGACAAATTATGTTATCGATAACGCAAAAAGTATTATTGATAAGCTTATGAACAGACATCTGGTCAAAAAAATAAATAAAAAAAAACTTTTTCTATTAACATAAATTATATTGGTTATTTTTCGATAAATTTTGTAAACGATAATAAGAAAAGGTCTACAAAGGAAGTTCTTATTATAGATATATATAATAAAAGTTGGTTTTGCAACGATAAATATGTTTTCAATAACAAAAACGTATTTGAGATCAAATATGGTATATTATCGTTATACAATAAGTATATAATAATTATTGGGGCAAAATAAAATTACATAAATAAAATAAAATTCTATTCTATAAACAAAAATTATTTTAGTTATTTTATAATAAATTTTGTAATCGACAATAAGAAATATATACGCAGCAAATTCTTATTACAGATATATCACACAAAAATAGTTTTTTCTTTAAAAAAAATATGTTTTCGATAAGAACAACGTATTAGAGATTTAAACATATTATAATTATTGATAAATTATGTTGGAAATTAAATTATATTAAGTTAATGGACAAAAAAACTGGTTACAAAAATACATAATAAGATTCTTTCCTATTAAGTAAATTCTTTTAGTTATTATATCGATAAATCTATGAAGCAAAATGTTTTTGGGAAAGTATGTATTAAAAATGGTTTCTGCTCCGAAACAACAGGTTTCCTAGAAGAAAGCATTTTATAGATAAATTTTGTTATCGATATATAGGAAAGAATGATATAGAATGAAATGCTATGCATTTAAATGGAAATATTATCAACTACAAATGTTAATACTATTATAGATCAAATGATATAGACATGTAAAATTTTAAGTTTTTTTTGTCTCAAACTAATTAATAAAATGCGGGAATTTTACCACAAATAAATAAAGCTTATACAAAAATACAATAAGCGATAACAATGCGAGAGCCTTATAATATGCAATGTTATTTATGAGAACTACAGCATGTCCTTAGCAGAGGGTATAGAATGCAATTAAAACTATTGTTGGTTATTAATTAATGTGAACAAAGCATACATTTCATTTTTAACCCAATTGCACTATAAATTACGTCTATATATTTTGAAATGCATAACAGAATTCGAGAAAAAGAATTTGTGCATGTGGATGTGTATACACGTAGCATATGCCCAAATAAGCCGATTACCAACCCTTTTTCCAATTGCAAACAAAACCGTATGGTAAATGTAAATTTAGAGAATTGTGCAAGTGCATGCACAAGTTAACAACAATTAACAGAAATATTTAACAATTTGCCAACAGAGATGTGAAATATACATTTTTGGTGCAGGCTTAGCGAAAATAATTTAGTGCAGGCTTAGCGAAAATAATTTAAATGGGAAATTACTGAAATTGTTTACTAAAAATCTTTAAAATACATTTGAACATCACCGCAAACAAATACAATTGCTATAAACATTTTTTAAAAGAAATGTTTTTCTTTGTTTTCTTTGTTTTACAATAGTCGTCTAAAAGCATTCAAGTGTTGGAAGTTGATTTAAACATGCACTAGTAAAGCAAAAGATTAGAATTAATCGCATTTAAGGACGCAATGAAATACCTTGGTGTGAACTTTAATAAGGTTCTGAAATTTAATGGTCGCACGCTGTATAGTTTAGAGAGGGCAAATCGTGTGAAGGGAATATATGCGAGATCATTTAACAGGATAAGTTTGCCGGTAAGGGCCAAATTGCTTTTGTACAAGGTGAGCATTCTGCCACTTCTTCTTTATGCCTTTCCCATATGGTTTGCCATATCAAAAACCTTGATGGAAAAGATGGAGATTTTTGAGAGGCATATTTTAAGGAAATGCATAGAGAGTAACTATAGGCTTTTAAATAAAAGATTCTCGAATAGATATGTGTATGAAAAGGCAGGATTGGATCCAATTTCATTTTATGCGTTGGGTTTAATAAAAAGGTTTGTGGAGAAATTGCCCCATTTTGAGGGTAAAGTGATTAGGGATATCTTATCTACCGAGGGAGAGTTCAATTGGTCGAACACGCAACACATATCCAGTATCGGAATTTTACAGGAAAAATTGAATGGTTATCCCGGTCTTAACTTCTACTCACGTATTACTAGGGGTATTACACGTATTCATAGGGGCTGAATACTTTTTGGTTTTGTTTAGATTTTTTGTTATTTTTTTTTTATTATTAATTTTTGATTTATTAGCTATTTTATTTTAAGCTTTAGTTTTAGTGTAGAATTTAAGTTTTAGTATTATGTTTATAAATAATAGATCCAACTCTATTAGTATAGATAAGTGCCGGGAGCAAGCACTGCTTAGACCATTAAATAATTTATTTATAATTATAGTTTATAATTATTCCTAGATTGGATAGGTTGCATAGACAAGAACTAGTTATGTAATTAAAACAATGCATGATAGTTTTAAGTTTTGAAAAAAAATAAATATTTGTTAAAAAAAAAATCTATGTAATGGAAAAAATAAGCCTCAATAAATAAATAACTAACTAACTCACTAACTAACTAACTAACATGCACTAGTAAATCATGCAATGGTTTTTGAGTAAGGATATAAGACACGAACTCATGCTCCTAAAGGATGAATTTATTATGCTGTCGTTTAATAAATGATTTTTATTGGTAAATTATCAATTTTCCACATTACTGCACTACACTTTTTGGAAAATTCTCCATGGCTTATCTGTGCATGACAAATGACTCCATTATTTTTGTGGCAGTACATTGTTTGTTCAAACTTTTAATACATATAAAGTGAAGTAAAAATGTATGAAAAAGGAAAGTCACAGAATTATTTTGATTTATATGCTGCCTTAAGGAATATGATATAGATGAAATCATATTTGGCAAAACGTTTTATAATGATGACTATGAATAATAAAATTGTTAAAGGATCAACAGATATTAAAGTAATTGAAAATAGAAGAGAAAATTTATTTGTGAATTAGTTGTAATAGAAAATTCTGGAATAAAGATGTCAAGTGCGTACTAAAGCAATCATAAATTCGATTTGTCTACAAAAATATGCCAAAATGACGGCAGCTATAGATCGATTAAAAGAGTTACCTATTATTCAGGATATGTAGAAGAAACCATTTGGTATTGCTAAAAAGTAGTAACTCGAAGACAAAGCAAATGACAATGATAATAACTTATTACATAATTTTAGACAGGAGAAAGGAAATAAAAAACCTGGCTGGCGCTGAGAAATCAAGCAGAAAAAAATTTCATCGCAATAATTTAATTTAAATTATCCATTACTAGGAATGTAAATATTTAACAATAATAACCTTCGATTTAAAACTTTGAAATACTTTTCAAAATAATTTTTAAAGTCGAAAATATTAAATTGCATATTTTGTGCAAAAAACAAAATATTAAAATCTTACAATAAAAAAATTAATGAAAAAGTATCTTTGCAAATGAAGACCATCAGCACTAGTTAACTTTAATTGATACCTTTTTTTAAAGAAAGCTCCAGCGTTATTATTACTTTTTAATAAACAAAAATATATTAATAAAATATAAAAGAATTTAATAAAAAAAAATGTTTGTATGATATCAGCGAAAGTATTTCACTTGAATGTTCCTGGTTAAAAAGAAAAATTTTTAGATCAACTTTTTATAAAATATATTAATAAAATAAAAAAAAATATTATAATAATAATAATAAAAATAATGATTTACAATTTAATTTTACTAATTTAAAGTGCATAAGTTAATAATAATTAAAAATTCAACAATTTCATTGTAGGCTTTCATATAGTATAAGTACGCTCTATCCACTACGGATGTATTACTATGTGTGAGCGCGTGTGGTACGAATCCAACAAATTCCATAGCATATCTTAGGGGGATGTTCAACTAAATATTTTTCTCACACCTAAGCACAAACATTCATGCAGAGGCAAGATTCCAAACTACTCGTAATAACACTATAATCATGTTACATAAAAGAAAATGATTAAAAAAATTTACAAAAATGAGTTTGTCATTATTGGAAGGGTGAGAGGAAACGCACACTTAGCACACGCAATTGCGCCCATCTACTCATGTATGTTTGCACACAAATATTGCACAACTCTTTGTTTTAAAGCATTCCACGACGAAATATATATATTTCGAAATTTATAATGCGAGGAATCATTGCAAAATAAATGAAGACATTTATGGAGATTTAATTGCCTATTTAACTAAAATTTAAAATCAAATCAACTACTTAGAAAATTTTAAGAATTATGAAACATTTCATAATCAAAACCGATTTATTGTTTTAAACAAGAATTTATGACATTCAAGGAATTGCTGTCAAAGCTTTCACAATTTTGACGATTACTGTGCTAGTTGTTTAAATAGAAAATAACATTATTATTTTTTTGTTATAAAAATCAAATTTTTTTTCTAAAAGGATATGATTCTTAAATAAGAAATATGTAAATGTAATAAGAAAAACGTCGGTGTGATATCAATAAGAAGATTGTTTTTATGTACTCGCATGGTATCGGATGAAAAGAAGTAATTCAATTAGGTAATGAACAAACCATATTTGACATGCAACTTTTTATGTAGTGAGAAAAGTGTGGAGAAAAAAAAGCCGCTGTAAAGATGGCGTTTGATTTTCCTTTCACAACTTATTTTCAAATATTGTTATTCATCTTAAGTAACCCCTTCCTTTTAAATTTTCAACATTTGTGAGCTTCTTTAGGGAATTAATTGTTGAAAATGAATTTAAAATTTCATTTAAAGTTACTAGATTTTCTACAAATAGTGAAAAACAATTGGCTGTCCTCTACAAATATAAATTGGAATACAATTTTTAGTATTCGTCTGTAGTAACATGTCCATGTTACTTCGACATAAAAAACACACACTTTTGAATAAAATATTCACTTGCTTTTTAAATTACTTACATTCTCGACGTAAAATTGTGCAACAGCAATAAAGTTTTTAGTTTGAGCCATAAGTACATCACTTATCTCCAGCTACAGCTGGATGGATAACACTATTGCGATACCATCCTATAAGTATGCTATATTATAGCTCTTTTTTGCCAACTAAAGATTTTCTCAATTGCAATCATATAAGTGAAGTACAAAATGTTATTTTTTATACTTATAGCAAGTTGTAAGTAAGCGGGAGGGAACAATACTAACACACATCTCAAAGTGCATTCTCGCCAGGCTGTCGGATTTATTTTCGTTATTCCACACCAGAAAATTAAATTGGAAAAACAATAATATAAAATTTAAACTAGAAAATAACACCCACTTTTGGATATATAAATAACTTTTCAGTTCCTACATTTTACGTTCAATGCTGGGTTCCTTAGGAAGAAAATGATTGAAGTTCGTACGACTTGTGTGTGACTTTACCAGTGCGAAAGGTATACCAGTCTTACAATGATTTATTTCAGTTAATGGACCAACATGTGCGAGTTAAGCATTTGAGTACTTTTCCTTTCTCATTTAATATTGCTTTTATTACAACATTTATTTACTAGCAAGTACAAGCCGACACACACATGCACACGATAGCAAAACATGTGATTAGTAACGTGTTAAGAGTATTCGTTTCTCTGTCGAGGTTTATTATTATTGCTGTTTTAGGCAGCCGAAACTTTTGTTGCCTCCTGAGCTTCTTAAGTATAAATAATTATGGGTATGAGCATGTGTATGTGGCCTCATTTGCTAGCGTGTGTTTATGTATTTGTTGAACACTATTTACACAACCTGATCAATTGCCTTTTAGTGTATGGTTAGCTTTGCCTGTAGTGGTTTTAATAAATTTGTAATTAAATTGCTATCGTTAAGAAACACACATATAGGGTGTGGTTTTTCGAGTTGGGAATTTAAATCATGTTGAAAGAAATAAATATAAATCCGTACTCGTATTTTAATATAAATGCAACGAAATTTTTCTTAATAATTCAATTTTATGTCACCAATGTTTTGAAATGATTTCAAACACTGGTGTTTTGTCGTAGACAAGTGACTCCAGGCAAATCTAAAGAAAATAAGACAATAGCATGTGGCACATAGTTTCGGCGTATTGATCAGATGCTAGCAAAATTAATGCCTAATCATGTGCTTACACCGTTCATAACTGACAGTCACATTCTGACCAGCATCAATTTTCTGCGATTGAATTTTTCGAAAGCATTTAACCAAAAATGGGTTGTATAGAATATAAAATTTTGATTGGAATTGTACTGGCAATAGAGTTTGTGCTACAGCTCTGGGGAAGCAACTATCAGTTGTCAAGTGGGTTGTTAAATAAAACAGTGTTGTATGATGTGTGTGAAGATAAATTTCAAAATTTATTTAAAGGAATTTATTTATCGAAAGGTATTATTTAAAAAAATTTGCAGGTGCCCATCACCTCCCGTTCTCCTGGAATTCATTCTTTAATGGAATTCCAAATTTGAAAATTCAATAAAATGGAAAAAATTAACCAAAATGGTAAATGTTAGCTATTCTGGTGATTAGGTATCGTCAGAGGACCTAAAATTTATTTTATCAAAAAAATTTCCGGTACCCACACCCTCCCGTTCTCCTGGAATTTGGACTTTTTCCCTAAGAATTTGTATAACTTCTATGTGTAAAAAACGTAAGTGCTGGTGCGTTTTTTTAATGGATTCTGTTGTTATTACAAACTACATGGAGTCGCCCACTTTTCTCGGCATTAATTTTTTCATTCCATTAATAAATATGGTCAGAATTCCATTTAGAATGTGCACTCCCTGAATTATAAGCATAACAGAGCTATGTTATTACCTTCACAGAAGTCTGTTAAATTATGTGGTTTGTGTACGGGGTGATAAATTTCGAAATTTATCTGCACACACATGTTGTATGAACCTCTAAAAAAACACGTCATACATGGCATTAAATTTATAATGAAGTATGGAAAAATTTTGTCTAAAAGAGTTCATCACTAGCAACTTTACTAGGCACATTTTGTTATTCATAAATTAAAATTCTCCTATTTAGTTTGATTGCATGGAGGAGATTCATTTCATTGATTCATTTCGAGCGTTTGTTTTGAGAATTAAAGGAATTAGCATGCGTCCAACTCGTTGCCTGGAAAAGACGATAATTAAATATTCATGTACAATCATTGTTGTTGTTATTACCAAAATAATGGAAGTTTTTAAGTGTTCCTTCTGCAAAATACGCTGAGAAGATAAACTTAAGTTTGATTCAACAACCTTCAAAGTGCTTAAAAGTAACCCCAGTTAGTCACATGTATACTGGTTTGCAATAACTCTGAGGAGATTCACTAACTTACTTTTAATACCTCTGTTTGTCGCTTATTTAATGTCAAATCATATGGTAGTTATGTCAAAAATTTCGAAAAGCAGAAAGAAGAAGAGAAAGCCCAAATCTGTGAAAACCAATATTTTTAGTATTGAAGGCTGATAGCTAAAAAAAACACCACAAAAATGATGACCGCTTAGTTCTGTAAATTAACACAAGCATCGATTTTCAAAAATTCTTTAAAAGCTACTGAATTGCAAAAATAAAAATTTTATAGACATATAGACATAGCGTTAAAAAAGTTACTGAATCATAACGCTGGTACCGAATAATATTATTCGATATATTGTTAAGAGTTATTAGTAGAAACCTAACCTTTCCTACTTTCGTTTAAATAATGTTAAGCTAAATAAAAGAATCTGTTTGGAGATTTTCAAGTTTGGCTAATAAAATATTCGCCAATGATATTTTTGTTATCGCTTACACAATAGCCGGATATAAAATATAAAGTTTTAAAGTAAAATTACAGTCTAATAAAAGATTTTGAATGCAACAAATTCCATTCCTAGAGATTGTGCTAACGTTATCTATTTAAAGAAAAGTTTTATCATAATTTATCGATAAAAATATGTTGCCTAAACCATTTTTTGTATATTGTTCTGCAAAACACTGTTTTTTTTTTTTTGGTTGTTACAGATTCATTCCAGTACCTTAAGAAATGGATGTGTATTCCGTAAGAGAAGCAAATCGCAATCGATAGCAATCGATAGTATTAGTTTCGTAACTGGTAAATAAAAGTTGTTTTTTTTTTATTTGCAATCTATTTTACAATAATAAGCAAATTTGATAATTTAAAAATAAAAAATTACATGTCCATTGGTTCCCTTTGGAACCAAAAAATTAAATTATATATGCATTTGGACATCATATATAAGGATAATGTATTTTACTAGTTTTTTATAATTATTAATAAAAATATGTTTTTAAGGGGTTTTTTTTTTTTTTTTTTTTTAACAAAGAGTTTGTACATATAATATTGAATTCATTAAATAAAAGGTAGATATGATTTCTTTTAAGTCTTCTAGTCTCATCAGTATCATCAAGTAATGCAGTTGCCAATACATTATTTTGGTTACTAAGCCTTTCCAAATAGTTAGAGCTGTATTTTCTTATTTCGGGTTTTATGAAGGGAATTTTAAGGTCGTTTTGTAAAGTTTTGTTTGATATATAAAATGGCGCGTTTGCAATTGACCGTAAAGCTTTAGACTGAAACCTTTGTAATATTTCTATATTTCAGTTGCTGACAGTCCCCCACAATTCTATGACGTAGCTCCATATAGGTTTTATAATTGTTTTTAGTAAGAGAACCTTGTTTTCTAGAGAGAGTTGAGATTTTCTTCCAAGTAACCAGTACATTTGTTTAAATTTATTGTCGAGTAATTTTCTTTTGGCTGTTATATGAGCTTTCCACGTTAGCCTCCGGTCCATGTGAAGGCCTAAATATTTTATTGTATCACTTCTAGGAATTTTTGCTGCATTAAGGTATACAACTGGACAATTTTCTCTTCTTGTAGTAAAAGTAATGTGTTTTGATTTTTGTGTGTTTATTACGATATTCCATTTTGTGAGCCAGAAGTGAAGACTATCAAGTTGACTTTGTAGAGATCTGGTAGCTAGGTGTGGTTGGCTATTAGATGATAAAAACGCAGTATCATCTGCGTATGTTGCCGTAATTATATCAGCTTGTGTTGGCATGTCATAAGTAAATATTGTATATAATACTGGACCGAGAACACTACCTTGTGGTATAACAGCATTTATTTCGTAAATTTTAGAAAAATTAAAATTAACCTTGACATAAAAATATCTGTTTCTCAAATACGATGCGAAAAATAAATAAAAAGGGGCAGGATGAGTGCTTTTTATCTTGTATAGAAGGTCCTCATGGCAAACTTTATCAAAAGCCTGCTGTACATCCAAGAATACAGCAGAGCAATACTTTTTGTTTTCAAAGGAATCTGTAATTACTTTTATTATTGGGTGGCATTGTTCTGGCGTGCCGTGCTTACTTCTGAATCCGAACTGATATTCTGGTATAATATTATGTTCATTAAGAAAAGGTGCTAGGCGTTTTAATAATATCTTTTCAGATTTTAATAATATCCGTAGATTTATTGTTATTTAAAACTTTTATTTCGTCTTTTATTTCTTGTGGTGTGATATGTTTTATAGGTAAATGCAATTGGCACGCTACATCTAGAAAATCTCTTATATCGCCATCATCAGTGTTGATCAAATGGGGTTTAAAAGTACTTTCCAGCTGAGCAGCGAAATCTGTAGATTTTTCTTCATCCGTTTTACGCCATGAGTCGACAGAATTCTTAATGGGAGCGTTTCTTCGTGATGGTCTTTTAAGGCACTTTGTAGCTTTATAAAGATCAAAATCTTTATTTTATTATGAGGCTTTAAAGCTCGAAGAAAGGAATTTATGGAATCATTTTTCTCTTTAGCCAACATTTCCGAGCATAACTTTATTGCCAGGTTCCAGTTTGTTTTGTCTCTTGGGTAACGCGTACGATGCCAAACTCTTCTTAAACGTCTGGATTCTCTGACCATTCTTGAACTTTCAGTCCTAAATTGTTATCGTAAGCATTTGAAGGGGCAGACAAAAATGCAGCTTCATGTATTAATGTAGTGAGAGTTTCAACCGTATTATATAAATCTTCGGGGCTTTTAACTTTTGTATTCAGTTTCACATTAGTTTCAATAAATTTGCTAAAGAGGTCCAAGTTAGAATTTGCTTTAATTAATTTTACGCTTTTAGGAATCAGGCAAAAAAAAGGGGAATGATCCGAGCTTAGATCATCAACATTCAATACATCAAGGGACTTTCTAGAAATTCCATTAAATACAATGAAGTCTAGAAGATCTGGTATCTTTGCTGGGTCGGAGGACCAATAAGTTGGACTATTTCCTGATAAAGCACTATAATTGTTGTGCAAAAGACATTTATAAAGTTGTTTGCCCTTAGGATCGCCACCAAGGATGTTTTGCATTGTAGTTCCCACCAACAATGAAACGTGGGCCTAACATTAAAAAAGAATTTTTGTAATCTTCGTGTTGAATAGTATGTCTTGGAGGAAAATAAATTGAATAAATACTGATTGGTATAGTGTTGCAAATAAGTTTAATGCCAGAAACTTGCAAATAATTTTTTTGAAAATCTTTTCCACCATTGTATTGGAGAGTGGACTTGATAAATAGGCCTACCTCTGCATGGCCTCTACCGTCAGGATGATTTGTAAAGATGAAATCATAGCCTTTTATATTTATCTATGACTTAGTAGTTAAGTGGGTTTCAGAAGTTAAGAATATATCAATGTATTTGTTTTTCATAAAATATTCTACTTCGTTAAGCCTGTTCGTTAATCCATTAGCGTTCCATACTGCAATTCTCAGATTTATTTGCATAATTTGTTGATTAAAAGTGACATCATATTCAACAGGGTATTTGTTAATTCTATTTGTTTGTTCAATAGATTTTCAATATTCTTCATAATATCACTATTCACTTTTTGGCTTACAATATATAATAAAAGTTGATTTTAAAAATTAGATAGTAGTTGGAAATTTCATTCTGAAAATGCGTTTTATTTATAAAAAAAAATATTTTTTATTGTCGGTGAAACATTTTCTATTATCGATAACAAAATGTTTCCTATGAATATTAATGTTTTTAATAACAAAATACCAGTAGACAATAACGTTGTATCCCATAAAATCGTTAAATTCCGACACAGATAATTTGATAGAAGGTTTTATCTAAAATTTTCTTTTTTCTTTTTGTTTAAAGTTCTTTGTATGCAATTATCTGATCCCTTTTAATTGTTTATACTAGTTTTGCCCCACCAATTTGGCAGCTGTTTAAGAGAGCAAGTAATGCAATTGGCAGAAAAAATATTTTGAAAAAAGAATGCCAATTAATGTGGAAAGACCACAAAAATAACAACTCTACAAAAAAGGGCTGTTTCGTGGCCACTGCAGTGCTCTATTATTTTTTTGGCTGCCTTCGAGTGGTGGGCGGTTGGCTACAATATTTGGATTACAATCCTGTAAAAAAATTATGCACGCTTAGGAGGAAAGAAAGACCATAAATTTTAAAACATAAAAAGTATACACTTAAGAAATCTTCAGCTGGAATATAAATTTCATTTGCCACTTCTGGCATAGAGTATCTCTTCTGGCGACACCAACAAAATATTTGTCTTTTTATACAAATTTTTTTTTGTTGGGTTTCTTTATGATTGGAAAAACTAAAAAAAAATGAATGGAAATAAAAATCACGAGCAAATGACAGAAAAAGAAATAAAAAATACGCTCTTCAAAAATATGTTCAGCACTAGTAGCTTTTGATTTAAGTAAAATGGACACACTTTAAGAAAAACAAATAACAAAACTAAAAGTTTACAACGTTGATGACGAAGGCGATAATCGTAAATTACAACTACAAAAAGGAAAACCATAAAAATTAACATCATTGTGAAAAATATTTTTCTTTTTTTGCTCGCTTGTTATTTGAAAAAGGAAATCAAAATAAGCGTCACACAACTCCTGAGAGATTGAAAAATAAACATTTGCCTACAAAACGAATATTTCAATACGGTTTAATAGAGAAGGGGTCGTTTTTGACACGAAGCTTAAATCATTTACTGCTATGCTCCCACAATTATAAGTATCCAAGGACCTTTTCAAAAGGGAATCTGAAAAAAGACTTTTTCAAAACCCTTTTTTTGGAAATTCTCAAAACTCTTTTAAAATTTTGCATTTAAAAAAGTACGTTTTTGAAATGGCCTGCTATTTTAAAAATAATAGAAGATTTTAAATAACTTTCCACCTCAATTTTTACATCCACATTTTTTCATGGCGTTGTAAAAGTAAAGCAATTTGTAAAGTACTTTTTATTGCGAAGCAGATCTCAAATTAGCGTTTTTAGTTACTACAGAAAAATGAAAGAAATCAATAGAGGAAATTCACTATCGAATCTCCTGAAGAAAAGGAAGGCTAGAAAACATTTTAGACAACCTAGGGGGAAAAGTTTAATTTGAGTGTAACAGAATTTAAGAACTGTTCGCCAATATTCACAAGAAATATTTACGACATGTCGGAGAGAGAAAGAGAGACAATGGAGACATGGAAAGGACATAAACTAAACAGTACCATAAACCACAAAAAAAATTCTTAATGCAATGACTTTCGAAGACTGCGTAGAAATATTGCTTGGCCTAAGAGACATTTCCTGTTAAGTTAAGACTAAATATTAAATAAACGCCCATACAAAGGCAAAAGAAACCGCACACTTTCAATCATGAATACAAAATCAAACTTGTATTAAAGGCTTCAGCCTAAAGAGGGGTCACCACAAAGCCATTGACTTCTACAACTGAATACAATACAATATTAAATACAAGATTCCTTGGATTGCAGCAAATAAATGTTTATTGGGATGAATCGGTGGTTGTTTATTGGATTGAACGAATCTAGTTAGCGAAAACTTAAATATTGAATGCATGATGATGACAAGCATGATTGTGTCGATGATAGTGATTATGATGATGATTGTGGAGATTTCGGCAATGACTATCGAATTTTAGTGTAAAGAATTTCTTTATGCTCAGCTAGACAAAATAAAAAAATTTCCCCTCTTACAGTGGCGACGGAAGGCATGATTTGTATTAACAATGCTTGCGATTTATCTTTCTATTGGAATCTTCGTCTTATTGGGTTACCACCAACAAAGGTTGTATATGAATTACTACTAAGTTAAACGTAAAAGATAAATATCTAGTTTTTGTGGCAGCGCTTTAATCGTCTGTAGGACTGATTGCAGTTCACCAGCTCTCAGAGAAAACCCCCACTTGTCAGCACTCAGCACTGTGAGTAAGAGCTGGATATACAGCAGGCAAAATAATTTCTACAGGGCCTCTGCCATAAGACCTAGTAATTTTTAACCCTCCTAAGAGTTCTTAAGGGAGTCAGTTCTAAACGCTGAACTGATTCACTCACTTACTTTTAACACCTGTGTTGCACGTTTAGTTTAATTTGAAATCATGTGACAGTTTCGTCACAAATTACGATAACAGAGAAACGAAAAAAATAAAAAAAATTCAAAAGAGCTTAAAAATATTTTTTTTACGAATTTTATAAAATTTTATAATTATTAAAAGTTTAAAGTCATGTTTAAATATTATTTAATTTTTTTTTATTATTTGCCACAGGACAGCTGGATAATGTTTAAAATGTACACCAACAAAATTTAGTTCTGTCATTTGATGATTTCGCCACTGATTCGCGTTAAAAAACGTTATCGACAATGGAATACTACTACTTAAGAAAAATAGATGCTTTTAAAATATTGTAGAATTATAACATTGAAGAATTATGACACAAAATACCAATAACACAATTGTCAGCAAAATGAACTTCAATATTTATTGCTCAGTATGTGATAAATATAATAATAAAACGATCATGGTGAAACCAATTATGAAGAAAACGAGAACTAATTTGTTCATTTCAAAGCCAGCAAACACAAAAAAAGCAAATAGTTTCTAGACTAAAATGGAACTACAACTGGATAATTAATATTGGTGCAGCACCAGTGTGCTGTTGCAAACAACAAAGAAACAATTTCTTTAAACAAACAACTGTACTTATGTATGCAAAATAAAAATTTGTTTCAAGCAAATAATAAAGAAATCTCCTTTCAAAAATTTGATTTAACAATAAAACGCGAAAGGAATTTATATTTAAGAGCCAGTTAAATTATTGCTCTATTAATAATTCAATTGCGCATAAATTTATTTTTTACATTATTTATCCGTTGCAAATTGATGCAAACGTATTAAATATTAATGATTTGCAACCCCTCGGAAGGGTGCAAAATATTCAAATGGCAAACGGAATGAAAAATATGTCCCTGCATAAAAATACACATTAATAAAACTAAATTTATGATCAACAGAAAGTTTTACAAAGAAAAAAAAGCAAAAGAAATGAATTGAATAAAGTAATAAATGGCAATCGATTTGATCGAGAAAAAACCCACTACGGAGGCGGAAAGAAAAAATGTCCCATAGCAAATACTGTGTATGGTCCAGCGAAAACAAGCACCAGACATTTGTGTGTGTCTCTTTTTCTGAATAATATCTTTTCTGCAAAATATTATTGGGGTAACGCAAAAATTGCCCCGAGCTAAAAACACGAAGTGTTTTAGGGGAAAAATAAATAAAAGCTTGGACCTTCTACAAGCTAAACGGTTCGCCTGCACAGACATTCAATTGCCTAAAGAAGATGACTTGCCCACAAAATCAAACATTAAAATAAAAATTAGAACCAATTGTTGCGAAATGTGACTGCAAAAGCGAGCGTGGGCGAAAATTTTGTACAATGTCCAGCAAATGTCATCTCATTAAAATAGCAATCTCATTTAATACGAAAAACAACAACAACACTACATTCGCCACCATTTCAACTCGGTATTTCCATTTATCGGGGTAATAGTGTTTTCACACCTAAAGTTAAAACCTGGTTTTAACTTAAAACCTACAAACAGCTGATTTTGTGTTCACATACAATTTTTATAAAATCAGGTTTTATAATACAGTTTGTCAAATAAATTTGTTAATGATAAAATAAATTTTTTGAAGAAATAGATGTGTTTGTTGTAATTATTCTTCCCACATTTATTTGAGAAACTGTACGACAGGTGTTATTGTATATATAAAACATAAATTTTAAAAATGTGTATCTAAAATTGAAATGATTTTACATTTTGTGAATGAATATTTGTGAATTGTGAATGAATTATCAGCGGTTTTCAAACTTTCTAACTTGGTAGCACTGAATAAAACAAGGTTGTATATTATAAAATCGACTTAAAACCAATTCAAAAAAGGTTTTAAGATGGTTTTATGAGAATTATTTTGTATAGTAAAACCAGGTTTTAAGGGTTGGTTTTAAAGTTAAAACCAAATTTTGTTTTAAAACCAGGTTTTATCCTCAGTGTGAAAACACTACAATTTAAACATTTTTTTATTATAAAAAAAAAAACACTGAAAGGAAATACTAGAAAAACTACAAAACGGGAGTACCAAAACTTAGAAATACGATCCCAAACCTAAGAAGGAAAAATTATACGAAACTATAAATACACGGCAAAAATTTTCTATTTTAAAAATATTTTACCAATTAAAGTCTTACTAGTAGTTTTTCGTTGGCGATATCAGAAGGAATAAATGTTTTAATAAAAAAAATATAAAATTAAAAAAAGTGTGCAGAAAAATTTTTCGCAAAAAATTCTTTTCCCCGAATATACAAGAAGGAAACATTAAAAAGACTATTAATAAAAAATAAAATAAATGACAATTAGAAATTAATAGTTTATAATTAGCTGTAGTTGTCACTTTACGTTGACAGATTCAATCGGAACAGAACCGAATGAAAAAAAAAAAAAAATAGATGTTTCACAGGTCTTCAGTTGAAGGTCAACAAAACAGCTGATTGCCAAGAACGTACGATTAACGTAAATAATTAATTATATAAATAATTATAATTGAATAAAATTCAATTTCTTTTAAAAAAAAATTAACCCAAAAGTATACAATGAAAGCAACCGAAAATAAAAAATTAACTTCAGATAGATTTTTGTATGAAAACTGTTGACCAATTCCTTATGGCGTCCAATTGCAGCCAACAACAACAGCAACCACCACTTCTTCCACTTTCAATTTTCCAATTTTTAATATATTTAAGTGCGGTACTATTTTTTTAATTAAAATTTAAATTTTATTTTCAAATTTCATATTGCCATTTTCATTATTGGAAGGATGGGATAAAAACGGACACTTAGCACACGCAATTGCACCCATCTACACATGTATGTTTGCACACAAATATTTTTGCACAACTTTTGGTTTTAAAGCATTCCAGGACATGATTTATATATTTCGAAATTTGGAATGCGAGGAATCATTCAGCAGGAAGAAAAGAGCATGATATGAAAATACTCTGTTTATATTCGTTAAAATTCTAGTAAACGTTCTTGAGAATCATCGCATTGTTTTAACTTAAACTACTTCCTGCTCCGTAACGGCATTTTTCATAACTTCGTTCATTTATTTCAATAATTAATCAAACAGATAATTGTGTTGAACACAAATAAAGACATTTATGGAGATTTTATTTATTGCCTATTTAAATAAAATTTTAAATCAAATCAACTACTTAGAAAATTTTAAGAATTATGAAGCATTTCATAATCAAAACCGATTTCTTGTTTTAAACAAAAATTTATGACATTCAAGGAATTGCTTTCAAAGCTTTCACAATTTTAACGATTACTGTACTAGTTGTTTAAATAGAAAATAACATTATTTTTTTTTTTCGTTATTAAAATTAAATTTTTTTCTAAAAGGATATGATTCTTAAATAAGAAATATGTAAATGTAATAAGAAAAAAACAGATGATTTAGCAGACTTAAATAACTCATTTAAAAAAGCAACAAAAAAATCGATGTCTCAGAAGAAATCAACAAAACAAGATTTTGCCGGAAAATTGGAAAGGATAACTTTTAAGCCCTTCTGTTTGCCTGCTCTTAATAGATAGGGCTGCTGAAACCAAATTTTTGCAAAATATTTCTATTGTTATACAAAATATTTAATTTCACAGTTGATTGACGCTGAGTTCTTTAAGCATCAGCAGATTTAAGCAAGCATGTGTTGCTTTGTAGTTTGAAATAATCACAGTTCAGTACCGGAAACTAATTTCCGGTTGTATATGTATATGCGCTATAAAGATTTTAAGTAGCACACAATCCTGGACATGAAAGTATTGTATATGTTTTCGTTCTTTTATTCTTCCTCTTGCGTCAGTAATTTTGAAGACATTTGTTGTAGTTGTTGATTATATTGTTATTGTATGCTGAGGGTACATCATACGTAGTTGTAATTAACGTTACCGTCTTATGACTTTTTTTTAAAATATTTTTTTTAAAATGTTACTTTTTTCTCGAATGTGCGATTGTCTAATCGATTTTACATGGAAAATTTTTTTTTTCATTTTATATGAGTATATTTAGCGTGCAACATTTGCAAGAAGTAACGACTCTTTCTCGATAAATTGAAACTCTTTCCAGAAACATAACGCAAAAACCGGAAGCGTAATAAGCACTAAAAACTTTTGCAAGCCATTATGTGGCATAAGAAAAAACGTTAATTGTCTGCCTAACAATAACAAGGAAATTTCGCTTAAAAATGTGTCCCTGCGGCCAAAGAAGTTGAGTTAAAGTTTACGCACTGTAAGACTTAATGGGCAAGAGTTTTTGATGTACACTTTTCATTTCCTGCGTACACTCTGAAGTTTCACCTCGGCAGCGACTGGCCGACAGTGTAAAAACGGCAACGAAGTTTCGCTTCTGCACGAAGGTAAAGCCGCCCGAATAGGATAAAAAGGGAAGAGAGCATTCAATCACAATTCAATCAATCTCCAAGAATCGATCTTCAAGAGTGAGACGTCAATCGTCAATCTTAAAATCCAACAGTGAAAGTTAAGCGCAGGGTGCAAATTCATTGCAATTTTCTAAGTTTTAAAATTCAAATCTTAAAAAATGTATACATACGATGATGATCATTATTTACTAAATTATTTACATTTGTGTGTTCCTTTGCATATCAGTTAAAAAATTATTTAAACACTTTTTCACATACAATTATTATCTACAAAGCAAAAATTATAAAAAGGCCAAAGCCAAGAAATAGTGTGTATAATATGTATACAAATGAAAATTTACAATATCAATAATAAATAAAAAAGATTGGAAGAAATTGTAATACTATAATTACGGTGACACATACTTGGTCAAAAGGCTAAGTATCCAAAAACAATAATTTGCCATCAAGCTTTCTACGAAACTTGTGGGTCCTATTCGTCAGCATCGACCAACCAAACCATCACAATCTACGAGGTTTCCGGTCCGCCACGGCATGCACCACATTCGGACCACATGGAAACATAAGGCTGTAGGAATTTTTAGTTAATTTTTCCAAAAGCAAAGTCATAAAAAAACAAATTTTCTTCGTTTTCAGCACAAGATCTTATTTTTAACAAAAAATATATATATACATTAAATTAATTATTATATTTATCTTTTCAATATATCTGTACTTTCTTGGGTAGCGTTAAAAGTTAAATTTGTCAAATATGTACGTAATTCTTTTTTAAAAACATTGTTTAAATGTAAATTCAAATTAAAGTTTGGTAGTGTAGAATTAAAGTTTTAGTATTAAGTTTATAAATAATAGATACAACTCTATTAGTACAAATAAGTGCCGGGAGCACGCACTGATTGGACCATTAATTAATGTATTTATAATTATTCTTACATTGAATAAGCAAGTTGCATAGGCAAGAACTAGTAATGTAATTAAAATAATACATAATAGTTTTAAGTTTTCAAGAAAAAAATTAATATTTTTAAAAAAAAATTCTATGTAATGAAAAAAAGAAGCCTCAATAAATAAATAACTAACTAAACTAACAAACTCAATTTATGAAATAAATTGCGATTAAAAATAATTTAGTTTTAAAAAAGTGTGAGCATTTTTCTTTGTGTCACATCTGTTCCAATTTCCGGTTGCTTTTTAGTCGCACCTACTACAGACAAACTTTACAGTAATTGTGAGTGAAATTATCACTAAATTCTATTGTCTATACCACATGTGGTAATTCTAGAATGAAAATTCTTTTTTTTTTTTTAATTTGTACAATTTTTTTTTTGTTTTTTTAAGACTCTGCACTAATTTTTTTTTTGATCATGAGTTCCTTATTTGTAGAAGAAACATTGAAATAAAGTTAAAAGTTGAATTTAAATTTCGGCAGCTCTGAGACTCGCACAAATGCGAAAAACCTATTAATTACAGACAACAGCGGCAGGGCAGGAATATGCACGAATATACTTTGCTTTGGCAGAAGTTTCGCGATGTAAAAAAATTTTAATTCTTTAAATGTGAATTTTTAATGAATATTAGACTTAATCATTACAAGAAATGTTTTCTAGAAAATAAATTTTTTGCATGACTGGACGGAACTAGTGCAAGAATTAGTTGACTGTAAGCAGATTCCACTGTACCCATATATACATTATAATCTCGATAGTCCGGACAAATAAAAACCAAGTCCAAAATGTCCGAATTTCCCAAACAATCCTTTTTTAAACATATATGTACTGTGTTCAGCAAACTTATTTTTATTTACGCCGAATTAACTTTAAAGTAAATTTAATTTACGTATTATATTAATAGTTGCACAAATAGTTGGATATTATCATATGTCGAAGTTTAGTATCGGATGCTTTTTACTTTAAAAATATCCCTAGCAGTAAGTTCCTGCTCAGCATAATATTTTATACAGTGCATGATTCAAGATCATCATCTTTCAGTCTTATCATCATTGCTTTCAACTTCGTGATTCAAACAATCATTTACCTCAGTAGATTTATAAATGTCAGGTACTAAATCAAGAAGTAAATCAATTACTTCAGTGGAATCGCTGCGTCTCAGTCTTGCTATTCATCTTCATAAAGGAGTTTATTACAGCACTTTTTAAGAATATTTGTCCCAACTTTATCCCAAGCATTCCAAATCAAAAAGGCCACATTTTTTAATGTAAAAGTTTTAAGGGCATCTACGATATTTTCTGAAGTTGATAAAATATCTGACAAAGAACTGTTATTGCAAAAGCGAAAGAAATAAGTGCTATACGAATTTGTGTGGATTATAGAGTACTTATTAGCAACAAATTAAGCTTCCGGTTTGTCCCGATTCGCTGGTGTCCGAAATATCGAGATTATAATCTATAACAAATTTCCCACATTAATGGTAATACACTGAAAATACACTGAAATACACTGAATACACTAAAAAGTGTTACTTGTTTCTGCCTCCGTTTACATTTTAATAATTTAAGAAATGTTTGCTTCTACAAAATTTTATATTTGTAGCAACGCTGGTTGTTGTTATGGAGAACCCATTCGACCAACGGATGTTGGATGTCATTGTTGGCATTTTACTTTCGGTAAAATAAATATGAAAAACTGTTAAGAGTATAAAAATAATGTAAAGCATGGGTCATGTAAGAGTATTTTGACTAATACTTATTGCTGTCACATCGAGTATCATGATTGTTTTTATTATTTTTACAGAGTACTTTGCGATACTCTCTTGGACTCTTCAAGGTTACAGTTGCTGTTAGATTCGTAACACGTATACGAATTGGTTATTTTTATTACAAGAATTTATGAACTGTTAAAAACGTGATTGGACAATTTTGCACATAATTTAAATTGATGGCTTTTAAGACAAATACGTATTGTAATGCAGTAGCTGGCAGTGCTGATAAGCCCGCAAAGTACACTGAGAAGTATATAATGGCTCTTGAGGAGCTTCGAATCAGATTTTGCCGCTAAAAAACTACCAAGAGAAAGCTGTACTACTTATATCATCTGCAACAAGAGGAATGGAATGCAAAGGCTTTACGAATGTAATTTCAAGTTATGTATTCATATTTTATGCACATCAATTTTGGCAATAATAGAAAGAATAAGAATACAAGGAGAAGCTCTGACTTGATTGTACTGCAAGGTAACTTCATTTTCCCAGTCAACTCCTTTTGGATGTTCTAATCGAATAATATGAGACCATCTTCCAACGGTTTTCCGGCGAAAGTCAATCATTGCCGATTAGAAGGGTTTCCTTCTTTTTCTTCAATAGTATCGGAAGGATCAACCTTAAAATAATTTGTTTATGTAGCATAAAAATAGGCTTGCAATATTTATTCAAAAAAAGCAAGAGGTAACACTAATAAATTTCATACGGATTTTATTCACGTTTGCGGCGAGAAAAGGATAGTTATAAAAGATGTATGCATAATCCACCAAAAAACGATAAACAAAAAATACAAACAGATTAAAAAGTCAATCTTAGAACAGATTTTCAGCGGAAATCGCAAAAATCTTCGTTTATTAAAGTAATAAAAAAAAGTAACTAAAATTAAATTTTGAAACTTTCACAAACGCTGTTATAAAATCCGTAGAATACCATAAAACTTTAATAGAATTCTCGTATTGAAAATTGTATCTGCAAAAAACTTTTTACTCTTTCTTGTATTACGCACTTGCTACAGTTCCTCGAGTTTGAACTTTCAAGTTCATACATAAATTGTTTAACAAATGCAATCATAAAATTTCCAACGTCAAAGTAATTTCATTATATAAAATGCAACAATTTGTAAAGCACATTAAAAAACAGATATTTATTTTCAGAATTACACTCAACACTCGCAAATATTTGCTACCAGTTGAATATATTGCGTCGCAGAAGAAAACATTGCTATCAACAATGACGTCAACATAAGCATGTAACAGCAGTTACAAAAGTAAAAACAGCAGCGGCATCATCACCATAAACTATTAACAATAACTAACAATCTTTTAAATTTTTAAGAATAATTGTTGGTTGAGTGTTTGTGTGGAGATGTTGATGGTCTCATGGTTATATTGAAATGATTGATGGCTTAAAGGAACATTTTTTGGCATGGATATGAGATGAGGCGAACAATTGGCGATGAATGTGAATGGCCAGCAAAAATATTACTTTACATTTACAACAGGGAAATTAGGATTAATAAATCACACAGCCGAAATTGGACGGCCAACAGAAAAGGTATGAGTCTGTGCGTAAATGATTTTTGGGATCCCACTGTTGGCTTGTTGCTGTTTAAGTTCATCTATTACATCACATAATAAATAGTAATAGAAGAAGATACAAGTGTGTGTGCATTGTGGCTGACGTTCGAAGAAATATTTTGTTACACAAGATTGTGACTTCATCTGTTTATGGCCAGTGTCAGTCCGTTAGACAACAGGACTTGGCTACGCCTAGTTGGCAACATGAAAAGACTTTTATAATATTTAACACGTGCTTACATAATGGGCAATCCACACAACTTACAAATTTTCCCATTTACCTTCCACGGCAACAGTGAACAATTGCATTGTTCTTCATTAACAACGTACATAAGCAACAAAGTGGGCTCACCATCATGTTGAATATTGTATTTAAAACAACTCAAAAGTAGAAAATGCAGCAACCATTTTTGCGCCCCGTAGTTATGCAACAAAATTTCCGCATTTTTTTCAGCAAAAAAAAATATTTGTACCTGTCATAAATTTTAAAAATGTCAAAAATGAAGCATTTACTCTTCTCTTTCCGAAAACGTGGGATTCAGATTTTTTTTATTCTAAATATTAAAAGTATACGTATGACATATTCAGTGTGACCAATCATCACATTGTCAATTCTTCGTTCTTCTGGAGAGAGGAAATACTAGAAAGGAAATAATAATAATCTTCGAAATTTGATGTAGAATTTCGAGTACTCAGCAATCCTCTCCTGCTTTGAAATTCTCACTATTTTAACAGTTGAAGTTGGTTTTTGGCATTTTATACAGAAACAATTGAAAATTAAAAGTTTGAACAGGAAATAATTTTAGTCTCAATCTTAACATGCATTCAGAAATCTTCAGCTTAAGTATTTAGCATTTGTGAGCTGAATTACAGAACCAAATTTATTTTTTTTGCTGCAGAATGAAAATATTTCATTTTTGCCCCTCCGTTTTCCACGAGCACGTTTATATTTACAATGCCATTAACCGACATTGTGCTTAAATTCTCGCTTTAAGCATGTTCTCTAAAGCATTTTAAATATCTTATTTATATATCTTAAATATCTTTAAGATCTTACAATTAAGACGCACGTATTTGTAATAAAGCTTATTTACATGCCAAATTGAATGTGTGGGAAAACTATGAAATTAAATTGTCAAGCATAAAAATAAACGAGGTCCGATAATTTATCCACTCCGAGTCCAGAGAGTGAGCCAAGACACGCTTTAAAAAAAAGAAGAAAAAAATCTTGTAACGTTACAATAAATGTGCCTAAAAGTAGACAATATTCCTTTTTTTTCTTTTTTTTAACGTCATATTTACACACCCTTTTTTTCATTATGGACTGTTCAAAAAGTTGTTAAAAATACGGAAATTGCTGACACATTTGTTGTGTTGTCCAACATGTTTTGTTGGGAACTGCGCCTGACAAGCCACTCTTTCTTATTACATGCCTTCACCCGCAGACCAATACACGTTTCAAATTCGACTGTCTTGCTAGAGAATAGGAGCAATATCGACGTGAGGAATAGGCAGTAAATTTCATTAATAAGAACTACTATGACGCCCAAAATGAGAATTGCAATTAAATTGGAAATAATTTTTATTAAAGAACTTTCTCATTGCCTTCATAATAAATTTTGGATATGAGCGGTGGCGAATATTGAAGAGTATTAATAACAAATTGGCTCTCCAAATAGCATACCATTTGGATTAATAATTTCTATATACATAAAAAAACTACTGGGCCGATTTTGACCAAATTATATATGAATTCTCTATGGGTCGTGAGGAGTGTTTCCGTGTATTTTAAAGTTCGTTTGACAGATGCGCAATATTTACTTTTTTTGGGTTTTGCCCGATAGAGATTACCGCCATAACCTGATGCTCTGTTTCGCTGAAAGCTTTGGGTGCTTAATCGTTGTGTAGCGGCATTAATTAGTCCAATACCGGATTATACCTGACCTGTTTTGGTGAAAAAAATTAATCAAAAAAGTAAAAAAATATCTTTAATTTTTAATCTCTATTTGAGCGATAAGCATATGCTGTATATCGCTGGCGGCGTTGGCTGCTTAATCGGTGTGTGGCGGCGTTAGGTATCACGACACCGACTCATACATAACCTATTTTCGTGAAAAGTGCCTAAGAGTCAAACAAATAAAAAACTTATTAAATTAAAATTTAATTTATTTAAATTAAATATTACATATATTTTAATAAATTAACTCAAGGTGTTAGTGAAAGTAAATTAATTATATTATTGAAAGCTATTGAAGAAAGTAAACAAGCAACAAGTAAGACAACAAATCATATATATAATCAAATATATAAGTGTGCGGAGCTCACAGCAGAGACAAGACGAGCGCGAAGGCAAAACCAAGAACGTAGTTTATCAAAAAGCATTACATTTAATATATAGTCATAATTTAAATAAAATATGTAAAATACAATTTATAATTATAAAAAACTAAACAGGATTTAAACAGGATTTTTTTTTCTTTTTTTTGCAGAAATAAATATTTAATTGCAAACATTTCTATATATTCTGAAATAATTGTCTGAAAATTAATTAGTTTAGTGTTTTTTTGTTTTTATTTCGTTTTTGTTTTGATTGAATTTTCTGAAAAATTTCACACATCGCCTCTAGGAGGATGACGGATAGCTGTTGCCATCGAACCCTCACAATCAGCCCTTAAGCCTGCGTACTCAAAATTAGGACAGCAGCAAAAGCACTTTGGAAAAGTTTATTACCTAGAAGCGTAACAATGAAAGATTCGACTTCGTAATTAACAGGATATTCTAAACGGGATTTCCCCGAAAAAAGACCACACAAAAGTTGTTACCAAATCCGATAAACAAGCTAAATTTCTTCAAAATGAGAACTTGGATAATTTTGCTGCGTGGAAGTTACAGAAGCAATATTGTCTTAGAACATTTCAATTTATAGAAGTTCTACTGTGATTAACATATAAAACTTTTAAAATTTCTAAAATTGTAAAAGCAATAACAATTAAAAGGAAAAATTCAAAGGCTTTAATAAAAATCACTGACTGCAATTAGAATAAGAAATGGGCAAAAAGCATTTTCATACAAAAAAAAAATTGAAAATATGCCACAATTGAAAGGAAAAATAGCTCTAGAAAATTAATTAAAAGTGGTGGGAAATTTAAAAAATTTAGACCAAACCGAGAGAGAGAAAGAGAGATCGAAAGATAAATTTTATGAAATCCTAAAAAAACCTGAAAACTTTCAACACAATTGAAATATTTTTCCATGAGACAACTGTAAACAGGCAAAAGGATAAAACATTTCTTTCAATTTATATACAATATTTTTTAAGTGAAATAAGTTTGCATTCCTAAAAACCACCCTCGTTTTATTCAATTACATTCGAAATAAATGGAAATGCAAACCATTTCAAATAAGTCGCCCTTTTAACGAGCAAGACACACTCAGCACTTAAAAGTCGTCATAAATCAAGTGAAATAATTTCTGCATTCACGGAAAGCGTACTTACCCACAACTAAAACTAGAACTGCGGCTGGAAAGCAAAAACTAAAAAACATCAAAATAAAAGTTCAGGTTGAAATGTAAAAAATTTCCGAAAAGCAAATTAAGAAAAACGTACGATGTAAAAATCATTAAATAAAGGAAAAATGTAAGGGGGAAAGAGACGAAGAGCAGCAAAACAATAACAGAATAGAAAAAGGCGATAAAAATGGATTTTGTTGTTGCACATGCAGTTCACTGGAGTGCTTATCAATAAAAATTGCATTTAAGAACAGTATACGTCATGCAACAAACACATAATATTGCGGAAATGCATCTCTGGACCTTGTGGTAATGCGTTGAGTAACGAAAACGTTTGCTTTGTCACTCTTTTCCTTATTTGCTTTTGCTCATTCGCAATGGTGGCGCTTCTTCATCATGTTGCACCAAAATGCAAACATTTCTTTACCAGCATTAAATGGAATAGTTATGGCCTTCTTAGAAGTAGAAGTGGTTACAATTGTAACGTAGTAAATGACTTCTTGTTTCTGGCAAGATTTATGTTTGCTTTTTAAATAAAAATGATTAAAAGTGTAATGGAATGTGTTGCGTTGCATAGAGTGTTCTACTGTGTTCTGTTGTGTTGTATTCAGTGTTTAAAATAAAATGAACTCGCTGGCATGTTGTGAGATAAATAAGTTGAAACCACTTACCACCGCTAAAAGACATGTTAATGGATTTATTTAGATACTTTTAAGCCAAATCTTATTGTAGTGCTTTGCTAAAAGATTTTCACTGCAGAAATTTGTCCACCAGCTTAGAATTAAAAATGATGAAAAATTACCTGCAAGAAAAGAAAAAATTGGAAAATTATTAATAAAGTTGTAAAATTGTTCGCTATTTTTTATAAAGCCGATTTTTTAGACACAAAATATCCGAGTACCAAATAATTTAAAATAAATCTCAAAAGGAACTAATGGATGGCAAAAATTGGGCTAGCACTTTTTTTTCTACTTGTAATTTTTATTTTCAGATTCTAAATAACTTCCATTTAACTAAAGTGGATCCTTCGGGAGGTGAATAGTAGCTTTTTGTGGCGTAAATTTGATCATTTAGATGGAGAGAATATGAGTTTTCCATAGGATGGTGCCACTTGTCACACAGCAAGAGAAGTATTGAAAATTCTGTAAACAAAGTTTAAAAATCGTATTATTTCTCGCAAAGAAGGAGCAAATTGGCCACCAAAATCGTACAATGTGACACCATTAGATTTTTTGTAGAGTTTTTTGAAATTTAAAGTGAACAGCAATGAGCCCCAATAGTTTATTAGCTCAGTGATTCATAATTTCGGTAAGACATTGAGAACATGCTAAGCCAGAAAGGGTGGCTACTTGAACAACAATTCCATATTATCGTCAATATGGGTTGTTTGCTCTCAAATGTGCCCTATGACTATACCTTCAGCATTTAAACTTACCAACAACAATTCACAATATATTAATATATTATTGGTGTAATGGCCAAACCAATAACCTTATCCAAAGTCGTTCACGTTTAGCGCTTGTAATCTGTCCATGCTTATAGTCAAATTCACACGAATATTTGGTTTTGTGCTTCAACATCACAATAAATAAATTAGAAAAATTATTTGTTAACAACCACAGATGTGGCTATAAAAGCAAGTCATAGAAAATACCTTTTTGACTTTTAATTTTTTTTTCCTCCGTATTTATAATGCAATATAAAATAGATCAGAGAAGCTTGCTAAATTTTTCACTGACGATTTATTTTGCACTAAAGTTAGCGCCTACTCAGCTATTTACTTAAATACTTTTTCTTCATTAAATACTTGAGATCAAAAATGTAAACTGCATTATTTTTTCGCACGTTTCTCTTCACAAATAACTTTTTTCTTAGAAAAATTGCCAAAATTTTCATTGCCGCAAATATGAGTGCATGCAAATGGGGGGGAAATATTGAGCTGAAAAATATCTGGAGGAAAAATCATATTAACCTCCTCAAACACACAAGTCAGATTTTAGCACTTAATACCACTGGCCCTGATAACAGAAATGCGCCAGCCAAACAGCCAGTCATGTTTTAACAATAGAATGTAAAATCTTTTGCGAAAATTGCAATAATTTTTTGTGCAAAAATTTTAATCTGCTACACATTGAATAAGAGTTTATTTCTGTTTTAGACTCTATTGTTTTTGCTGCTCAGTGCCATACAGCAGAGCCATATTCCGATATAAAGTACCGGCTGGCAGTGGCATTATAGCTTTGCCTGGCGACGTCATGAATAGAAGAAGTAAAAAATATGAAAGAAATATTCTTAAAGTGTCGTATCCGAGTGCATGAACAGAAAATGGAACCTTGAACAAAAACATTTTCATATTTAGTATCTGCTGTTGCATAAAACTTTACTAGTGAAGCCGAAAGAACGACCACAAGACTGTGCATATTGTACAGAGAATTATTTAACAATAAATAAGTTCAATTTTTAAGCAGCATTTAATTTCTATTTGCTGTTAATGAAGAGCTGCTTTAAGCTCTTTTCTCTGCTGTTTTCGTTATATTAATATAAAATGTAAAGGATTTAATAAATTGTGAGCCTTTAAGTTCGGATTTGTATTCATATAAATTTTAATCCTAAAAGTATGCCATGAAATTGAGATCATCTTAACTGTTGTACAACAAAACAATTTTGGTTTTTTTTTTAGTTTTTTAAAGAAAACCAAAAAACTTTCTTTTGTAATTTTATAGCTTCAAGTCGAAATAAATATTGTAGCAGACTGTGGTACTTGCGGGTGTAAAAGAGAACAAAAAAAATAATGCTGAAATCTCAAAGGAAGCACATTTATTGTGGCTAAGATTTCAATGCAAGTTAGAAGACAAAAATGTTTTGCTGGAGAAGTGATTTCACACACAAAAATATTTTCTTTAAAGTTTTATGTTTTACAACAAAGTGGTGAAATTAAAAGTTTGGTCAAGCGCAATAATTGCGAAAATTAGTTGGAATACACTGTAAAAAAACTTCAACTGTAGTTTATATCTTTGGAGCAATGTTTAGCACATATACAAGGAAATGGTTTAGAAAAGTTTCGCTTTCATTTCAAAATGTTCCAGATTTAAATGAAACGGAAAAACAATTCTTAATTTAAATAGAAATTTGGTCATGTACAAGATGGACATGAAAAGCACATCTGCATATTATCCAAATGACTTTTCTAGCAGAACATGCAAATAAAGGATTCAAAATTTAATATTTAATGGAAAGTTTGGTATGCCTTGGAGTTTATACTCATCAAAGTCTTTCAGAACATGAAAAGAATTGTAAGGAGGGGAATTCTGAGCTGTGCTCATTTACGGCATTCCAACAGATCTCATGCACAATTATTACTGCTAGTTATACGACATCATAATAACAATGAAAAGACAAGCGCGTTACGGCACACAAAAAGCCATGCTAAATTGTATTTCTGCCTCAATAATTTAATTTCTAACATTTCAAGTGCGTCACCTACATGAAAGTTGAATCAAAATTAAAAAAACTTCAGCAGACACAGACACAGGTCTAATACAATATCCATTATGGCTGAAAATGTTTTAAAAAACTCTTGTTATAAAAACCATTTTGGATATTCCTTGTATGGATTTGTATTAATTATTATTGCTCTGTTTAAGAGGTTAAACAGGCACCTGTGAAACCAAGCAACTTAAATATTTTGAAAATAAGTTTGATTCAATCAAGACATTTGCAACTAAGCAGTGAATCAACGAATAAAATTTGACCACGCTTGGAACTTAAGACCAGCGGCAAGGACTTAAGAATGATTTTTTTTAATTTATTCCTCTCAGCCACACCGAAGAGCATCTGCCCAGTACCAAGCATAGCCAGAGAAGTATTTACAAGAACCCAATCCAGCCAACTTATAATAATCGAAACTTTTTACTTCAAACCACTGTGCGCTGAGAATAAGAACTGAATTTTTCGAAAGGTTATTGTAATACTTTGGATTTAAAGACAAAGTACGCTTAAGATATATTTTATAGTGATTTATTTATTTAGTTATTTTTACACCGAAATTGTAATTCAATTGTTCTTCTTTGGTTTTCTATCCTTCACCCAGCTGTGCTTCGCTGCCACCCCCACATATTCTATTGTCAACGACCGGGGTTGTCACAGTCCAAGATCAGTGTTGCCACAGTTATCATGCAGTCTTTTGAACACTCTTGAAGACTTTTATATTGCATGTAATAAGTGAACGCTCCATTGTTCAAACAACCAGTTTGCAAATGACGCACTAATTTAATGTCCACGCAATGATCAGGAATTTTTCTTTTAAATACTTAAATATGTGCATACACATAGAGGACTGCTATTTTGCTTTTTCAAGGACTGAATTACAGGAGCATATCTAATTTAATATATGAAAATTTAATTTATTCGTATTTCCGCGCTTCTAACACTGTTCATAAGAACGTGGACATCAATCGGCCATTTTTAATTACCCAACAAACGCATTTAATAGTTAAATAAACAAGAAATAATTTTATTTACGCAGATAATCTTTTACCAGGAAATCCAAAAAAACAATATTCAATGGGAACGCAGCTCAAGTGTAAACAAGCAAATTAACTTGTTTCACAAAACACTGAATGACCATTAAGAATACGAAAATAATAAAAAGCAAAAGAAACGGTGAGACAAAATGACAGAAACTATTTGGAATGCATGCGGTTATGTCACATCTTAAGATATTTTATGGACGACCACATAAGATGCTGCGAAAGCATTGAAAGGGGAAACAAAAAGGACTATTGAAGCCGCCTGATAAGATGGCTGAACAGGTAAAATAATGTTTCTTAACACCTCACAGTTTTCTGTTGTAATCTGGAAATTCTTTCCACCAGAAAACATTTTCTTTAGCAACAGATTCTGATGAGAACGAGCAAACGAACATGCGTGCATGCGTGCGTTAAATACTACAATAACCACAATTATTCCTTCAAACCCTAAACATCTTGGAAAAAGTTTCCGAACTATGAACGGAAGCCAGTAAGCAATTAAATACATCTAAATTCTTGCAAAACACGCACTAATTCCTCAACCATATTTAAACTTTTATCTACGAATTGCTAACTTTCAAGTATACCAAGCCAAGCCAGCCAAGCCACAACCAGACCAGTGCCGACAGTGCTGATCATTCAGCTAGTCGCTCTGTTGGTTGGTCGATTGGTCGGTTGGATGTTGGTTGTTTGGTAATTGCTCTGGCAGTTGGATGTTATTGCTTCTACAACTAAATGCTGATATGGAGCATTAAAATTAAATAAAAACTTTGAACTTAGCGGTTTTGGTAAACATAAAAAACATAAACATTCTTTAAACATGTTTTTGTATATTTGTATGTTTAAAGCCTTATTTCTTTTCCGCTCTTGCTCTTTTAACACTTTACAATAATAAACCACAAACAACGACGAATTAATGCTTACGATATTTATGAACAAAAAAAAATAATAATAAAAGTACAGCAGCTATATAGAGAGATATAAAATTTGCAAAGAGCGGTTGGCACAGGAAGGCAGTCAGACCGTCAGGCAGTCAAGCAGCAAAATTACAACTCGGAAAAGCAAACATTTTACACGTACAAAGTTACCAACAGTACGAGAATGAGATGAGACACAAACAGCGCCGTGAACAAACGCACGCAATAGATGAAAATGAATGGAAAAAGATATTCACAGATATTTATAAGCTAAGCGTACAATTCAAAATTAAGCGAAAAACTATATCATCTAACGTATGTACATGTCTCAAATCCACAAAGAGCGAACCATTATTAACAGTAATTCTCATTTATTTGTTGATAAGCTGACGACGCAGAAAATATTTTAATAGAATAAAAATAATGGAATAAATTGTATCTTAAATTGCTAAAGTACCCAAAGCAGAGGGCTAAAGCCATGTGCATTACGGCTACAAATATTTAAAAAAGCTGTTCTTATATTTAACAACTTTATTACTTTATAAAATTTTGAAAGAAATTGTTGTCACATATTTAGTAGAATTTTTTATAATAAAAATAAACAAAAGCAAACATGCTTACAGATACGCAGGAACTGTATGTATACGATGAGAGTGCATTTAGGTACACTTCGGATATAAATCAGCTCTTCGAAGAAACTTAAATAGAAGGATAAAAATTTAATTCATATTATTAAATTGTTATTTCTCGAAAAATATATAAGGATTGTCATTCGGCCTTATAACAATTCAAACAGTCGGCATTGAAGACTTTCGGTAACTACAAAATGTACAAAATTGCATGTTCACGGAAACATTGTGACACGGCTACACGATCATTGATGTGACTAACTAGATGTGACCAACTTATAATAATTTAGGCTATTTAAGTCAACTGCGGCTATTTTTAGGAGACACAATGAACAGAAAGGTAAATTATAATGCTTTATTGAACAACTGATGATATCAAGAAATTAACATTGGAAATAAATTAACATTCGTGAAATAAATACTTTTTAATTTCTGAAATACGATATATTTCACAATGTTGTCATTTAAATAATCAATACCAGTGCTTTATATGCCGCTGTAGCTGCCTCCAAGAAGGACTACAGTAATAACAAGCGACATTTCAATTTGTATATTCCGCCTTAAAAAAATTATCATTATGCATATCTAAAATTTGCCAATTGATTCTTTGTTTGAACAATTTCCAATAGGCCCACCCAAAAGTTATGGTCGTCCGTTAAACTAAACACAATGAAAAGCTATAAATAAAAAAAGCACTAATAAAATTGATAGTTTAAGGAGCTTTGGTTATGCCAGAGCAACAACAACAACAAATAGCATATCTTAAGATATTAAAGAATTTTTTGCTCTCACTGGAAACAAAAACGACAACAATATTTAATGCTTAAATGGCTGGTTTTTTTTTTTTTGGTTCTCCTCTTTCCCAGCTTCGAATTTTATTATCGCAACAAAGTCGCAACGAGCAAGGAAAAGAATTAAAAAAACATAACTTTCTTGCTAATTAAAATTTGTTAGAGAAACTATTTAATTATTTTTGTAGACTCTGTTCTATAATGTCGAATGAAAACGAAAATAAATCACGTGAATCCGAAACAACGCACATTTAATTATCTCGGCAATTTTTGTTTGAATGTATTGGTTAATAATTCACTTGAAATATGCGTTCCCTTGGTATACACGAAGTAGGAACTCACATTATCACAAATAGGCTACGATTTATTGTCGAATTGAACAAAGAGGAAGCCGTATGTTCATAATCTGATGCACTAAATTATCCTGATGCATATCCTGATTGATATATTTATCCAGTATTTCCAAGGCATGTCAGCATTTAGTGGGAATGTCTTGGAAAGAGAAATACTCACTTGTAGTCTAATGCTAGAAACACAACTGGCACCGAATTTTGTTAGTGAAAAATTTATTTAAAATATAGTGCAAAACCCGCCGCCGCTTTGAATTCTACAATTTCCTAATCACATTTGCTGCGCTGGAAAACGATGAACAAATCGGAAATCCAGAATTGTTAATTTTTTATCTTATAACATTTAGAAAAAGTATACGAAACAGGAGCTCATATTAGTTAAAACTGACTCTCTGCTCGCCAGGAGCCCAAAACCTAACGAATTATTAATGAAGCGAAATGACATTTTTGCGTTGATAATTGAAGCAAAAGATACTGTTGGACGTTTTATTTTCTTCAATGGGTGCTCAGCAGCACTGCTGCTTCTTATGTAATGGCAGAGAAGGATATTGGCAGAAAAGAGAGAGTATTTCTTCTTGCAGAATCTCTAATGTTTTACTGGCCGCCGGTAACATGTCATTTACTACCACTTTTAATAATTGTTTTCGCTTCGGCGATGAAATACCACTGCAGGAGAACGGCGCAGGTGGGTGTATGCATAATCACCAAAGTCAATACTTTGATAGTTTTGTATTTGGACACAAAACATTCCTAAACCAGAGAAAGAATAAAAAGGAAAAAATTTTTTTTGACTACTGGAAGTGGGGATCAAACCGAGAACCTCCGCGTTTGAAATGAACCCTAGATAATTTTCGAAAAGCAAATGGATGCACGTAAATCTCGATCATTTCTCACGCACAAATTGTGTGCAACATGCTGTTAAAAATGTATTCCTTTAAATTATTCTCCTCAGATGTCTAAATAACCAATTTCTTGCTGTGATAATGAGGGGAAACAACAACACCGCATTTCACTTTTCAACTTTGAATCTCTTAATTAAACATTGAAAATAGTGAGCACGAATTATTAGCCGTTGCACGAATAATTTTCTATGTTTTTTCTCCTCTGTCAGTTTGACATTTGCTTTTTGCTACTATTGTATACAGAAATTATAATTAATTTTAATCGCTTCGTACTATGGTACCATTCTGTTGTAACATATTCATTAGTTTTATAATTTTAATTTATTTATTCAGGTCTGGTATTGTGTTCCTGTTCCCATATTATTATTGCACTTTCAAAACAACTCATAAGATCGATTTAATTTATAAAGCCGCAATTTTAATTTAGCAACAAAATTAGACAAAGAACGTGTTAAAAGTTTATTTTCAGTTTTAGTTTTATTTTTATTGCTTTTATTTTTTCTACTTTTGTAAATAATTAAAAAAAATAATTACTTGTGTGAAAATTAAAAAAAATTATTAAACAGTTTTTTTCACACCATTTTTATTATTTAATGATTTATAAATAATTTATTGTTCAATTATTTATAAGGGAAAGCAGAGGTGCATATTTTGCTTATGTGAATTAATTGAAGAAAGTTTTATGTAATTTTATATAATTAATTGCAAAGCAAATAAACATTAGAATATTTTTTTGTTAAACAAAAGAAATTTTTGCTAAACAATATTAAGTACAGTGGGCAAGAAAGTTAAGGAATGACGAGCGAGTACCAAACAATTTCTATTATCATTTCTCATTTCCGCAATTTATTACATCAGTTTTATTTTTCAAACAGTTTAAATAGAAAAAAAATGTATATGCAATAAAATGTAATACGTGTTAACGCCTCCGTAAAGGATTCCAAATTAAATATATTTGACGTAAGAGCTTAAGTAATTAAATGTTCACTCAAGTTGAATAAATGTGAAAGTTACAGCCATACAAATATTTTACTTTGCAATTTATTAAAAATAAATCACTTTCTATATTATTTAAAAGTTTTTATTCCTTATATTAGATGTGCTGACACTACACATACGAGTGATTTGCTCAGATGGTTTTTATGGGAATTCACCATATGCTTGTCTTAAGAAAATTTTCTCGTTTTATTACAAAGAACTCTTCCCCTATGTGCTTAAAAATGTTGCCTTATGAATTTATTTCTCGTCACTAAAAATAAAATTTTGTCAAAGTTGTCAATTTTGTGGAGCAGAGTGACAGCTTAAAAATTTGCGATTGCGGTGCACCAATCAGTAAAAGGCTTAAGGATTTAAATTTAGTGTTGGTATTTCTAAAGCAGTACTGATATTTCCGAATCACGGAAATATCTATTTAAGTATGCAAATATTAAGGAAAATAAGAGAAAACAGGCCTGCATTGGGTACTCAACCCATGCATTTTTAGTTGCATGTCAAATTTGAGTTTTCTGCTCATTGATTTGCTGCTTTACTATTTTCTCAAGAAGAAAAACCAAAATACTTTACTTTGTTGAAATTCCCAATCTAATATTCACTAGAAGGTTTACTTTTTACTTAAAAATGCAATAAAACTGATTGCTGCTACGGAACATTATCAGGAAAGTCCTCTGAAAACTATTTTTCGCCCATTAAATAGTTGTAGCAGTATGTCATTGTAATGCGGGCAGTATTCATTTTCTATTGGAAAATTATGGATGTACTTAATCCCAGCCTTCACCATATTAAGTTGCCTCATTTTAGCTGAATTTCTTTTATAGACAAAACAAATAATTGTAATTTTATAGGCAGTCTACTAATTATAGGAAAATTTAATAAGTTATAATAATTAAATGAATATATACATATTAAAAAATTATTAAATATGTACATATATATTATAAAAGAGAAAAATAATTTTTTTTAAATTATAAAAATAATTTATATATGTATTTTTCAACGCAAAACTAAAATTTTTATTACTCGTGCGTGTTTTAGAGAAAAAAATATTTATTTTACGCTATAAGTGGGGTTAAAAAAATTTAAAATTTTTTAAATTTTAAAACTAAACAATTGTAAACTAGAAGTTTTAAACAGAGTTGCAATACCACACATTTAAAATTCAGGGAACTTTAAATTAAAGAAATTTTAGCACGATTTACTGGATTTTACTTATTTTGGTATTTAATTTGATATAAATTTTTAGTTGGATTTTTAAATTAAATTTATTTATTATTCACAATAACAAATAAAAGTAATTTGTTACTTCGCCGTATAACTGCACAAATCAGTGAATTAATTAAGAAAAGTTAACGGCACATTCGCAAAATATTCATGATAATGTGTGTGATTACCAGAAGTTTTTAAACGTGTATTTGATCCGATAATTTAAAAAAAAAACGGAAAATAATACCGGAAATTCTTGATAATTGAAAATGTTTAGAATGCTGTACCAGGTGTATTTTTATTTTTTTTTTTAAATCGACGAAGTTTTTCGATAATGTCGTCGGAAAATTACCCTCTTGAAGATATAATACCGATACACAATTCAGTTTGAATAAAGTCTAACAAAAGGAAGGTAATAAACTGGTACACCAGCTACCAGACATGCAATATAAATTGTCAAAAGAGCATCTCTATGACCACCCACTTAAACAATCTTCAGCCATTAACATGTTTCACACATTCATTGAACGACGTATGTCATGTAAAATACCAGCAGCAGTTAAAAATCCAACTGAAACTCATTAGCAGAAATTAAGAGAAAAGAAAAAATAATTTTCAAAAGGCAGGAAATAAGAAGTGGAAAAATAAACAACTTTACATCAATGAAGCGAAAATAAATAAACGTTAATTTCAGAAGATGGAGATATGCATTTATGTCAGAAGCGAAAAATAATAACCCAACATTATTCAAAATAATGTTGGTAACAAGAGCGGAAAGGCAAAGAAACGGTGGAAAACGACATGCTGTAAGAACACAAGGCCGATAATGTTGCCATTAAAGTCAATGAGTAACAACCGTTTAAGGGAACAAAGAACAAAACGACTGTTATACGTTAAATACGTTTTAATTAAAAAATATTTCACTAAAGTGGCAGAGACCAATTACAATTTGCTTGAATTTGCCAGTTGTCATTGCAGCATTTTTAAAAGACGGACTTGATTGTGCTGAAAGTCTACTTTAACTACTTTGTGCTCTGCACATTAAAGCTGCGAAGAAAGACCACAAATGAAAGAATAAGAAAATGTAATCGTTTAGTGTTTTGTTGCATATAGTATATGGGGTATTCCATTTGCAAATGCCCGCGATTTTTGACAGTTGACAATTAAAAATAAAATCTTAATAAATAAAACAGAATAGAAAACTCGCTTTAATCAGGCTTTAAAATGATTACATTTTGCAGTAAAAAAAGTACTGTAACAAAATTTCATTGTGTGTATAATTTCAGAAAGCAACATAGAAAAGAAAAGAGTAATTAATATTGCTTTGTGGTCAGCCGCATCCTCTAGTGTTTTGTTACATATAGAATATGGAATGTTGTACTTGCAACTGCTCACAATTTAAATAATTGCCATAAATCAACTCTTTGACAGATGACAGAAAAAGAATCTTAATATTATAATTATATTCATATTACAATTATTTTCCTCTAAAAGCGAAAGTTAATATAGGGAAGTTAATAAAAATCTGAATAAACACACGTGCATAAATTTAAAGTAATAGCTACGTGTAAAGTAATATCCTTGTATGAAACAATCTTTTTAAAAGCATTATTGTATTACGAAGACTGCATAAGGTCATGATGCACTATCAATATGACACGTCAGCTGGAAAAGTGGGAGGGGGTGTTCAATTATTTTGACCAGTAGTAAAACTTTCAAAACTTTATGTAAATGTATATAAAATGTGAAAATTTCCATGCAATCAGAGTTGCATTTACTTTAAAGGAAATTCATAAATATTGAAATATGGCATAATTTTGTTGAATTTTTCAAACTGTTGCTTTTATTACAGCCATGTAGTCATTAGTAATACAATGCATCAGCTAAAATATAAACATAAATATATTATAACATAAAATATAAGGCTCGTCTATCTTGTTGAGAAGAGAAATAATTTCATTGCAACAATAAAAATAAAAATGTAGGTTTTGAGGATATACGACAGGACGGAATCATCGGGCACAAAATGCAATACTTCGAGCACATGACAAATGCATATTACGAGTAATTATTAACGATTAAATGCATACAAGTAAAAACAACGAACAAAATCATTATTTATCGCTAACAGCTATGACAGCAAATATTCGCCTGACCGATCACATCATCTAAAGTTGGCAACTGCCAGATAAAAAGCACCACACACTCTCTTTCTCACGCACACACACATATGACGTAATGTATACACTTGTGATGAACAATTTAATGTTGGCAGTTAATTCATGGTTCCTTCGTGATGCTGACAGACTCTTCTTCTTTTATTGTGCAGAGTTGGTTGAAGGGTTTCGCTTTTGTTTTTAATTTTATTATGCAAATAAATAAAACACCTTCTTACAAATGCGCTTCATACCTGCACGTTTAGCTTAGCTTTGCATGAAAGGCAACATGATTACAGTGTTTATTAAATTAAGAAATTATAATAATACGGTAACTACAAATAATCAAAATGCCGCAAAAACCCCTCAAATGAACTACATGAGAAATTAAAGGTACCAAAAACAAAACAAAAGGCAAATTGTTAAAGTAAGATCAATCATATTTAAGGAAAAGTAAGCGGTGTTATGTCAAGCCAAATGATTGATGCAAAGGTCATCAATGATACTCGTCAGGCACATTTCGAAGAAGGTATAAATGTCAAATTTTGCTCAGCAAAAACCAATCTTTGTGCTTTTAATAGCATTTTTCGTTTTTTTTCTCTCTATCTGTTTTTACTTGTAAGTACGTGTGAGTTACGCATAAGAAGTCAAACCTTAAAAATTGCATTTGAAGAGGCAGGCATGTGTGACGATCATTGACTTGCGTTTGCAGATACTTGTTAGATGCGTTGGTATGCAAGGTTTTAAAATCGTATTGAAGGAGCAGTGGAAATAAAACACAGAAAAATACAGTGCAGCAACATTCCGCCGGATTCCCATTATATTCAACAACTTGACACAAATAAAAGAAAGTGATGGGGGAGTGAAATGACAGTTCATTATTTTTAGTTATTCATATTAAATTAGATTTCCCATAACCATCAAAATTGAATTGAAGTTAATTCCAAACCTAAATATTGAAGTATGTATCAAAAGAAAATATGGAGAAATCAATTATTTCCTAACAAAATTTTTCTCGAGCAAAGAATATTTACGTTAATATCTGCACAGTATGGGGATGGTAGATGGTCCCGGTTGCATATATTACGCAGAAACGAAGGATGGCGCTCTCTCAATTGTCACATCGCCAACTTCACTTTAGAAGACATTGTCAACAACATGCTGGAATTGTGCATGTTACTGTAATGAGATCAAGGGAGGAAAAAAGCAGAATTCGATGCGGTACAACAGATTGGCCCTTTACCATTAATAGATATGTGGCAATACAAGCCAACAGCATCGGCTAAAGGTTAGAATGGTGGTATTCCTAAAGTAATACAGAAAGCAATCCCGGGAAAGAAGGTATCAGAAAAAAGAGGAGGGACTGTTTCAGTGGAAAAAAAAATTTATGCACAATAAAACAAATTAAATGACAAATATAAATAAATATAAATAAAAATGAAGGTTAAAAAGCTAAATATTGAAAATAAAGAGCAGGGAATAAATAAAACATACAAGTATGGCTACAAAAGAATAAACAAACAGTTGATCCAGCCAACAGATTTAAATAAATTATAAATTAAATTACAATGAAAATAGAAATATTTTAAATTGGCCAATAATGCAACTGTCAACTATTGAATATTCAATTAAAAGCAAATAAACTGTGAGAAACGTTAAAGACCACGAAGCACATCTTTAAAAAAAACTACATAAATAATGCTTAAAAAGCCTCAAGCAATTAACCGCTTCTAAAGGAGCAGCTACCAAGAGAACAGAGGTGCGAACTCCGGTTACAGGCAGCGGTAATGTAAGAGGACTTGCAAACGAAAAATCAACTATAACGAAAAATGTGTGTCAATTATGGATACTCGCATATTGTAGTACCTAAACTTTAATGGATGATTTAATAATACAGGCAATTAAAATTTTCACATGATCGAATTCGCAATGCAGCACATTTCTCTGGAATTTTTAAACATCCCAACACAGTCGCATTTGCAACATAGACTTCAGGTTTGTAGAAAAGAAAAAAAACTGCTCACAAGAAGACCAACTCAAAAAAGGAAAGTATCATTTCCCATTGTTAATTAAAACATTTAATGTCAAATAAAATTGGTCACAGTCAAATAAATACGACGCGTATTAAAAATTGTATTTTATTCAACAATTTTTCCATATCAAATGTAACTTAAAATCGCTTTGTCTGTTTCTTTTTTGCTAGAAATAAATTAAAAGACAAGTAAAAGTGAAATCTGCGAAATCCGGTTGTGACGAATCTTGTATAGTCCTCTCCAATAATATTTAGTGCTGCTTTTAATAAATAAATAGAAACATTTTTTTTTTGTTGTTATTTATTTAGCATTGCAAGTCGACCTCTTGTCCGATGGAAAACTTTTGTTACTTAGTCGTCAATTTTCAACCCTCCGATATTACACGACTTATCGGTATTCTGCTGTATTTCGTTTGCATCTTTTGTTACTGCAATACATTCTATTTAATTGCACCTATTGGTTTCTGTTCCTTTTTTATTCTTTTTTTTTTTTTTGAATTAAAAATTTTTTTTTAAAAGCTCTGTACTTATCTGTGGTGTATGTTGATTTTCATCTGTTAGCAAATATAAAACGTACCTGCAAGTAAAAAAAAAAAAGAAATATTAATTGTTAGCAAATATTTTGTAAACAGAAAAATGTATTGTTTGCGTTTCTTATGAACCGACTCTTTTAATTTATTGTTAAATAAAGCTTAATTGGAATAGAGAGGCGACGAAATAATTTTATTTTTGTTTGCTTTAATTTGACAGCATTATTTATTGCAGAGGGGCATGTCAAGGGCAAAAAGAAAGTTAAGGACAAAAGTTTGCGAAGGACATTTTAAAATGGATGTGAGTTGCATGAATAGAAATTATTTTGCAGTTAATAAAAAATATTTTACTGGTGACAATAAAAAAATTTTTTATTCTTCGTCTTTTTTCGGTTTGTTTAACGAACAATTTTTAGGCCTCCGAAAGATTTTTATATATTTTGAAGAAATTACAATCTTTGTTTGCAATTTTGTTTAGTTGGTCACATTATTTTATTTGCAATTTTTAAGGGCACAAATTAAAGGAAGTTCCTGAAGTTCTGCAAACCCAAGGAATGCATGTAAATTGCTTTCACATTTGAAGCGCAAGTAATGGAAGCAGAAAACTGGCAACCAAAATTATTATTTTTACCTTTTTAACATAATTGCGTTTTTCAAAATCAATTATGCCCGGATTATGATCTTCAATGCTTAATTGATTCACAGTGGCCGATGTTGTTAATGCAATATTCGCGGTTGTTATACTTGTTACTGTAGATGTTGGTATCGGCGACGATGATGCTGATGATGACAAAGTGGGAAACAAAATTGCTTCCTTTGATGATGGAGTCGAAGTATTTAAGGAATTATTTAAAAAGCTTTTAGTAGCTGCCACTAATGATGATGAAGTTGATGTTGCATTTAAAGTTGAATTTGATGGTAATGGGTACAATGGAGTTGAAGTTGCTGTTCCGTTTAAGTGTGCATTTAATGGCTGCGTAGAGTTGCTTGACTTTAGAGGAGGTAATCGATTTAACGTTGAGGAATCCTTACTTTCAATAGACGTCGCCGTTTTGTCATTTTCTGCCAAATATTTCAAAGTTTCATTTAATTGTTGTCGAATTTCCGAAGTGGCTGGCACCGATATGGATTCTATATTACCGTCAATTATGGCGCCATTGAAAGGCGCCACTAACTGTTCCACAATTGTAGTTGCACCAGCCGTACTAACAACTTTTCTGTCCACTGTTGTATGATTGCTGGCAAAGGAAGACCTCGGTGACGATACGTTTGATGCTAAAGACAATGAGCGATTATTTTTGTGTAATAATTGCAACTGTTGCTGCTCCTCCTGTTGTTCCTGTTGCTGCTGCTGTTGTTGTTGTTTTTTTTGACGAGCTGCAACAACGGCCGCTGCAGCAGCGGCAGTAAAATTACGTATGCCAATTTCAATTATTATTTTATTGTTGTTATTATAGTTTGTTGTCGGCGGCACAACTGGTTGCGCAGGTGCTGAAGGTGGAGGCAAATGTTGCAGCGTTGAGTGTTGCGGGAGCGCTGGCGGTGGCGTTTGCTGTGTTTGTGTATTTTGTACGAAACGTTGTAAATTTTTTGGATGATTGGCGGATATATAATTTAAATCACTGCGTGACAAATGATGCTGCTGTAGTGTTGAATATTGCTGCTCCACCAAAGCTGCTCTAGTTTGGGCGGCATTTGCACTGCTTGCCGCCGCTGAATCACTGGCTACTTTTTCGCGCAGTTTAACAATATTCGAAATATTGATACTGTTGGTTAGTGTGATGCCGGTAATGACGACTAAAATGATTGCGAAAATGACACCGAATATGACTAACGTGGGCATGCGAAAACATTTTTTTGTGCACATTGTTTGGCGCGAACCGCAGTACGTGATTGCCTTGGTGAGTATTTTGCTTTTTTTGCTCTTTTTATTTATAATATAATAAATATTTTTATAGCTTTTTAGACCGAAAATAGCAATAATAAAGACGTTTCGGGCAAAGTCTATAATATGACAACTGGTTATTGTGATTAAAAACACGTTTAGCCAAAGGATTTTTCATTAATTTTTGTCTCAAGGCACAATATTGATTAAAAAATTTGTGATTAATTTGTAATTTTATTTTTAAGTTTTCCTTAATTTTCTGCAACATATACGATTTTTTAAAGTTGAATTACATAAAAAATGCTTTGGTGAGAAGCATACACAACCTCTGCCATGACTGAATATTTTACTTCGCAGTTAATTTTGATTTTATTCTTTAATTCTTTTTTAAGTTTCTCTTTGGCTGGTTGATGAACTTTAATTGTCCGCTTCATTTGTGAGTCATAAAATACATACATGGTTTTTAAGGTTCGCTACTTGATGTCAAAGGAGAATATTTGAGATACTGCTTCACTTAAAAGAATAATTTTTGTACATGTACATATATGCACATTCAAATATAAGGATTGATATACATAACAAATAAATTATCTTTAGAAAGAAGACACTAGCAACCCATAAGGAAGTTAGCAAATAACGAACTAAGAACAATTAAAAGTGTTGCTCTTCTATACTCTATAACTATTAAAAATGTAATGTGGATGCCATGGAGACGATTAAAAATACGTCAATCATTGCACTTGTGTTAGTTTCGTGGTTTTGTGCAATACACATCCAAATAAGACTCTAAAACAGCATTTATATTGTGGATTTGCAGGGTTCGTTTGTAGAATTGGCATCATCGAGCAATCATCATCATCGATCTCAATCACATTTGGAGACAATCAAACAACTACTCGTCAAATAAAAAAATCAAAACTTTCTGATATTTATCCATCAAGAAGAAAAATAAAACATTGATGTTTTTGGAGAATACTGTTTATAAACATTCTTTGAGTTATTTCAAAAATAATGGCTGCGAAATAGGAGCGGTGAAAAGCATACCTCTCCCACTTGTTAAAATAACATAAAAATAACATTCGTAGAGAACAACAGAAAGCATATCTGCAAATATCTCGAATACTATAGTATACTTTGTACGCTAGCTGAAATACAAATACCAATATATGAGGTCGTGTAATTTTGGTTAAAATGTGTTGCCAGCATACAATTAACATATTACGCGAATCGTGCGTAGGATTACGTTCTGAGAGCACAATCAATAAAATAGCTACCAAAAAAGAACCCTAAAAGTATTCCTCTTATTAAGTGCTACTTATGTATGTGTATTTTATTTCTTGAAGTAAAGCGGACTGAAAGTGGGCCAGTTAAAACCACAGATCAGTTCATGGTAGAGGTTACAAACAGTACTTGTTCTTACTTTTACAAATACGTATGTCGTTTTTTATATTCTAGATACTTTATAACTTTTTATACATTTATAACTTTTTGTAATTAATTGATCTTCACTGTAATTACTGTAGTCCTCGTAATTATTTAAATGAATAATTTTTTAGAAGAACAACGTAGTTGAGGTTCTCCTTAACACATGTTATATTTTTTTTTCTTGTTTACACTATTTGAATAGACAAAGAGAAACTTTAACTAATTTTAAATTGCATTCAGTATAATTAGACAACATGCATGTACACGCACATGCATTTATTATTTATTTGTTTATTTATATATTGTATTATTTGAAGCGAATTTAGTTTAACGATTTTTTTATGTTAACTTTTTGTTTTTTGTATTACTGGTTTTTGGTAGTCGTTTATATTTTTATTTAATTGAATCGAGAATTTATGTGTTTGAAGGATTTAGTGACGTACTTGCATGTGGCTACTAAAGACTTATTTCATTTTAATTTTTTTAACTCCGCTTCTAAGATAGGAATGAAGGGCCCACACTTTTACATACTGTATTCCATTTTCATGCCTTTTTATTTAATTTTTTTTTTTTTTTTCAACTACACTGTAATTTCCTTAAATTCTAAATTTAGCAATTCCAATTACACTTTTAATATTTTGTTATTTGTTTGATTATTCCCGGTGCAATTTATTTTTGAATTTTCTTAAAAGTATTCGCTGATTTGCATTTTTGTTTTTTTTTTTTTGTTTCTTTCTTTGTTTTAACAACGTTTAAAGTCAGCCAGCCAACCAACAAACGATTTAAGAAAACAAGCTAACTAGAGAAATTAAAAACAAATAAAAAAAAAACACAAGCAACAAGAAACACGGCCGTTAAGCTTGAGCTTTTAACAAGAAATGAGCAGGAAGCTGCAGCAAATAACCACATTTAAGTTTTACTTGACATTTACAAAACAAACATTTTCCCATAGAATTCTCACAAAAATGCAAGAACATCTCACCTTGCGCTCTCTTCCACATTGATACTGGCAAACAAGATCACACGCAAAGAGAAAAATGCACAAAAAAAAATCAATGCAAAAGATTAAACAGCGGTGATTCAAATTTGTTCTCTATCTCTCTTGCTCATTTCAAGTAAGAGGGAAATACGCCGGTTTTTGGATTCACTTCTGGTTGGATTTTCGCTTAAATCTGTTGAGACGTATTTTTTGCAGGCAAATCTTTATCGAAATAGAATAATGCTGCTGTAGTTGTTGGTGTAGTTGGTAGGTAAGACGGGGTACTAGATCCCTCGCCGGTAGAATGATGATGGGTTGTAAATATCATAGTTGTAAGATTAGTTGTTGCTGGAATTGTGGCTCGTTTGCCGGATTATTGTCTCAACTTCTTTTTTCTGCCAGCTTATTAAAATGGCTGAGTTGTTGCTGTACTCGTCGTTGTTATTGCTGTTGCCGCTGTTATTGGACATGGGCACTGATCTTTCTTTACAACAGTTGAGATCAACATATGCACTTGATGATTATGATGATATTTTAAGTAATCGTGTTGCTGTTGCACCATTTTTTTGTGTTGTTTTAGCTGCTGCCGCCGACGATGCTGCTGATAACGATGATGATCACAATGATGCTGCCTCATTTTGAGGTGGAACATTGTTTAGCATTTTATTTTTAATACCTTATTTCATTGTTGTTATTTTTATTTCTGAGGATTCTTTAATGATGTTCAAAACTTTATATTTTTACACGCTTATGAAGTTGCAATTTTGTTGGCAGTCACTTTATTTATATTTTTATTTCAGATTGTGTATAAATTTAATATTTATTGAAAAGTAGTTAACAGTTTAAAGGAAATAAGCTTTTTATTTTATATTAATAATTTGTCGTTTATGATTTGATATTAAGGGAGTTTTTCTGTATTAAAAAAGTTTAAAAAATGCATTTGCAATGAGTGTTTTCACACAGATGTCAACAAAATATAACAAAAGAATTATAAACAATGAAAAACACACTGTGTAAAAATAAAATATTTCGAATTTTTCCACACTATTATAAATAAAACTAAAAATATTACTCATTTAAGGGCTAGTCATACAGAATACATCACACGTATACTTTGTACTTCAAGGTACACTACCCCCAATACATTTTTCCTACTACAAGAAAAAAGTTGCTAAAATCCTTTAAAATTAATATGCTTTTTTTTTCTGAGGGCCGCGATTTCACAATGATGTTCACTACCGCATTATTGCGATTCTGCAGCGTTACGCAATAAATAAAGGTATTAAAAATATAATAATTAGTTGAATGGGTCAGCCACGTTCAGGTGCAAGTGTGTTTGAATGTGCGTGTCCGGTAGAGCTGAATAATTTGTCTCATTTTTACGGCTAATATTGAAATTTACAACTTTCTAACGAAACGTTCATATTCAATTCGCATGTCAATGTGCATACAACGCATGAGGTGCAAATCACATATTCACGAACTCAACAATAAATACGGACCCCTTTCAAAAAACAAGCACATGCAAAATGACTCATACACTAAAGAACTAGTAGAAAATACAATGCAGGCTATCATGAGAATGAATATTGATTGAAACTTAATTCTTGTGAAGAATTCATATCTCATGAAGCACAAAAATCACAGCATTTTCATGTCTTTTACAGAATTATTAATTAGCGGATCTCTGGAAGTATTCCAATTATTCGAATCATTTAAACAAACATATTTAAACATGCTGCTTCTTGAAACAGGTGTCTCTTTATCAAATTTATAAAAAAAAATGACGAAAAGCCTTCTGGAGTAGTAAATGAATAGTTTTGTACGTGTGAAAAACCGATTTTCTATATGGTATTAGAAATACAAATTATTTTAGGAGTTAAGCTCCTATAACAAGGTTTCATTAGGACATAAAATGAATGTTCTAGAATGAATTAAAAAAAAGCCTCTTCTCGCTTGTAATTACATATTTAACAAAAAATGCTTAATTTTGCTAAGAAAACGTAGCATAGATTTTTCGCATCATCTTACTGTGTCTACTTAATCCTTCTCAAACGTGCCTTCTACGCAAAATGGGTCTCTGACCCAAAATATTATTAAATTTTTTTATTTCAATAATTTTGCTACAAATTGCAACATTAAATTTTTAAATAACATTTATTCCTTACAATATCATAACAATGTACGGTATATCAAATTATCTACATACATATGTGCGTATATTTTTTTCACAACTGGATATCAGGATAGGCTGATATATCGAAGGTATGTTGGAGCAAGAGAGTTGACTGATGCTTGGCAGGAAAAAATGACACATAAAATTCCTTAAACTACTCAGTACACAGGCAACCAACTGCAATAACAACAAAAACAGCCAGCATCGGCGTAGACTGAAATTGACTCAACTCTTCAACAGCTGTAGACCTGAGCTACAACAAAAAAAAAACAGCAACAAAAATGTTTATTAAACAAGAAAACAAGACAACTTACAAACATGTTGAATTAAGGTGAAGGAATAAAAAGTTGGGAAAAAGAATAAAACAGCAACAAAGGCAACGACAAATACTGTATAGGACCAAAAGATACACACAGCCAGACGGACAGACATACATACGTGCAGTACAAAAACAAAAACAACACAGGCAATGTAGCAACTGGGAAGTAAATAAGAAAATAAATGATTATAAAAAACTGAGAACGCAACTGCAACTTAAAAATCTAGCAGCAACAACACACACGATAATTTTGAACTTTTTTCTTACGAACATGATGTTAAGAATTGAACAAGACATACGACAAGGAAATTGTTGTTGCTGCTTTTGTTGTTGCCAAGTTACTTATTTTTTCTCTTTGTTTTCAACAAAAAAAAATATTAAATTATAAGGCAAAGGCAAATACATGCATATGTCTGCATATTCCATAATGAATGTGATTAAAAGAGACTTTTAAACAGTTGATGTAAAGTAGGAGAGTTGATTCAATTAAGTGGCTAAATTGATTAAAAGCGCAAAAATAGTTTTCCTATCTATCTACTACCCATATGTGTGTATATTTTTCCTTTTCACTGTGAAGAAAAATGTTATTATCTAACCATGGTATAGAAGTATGGATCGTTAAATAATAAGATTAATTATTGCAACCACTCCTAACTGTACGCACAAAGATACAAAACACGGCAACAACAACAACGCAGTAACAACAACCACAACAACATGTATTTGATTTTTTTGCAATATATATACCAAAAGACATTATTGATTTCTGAGATGCCAGTCCAAGGCTGAACTATTGATTAGCATATGGCAAATAAACCAATCAGCTGATAGTCTCGTCACATTTGACGCAAAAATAGCATGATACAAGACATAAAAATGTAATGTAAACAAAATTTTTCTCTGCCGATTGAAGCAAATTCAACTCTGATCGCATAACAATTGTCATTTTATGAAAATTTTCGTAATTTTTTGTAAATCGCACCACTTGGCAAAAGGACACACTATCATATATTTCCGGCAAACATGCCATATTTAACAACTCGTTTAATTTCGTAGTCATTTAAGTAATATAATCAAATGTCATTTACAGTAATTGGTTTAGGTTTTAATAAAACTCGTACATACTTGTACATGCCAAAAATCTAGATTTTTTGAATTTTCATAATGTATCGTCAGTGTAAACCATATAACCAAATACCACGACGATGATTAACAAATGTGTAGCCCTTATAAAGGACATGTTTCACTACCCTATGCAGTCGTGCGATTTATTAGCACAAAAATCTTATAATGATACCGTTCGATTTTAAAAAATTGCATCAAAATGGTGTCATTGACGCCATACTATCATACAAAAATGATGCAAATAATTTTTTCTTTGCTGGTTGAAGTAAAAACAAACTTATTTTATGAAAATTTTCATATCTTTTCAACAGAGATGCCAGATTTTACAAATCGTACGACTGTGTAGGGCAGTGTAGCAGGGCCTTAAAAAATGTTCTGTTTAATGTAATTCAAAATGTGAGATCATTGCGATTTTCTTAAGATTTTCACCATCTGGTAACTCTGTGCGAAAAGACAAGTCCTCTGTTTTCCAAAGAAAATCCTACACAGTGTATAGAAATATAGTGACAAAACTAAACCAATGCATAATTGGTAAAATATTAATGGCTTTGTTCTTATTCTTAACAAAAATGCATTAAATTTAATTATTGAATGGCATCAACGAGCTAGTGCGGGCTGTAAGAATTCACATACTCGTACATGTATTTAAAAAAAGTTAGCAAAAAGTAACACAATACTACTGTGATGAGGAATTTAAGTTATTGGAAAAATTTTTAGCTTTTGCACTACTTTCTTTTTTATTGTTGAAAAGAAATGCTCTATAATTTTTATTTACCATAAATATAAAATGGACTTGTATAAATGCTGGACTTCTAGCCAAAAAAAAATATATATGTGTATATTTAAAAACAACAAAAATATGTATGTATATATATTTTTATTTCTAAAGTTCACAATTGATATTATATATTCAGCTTGATATTTAAAATTACTAAAGCCAGTAAATTTGCCAACAGAAAATAACAGCAAGAAAAAATTTATTTTTCGACATATTTTTCATCAATCACACAACAATAGCAGACACTCTCCATCCGCTTAAGCAAGCAACCATGAGATGTATGCGGGCAAGCTTCGCTTTAAGATGTAAGCAACTTACAGTAGAACAGAAGTGATTGTAAAATTATGTAAGACGGTTAATCATCGTTGCTCTTCTATCCCTGCCGATAACGAGGGATTATCACATAAAGTTCCAGAATAGAACAGCTCGTGCAAATCATAAAATTATATTATCAAAAAGTGTTTGTCGACCGATATTGTCCATAACTTAAATTCATGCCAAAAAATTATTTGTTTAATAAAACACACATCTGTCATTAACACGCCATTACTTAAACCATTCCATCAAACAAAGATGTGATTTGTTGCAAAGTTCCACAACAAAATTAAATGCACTTCTTTTTTTGTAATTGTCAAAGTAACACAACAGCAACTTGTAAAATGAAGTGGGAAAAAATTATTAAAAAGAGTGTGATAATAGAATAAACAACATAGAATCAACATAAAAGCAGGACCAACAAATTATTGAATTGTGAATGGCAATGTCACTGACAGAGCGGCTGGTTAGTCGCTGGATGGCTTAATTTCACATTCCTTTTTTACCCCACAACTATTACACACACAATCATGCCCATATCAGGAGTAAACGCTTATGGACTAGATAAATGAATTGAAAACCTTTTTATTGCCAGACAAGAACAAAAATATTAAATAAATTGTAAACGGTTTAATGGGAAAATAACTTTAGAAATGTTATTGCTCTGCTGCAAACTAAAACCAATTAATTTAGCAAAACAATTTAAATGAAAAGCATTAGATTTTCCATAAATTAACACCACCATCACCACAACAACAACACCATAAACCATCATGAAATCGATTTATCGCCAATAATTTGCATTTATCAAATTACAATTGGAACGACGGCAGCCATCAGCATTCAGAAATAGTTGTCAGACGCATACAGACATAATCGAGGAGTTCAGACTCAAACAAATGCCGCCACCAAACAAAAACATTTAAATTAAAGTTTGTCAAACAAATGCTGGCAAACCTAAAACACCAGGCAATATTTTAATTTTAGAAATGAATTATAAAAGAAAGGATTTTATACACAATATTTTATACCACATATTTTTTTTAGGTATATTAAAAAAATATCCTGTTTTTATATTTTTTCTTCGTATAACATTTTATTGTTAATATTTCATAATTAAAATCCTTGAAACATCGTTGACGCTGGAGCAAATATATGGTCTCAATGGCATATTAATTCATTTGCAAACACTCATTCGACAAAGTGTAAAATGCAAATTTCAAATTTTCTTTGAACTGAAATAAATTCCAAACCATTGTTAAATGTCATATAGAAAGTGGGGAAAGCACGGTTGAATAAAAATGTATATTTTGCTTCTTATCTTATTTAACAATTGCCTAACAAAGCAAAATTCCCGTAAGAAATTTCTAAACCAAGCAAACTCAAACAAACATCAAAGAAGGAAAACAAACAGCTTTTCAAAATAGTGTAGCGAATAAGAAAAACAAACTTCCTGCCTAGAAATTTCCGTTTATAAATAAGTTGCCATAAAATTAAGAAAATCTTTTAAATGAGTTGAAAATTTAATAGACATTTAATTTCTATATATTTAAAGCTCACATTGGTTTGAATCTTACCTGTTTGCACTCTTCTATTCAATTGTAAGTGTAAACGCTCGATGAAATTTAGTTCTATAGATACCGAATGATGCGTCAGTATAATCATCGCATTATATGCAAACAACATCTTTACCTCGTGAGCACAAATAATTTTTGGCTCATTGGCACAGTCGAATTTGAATTACTCTGATATATTTAATGTTCCTACACTTTGTTTGAAATTTAACTTCAAAATGGCAAACCAACTAATTGCTCTTGCATATCATTGGACCAAGCACCTCAAATATCAGACAGAAGAAATGCGACCACTACCAACCATACTTTACAATTAATGTACGAATAAAAATTGTCGCCCTATTTTTGAATATCCACCAGGCAGGGAACTCATCTAACAAGAGTTCCATAATGCAAGTCATGCAATAGTGACAACCAGATTCGCGCTAAACCCTGGGTATGGATCACATCAAGCCACACCAAGTCGCTGTACGGCTAAAGATATTTTTAATGCATGGGTCATAATAGCAAACGGTAAGAATCAGCTGTGCACTTTCCTCTTCTTTTTTTGCAGAACTGTAAAATTTGAGATGGGCGAAATTGCGATAGTGTAAAATAATTGCGCCAAAAAAAAACTTCTTACAGAAAACCAATCCTTTTTATTATATTTTTCACTAATCCATTAGCCACTAAAAAAAGTTTCAATTTTCTTTTCCTGTTAAGGTGGTCGACCTAAATTTATGCTCCCCACTGCATACTCTTTATAATCTTTATTATATAAAAAATTTCGTTGAAAAATATTTACTTATATTGTTATATTGAATGCAGTTGGTGACACATAGTTCTGGTTAACATTTCCACTTCATTATAAGACCTCTAAATATATGGAATACCATAAATAAAGAATCACAAAAGCCAATTCAATTAATTTAGACTAATTAGAGGTGTGTAAATACTTGCTTAGAGTATAAAGATGGCATTGCTTTAAATAAAATTTTTGTTTAAGAGGACGGCCACAAAATAAAAGAATATCTTCTTTATTTGTGTTTATGCACTTCTGTTCGGAGGCTGCAAACAAAAGCTCTGTAATTATTTTGTCCAGTGCCAAAAGTTTCTAAAGTACGTGTAATTTAATTTTTCTTTTATATGTTGTTCAATATGCATGTTTAATAGTCGTGCAGAAGGTAAAAAAAAAAACCTTTCAGTATTTGGCAAAACGAAAAAAACTGTTTTTCTAGTTTTCGAAGTATTAACAACACTGGATAGCATAACAGCTGACATCTAAGCTAAACGAAAATGCGACAATGCGGTATATTTCATGCAGTAAACCAAAATCATGAGTATATAAAGTTATACAAAGTTATAAAAAGATATAAAAAATTCAGGTTATGGTTAAAAAAAATTAAAGTTTTTAGGTTTTTATATCTCAATAGTTTTAAAGATTTTTTCGTATATTCGCTTGACTTTGGAAACCTACTTGATATACAAATACTTTTTTGTAAATAATAAAATAAAAAATAAAATCATGTCGGTCAGTTGATTAGTAAAAGTATCGTGCGGGGCAGTGGTGTGTTTACGAAATAAAATGATTTCTAATAATTGCTTTCAAAAATGGATTATTAATATTTTGTTATAAAGAAAAGTGCTTGGTTGTATAAAAACTGATTGTTTACACTGTTTTATAAAAAAATATATATATTTAAATACGATTGAAATAGTAAATTAAAAAATGTTTGTTTGTTTGCAATTTTTTATATAAAAAAATAAAATTTATAACAAATGTGCAAATTAAAATTTTATTACATGCTCCAAAACAATTTTTTTTTTTTCGAAAAATAAAATAACGAAAATATAAAAAACCGAAGTTTAAAAATTGAAGAAACTGAATTGTCACAATACTCTGACTCAAATTTTTAAGCATTTATTGCAATATTTGTAAAAAAAAATTCTAATTATAGTTTGGCTTTGATGTGTACGATTTTGCGACATAAAAAACAGTCACTTATAATTCAACCAAAGAAAAAAATGCCAGCGAAATTTATCGTTAGTTTGAAAAACTAACATTTGTCAGAGCTTAAATGAAAAGTTGCAAAGGGAGAACTTCTTCTATCACGGTTGCAATTAATTAAAAATATAAGGCTAAAATTTAAGCTGCCCCAACGACTGGAACATTACCACCAGTATCAAAAAAAAAAAAAAAAAATTACAAATTAGAAACAAAACTCACTAACGGATTAATACGAAGCGATGAAAGCAATTAATCAACCCATGAAGCGGCAGGATAAGCAGTTGTTTCGATAAAAGTACTCTTGTTGGATTTTAAATATTTGGCCACCAGTGGTAACCAGTGCTAACCAAGAGTATATACTCAATTTACTCTTCACCTTTGATCGTTAGAAAGGAAAGGAGCAGCGGTGTTATTTAGTTGGCAAATTAATTTTCGTTTTATTATAACTTTTGTACCTGCTTTCAAAATTTATGTTTTAAGAATTTAGAAAAATATGAAGGCGAATTGGAATTAAAGCTCACAAAAATGCGCTCCTACACCAAAACACAATCCCATTCATAGTAATCATGTAAATAAGAGACTGTAGCCTGCCGTCAGTGAAGTCATACAAAAGAAAAGTGTTGCCAGGTTTGAAAAGTATGAAAGCAATTTGATGAGGATAATGAAAACTACAAGAAAAGTGCATCCAACAAAAACAAAATAATTAAAATTCCAAACATTTTTGTCATTTTTATTTTAAATTCCTCATTTTATTTTAAAAACGAAAAACTTTAATTTTAAATTTAATTTAAGCTTTATATCAATTTTAAATAGATTGTTTTATTATTATTCCTTATTAGAATTTTATTATTAGAATAATGTTAGAATGCTCTCTCATTTTATTAACTGTGTAAAGGAACATTATAATTTGCATAAAAATGGGGCCAGCATAAAGATTAGGAGCTATTTTTCAAAACCCTTTTGATTCAAGGAGTACAGTTTGTCTTTAGCACCAAACGAAATGCCCGAACTAGACAACAACAAAAATAAATAGTGGATAATTTTATTGTACTCGATATCAAGGTAAAACTGTTTATTCAAAGAGTGGTACGATTTTCGAGACATTGTAAAATTTTTCATAAAATAATAGTTGAACAAAGACAGGAAAAGAATCACGTGAGATTTTCCAGCACGCTAGACTTTCCTTATCCAGAGCACAACGATTTATAGGGCATGTGGAGAGAGAAAAATCGTATATGGAGAAATATCGTACGTATTGGAGTTATTGGTATGTGAAAATTCTACCTATACCCATTTTTCAGCATAATACGTTTTAAGAATACTATAAGGCTCACACTTTACAGTGTCCAAAAAGAAACTAAGTGCAACCACCACATGTAAGTAAAAAAAAGTTATAGACTACATCAATAAGAAAATAATAACTACTAATTGCATTTGTTGTAAAAAAGATTTAAAACTTGTAAAGTTGAAAAAAACCAGCAAAGAATCGCATATGAAAATGAGTGCATTTGAATTGATTGCTTGTCAATTTAATTATAACTCCACATTTATCTTTCGTCTTTGCAATTATTCTTAGAAAGCATTTACTTAAAGTTTGCCTGATGATCTGTAATAGAACGCATGGAAATGCGCATAGAAGCCAGCTGGCACCAAACAAAAATCAAATTTATACTCTATTGATTATTATTTTTTTAATTTTTTTTTTTTTATTAATTTTGGGATTTTACAATTATGTATATAAATCCCATAAATGAAATTAAATTATATTTCAAAATTGTTGTCAGATTTGCCTCCTTGTACAAATTGAAAATGAAATATTATTAATATAGCCCCTTATTATAGAATCCTTATTTTCCAAAATTGCTTATTATTAAAAACAAAAGTTTTTCCAATTTCATTTCTCCAAATTAACAGTTGCTGTAAACATTGAATTCATTACACACTACTACTAACTCTCTCATACAAAATTTACATGTAAACACATGTTTTTGTGTGTGCGTTGGCTATGTGCGCACACAAGCTTCCGTAAAAGACTTTTAAAACCTTTAAGAAGTCCTATTCTTGCAATTAGAACTTGGAAAAGGAAACTTAATTACTTTATTTTAAACGCAATTACTTTACACAAATTTATTTTTTTTGTGTTCTTGACGCACTTTAATTTGCCTTATTTTAATGAAGAACATTTTCATTTCAATTAATTGAATCAAATGTTAAAGGTGTAGTAAGAAACTGGCGTTAAAAATATGAATTGGCACGAGTACGTTAAGAATATTATTGCAACAATATTTGGAAATTAGTTTCAGAGAAAATGGGGTGTATAAAACCAACGAGAAAAAAACAACAACACATATGCGTATTTACACACTAGTAATTGGCTTTTCACACGATAGTTACTTTCATTGAAAATGTTCGTAAAATTGTCATATATTCTTTTGAGATGATGGCTCAATCTGAATAAAAGACAATTCCAATCCAAATTACTTCATACTTTATTTTACATGAAAAAATCCTGATTTTTTAATCACTTTTAGTTTTGATGAAATTTTGTGGACTTACTAAAACAAGAGAAAAAAAACTCCGCAATTACCAAGCAAAAAACGGAGTTGGAATTTCTTTTAAAACTCTTCTACTTCAAATCTGATTTATTATTCAGAAAGTATGGCAAACATCCTGAAAAGTTTTTTCAGAATAAAACAAATCAAAAGTGTGAACACAAGATCAAAGTGTTGTAAAAAATAATTTGAGAAAAACAAAAAGTAAAACGAAATGATTCCTGAAATACAATGTATTAACAGCTAAAAGAAAAATAATTCCCACTTCTGTTTCATAATTAAATGGCGAGTTTTTATATCGACAAATGAACGAAGCATACGAGGTGTGATAAAAAATAACAGATTTTCAAATTTTGTGATTTACGTATGTTCGATTTTCACATTATTTTCTGTCATGTTGGTACACATGTCTCTTGTATATCTTGGCAACATCAGCCATTTTGGATTGTCAGTTTTTTTTTTTTTTTTTGACGGATAAAGAGGATGGTTTAGCTTTCAAATGTTGTCTTCACCGGACTTGGCCCACGCTGAATTTTAGCTCTTCATAAACTGAAGACACCAATGAAAGGGAAAGGTTTGAGGAGATAAAATCAAAATCGAAACAGGAACTGTTGGCGGTACGAAAAAGTGCGTTGCAAAAGTGTTTCGAGGATTGGAAAAAACGCTAGTATAAGTGTATTATATTTAAAGGAATTAATTTAAAGGGGGCAAGATAGTAGTTATTGATGAATAAATAAACTCTTTTGAAACAAAAAAATAAATTGCTGTTTTTTTTTTATCCCACCTCGTACATAAGTAACTAATTAATAAAAAAAAAAAAAATACAGCAAATGTTCGGTTTTAGGCAAGAAAAAAATATTTGACTGAGTTTTAATTTTTATCTATTCTTTTACTAACCAGGTGTGTTGTGATTATAAGGGCAACCGAGAAATCCATCATAAAATTTTGTATTATTTAATAGGAATAGTTGGCCACCAACAGAAACAAAACGAGAATTATGGCAACAAAATTGGAAAAATTACCCAGCAAGCCACCACACTTCTGGTAAACACATTCTAAAGATTTCTTTTATCAAAATCTCTCTAATACTATTTTAAATATTTGCGCAGCTAAATCCTTTGCGATCATTTAATAATTTTTTCATGTTGTAGCATGAAGCAAAAGGAGGGTGGAAGAGTTAAAGAAGCAAATAGTGTATAATTTATAAAACGAAAAACTTGAAATTGTTAAATGTGAGTCGTTTTGTAGAAAGCCAAAAAACTAAAAAAATAAAAGAAATTGTAGAACGATACTTTTAGTCCAAGCGACGTTCTTCAAGGACTTTGTGACATATTTTGTTTATTACTGTCACACCATAGACAAAGTCTATTAAGGCGTTGAGTGAAATGCTATACAAAAAGCATAAAATGTAACAAACACAAGAAAATTAAATAAAAAAGTACAAAAACAAAAATAATTTTCAAGGACCAAACTGATGAGTATTCGCTTACAATCTAATGGTGGAAAGAATTTGAAAGCTTTCAACATAAAAATGCTTGGTTTTTCTACAGCGCAAGCATAACTGTCTTTTTGTATCGTAGGCAAGGATAATGGCAACAATAATTACAACATAACACATCATAAATGTTTATAATTGTTATTCTGATTCCCTTTCATTTCTTTTTCCTTTTGTTACAATTTTCTTTTTTTTTCCATAAATATTGTCAAGCTCGGCGCTTGCCAATTTTACCATCAACGAAATTAGTTTTCAATACTTGTCTCCATTAAGCAATAAAGGTTTTAAAGAGCTTTCTTAAGGCTTGAATTTGTTTGTGACTTTATAAAAAGAATGTTGAATTTTTGTTTTATAATTCCAGAAATTATTTATATATTCCAGATGGAAAAAATTTCAGCATTCACAAAGCATAATCTAATTTGTTTTACAAGGGAAAGAAAGCAAGGAAGACATAAATAATTTACATAATTATTTAATTACTCATACACAAATAAATTCATTAAGAGAGATTAAGTCAACCATACAAAAGAATGCATGAAAAAATATTCATGGCGTCTGTTTGCTAAAGATTATTATTTTTTATGGTGGAAATTTCCTTTCTTGTTCTTGAGTTTCTTTAATGAATTAAATGTCGAAAATTTATTTACTTGTTTACCACACAAACATACTCAACAGTAGATAAATAAAATAATCCTTGAAATAAGAGGCTTTTGTAAGCAATGAATAGATAATGTCAATACTAACAAGGACTGCTACGCAAGAATAAACCATTACCAAAAATATATAATGGGGGCTATTCTGCGTTTCGATTTGAATCGAAATTTTCTCCGTCTGGCAATTTTGGTATTCTGCGTTTCGATTCCGCTCAGTTTCTTTCGATTGTAGGTATTCTGCATTACGATCGTAGCTCCGTTTTTCTCAGTTGTGTTTTTGTTAACGGAGAAGTTTTTTTATCTGTGTTTTTTAGTTAAAAACTGTAAAATTGAAAAAAATGTAAGTAGAAAATGAAATAAAATGCCCAGAAGCGATTAAAAAAACACTTAATAATATTTTTAATTAATTTATTTAATGAAATGAATGTTTAATAATGTTATAGGTTAAAAACAACAACACCAGAGCAGTATGAAAAATTGGCAAATTTAATGGCATCTAAAGCAGACATTACATGTGGATACCACCAGCGATCAAAGGAAGAAGTAGCATCATTCTGGGAGGAAGTCATAGTAATCCTCAATGCATTAGGTCCTCCAACAAAAAATGCCAGTGCATGGAAAAAAGTAGGTATGGTTTGTGTATAATTATTGCAGAAATTAATATCAATTTATAGGTTTGGATTGACTGGAAGTGCTACATAAAGAAGAAGTTGTCAGCAAACAAAAGGGAAATGATGAGCACCGGAGGAGGCCCTTGCCGCTTGCAGCGTATTAGCACTTTGGAAGAAAAAGCAGTAGAGTTGACGGGGCTAGTAACCAGTACATCTGGCATATGCGGTGCAGTAAACTTTGGTGTTGCCTGTGAGGTTCAGGCACTGGAAAATTCAGAAATGGATATTTCCGCACGTTCTGAAGACATACCAATCCTTTAAAAAAAGAAACAGGGCCCTAAAGAAACAACTTTGGGCTTGTTAATGGAACAATTAAATTCTCAAATAAATTTTCAAAAAGAATTTTATCAATTCTTTGTTTAAACGAAAGTTCTTTTTGAATCTGTAAAAGTAAATTATTTTCAATATTTACATATTTCTTGCACAATAAAAATTACAATTGACAAACATACAATTGATCGCTCATTTCAAATGGATTGGACCTATCTCTAATTTTGAACTTTTCAACCGAATAATACAATGCCTCTTTATTTCTCATTTTGTTCTCCTCCCTCTCCAACAATAATGCAGCTGTTATAGACTCCATTCCTCCTTGAAATTTAAAATTTTTATTAAAAGTTTTGTTGTCTTTACATACTTCATCACAACACTATTAATTTTTGTTAATTATGTACCTTTATATTCACAAGATTCTTTGCACTGTAATAAATTTACAAAGAACTAATTTGAGTTTGTTTTTATATTTTTTTATTTTATTTAAGAATATTTTTATTTAACTTTATCAACAACTTATTTTTATTATGTATAAATAAACTTTTTGCATTAAATTTGACATTTGTTTATGAAAATGATAACAAACTTGTCTATTTTCCTATTTCATTTCCACATTCCACAGTGATGCTATTACTTTTGTAAGCATTGTTGTCTTCCTCTTTTTCTTTCGATTCCGTTTTTCTGCAGAATACCAATTTACGATTGCAACGGAACTGAATGCGGAGACATAATCGAAACGTAGAATAGGGGTGAATAAATATTTTTCAATGTAATGCAAAATTAAGTTCTAAAATGTGAAGCAGAAATGTTAATTTAAAATGATTTGATCTAAGAAATAAATACAAAATAATACTACATCGCATCGAAATCCTGAAACGATGAAAATTTTCTGAGAAAACGCATTTAAAATATTTGTCTACATCAGAATAATGTTCTATAAAAAATGTTTTATTGAATCTGTTGAAATATTCTTCTCCCGAGTTAGAATTATTTCTTACGAAAAATGTTGCTCGGAATAAAGGCAATTTCCTGTGGAAAACTTTGCTCTGAATCACAGCCATTCTTCACTAAATTGTTGCTTCAATTCAATTGCTTTAAATCAGTTTAATTTTCCATAGATATTATCGCTCTCTATGAAAAATATGTTTTTTAATAACAACAACTTCAACAAAAAATTCTACGATGATTCATTTATTTTGTGTATAAAAATTACATCCCTCCAGATTAATTTCCCAAAAAAAAAAAAAATTTAACTCAATCAAAATCAATTTTGAATAGAAAATGTTGTTTTAAGTCAGAATCATTCATATTCCCTACAATAAATATTGTTCTGTATTAAAATCAGAGTCCCATTTCAATTCAATATGAGCGACAGTTAAATCCTAATTATAATTTCCAAAGTTATTACTTTTTTATATACAGAAGGACACCCTTCATTCTAACTGCAGATGGAAAAAGTAAAGACCTGCTGGCACTTAAGAGGCAAGAAATATCATTTCTTTATGGCAATCATTGATTTTCAATTAGAATTTAAATTTCGCTTTAAACTATAGAAAATGAAAAATTTTCCATTCGCAAAAACCAGCGTCAAAAAGTGGGCATCTTGCATTTGATGATAATTGTAGCTGTTGTTTTACACTCATAATGCAGGTTTTTTTTATTGAAAAACAACAAAAAAGAAAGCAACAACAAGGACCTTGATATAAACAACTACATGCTCATATAAAAATATCCAAGTAAAAATGTTTAAAACACAGTCAACCACACAGTAATAAAATGGTAAAGTTAAGGCAAATCTAAAAAAGTAATCACGATGTATGAAATGCAACAACGGGGAAAAAATCATAAAATAATTGAAACAAATCAAGTCAATACAACGACACAAAACTATACAAGACATGCATACACAAAAATGAGCATTTCTTCTACTTTACATGCAGATAAATGTCAAAGAAATAAATCAGAAAATTCCATACAACTAATGAGAATAATGAATGGATAAATAGCGAAAGGAAGGAAGAAAAAATCTAGCGTGATGCATTTAAAAATTCAAAGCAGCCTTTCCAGCGAATTACAAAAGAAGAATAAATAATTGTGGTTCCTCTTAATTTTAGCAAACAGAATAATTCAGAAATTATTGCAATTTATTATCTTAAAGAAGCTTTATTGAGCGCCTAGTCAGGAAATAGCTTGATTTAAAATATTTTCGGTTTTGTCGCTAGTCATTTTTTTCATTGGTTTTTTTTTGGAACAAAACTACTATATATACAACGAAAGAAAAGTATTCTTGACTTATTCATAAAAATTATATTCGTTTTATAAAGGGTTTATCAAGCAAAAAATATTTTTGTTCATGAGACCAACAGCGCCTAAATGACTGCAATTCGAAACTAGTTTGCTACAAGGCAGTATAAATAAAAAACATACATTTAAAATACTTTTTCACAAGCAACTTTCGATTGTTGTCATATTTTCGAACGAAAGCTATTCCACACCAAAATTATATTTTTCACTGCGAATGGCTCTGACGTAAGCGAACCTTTTGCATTGAAAATGTTTTTATTCCTGGTGCCATACTATTATACACAAGTTATGCAAATTATTATTTTTGTCAAAAGTGTGTATTTGTATGTGTATCAATAACTATTTTGCCGCCTTCAAAGCCGTACTCCTCAAATATAATACAGTTTTGCCAGGCTATTTTCCAATCCTCGAAACTCTTCTGCAACGCGCTTTCTTGTATCGCCAACAAATTCTGTTTCGATTTTTCTTTTATCTCCTCAATCGTAGCAAAAGGATTTCCTTTCATCGTTTTCTTCAGTTTTGGTCAGAGGAAAAAGTCACCGGGCCCCAAGCTCAGTGACCTTTCTGAGCTAATCTGCATCGTCGTAGACGATCCTCAACAGCTTCAACGCGACGTTGTTTTTGCTCAAAATTTACTTAAAAAATAGTAAAAAAAATCGAAGAATACGCCAAGCCACAACTAACGTTTTTGTCTGTCAAAAGGAAACTGATAATCCAAAGTGGCTGATATTGGTGTATATGTATATAGCAGACATGTGTGCGAAGATAACAGAAAAAAGTCCTAAAATCCAACATACCTAACTCACGAGATCTGAAAATAACGTTTATTTTTCTATCATACCTCGTATATAGCTGTTTTAAGTGTTTCTTCTAACGCCTTAATAAGAGTTACTGAACTGCACTATTTTGCAGAGCAACACATTGCCAAGAAATTAATTTTGATTTTGACCAAAAACCATTTTTCTTCGTTCAATCATTTTTGTAAAGTAATAAATTTTTCTCGAAAATGTCATATAAAAAACTCGCCGCCCTATTTCAAAATCATGCTCTGGCAATCTATTCATTTCTGTCAACTATCAAAAAACTGATGGACTAGTGGATTTTTATATTGCGCTGCATTGAACTTTCACACAAAAGATATAAAATTTTGTGCTTTATCGCGGTCTTATATTGAAGATACAACATTTCGTTCTAGATGTTGTTGTTTCTTTTTCTCGTGTTTTTCTATGCGCAAAATAAATAACAAATATTTGTATAGAATGCATTTACTATTGGCCTCCTTTTAACTATGAAGCATGCGAATATTGCATAAGAGTAAATAAAATCTATTTACTTTCTTTTTATAAATATAGAGATACTAAGCTTCATAACATTTGCTCGTGTAAACTAATATTCCTTTCCATGAGTAGATAAGAAATAAGAAATACTTTTATAATCTCCAGCATACTTTTGGGCTGCAAGTTAGGTCATGTAAAACGTCACAGAAGATGAGGGTAGAAATACGCCGTTCACAAAGCAATGAACCATAATAAACAATATTCATGGGTGTTTAGGAAAACAAAACATCAGAGAAGAAACATTCATTGAATTAGATTTTTTCCCATGTGTATAAAAAAAGAATAATAGATACTTTGAGTTAACAGTGAAGCAGGATTATATCGAATACAAACTACCACAGCAGCAGAAAAAATAGTGCGTTGCAAGAAAAGTCGGCCATAGTTTTATGCCTAGAGGTCAAGATTCACTAACCCACACAATCGTACAATTTGTCAAATATAGTACGTGTGCTGAAAATGGAAAAATTGGGGTTCCTTAAAAATCTGTGTGACTTATAAAAATTTTCATAAAATGGTACTTTTTATGCGATCAGAGTTGCATTTTATATAGAATATTCAAATATAATTTTTGTTTTCTGACGGCAAACAAAAAAAAGTTTGGAAAAGTTTATTTTGATTCAAAATGTTGTTAAAAGTGACAAGCAGCAAACATATGTTTTTTAAAATGTGAATGGGAAATTTATGCTAAAAATTAAAAGTTGGAAAATTTTATGCCATGAACTGGATTAAACGAAGGAGATGAAATCAAATCACTGAAACTTTTTAGAAATGTTTCATATTTTATGCTTCATGTTTGTTTATTTATTACAGTGATTTATTTAAATTATTTAAACGGACTCATTTAAAGATTCAAAGTTTAAAGATGTTTAAAATAACAAAACTGGCATTTACAGCTTCACTGATTTAAAAGTGCCGATTTAATTCACGTTAGTTATGACTACCATTCGAATGCGACCAATTTGTGAATTTGCATTTTTTATTCGCACATAGAAATATTTTAAATATATTCAATTAATTTCAAAAATATATTTTAGTGCTTAAATTTTAAAATGCGCTAATGGAATATTTTCACTATGGATGGACTAACATTCAGTTATGGAGTTTTTATGGTCCCAAAAAAAGTAAATTAATGCAGCAAACAAATATATCTATATTCAAACCAAAACAATATAATACGGTAGGACCTAGAATAACTTAACCCAAATGTTGACATCATGAATAATTAAATTATTCGAGATATTTACTTTTCTCAGTAGTTTTTAAATTGAAAAAAAATACATTAATAAAATATGTATTACGTTTGCTATTGAACTTGTGTTCTTGTGAATGCAATGAAACTTTTATTATACTTTAATAGATTTTATACTTTCAGCAATGCATATTGTTACAATTTTGCATGCCACAATAAGGGAATCGAACCAATTTTTCTTGTAATTTGTTCTCCAAGATTGCATAGGATGTTTCATAACGTGGAGCGGCCAACCAAAACAACGATATTTTCTAAATAAATTATCCTACAACCGATCATCATTGCTAATAAGGAAATATTGGTAAAGTGATTTTTATTGCATAATACTGTGGCAGGCCAAGAAACGGTTGCATGGTACCAACCAACTGTTATTCTTTTACCCAAGTTAACGCAAGTTAAAGTAGATTAAGAAAATTTATAAAATTTACACAAAAAAAATTTTTTTCTACAAAATATGAGGCACGATATTTTCAAAATTAATCATGAAAATATTCGGTCACTTAAGCCAGTTCCAAGAGCATTGGTTTGGGTGTGAAAAACAAATCAGTCAAGCAACGAGCAACACAAATTTAAATTAAAACCTTAATCTGAATTGATTCTAAATAGTTAAGCCATACAAACAGAAGTATTTGATCAATACCATTTCTTATTTCTGAATATACAAGATTATATTTTATTTGTGTTTTGCTGACAATGAATAAAAAATCTCTGATTGATAAAAATATAAACTGTGCTTTGTGTAATGCAACATGCTGATATTGAAAGTATGTGCATGTGTACGTAACAAAAAGTTTAATTTTCTATCCTTTCTTTATGTGTTTCTATAATCTACCGACTAACATTTGAATATTACGACATTTCAACCCCTTTATATATAGACACAGAAGGTTTGGGTTAAGAAATATTCAATATTTTTTTAACACATGCTCAACATACAAGAGATTGGCTTACTTGAAAGTGTGTAGTGTAAAGTGCAAACAAATTCAAAGAGATACAAGTGCATAAAGAAGCACACGAGAATAAATTGAGATAAAGTTGGTGAAAATGCAATGCCATGAAATCAGCGAGCTAAGCCAAATTGTTTTATTAAATAACAAGTGATAATAACCACTGTAGAGGAGCATGTGATAAAAGGGATTGTTTTTGGCATTCACAAGTTTTAGCTGGCAACACTGTTTTATTTGACAAATTACTTAAAAGCTGATAGAAGCCTTTTGCTTAGTTTGCTAGGCTGCATTATGAATAAACTTTAAGCATGCAAATACAAATCCAAAATGATTTTCCGAAGAAAGCCACTTGATTGCAACATTATCGCAGTTACAACCTGTTGTCGAAACGCAGAAAATTACCTATGCAAATCACTGCATAGGTAATATATCCATATATACTTAATCCATATATACATAATGTAAAAATTTAAATTTATATAATTATAAATTACTAATTAACGCCGTTAAACACCGATTAAGTACCCAATGTTTTCAGCGAAACTGAAAATAGGATTATGGACCTAAACTCTATGGAGCAAAACATAAAAAACTACATATTGCGCCATCTGTTGGACGAATTTCAAACTAAAAAGAAATATTCCTCACGGCCCATGAGCATGCATATAAAATTTGGCCCAAATCGCTCTACCAGTCTTTGACTTTATCGAATTGTAGCACAGTCACTACACTTCAAACTGGCTCAAATACATTCATATGTATGAATGCATATACATACATATGTACGGATGTGTGCATGTATATATGCAAATGAGGTGACTAAGGTATGGCGGAAAAGCAAAAAAGGAAGAACATAGCATGAACTACCCAATAGGCATACGTTAAAAAGCTTCATTTAGAAGGAAAAATTAAAAAAAAGATTAAATTTTAAAATTTAAAAGTTTTTATTAATTAAAAAGATTCAAGTCAAGCCCGTTTTTATAAAACAGTTACACGCAGTTGGTAACGAAATGATTCGGCCATCTCAAACTTAAAGAAGGAAAATGAATATTAAATTGAAAAAGAGGATCATGTACGACCGTGTAGTAACGGCTTTAGCTTTAAGGCCTACTACACTTTCATTCAGCTTCCTCTGAGTAGTCGTTCTAGTTTTCCGTCAGCTGAAAAAGTACAAGGTATATTTGTGACGCATTCTATTTCATTCGACCTTTATTATTGACAGCTCTCTGATATTTACACATAAATATCTTGAGCCTACTGTAGCATTTATAGCAAAAGAATTTAAACAATACTCTTACAAATATTATTTCATTTCGATCAATTACTCGTCAAATGCACCTTTGTTTTTATAAAAAAATATAAAACGGTACAAAAACCTCACAAATTTTCTCTTCTTTTCTAATTAGCGAGTGTCTACTGTATTTCATAAGCTCATAAACTTATTTGTGTATAAATTTGTAATAAGCTTATTTGTGTCCCGGAGAGTAAAATAATTAATTTAAATATAAAAAAGTAAAGTTCGTTTAAAATATCTGCAAGCGCCATTCAAATGATTTGTTCGCTCGCTGGGTTATGGCTACATACAACTAGAACCAATTAACCAGCTTTCTTTTTCTGCTTCTAGTTGCACTAAGTAGGATCAACGCAAGCTTAAGGTTGCATACGTGAGTAAATGTGTTCTGAATGTAGAAAATTTTTAAAGTGTGCGTGTGGGGAAATGCATCGCATGTATTATGCCAGTGTTAGTAGTTTGCACGTATTCGGGAGAGTATAATTGCAAGCATGGAAGAGTAGAAAAAATAAACAAAAGCATTCAAGTGTATAGCAAACAGCACTTAACCTGGCTTAAAAGTGCAAAGCATTGCATTAACTTTGCACACTGTGCATAAGCTATCATCACACATCCAGGCAGTCTTTTAAAAGGCTTACAGGACGGCCGTACGTAAGCAAATGCATTTATGAGATGAGGCTGTCCGACGTAGTATGCTATCTTGTTGCAGGAAAACTGTAACTGTTAGAAAAATCTCCTTATTCCCCGCCCACATTATTAATTTTTGTTTCGTTGGTGTTTCTTCATTACATTTGTTGCGCATTGCATTTGAGTAAGTATCTTGAAACTCTCTTAAGTAATTTTAGCTTCTTTCCATAATTTTATCGCATTCTTGCTTGTAGTCTTGTCTTTCTGTCTTACATTAATTAGCAATGTGCAAAAATGGATGCAAGAAATAATTGCAGAGTATGTGACACTGTGTACACCAGCACTTTTCTTACTCTTTTAACAATACATTTAGGAAATGCCTAGGCAAAAATTACGGTCGTGGACAAGTGCCTAAGTACAGGCTTCTTACTTCATAACAGATTAATCAAATATTATCCAAATATGAATTGGATTTTATTAGCAAATAATTTTCTTAAAATAATTGTAATTGCCAGTATATTTTTTAATAATTTTCTTTTTCCACCAAAAAAATGTAGAAGGTTTTTGAGAATTAAATAAGATGGAAATAAAAATTTCATTAATATGATGTAAAATCTCTTCTATGACTGAGATAGCAAAGCAACAAAAATTTATTTTTAATAAAGTAATCAAATTAATTATTTTTTAATAATTTTGTTTGGGAAAGCTTAAAAAAGTAAATGTTTATATCAATAAGAAGGAAAACATTGTAATGACATTTGTAAATCATTTTTTTTCTTTTTTAATGTTTGCATACTCTTATACTTCTGCAACAAAAAATTAAATTGCGTGTAAGTATTCAGATAGTGTTTAATATACCGAATACAAGTCCAGTATGTCCTCGTAACACCAGCTACGAGAACATGTTACAACGTTGCTTCCAACAATATAAAATTTCAAGTTTGTTTGTTTAGTGTGGAATATGGGCTGGGGGAATATTAGTTTCTTGCAAGTAAGTATAAAAATGTATGAACGCATTTTTATGTATGTCTGTATGTATGTTATATGTATGTTTGTATGTCGCTTGTTAAGGCGCATACAAAGTATTGTTTACAAGTGTTAACGCAGTTTTTAAAATATTTAACAAGTGTGAGAGTGGAATGTGAATGTTGAATGAACAGAAATCGACTTTTTTTGTTTATGTTTCTTCATTACCAAGTTGCAATTATTATTAAAAAAATTATACGATATTTTATATATTTTAAACGAAATAAACGACGAAGCTTTTATCATAGTAATAACTGATTTCTTACTTCAGTATTTCAGTAACAAATACAGTACTTCTTTTCCTTGTACTCTCTGCCCTTCCGGACAGCAATTAATGAAAAGGAATAAGATTTTTCTATATGAAGTTCAGGCAATGAAGTTAATCGAGATCGATGTCGGGTTTCCCTTTACCATACAAGTACATGTGCATTATAAGCTTGCACTGCTACATCTAAAGCGTGAAGCTGAAAACACATTCCATAAATCGACCCGCATTTTCCCTTTTAAACATTCTGTGTTTTAAGCTGTGCTTTTCTAATTTCACGATACGAGGGTGAGGTGAAAAGTTTTCAGCCTGATAAAGAACAACTTATTTTGTATTTTTTTTTTTGCATTATTTTTCCACATCATCTCGAATAAGCATCATTTTGTTTTATTGATCAGCTGTAGTGTAAAACTCTTTTTTAATAATTGAAATAAATGTTTACAAAATTGTAAAGTAAAAGAAAAAATTTGTAGAATTCATTGAGTTTATGGTAATAATATTATGTGAATAAAGAACCTGCAAAAATCTGCACAAGGGGGCGAAATACGGGTGGTTCGCATGTACTAATAATAGTACAACAGTGATGACACTCGTTTAATAAAGGCTTAATTATCAAAGCTTACTATGATTTTTAATAAAAGTAAAACAGGTGTCCTCGAGATCTCTTGTTTCGATCCTTGTACGACGTATTGACAGGTATTCTTCAAATCCGATTGGTATAAAACTGTACTAATTTCTAACAAACATCACACTTTTTAAAGTACAATATCTACCAACGTTACTGAATTTAAATAAAAAGTATAAAAATTTAGTATTTAGTATTTTTTAAATAATACGAACAAACACAGATTCCTCGAATTCTGTGCTTCAAAATGTAACAAAATATTAAAACTGCTAACTTAACAGACTGTAAGAGAAAACTGTTAAAAGTTCACAGCAGAGAGGAACTCTAAATCAAAGCTAACTGATAGAACTTTCTTCACGCATTACCCGTTAAGCCTAATATTTAATAGATAAGCTACATGCGTTTTAGGTGTGAAAAAATTGATCATTACATGGTTAAAACCTTCTAGAGAAGAAGGAACGAAATACACCTAATACTGTTTTTACATGGTTCATACTTTCCAAAAAAAAAAAAAAAATCATGCAAAAACACAATGCATATTTAGACTCGATTCTCGATTTTTGAACATAAACATGCTGTTTTGTTTCCAATGTGTTCTTTTTTCTACGGCCAGTACACGATGTCGAGATTGATCGGAAACTTATATGAAATCATAAAAAAAAATTGAAAAATCTTATGAATTTTTCGAATTAAAAGAAAATTTTACATTTTCCGCCATAAAACAATAAAAAGAAAAGATGGAAAAAAACAGAAAGAGGAAGGAGATTTTTTTTAATTACACTAAAAAGATCGTGTAAAAAGAGGATGGGTGCTCACTTTTCGCATTTAGAACAGACTCAAATGGTTTTGCCGTAGGGAACAAACTGATATTATTTTGTAGAGAAAGAAAATGACAATACATAATAAAGGATTATTCATTTCGCGGTTTCAAAAGTATAGGACTGGAATTCGACATCTGTCAAACTAAGTTGCTAAACCAATTTTTTTCTTTTCAATTGAAAGTCTGACATTGACGAAAATGTATCGCTTAACTATCACATAACACATAAAAATTATCAAAACATACTACAAAAATGGTGATTCTACCACAGCCACATATCGCGCTTTAAGAGAAGATTATTTTGGTACATAATGTGTGTGAAATTAAATTTCGCAATTTATCATCACGGAAACAAATCTCATGATTTAACAGACTTCTATTAACGTAATAACATAGCACTGTTAGACTTGTAATTCAGGGAATGCACATTCTAAATGGAATTCTGACCACATTTATTTACAGAATAAAAATAATTAATGCTGGGACAAGTGGGCAAGTTTGTAAAAACACCATAATCGATTAGAAACACACAACGGCAATTAAGATTTTTTACATTTAGAAGTTATACAAATCTTTAGGAAAGAAGTCAAAATTTGAGGAGAACAGAAGGAGTTGGGCGGCTAAAAATTTTTCGGAAATAATACATTTCAGCTCCTGTGATGATACCTAATCACCAAAATATTTAACATTTTCCATATAAATAAAAATGCAAAAAAATTAACAAAAGTGAATTTTCAATTCTTTGGATCTTAGATCATTTTTTTATAAAATAAATTTTCTATTTTATTTTTTTTTTTTTTAATATTTTGCTACCACTATGGGTAACTTCTTTAGAAAAACATTAAATTGATAATAAAAATATATATAAATATAAATAAAATATTAATATTAATAATAATAATAATAATGTGTCATATTGTGTATGCAATGTTTAAGCAATTTTCAGTTTCATATAATAAATCGAAAAGTCTGCTGGTATATTGGAAAAAAAATGAACAATGCCACAAATTTTTTTCTTAATACCTTGTAAATTAATATTGTGTTCATAAAAATACGTGTCTGCTGCCGTGCTTTTTATAACACCTACATATGTGTGACAAACTGTAGATCAGATGCTTCTGTTATAATGAAAAACAAAGAAATTTCATTGGCATGCCTTGAAATAAAATATTTTTTTATATTTTGTTAATGAATTTTTTCAAATTATAGAATAGACAAATTATTGCAGTGAACTCGGAGAAACGCGATCTACTTTTGCTTCAGAAAGTTCAAGTTTTAGATTGCATTTGGTATAACACACTTCAATCTTTTTATCCTTTTTTTTGAATTGAAAATAATGTAATTGATTTTCAGCTTTTAAGGATTTTTCAATCCTACTATTTCTAAGCCATTCCCACGTTTTTATGTATGTAAATGTGTGTACCTACAAATACATTCATTATTAAAAACTAACAGAAAAGGTTCTAAGTCATAATTGAATTCATACAAAATAGAGGGCGGCTAAAAATAAACCGTGATAATTATATATAAGGATAAACAAAAACAAATGGAGAAAAATGGATAATATTTTAACTGATTTTTGTTTTTCGGGAAATTCCCTTCGGAAACTCAGTAAAGATTGGCGAAATATTGGAATTTACAAACAAATAAGGAAGTAATCTATTGCGTAGATTGAAAAGAATAAGAAGGATTTTGTTAAAAGCATTTCATTCAAAGGATTTATATAAAATTTTAGAAATTATTTTAGTAGTTGGACATTCACTGGACGAACGAAATTAAATTTCGATGAGCTCTTCTTTTTTTCGGCATTTTCTTCGAGGTTTCTTAACCTGACGTCATTTTGATGTACACACATCGCTACTGTGAGCCCACATCTCAACGCTTAAGGGCTCGAAAAACATCCTTTGGCTTAACTTTAGTTACTCCTTCTTCAAAAACGCATTCACCGCCTCCAGATTCTTGTTCTACTTATAATTTTTTGAAAAAATTTCACATCTTAGAGTCTTAAGCCTTGACCGGTAAGGTTTTACAGTTGTCAATGTAAAAAACTGAAAGTTCATGTTTTTCTGCACTTGGCATTTCTGGACATTCACGTTTCCGTTAGTCCACTGTATAAAAGATGGAAACAGATTATAAAAGGTACGCTTTAGCTGTTTCTGTATACATTGTTTTTAAATTTTTTCTATTATTTTTTTATGCCTTATAAACAATAAATAAAATAAATAAAAATAACAAATAGAAGCAAACAAGAAGAAGTTTTAAAGGTTACTTTATATGGCGAAACCAGACTTTATTATTCGTTTTAATAATAAAACTAATTATTTATTTAGCTCATATCTCTCTGAAAATATTATAAGCCAGAAAATATGAATTTAATAACTTTAAAATAATTTTTCATTGAAATATTACGAAACTTTCACTATTTAATTTTAACGCATTTGGAAAAACAAATAATAAAAAATAATATTATTCTTAGTGGTTTAGTAAATTTTAAGGAGAAAAAATTTTAGTAATTTCAAAAATTACCTGCAATAATCTTGATTAATTAATCAATTTAATAATTTCTTACAAAATTCAAAAATTTTATAAACCAAATTAAAATTGAGGTCAAACAAAATATTTTAATAATAAATGAAACAAAAACGTAAAATAATATTGAATAAATTATTGAATTATAAAAACATGCCGTACACTTTGAATGTCAGTTTGGTCTGATGGTGCGCTTAAGGGCTGGCTCATGGTGTTTAATAACAAGATCTGGTAGGCAATTTACAATTTACGATTTCCTCTTGGAGGCAAAATATTTACAATGTTTATGAATTCGATGAAACTTCTTATAAATAATGAAACTTCTTGGATATAAAGCTTTAGGGAATTTGCTAAAATAATGCTTTAAAAGGACATTTCATCTATTTTTGAATTCACAAAGCAAAACCCATTGAAGACAAAAACAATTGAAAACAGCTTTTGGTGTGGGCGGCTTTTGTTTGTGTGTGTTAATCTCTTTAATGCACATGTTAAGGGGTGCCGTTTATATTAAATAAATTGTTTGTATAAATTTAAACGGGTGTGTGTTTTTATATAAATAACAATGAATTGTTCATAACCTTATTTTGAATATTGTAAAATATAATTAAAATCTTTGCGAAAGAAATTTAAAAAAAAATAACATTTCTTGGTAAAGTTTAGCAGGCTTTAAACATTTTTTAAAAGCTAGACATTAATCTTGATATAATTTGTGGTTGTTTGCAGAGCATGAGACAAAATTAAATCGGCACAACAGTAACACAGAGCAATGGAATACATATGAGCTATGGAAAATCCCTTAGCAAAATCTCTCCTAAAAAATAAGGCAACTTAAATGGCTTCACATTCTGGACAGGCCATTTCGGAAATATTTGTGTTAAATCTTTTTCCCCAAATTCATATAACAATTAAATAAATGGTTTTATATAATTTTAACCAACACTCGCAATGTTTATTTAAATTTTCACCAGTATAGCCTGAAGGGAAAATATAACTTAGTCTCAAAAATTTCCAATTTTATAATACATCGCTAGTCTTATGCCACAAGGCTCCAACCACAATTTTTTATTTTTATTTTTTTATTTTGATTTTTTTAGTGATCATAATGCATCTCTTATACTAATACTAGCTAGAACCTTTCAACATGTGGCAAGCTCTAGCGAAAAAGTAGTGGCGAAAAAGGCATATCCAGAGTCCTGTTCCCTGCCCTTCTCTTTCGTTTTCTAATTTAGTGAGCAAAAACTAAAACTTCCATGTCTGAATTCAAAGTCAATTCATAAAAATGAATTGAAATAAAAATATTCAGAAACATAAATTGGAAAGAGATTATTTAACTACAACAACAGAGTATGCATGGATTTATGTGAGCGAATATTCGAATGTATGCACGGTTATATTTAGTAACGTTTACCTTCAAATTACCGTCATTGTGTTTAAAGCTTTTCCACTTCTGTTGCATTAGTTATGGTTGGTGTTCTATAATTATAAGCTATTTGTTATATAATTTTCCGTGGCGAAATGTGCACAGGAATTATTACGAGATTAAAAGGCATTTACAATGGCGCACATTGTAATATTCATAAAAGTGACTGTAATTCGTATGGTTGAATTCACTTTTGTACGTGCTGCAGATAATGACCATTAATTAATAATATTTCAATTCTTATCTATAATCTCTAATTTAAACTCATTGAAATGTTGAATTTTCAATGTTGTGAAAAACTAAGCAAATAATATAATTATAATTGTTTCAAACTGTGTACAGGAGGCCGCCGAATAAGTGAATTTATTTAAAAAGTTTCTAATTCCGCTTTGTTTTTAATTTTTTTTTAGTTTAGTAGTGGGACTAGCACGAATAGTAAGGATTGATATCCAAGCAGTGCAGTCCACGTCCCCAGCAAAAGTGATTATGAAAAGGAGTAGGACGATGATGCCTGCCACGATGTCCTTTGCAAAATAATGAAATTGCGTATGTAATACAATGTCATATAATGTATGTCCCAATATTCACATTGTAAATATTTAAATAAATTATTAAATATTTTCATTTTACGATAACGTAACAGCTGTAAAGAGCTTGTTATTCATCAGCAGTTGTTTCCTTGTTATTACAGTGAGAAGCTAAAATGCAGAAAATTTTTTAAGTAGACACATAATTTTTTCAGTAAATGGCATTACACTGCAAAAAATTTGTGGAAAAAATAGCAGATAAAGAATAGTTAGTGAATATCATGAAACATAAGCCTGATATCGGCACACTAAGATACTATTTGAATATAACAATACTCAGTCAAAAGGGGTATTGGGGCAATTTGCTCGTCAAATAAACAGTGCTTAAATTCACCACAATTAGCAATTCAAGTAGATGAACTCATTTATACAGTTTTATATGTCCTTTTATATTATTGTAATTTTCCAATCAGTATAAATAAAGCAACGTAGTTATACACGCTCTGTATAACTCATTCTTTAGGACTTCTAATATCTGTCACTTTGAACCAATTGCAAATACATATTTCGAATTTATTATTCCAAATATAGATTAAATTAAAATGAATGCAATCAATGTTTAGCCGTTAAACAAAAAAACTATGAATATAAAATTGTTTCCTATTGGAATACATTTTATTCGACTCAAAGAAAATTATTAAATTAATTTATTTTTAAAGACTACCGTTCAAGACCTTTCCAGTGATATATAACATGTTGCATTTGGTTTTACTTGCACAGCTTTTATTTGTTATAAATTCAATAACGCAAAACTTCCTACCACGCGCTTTTCACACCATCAGGGCTGTTCTCAATACCAAAATTTCGAATTTCGTAATTTTTTGTTGTGTTGGTGGAAAGTGAGAGTATATTAAAGTGATTCAAGTGTGTGACACAGAAGAAATTATTTTTAAATTTTTTTCAGAGTCACTCATACCAGCATTATAATAATAATAAACACTAACAAAATGATTGATGAATGTTTTAACATATTCGAGATAGTCAATTCTCTAAAGCAAACTGCGATAGATACCTTGAATTAAATATGTTTTAAAAAAAAACGCATGCGATATTAGTTTTTCTCTTTAAATATTAAAATTTAGAATTTAAATTTAGAATTTCTAACTTTTTGTAGAAATTGGCTCAATCCATCTTAACGATTCATCCTCATTAAACTTACATGGCCACGAAGGCCAAATTAGGCTTTTAAGCTGTATTTATGGAGTATCTGAATTGTATTTGTGGAATTTTTTAGAAGGTTTGGAAAATGTGGCTAATTGCAAAATGCTCATACATGAGTACATGAGTTAGTGGATTTTAATATTTTTTTAACATTTTGCTCGTGAAATATTTAAGTGTAACAAATTAAAGAAAAAACAAAAGTAGAAAAATATTTAAAATATAAAATAAAACATTAATGACCTTTTAAGGTGTAATTTTAAAAAGAATCAAAATATTAAAGAAACTACTGTTAAGTATACAAGTATTTTCGAGATTATTCTTTTTACTTTTCACACTATTAACTGGGCTTTAACACTTTTGAGACATTTTTTCATTACGTTGTGTTATTAACGTGGACAAAAAGTTAAATTATACAAGAGTTTTCTTAAAATACAGCGCAGACAAAGAAGCCATTTTAGATGGTAAATTAAAAATTGACGCAGCATTGAGAGGGCACGTTAACAGTTGTAGTACAAGTTGTGATGTTAAGGGAAGAAGAAGAATGTTGCGTAAATATAAAAACTAGAACAACTTGTTTTTTGTATTTTTATTTTTTTAGCACTTCTAATTCAAACAAAATTTTTTTATTTTATAAATTTTTTGATCGCTTTATAAACGAATACATTCATATATTTTTATCATTTTTATTTAAAGTAATTTCACATTTTTTTGAATATTTTTTTTATGTATTTTTGCCAATATATTCATTTTGTGTGTATTTTTTATTTACAATTATTTGTTAAAGCACACACATCCGTTATTGCACGATTATTAAATAGTTGCTACATCCCGTTAAATCTAAACGGTCAGCAAAGTTGAACTAACGGTAAACAACTGAAATGAGTGCTCTTTTGTCATTACCACGAATGTTACGCAGTTTCTTTTTTTTATTTTTGTCATGCTCCTTTTACCTTTTTTGCCTTCGCAAAGGATATGTGGTACACAAAAAGGATGCAGACAACAACACGACGAGTAGCGCAACATACACGAATTTAACAGGCAATAAATTGAAAACAACAAAACCCAAATACAAAAGCATTCCAGAATTCAGGAAAAGTTTCTGCCCAACGACAACAGAGAGCAGTATCGCAAAAAATTATTTCGGCTACTTTTTCGCTCTCCATGTGAAGAGCTTAATTTTCTCAATAAAAATCGCGCCAAAAATTCCAAAACGATGAAAACAGTTATTTTAAAGCTAGTGTTTCCGTAAAAGCCTTTCTAGTGTGCAATGATTATTGTACGGCAACATGAGGAATTCGACACTTCTTTGTTTCCCCCCGCTGTGATTCAAAACACATGAAAATAAACACAAACGAAAATTTTATTATTTTCCCTCTTAACGTTTCATCTCATGTCATTTCTTCTCTCTTTTCTTAAGCTTTTTTGAGAATAGAAAATTAGAAGTGAAACACCAACGAAAAGCTTTATTATATTCCAATTGCATTCTTGCATTCAAAGTTACCGTTGCGCTAAGTTTGGTTAGTTTTCTGCAAGAATGCAGAGATTTCACTTGCACATAAAAAATCACAATGGAAAACCCCTTCAATCAGTTGCATCAAAAAAGAGTCAGCAATACTAAACAAATTATACATATATATATATAACATATATATATATATATGTTTCCTACAAGTATACTCAAACAAAAAAATGTACCTGTAATGTATCATTTAGACTTCATATAAAGCTGTATAGTTTGCACTTCGGGCTTAAATAGTGAAGCGAATGAATTAACAGAAGATTTAAATAGTGTCCAAAAATTAACACAAGATCACCAAAATTGTTCTATCGTTTAGCCCTAAACAGACAGCTGTTTTTAGGGTACAAATTGCAAGAAATGTATATCTAGCATTCATTTTGGAATACAATTCAAATATTGCATTAATTATGGGGTACTGTACAAATATTGTGTTCATTTTGGGGCACCATGAACGAGGTGTGATCAAAAAATAAGAAAGCATATTATTCCAAAAGCATAAGTAGCCAACAGCTCCTGTTTCGATTTTCTTCTCATCTCCTCAATCGTAGCAAAACACTTTCCTTTCATCAGTGTCTTCAGTTTTGGGAAGATGAAAAAGTCAGTGGGGCCCAAGTCCGATGACCTTTTTGATTAAATCTGGATCGTTGTTGACGAAATTCAACAGCTCCCATGCAACGTTGTTTTTGCTCAAAATTTTTTAAAAATAGTACAAAATCGAAGAGCACATCAAAACACGACTGACATTTTTAACATACACAACTCACGAAATTTGAAAATAATGGTTGTTTTTTTATTACACTTCGTATTAGATATTTTATATCATAATTTTATACATAATTTTACGTTTTTAAGGTGTGAGTTTAAAATAAAATAACTGCTGATAAAAACAGATGATAAAAAGCATTTATGTATATTTTGTGAAATATGTATGTAACAAAAATGTTCAGTTGCCAGATTTCTAATTAATCTGCTAAAGAAACTAAAATTTTTTTATTTTAATATCTTATATAATTAGGAAGCCGTATTTTTGTCTTTTTGTTGTGTTATACAGCTGTTAAAAAAAGGCAATGCACTTTTTTCTAATTTGTGTTCTTTTCTCGTTATATAAAAAATTGCATTTTCACAGAGCGGGCTAAACATTTTAAAAAGGCACCTTTTCGTAGGGAAACATTTTAAATGTAGAAAAGAAAACGCCATAAGATGCGTTAATGAACTAATTTGGTATTCTAAACCATGGACACAGGTCTTCCGCAAATCATATTGAAAAAGTGGCAATACGGACACCATAAGATTAAAAATGGCAATCCTATGCTTTATCAAATGTCAAAATAGATATAAGAAAGTCAGCAAGAAATTTTGTCAGCAGTTGACATTAATGATTCCGGCAATGATCAAATAACTATAGCGAGACAAATAAGAAATGAAATAAAAAATAATTTGTTTCTGAGATCATAAAAATATTATTAACATTTTTAATGGTTAAATAAATATTGCTGTATTTATACAAACAAAATTTTTTTTGCACTTCGTCGGCATAACAAAACTTACACCTAATAAAAAAGGGGCCACTCAATACGATAAAAATATACATATATCTCTTATATATACTTATGGTTAAATAAAAAGGAACTTCATTATTAACTTATTATTATTATGTTTTGTATAAAATAAATAAAAAAATATCATATATCCCATATCGGATTTACATAATTTTCTTAAGTTACTTTTAGAAAATGCTTGCGCAAGATATTTGCGTTAATTTCACAGTTTTGACAAGCGCTTCCGCAAACCACATGGTAATACCAGACTTGCGCAAATAAGATGCGTTAAGACACATGCGTAAACAAGAGTACTAAAAGTTTTATTTTGCGAGCAATTCCTAACGCATCGCAATCGAGAGTAACGGCCCTGTCTTATAGGGCGTTTTCTGCCATGTTGATTTTTCGGAGCAAAAAGTGCAATGACATTCACCCTGTGAAAGGGTGAAGAAAGGAACACAAAATTTTCCTTTTTGAGTGTAAGGTTGCCTTTTTTTTGTAGAAAAGAAAACGCCATAAGTTTTTCACTTCAGCGATACATCATCCAAGCTCGCTGATTATCAATTTTTGTTACGCAGTAATAAGTGAATTTAGTTTATGCTTTTTCACAAATCAAACCTGACCTTTTTAATAAAAATAAATAAATTTTAAATCCTAAAGTGGACCGTGCAGCGAAAGTGTAGTTCAAACATTGTTTATAAGTTTTAATGACAAAAATAAGTAACGATTACTTTTTTTAAAAGCTTGATTAAGTTTTCTTTGAGGGGACAATGCTTTTTCACTCACTGTCTCATCTTTATAACAATATGCCTCGAATACAACCATAAGAAATCAAAGACTGTAGACGATACAAACGATATATGCCAGTGTATGATGCTACTATGGCAACCATATCAGCATCATCTTCAACATTAGGTGGTATCAGTTGTCCAAAGCCCAAGGCCATTTCACTAAAAGTATGATTCTAGCGAACAAGTATTTTCATGTTACGATATTGTTATTGTTGCTGTTTGTGCTCGCAAATAAAATCAACCAAAAGCACATAAAGAAGATGCATTCGATGAGTGCATTTATGCACAAAAAGCGCATACACTCTTCCTACGTAAATATAAGTACATGTAACACATGCAGTAGAAATTTCTAGGTGCATTGCAAACAAAATTTTCAGATAAAATTACACTACGAAAGTTGTAAAATAATAATAGTTTAAATGACAAAAATCGTAAAAAAATTTTAAAAAAAAATATTAAAAAAATTCATGTTTCAGTCAGATCTTTTCAAAAAAAAAAAAATTATTTTAATTCTGTACTCATTTTGACTTTCGACACTCATATTAACTTTGTTCTGATAATAGTCAATAAGACGTGAGTTAATAACGTGAGTGACGACAAATACATTTTTACAAAGTATTTTTTCTATAATTTTATTTAAATGCTTACAATTGGCCCAAGTGTCCTGTTTCTTCAGGTCAGGTTCCCGCGCCTGGTATATTATACACACATTATAGTATAGAATGGTAGCAAGCAGAATAGAGAAATAGTTGAGGGCATATGAGGAAGGCGTATGAAGTGACAACATGCCATTTACAAAAAAAACACTACAATTTTCACCAGAAAATAATATATAAAACCAATCAATGGTCTCAGTTCTTGTTTCCTTTACAAACCTAAGAAATTATTGTCATGTTTTGGAAAAATTAGGGGAACTGTCAAATATAAAACAAAGTAACGAAGGCCGCATATTGCAGAATAATGACACATTTTTTCGCCTCAACTGCGAAAAAGATGCAATTAATTGCAGTTTGGTTTATAAAAGTTCGGCAGATAAAATAAAAATGTTTAATTATATATAGTTGCCACATGCGTGTTGTGGCTGTTTAAATATTTCGTCCTCGATTCATTTGTATATATTTTTGCATATTTTATCATTCGGAGCATATTTTAGCATATTGCGCTTTCAAATTTATATTAATTGCCTATTTTTAATTTCCATTTATTATAAATAAAAAAAAATACAAAACTTTATGAATTTTTTTCTCAAATTTCCTAAAGCTTCGAAAAGTTTCGGAACCTGATTTGGTTCCATGCTGTTTTACACAGTCTTATCAAAATGGTGTTGTAGGCGCCACACTATTATACAAATATAAAGCAAAAAATTTTTTTTGATCCAGCGGTTTTATGTAAATACTAGTCTGAGCACATAGAAATGTCCATAATGCCTTGCAGATCGTACTACGCATCGAAAAAAAAACCAATCAGATGCATTTTTAGGGAGACTATCCAACTTTTTCGGCACACATGCCATATTTGACAAATCATACGAATGTGTAGCATAGTGTATCATGGCCTTTAGCAATTAAAGAATATCTAAAAAATGTATTGCCATTTTTTATAATTTTTCCCGATACTTGCAGTTAATTTGGCGTTCGATGATAACAAAGAAGAAATCGATTAACCAAAAAATAATAAAGTAACCAACTTATGGATAACTTATAATAAATCATTCTATCGGATAAATATATAAATTACTAATCTTTTAAACAACGATTAAAAACCGTATGATTATAGAGAATGCAGTTTTTCTAAGAATTAAAATTTGGAAATTTTATATCAAAGTTGCCTACTGGGGATTTTCTTTGAATAAAGATTTCCATACAGCGATAGACTACTAAAAAATCGGCCTGTCTTCCAATGTTTTACAGTTTTTACCGTATTCACATTAGATTATATTATATTTAATACTGTAATATTAAAATATTTAAACGATCATAATTAGGTAATAGCGGGTCTTTTTTAGCTACTTTTACTAAAAGTCGATCAATAAATATTTAAACGATCATCAATAAATAGTAACAGTTCATCGCATATTTTCTTGATGACACTTACAAATTAAATATAAAGCACAGCATTTTTTTTGTATTGATCGTTTAAATATATATTCATATGTAACCATCCATGTAGGTAATGAATGCAATGACTACGTACAATTTTAGTATTATGCAAATTCAAAGAAATATAATTGATGCCGGGCCCACTCTGCGGTTAACAAATACCTTGCGGGGTCTTAATCACGAGATTTAATTTATATTTTTAAAGTTTGAAATACGTATGTATGTACATGTAAAGTTATAGCAGTTTTAACAAAGTTGGCGCGTAAGCCTTCTCTGATTTACTAAATGTCACTGAGTTCTGAATACTATAGTTATAATGATTCTTTGTTTTTGCGCTTTTCAAGAACAATCCTTATGTCAATTAATGTGGAATTTTCTAATTACATGTTATTTACCATTTATTTCCTCAAAGAAGTGAGACGTGTCATATTTACTGACACGCTTTCCTCCAAGATGTTGAATAGTGTAAAAAGGCTATTAGGCCTTGGGTTCCCATTTTTCGTTTGCATCATGTGAATAAACTTTCAAAAGCATATTCAAAAATATTTCCATGATTTTAAAGAAAATATTACCAGTTTTCCTGGTTACAATTTCTAAAACACCCACTAAATACCATCCATTTTCGAACTGACAATATAAATTTCAACAAAACTACAGGAGTAATTTTTTTATTAATACTTTTATCATAAACTTTCAGAGGAAAGTTATTTTTGAGAGCATTCGCTGTGCAGATAAGATTAAGATTAAATTGAAACAAGTAAGCCAATGGCTAGCAAGCAAAGATCATAAATTAATCATTATGCATGGAAAACGGCAACCAATTGTAAACATTTCTTTAGACTATACATCCATACATACATATATGTATAGCACATACATATGTGTTTATATCTGTTGCATTTCTGTGTTTTAATTTTTATCATTAACGCATCAAATAAAACTTTGAGTCAATAATAAATTCACAAGTTATTGTTTCCACAATCATATTGACCACAATTGGAAAGCATTAAAGTAAATTGAATGAAATAAATGGCAACAAAAAATGAAAACTAATATTTTGCTGCTTTATTAACCAGGCTATTGAACTCGAAACAGAGGCAGGCAATTGTTGTCTTGTTGGCCAATAAACATAATAAATTTGCCACTTTTACTAAACCAAACCGACAACCATACAAATGTACTAATAGAGATAAGAAAGTGTGCACAATAAGCATTCATGCATTCATTTCTACAGTGTTGCATATAAGTTGTCGGCCGATTTATAATAAAGCAACAGTAACAATTAAATAGCCACGAAAACATTAGCTTCCTAAGAGCAATTCAAAACATCAATAACTTGAAAAAATTCTGCGAAAAAATACTGGGACAAATCGGATGATGGACCGAGCAGAAAAACATAAGAGATTTTATACAAATGAAAGGAAAATAGTAAGGTGTGGGAACTATATTTAAAAAACACTCCGCGCAACTGCAGATTTAACTTATTGTAAAGGCTGCCAAAACTAAAATGCACAATATTTATTATAAACGAAACAAAAGTTTACGGAGTATTATTTTGATATTTTTATACCCTTCTCCAAAAAGGATGGAAGGGTATAAATAAGTTTGATATAGGGGATGCAATTTCAATAAATATTGATTTCCGACCATATAAAGTATATATATTCTGGATCGTTATAAGAAGGGGAGTATTTCGTCTGTCCGTCTGTCTGTCTGTCTGTCTGTCTGTCTGTCCTCATTTCCTTCCGGTAATTTTGTTGCGCTCAAAATTGACCTTAAATTTTGTCTAAAATCAAAAATTTTTTTACCTATCTGTTCTAATTTCTTTCAAAAGTACCACTTATAAAAAAAAGCAAAATCGGCCGATAAATAAAAAAAATATAGCCAAAAAATAATTTCATATATTTATATGAAGAAAATGCAAAAAATCCACGCTGAGTAACAAACCAAGAGAGTATGTGTATTGACAAGCACGTCTACGTTTGCAGCCAAACTTGCTGTTAAAATTTCACTATAAAGTTGGGTAGATAAACGACTATTTTTTCTTAATTTTACCCTTTTTGAACGACATATGTGCTATATTTTTTTTTTTTTTGAGTATATTTGTAAAGCAACGGAGCCACTGGGGATCCGTGGCGGGATGCTTATCTATATGAATAGAAAATTTTTGTTTTTGTTTTTGTTTTTTGTTTTTGTTGTAGCAAACGCAAATTCATTTGGTGGTGGTTTTGTTTGTGTATACTTTTATGTGTTTGCAATACGATTGTATAGTATTCTGGCATATGAAGTGTTTTTTGCCATCATAGTTTTCTTAAGCATTTTTGTACATGCATGCACACAGTGTTGCAAAAATTTCTCCAACTATATATAGCTATTGTGTTTCGATTGCCTGCGATATGGAGCCATGAGAGCCTCCGTGGAGCTGTTATCAATGGAGATCTTGAATTTGGTGGGTGACGTCGCAAAGAATTCCTAGCGCTGCAGAGAGCAGCAGAAAGAGAAAGAAAGGTAATCTTAGAAAGTAGTAATCGGTGAACACCTCCTCACGAAGTAATACTATGACGATATGGGTACGTTTTTAAGTTCTTCTTTATGTTGCTTATTTTTTGAGAGAACATATCCATGGAGAAGGGTATAGAAGATTCGGCACAGTCGAATATAGCACTTTTACTTGTTTTTATCAAAGAAAGATTCGATTTTTATAATGAAGGATTGCACAATTTTCTCAAATATTGAGATATTCAATTATTATCTCTTCATATTAGTAGAAAGAAACTTTTGTTTCTAATGACTTCTTAGTCTTATATAGAAAATTGTTACCTTTAAAACAGTGGACGAATTTGTTTTCCCAATCGTAAACGCACACATTTATCAATACGAAAACGGAGTATTTTTAGAAAGAAAATAACAAAGTGTGATCACCGATAATAGTTCAACGAAGAGAGTGTGATAAGTATTGCAATCAGACTTGCATTGTCTAAGCGCAGACTAATTAAAATTTTTCTCTTTATAGCTTTTTAATACTTTTCTTCTTCTTTTACTCCATTCCAAAAAAAAAAAAAAAAAAATTAACTTACTAAATGGTGCACGAACATGACACAGTATAATTTTCTGCAAAAATTGTAGAGTAAAATGTCCATCGCCTTTGCTCTCAGCTGTTGTCGGCGTTCACTGTGTTATACACAAACTTGCTTGTACTCTCTTCTATGTAATCAGTTTTATCGCACTGGCAATCTCGGCTCGGATTTCAGCGCTCACTCTGTTCGCACCCTTAGATTGTTGGTCTCTACTCAGATGTTATGTTCAGATACGTAGAGTCAATGAATTTCGGAAACTTGTGTTAGACACTGTAGATATAGTCATTATTCAAATAGCAATTACTTATGAATGAATAAGCTTTATCTGAGGACGTAGTACTACTGCTTAAAATTTATAACCCACATTTATTTTGTAAATAAAAAAAAAGTAATTAAATATAGTGAAGTATAACTAAATAAATAAACAAATAAAACTTTTCAATTGGCTGCAGTATCTGTAAATAGTAGGAGATCTTTATTTCTGATTTGTTTAGTGCACATCCCCCTTTCTCTGTTAACTGATGGTTCTTCATCAACATTTAATTGATTATTTTGAAAGGCACAGAAGTCGATTTGAAAACAACTCTGACAATTTATAAAATTGCATTGGTTAATCGAATATAATCAAGTTCTTAATAAATGCGTCTTTCTTTAATAAAGAAAAAGTTTCTGAGCTTTAAAAAACATATTACACTTCGATCTTAATGAAAGATAATTCTGGTAATACCTGAAGCTAACCCATTAACCAATATATCGACCTTGTAAACTGATATAAACATTTTTATTTTATTATAATTTTATCATTTATTAATTTTTTATGTGCTTTCTACGAGGTGTAACCTCGTGAGTTGTGTATGTTAAAAATGTCAGTCGTGTTTTGATGTGCTCTTCGATTTTGTACTATTTTTTAAACAATTTTGAGCAAAAACAACATCGCATGGGAGTTGTTGAACTTCGTCAACAATAATCCAGATTTACTCAAAAAGGTCATCGGACTTGGGCCCCACTGGTTTTTTCCCTCTTCCCAAAACTGAAGACACCGATGAAAGGAAAGCGTTTTTATACGATTGAAGAGATAAAAGAAAAATCGAAACAGAAATGTTTCTAATACTTTTGGAAAAAATTTATTAAAATGATAAATAATAGATCTGTTATTGATGAATGTTTTATTTAATTTAGGCAATTATGTACGGAATACCACGTCAGATGAATACCTGCCTCTGTTAGCCTCACAAATGCGAGCTCTTTTGAGGACATTTTCATTATATTATTACATATTGCACTTAGCATTTCACTAATTTTATCACGTATATTTGTTTCCATAAACCTTGATATTCAATTATCTTCATAAAAGGAAGTCTGGAGGAGTCAAATCAGGCGACCACGGAGAGCAATCTTCAAGTAATCTGTTGTGGAAAGAGGTCTCACAGGAATTCCACTGTAATACTGCTTGTTTCCGATGTGACACCGTCTTGTTGAATCCTCAGGTTAATCAAGTGTTATTATTTAGCTTTTTAAAAGGTATAGAGTAAAATGTTCATGTTGTGAACACGCTCTTAATAGTAAATTGCAGTTTCTCAAAGTTAGATTGTGGGTCGTCAGTTATGTTCAGATACGTTGAGTCAATGAAAAGGACTTTGATAACGGTATATTTCGAACGATATTTCGTCTCCGCTCTGTGTAACTTATTCAGGAATAAATTTTAACAGTATATGCCACATGCAGCTTTTAAAATAAGGCCTTTCAACATGAGTTTAGGCGGTGGGTTGTACTAACAGCAGTGCGCAATATAATGTAGACTTACACAAGCCATTGATATACTCGTATACGTATAACCCGAATCTCTTGCTATTTGCTATTGTCACTGCTATTCCGTTTGTAAATTGTCTTTACAGCGTAACCTTGAAAACCTTGTTACATTTTCATCCGATTTACGTTTTAAATCGTTACGTCTATACAATTTATTATTCCTATCCAACAGAAGTGGTTTTCAATAGTATAAATTAGTTCATTTTACAATATTTTCTTTATTTAATTTTGACTCCATTCGGTAGCATTTTCTTCGTGTAGAATGCAGAGTTACCAAGTTTGCCATATAAACGCCTTTAAGGTAATAATATAAAAACTTTCTATTTTAATAATAAAATAGTAAAAATGGAAAACGTTGGTTTCAGAATTGTAGTAATCCAGTAAACTTTCGAAGAATTTCAAGAGGCGTAACATAGCTTTTCCAGCTGTCATTTCATTGACAATCCAATGACAAATTTTCGGTGGCAAGAAACTTTAGTTGCCACTAGAAAAATTGTGCATATGTAAGTAAAAAGTTGTTACTTTATTGAGTTTTCGAACAGCCACGAAGACTAAGAAGAGAACTATTCAATACTGTGTACTATCAAGTCAAGCACTGAACACCCCGTATGCACACTTTCATTTTTCATTTCTTAGGAGCAACAATTTATGTGAACTAAATAAAATCGCGCAATATATTTCCAGATTGAAAAAACTATTTTTTAACGTTTAAGGCAATATTTCACTACCCTAGGCAGTTATACGATTTGTCAAATATGGCTTGTCTGCGGAAAAAATTGAATAGTGTAGCATATTGCTATGCCGATTTCTATGGCAATCAAAAGTTTATTAAAATTTTCATAAAATTACCATTTTCATGCGATCAGAGTTGCTTTTACTTCAATCAGGAAAAAAAAATAGTTTCTATTATTTTTGTATGAAGCAACATCATTTTGATGCTATTTTTTAAAATAGGACGGTACCTCTATCTGATTTTCGTGCCTAGGATAGTGAAACGAGGTCATTAATCGCACAAATTGTCAAATATGGCACGTCTGCTGCGAAAAAACGATGATGTGTACTAAAAATGCAACCATATGACCGAATTTTTTGGATAGTCGTACGATTTGCAAAACGTTATGAAAATTCTCAAACCACCTTGCATTCAGAATTGTACTAATTTCAAGTAGCTAAACAAAAAATTTGTATGCATTATATTTGTATATAATAGTGTACCGCCTACAACACAATTTTGATGGGATTTTGCAAAATAAAATGGAACCACATCATATAGTTTATCATTTATAGTTGTATTGTCAAAAAAAGGCAAAATAACATGACAGTTTTTTTTTAATTTTTAGAAAAACTGGCCAATTAAAAATAAACGAGTAGTTGTATAAAATCAAGGCTCCAAGAAGAAACGGAACCAATAATTCACATGCATTCATTTTCAATGCATTTTTAAGTAACAAAATTAGCATTCCACTGTTATTTGTCTAGATGCCTGCATTTCGTTGCGGCTAAAACTCAACTCATCAATAGAACTTCAACCAGACAGTATTGAAAAATAATTAAAAACCCCGCTATTTGTAGACACTTACTTAAATGCATATGTTTATTTAACGTACCTGAAAAAACCATGAAAAATGTTTTTTGTCGATATAAAAAATGATTCAGACAAACAAGAAATAAAGTGTTTCACGCAAGGTAACTGCACTATTCTACACAATCGTAAGATTTGTCAGTGTCCTAAAAATGCCTCTGTCAGACCAAGTCGTGTGATATTACAAAACGTAAGATTTGAGATCAGAGTTATATTTACTTACAACTGAGCACAAAATTTTTTTTTTCTCACATTTACAACTTGTAAAGCCATTTTTAGTCAATAACAGGCAATCACAGCCGACTTAGCGTTTAATATTTGTAGAGTCCAGCTGGTTTTAGGGTACCATAGTTTCGACAACAGTTCCTGATACTGAAATAAGTTCTACGGCTGTGTGTATTTATAAATAGCTGTATGGTTGTTAAGCAAGTATTGTCATTATTTTTAACTGTGTTAGTGCCTGCTGAACGATTTATCGTCAAAATTTATGGAAAATCAGTAAAACAACCGCTTCTTCTGCATGATATTTACAAACATTTTGCATGCATTAAAAGAAGAAACTGAACAAAATTTTTTTTAATTTTTTTAATGATTGATTTTTTTAATAAATGCTCACATGGAAAAATTAAATACGTACACATACACATACTATATACATACCTCGGAAACTACTAAAACGTTTTATATTTCATTTACTTTTAGCAAACTATTTTACTATTTAATTGTTTTACTACTTAATGACGACATTTCGTACTTGTACGCTTTATTATAATTGTTTTCTATCCATTTTCTGAGGGAATGTGTTTTTTACCAATGCAACGACCATCAAGTGACTGCAGTACAAATATTTTTTTCGCTTTTGACAATGAAATTTAATTAAACCTTAATTACAACAATTGAAGATACATTATAGAAGCATGCATGTTTCTATGTCTGTATGAATTTGTGCGATAGTAAAAACGTTTTTCCACAGCTTAATTTAGGTGACAGCAATGAATGTTTCAATGAATACACATATTAGGAAGGATCATATGGAAATGGGAAAAGACAAAAAATTTAAAAAATTATTTATAAATCTATTCCAGGAATCAATTTGTAGAAGAAGAAAAATACATAATACAATTCATTGCTACTTCGCATCTTTTTTATCAAGTTTGCATGGAGATATCATTGGAGAAATTAATACTCAAGCTGGCGAGAAGTACCCACAAACAAAATATCATACTTCAATTTTATCAAGTCACAACTGGATTTGAATGCATGTAGAAATCACCTTCACAATCTTACCACTCGTCAAATATGCCAGATCTACTGGAAATGTACGATAGCGTACCCTAGAAATACATCTGTGAGACTGTTGCTTCTAACAAATCACAAGATTTGCAAAACTCTAAAAGAATTTGCAGAAACTGATAGCTCCACCCGATCGGAGTTTCATTTACTTCAAGCCACTAACAAAAAAAATTACATCATATTATAATTACATCACATTTGAATAACAGAATGACACATTAAACGTCATTTTGAAGCAATTTCCCCAAATATAAAGATATCATATCAGATATTCCCTTTCTAGGATAGTGCATCATGTCATTAAACAAATATTTATATAAATAGATTAAGAAATGGCCGGCTAGTTGCTACATGGAGAAGACTCATTATCATTACGATCAACAATCGGCTTACTAATTTAATGCCGTTGTATTCTTCCAATAAATAGAAATTTGGAAAAACCAGCAGCCCGTTAGTCATAATTTATGGACTGCAAGAATTTCATTATTTTTTAATAAAGACTTATAAAAGTACTTGACAAAATTAGAGAAGGTTATAAATGAATTAATCAATTTGTCAGTAAGGTACTGTTGATAATAAATTAATAAAATATTGTTGATTATTTTCTTGGAAATACGAGTAGAATGAACACTATACCAATGATAATTGAAAACTTGGAGCCTAATATTTATATATGTATCTGTACATTTATTTTACTTTTGAGAAATCATTAACTTTCTCATAAAAAGTTCAAAAATATTCATCGCAGCTATATATATTCATATATAGTCTTGGAATAAAACGTATTATCCTCATAAACAAAAAGAGAGAATTTTTAGGCAAAATCAAGTCATGTTTATTTAGTTGTAAAGAGGATCACCCAGTAGCTGAATGGGTGACTCATAAGATTTCCATCAGCAATTTAGTCTTACCATTCATTCAGTCAAAAATCTGAAGTGATTCCTTACCGATTATAAAAAACTTCATGAAAATGGCCCTACTGGTCCCACATTTATCATACAAATATAGCGGATTGAAGTAAAAACATATCTGGGCAAATGAAAATTGTGGTCCTGGTCCTGGCACGGAATTCGGGTACTGTAAAAATTGCGCTTCAAGGCAAGACCAAAATAAACATCCCAGCAAATGCCAACAGGTTAAGGTTGATCGAGCTTTTTAACAATAACATCTCAATGGGTTGCTCCATAAATACATACAAGCAACTATATGTATGTGTGTGTTTACATGTGTTTAAAAAAACGATGAATCCATCAGTTTTGATTCATTTGCTTACGTATTATTTTTTCATTTCTTTCTATTTAAACTATATTCTCAAATTTAAATGTCGTTGTTGGTCCCATTTGTTAATCTTTTTTTAATCAGAAAACATCTTAATTTGATAACTGACAGCATTTTATCAAATAAAATTTAACTATATCAGAGCAAATAAAACAAATGCAAAGATATCTTGACAGATAATGGCAGTTCGCATTTTATGCACGGTACGCTTAACTTCTGTTGTTCTTCAGGAAACTGTACATTGTAGTTCTTTTTTTATGCCATACGCGCGTGGTTTGCCCAATTAACTTAATCTCAGCAATTAATAGAATTGAGGGTACATACATGTATTCATACATGTATTGTATTCCGTTTTCGATCAAGGATAGACAGTAAAAATATTGGTATATCTGAAGCTGAGACATTTCACTTCTCTTACTTATTTATGAATCATATTATTAGCTCATGGATCGTCGTCAACCCCAATTTTAATGCCAAGAATATCTACACCTCATAATAATGATAATTGTAGCATATTAAAGAATGTTTTCCTTAAAGCAATGCCAAATTAAATAATTCTTTAATTTTTTTTTAGATTAAATTATGAATTTACAATTTTTATAATTCTTTTAATGTCCTACTAGTGTATTAAATGTGAATCTACACTGGTTCGCCTTAGCACTTGGCATTTTCCACTGATGTAAAGGGCAGGTAAGCTTATAATATTAATAAAATATTTTATGTTAAATTCAAAAGAAAAAAAAAACCTTTTACCAGTTCGAAAGGAATTATATTGCAAGCATTTAAAGTTCGAGTTATGGGAGTAATAACGAATAAATGTATGTGTATATACAAACCTCTATAATTTTTAAACGCTTCTCCTCCACTGTGGGATCAGCAACAGGTCGGCTGCCCAAGGGCATCTGTAAATTAACATTTCCAATAGACAGATTGTTTTTGTCTAAAATTGCATTTTCATCTGGGTAATGATTATCATTGCTTTTAGGCGGTTTGTTTAATGGTGGAACCGCCCCCTGTTGTATGCCGGTCTCATCAAAGTGCTGTGGTGAATTCTGCCGGCCAACACCTGCTCGATTAACTGGGGTATCCTTTTGCAATTGAGGCTTATCCAAAGAGTCGTCCAGCTCTTCCTTTATTTTGGCTTGCAACTTAACACGATCATATATAACGTGCGGATCGAAATCTTTGGATGTATGGGCCGATAACGGAGGAGCCGGTATAAAGATTTCAGGGCCAGCCTGTTGAAATTTTTTGTAAACTCTAAGCACTCGTTCACCACCAAAATCATCGGGCAGCAGAAATATTCCTCCAAAACATAAAAGACATAAGGTAGCCAATACTAAACCAATAAGACATTTCTCTTTGGAATGAAAATTTGATTTACGTCCAATAGGTCCAATGCGGTACATTTTGTCGAAATTCCGATATTATCGGCTTTGTTATTCGGGCTTTAAATGGAGCTTCTATGAACGTTAATAATTTGAGGGCGACTCGGCTCGTTGAAAGGTGCACTGTTTTTAAATACCGGCCTATGATAGAAACACCAAGCAATTGCAAGGAGTTCCTCAGTACTTTACACTTTAATACACAAAAACAAGGGGAATACTTTGCTTTTCTGCAATTAACACCCAATTTAGCTTTCACTATTTCAACTAAACAAATTTATTCAATTCACAAAAAACTTTAAAGCAATTTATGCAAAAGGATTGGAAATTTGGCACACGCACAAAATACCGAGAAACCACCCGCTTAAAGTAACTTTAGCGCGAACAAATAAAATTTATGTGTCTACGTACTCTGCCAACTTGACAGATTTAGAAACAGCGCTGATATTTACCAAAGTTTCACCTTGCAAACGAAAACTTCAAAACAAAAATGGAAAAAGCACAACAAAACAATATAATAGAGCATTAGTACAAGAAGTTAAACCAGAGCGAACAAGAGCAAGAAGCATTCGCCAAAGAACAAAAAGATTTAATCTATATAGATAAAAATAACATCTATTTTTCAGAAATCATAAAATTTCAATTAATGTTTCTTATTTGAGAATACATGCAATTCATGTCCAGCCTTTCTTAATGCTTATGTCTTCAAATATTATTTTTTCCAAAACCAACTTTCGTTTTCTTTTCCTGTCTAGATTCCGATTCACGTTTAGATTCACCTTTCACTTATATTCTGCGGAGCTTAATATTCATTTTTAAAAAATTGTGGAACTTTTACCAGGCAATTGCTATAATAATTATAAGACTAAGTCTTTCCTATCAGAAACAAATATATTTCACATTTATTTAAATTCTTTACATTACAATAAATTAATGGATGCTGTGCTCTGTGACCGAAATGTAAAACTGATTTCTTTTCCTCGTTTTTCCATATTATGACATTTTGAAAGTTGTGAGTGTTGCCAGTTGATTTCATTACATATTTTTATTACATATTAGACGAGCTTAGTTTTTACTATTTTTAATTTGAAAAGTTCTAAATATTTTTAGGTAATATTAGCTGTTACCACGAATTAACTTTTTTTATATACTTTTAATATTCGGCTAAGTATTAGTATTATGCAATTTAATACAATTTAAATATAATGCCATAATGTTTATGTAATACTTCAAAAGATATGGAATCAAAAAAAATAAATAAATTTCATTCTTAAAATATACGAAAACTCAAAATGGAATTCCAAAGACAAAAAATATTCCAATTAATTTTGTGAAACGTAAATCCGGCGTAATTTGAATTTATAATTTTGTATATTTATTTAAATAATCATTTTCTTTGTTATAAACTGTGGATAAGAGAATTTATAATAATAAAAAGCAGCATTTAACATCATAAATATAATATACCCGTTTATATACAATGATATAAATGAATATATAAATATTATTTAGATTTAAATTTACAGAAATGCTGTGAATAATTGTAAAAATATGCATTTATAAAGAAAATAATGTGGAATTGGAATTTAAATTGTTTGACATTTTTATTTAAATTTTTAATTTGTTATATATATTCATAAGCAAACACAATACCATATATAAATGCTTCCTTCCAATTGTTTGTCGATGAAACTAAAAATAACAAAACCATCTGAGAGCCACCAATAGCCAATATCGTAAAAATATTTACCAAATAGCAAATCTGATAACTTCCACTATAATTGTTTTATCGATGCGATTATCGCAAAAAAATGTTACTGAATGCGACTACGAGATGTACGAAGATTTAAAACACCATTTGACAACTAGAGGTACAAAGGGTGACCGAGCTGGTAATCAATCAGCTGATTGCTAGAGCCTTCATTATTCAAACTTGGGGTTTTGTAAAAAATTGTAGGAGTAACTGAAACAGAAATGGACGCTAATAGAAACCACAAAACATAATAATGAAAAATAATGCTGAGGGAATTAATTACATTATTGATAGTACTTGAAGAGTACGTATTTAAGTACTTCAGAGTGAAAAATCGTAAAAAATAGTTTCTGTATCTATTATACAAGTATAATAGAAAATTCTTTCAATTGTAAGCATAAACAAAGTTTATATACACACATACACAAGTATGTGCAAGGGATATTATGGAATTAACAGTTAAATCAGAACCTTGCGAAGAATTGTATAGGGCGCACGAAAGTGACTATCAAGATTCAAAAAGCATGGAGGGAATAGAGACAAGTCAGCAATCGCAACAACAAAACCATCTGAAAAGATTACACCAAGATATAGAGGATACCAATGCAATAGGCAGAAATGTAAATCAAAATGCAAATAACTCCTATTTTCAACAATTTGGGTTTCACAGAGCTCCTCACATCGTACAAGAGTGCTTCAATAGTCAAGAAGTAATACAAAATCAGATTATGTCCGATGGAAAGCAATTCAAAAAACATAAAAAGTTGGAGGCCAATGTGCTATTTAAAATTCCATTTTTCAATTTGGTAATGTTGGTTAAAAAATTATTATTATTGCATTTAAATATATTACATTTGCGAAATAAGCAAACTTTTAAAGTCATCTATTTTTCACCGAACTTTTTCTTTATATTCTTTAAACATAAAAGAGCAGTGATAATGATCAAAGTCATTAAATATATTTATGCTATTTAAGGTTGAAGAACTCTCAGTACCTGATTCGGGAGGTATTGCTGCGCGTTGCTATAGTTGCGGCAAAGTTGTTAAAGGTAATCGCGGTATATCATCGAACTTCATAAAACATATGAAACGTTCTCATCCGGAAACCTACAGATTATATGATGATTATAAAACCCAGAAGACAAAGTCATATTTTTTGCCGAACCTACCCGAACTTGTGACTAGGAAATCTACACCTATTGTTGAAAACGGTGCATCTGGATCTGATACTACGGCAGCAAACTCGAACGATGATACAAACCAGTTTTTTAGAAGTAGTAAAGTGCCCGAAGCGACCGTTTTAAACTATTCTTCAGATGATAACGAGGATTTAGAAAATTCTAAGAGCGCAAATGCTGCAAGTAGTAATCACTCAGAATTTTCTGCAAAGTTTCTAGAGGCTTTAAACAGTATAATTGATGAAAAAATGAACGTATTATTCCAAAAAGTGATATGCGAACGTTTGAATGATAAAGTAGATACTTGTCATGTCGGTTCAAAATCAGGTTTTACTGAACTGCGAATTGAAGTTGATAATTTAAAAAAGGAATGTTCGGAATTACGTCTAGCCATAAAAAATTCGGCTGCAAGTAAAAGACAGTTACAGAATGAACTACAGACTGTAGATAAGCTTTTACACCAACGAAAACTTATTATTAGAAACATATTGGTATGTGATCCAGACAACCCAATTAAATCGGTTGAAAAACTGTTTAAGGAAACAATGCATTTGGAGGATATAAAAATTGTTCATTGCGCCATTATACCCTCTATAAAAACTTCGATAGGAACAAAGAAGGAAACTTTGTCGGTGGAGTTGGCTAATACACAAGATTGTAAAGCAATATTCCGACAAACTAAAAAGCTAAAAAATACCGGCATTTTTATAGAATCAGAAATATCACCTTTTCAACTTAAACGTAAAAATAAAGTAATGGTCTTGCGAAAAGAATTATTAAGGCGTAAGCCTGATCTTAAAGTATTGGTTCGTGATACGACGTTAGTAGTCAATGGTAAAAACTTTTACTGGGATGATGTGGAGGGTGTATGTCATGATTCCAAACATGAAGCTATTCATTTAAATGGTATTGAATATCTGAAATCCATAACTGGACTAGATTTAAAGGAATTCATATTATTTTTACAAAATTACAATGTACAAACTACTTAATGATTCTGAATTTTTAAATTATATATCACATTTTTTTTTTTAAAACGATTATTTTTATACTTTAATTAATATTAATCAATATTGACACATTAATATTTATTAATAAATATTTTTCCTGATGATGCTACACGAATAAGTAGCAAAATATCGAGAAATATTATTATATATTTAAATTCTTAATAAAAAAAAGGCCCTTAAATCGGGAGAAAATTAGAATATTTGAAATAAATAGTTTTATTTAAAATTTCGCATATTTCGCTATCTCAATAGAGTAGACAATTAATTTCGGAGTTGATACTAAAAATAAATAATTAAAATTCTTTCAATAATAAGTTATAACATTAACATAATGAATGAATTCATAAGAATTTTTTTTAATCAGTTAATGCCGCAAAAATTTTAAATAAATAAGAAATCCACAATTGATATATTCGCCTGATAGTGATAAAACTCCCAGATGTCTACAAAACACTGAAAAATTAATTAAATATTATAAACAAAATATGCAGTGGTGTTTTATTTGAGCCCGATTGATTAGTAGTCTTCATTGCAACTCTGTAAAAAATACATGTATATTGTTTTAGAAAAATTAGCTGGGCTGTCAAAAGTTCTTAAATACCACAAACAGCAACATTTTTGAGAGTGTTACTGCAACATATGATTCTGATCTTTATGGTGCACACAGACTACACCCAGAATATATTGATTGCAGTTAAGGCTTTACTTTTTATTTCTGAATTGTTTTAAACAAAAGTTATAGGAGTAGAACTTAAGCGTTTAGATGGATAAATGGCTGAGGGAACGTTTATCAACTTGTCTGGCTTTTGAGGTACCAGATGATATGATCAAATATATTCTGTGTTTGAAATCCTTGGCCGAATTTGATGAATACTTTGAGACTTTATTAAATAAGGAATGTGAAGATCATCGTCTATTTTTAGCTGATTGCAAGCAGCGTCTCTTCGGCAAACCTATGCCAAACAAGAAACCGCCACAAAATAATAATAATCAAAAGAAAGGTCAAAGTCATGGTTCCTCCACAATAAAACAAAACACTACGTGTATTTCGTCAAACAATAACTCGCACCACAAGAGTCTGCATTCTGATCAGAGTGCACAAAATCAGGGCGCTAAAAAGAAAGTCAAGTACGTAAGCCTTTATACCAGCGATGGAAATGTGGCAGATGTTGTAATGCTCAAAGGAAGGCGTTTGTGTAATTGTCAAGCTTCGCAGCATAAACTAGTAAATAATTGTTTACAATGCGGCCGCATAGTCTGCGAGCAGGAGGGTAGTGGTCCTTGTCTATTCTGCGGAGAAATAGTATGTACCAATGAAGAGCTGCAAGTTCTCAAGTCGTCCGGCAAAAGAAGCGAGAACCTTTACAAAACTCTCAAAGAAAAGGGTGGTGGGGAATCTTTAAAAAAGGCATTGGAGCAAAGAGATCGTTTATTGGAATATGACCGCAATAGCGAAAAGCGTACATCAGTAATTGATGACGAATTGGACTATTTTGAAGAGAATTCAATATGGCATTCGGATGACCAGAGAGCTACTTTTGAGCTCCTCAAGCAAGAAATGCACGAACGTAAGCACGCTAGTCGTATTAATCGTAAAATTAAAATTGACTTTGCCGGCCGTGAAGTTGATGACGGTATATCTCTAAATAAAGAATATGAGAGTGAAGTTTTGAAAAAAGTAGCTGACGTAAATATGAAAAGTGATACTACTAATAAGTGGTCAAATCGTAAACATTCGTATAAATGGGATAATACTGCTGATTTAGATCCCAATATCAGTGCAGCGCGTCCCATTTATAGGCCATCGACAGAGGAAAAGGCTAAGAACAAGGGGCCTATTTTGAACGATGGAATGGAACGTATTTACAATCGAGTGCAGGATAAAGAACTGATGGAGATGCAAGATATGCGCCAGTGCTTATCTATGCATCAACCATGGGCTTCTTTACTAGTAGCTGGCATTAAAAAGTAAAGTTCTTTAAGAAAGATGTGTATGAAAAGCTAACAGTGGAAATCTTTGTTTTAGGCATGAAGGTCGGGTGTGGTATAGTGAACATCGAGGGCGATTATGGATAGCATCTACTGCTCAAGAGCCCAGATCAGAAGAGATCCAAGAAGTGGAAAATTTTTTTAAGCAACACTACAACGGTAAATAAGATAGTGCAACACATAGAAAGTATACGATAATCATTCATTATATGCAGATCCTTCAATAAAATTCCCGGAGCATTATCCAACCAGTTGCCTTTTGGGGTGCGTGAAGGTAGACGACTGTTTGCCCCAAGAAGAATATCGTGAGATCTACCCCAGAGGAGAATCAGATTCGCCATATGTTTTCATATGTTCCAGACCAGAACAATTGCCAGTTGTATTTCCGATTAAAGGACAGCATAAAATATGTTAGTGGGAGAAAATATTAAAAAAAATTCAATTTTTAAAATATACATATCGTTTATATTTTAGACCAAATTGATCCTAAAATTCATAACGCTGCCTGCAAAACCCTAGTAAGAATAAAGGCAACCAAGGGCTGAAAACCGGATTAGAATATAAGTGCATATGTAGCGTTATCTGTGCGGCTATAATAAATAAAAGCAAAAAAAAAAATATTTGTTTTCCACACATCCAAAGTAGATTTGTCGGACTGACCACTAGATGTATGCGCGTCAAACGTTCGATTCAAGATAGAAACAAGTTTTTTAAAAATATAAGTTTTAATTTCCGCGAAAAAAGAAAAGGCAGAGGCTATTTAGAACCATCAAAAAATGATTACTAGACGACTGCCTTTTTACAATTTATATATATGGCAAAATTCTATTTCACCAAAGTTTGGTGTGTTTACCAAGGAGTTATTTATAATTAAATTTTTCAAAGAATAATAGTTCATATTTTTCTAAAAAAAAACTTAAACAAACAAAAAAATTAAAAAGTACGTGCATATGTTATTCTTCAGTATATAGTTTATAAAATAATTAATAAATATTTAAATATATTTTAATATTTATGACAATATTTGTTTTATATTAACATTTTAATACAAATCATATTTTTTTATTAAAGTTTTAAATTTATATTAATTTACATGATATTGATATATATTTATATACATGTATGTTTAAAAAAGCTTTACTTAACATATAATGTAGAATAACATATCCATGCAATTAGTTAGAAATCAATTTACAGATAATTAGTATAAAGTAGTTTTAATATAAATTATTTTGAAATTACGGCTTTATTGCTAAGTAATATGCTAAATATTTTTAGTTAGTACTATGTAAAAAAATTTAAATAATATGTAATGCAGTATGTTATATTTTTTAATAGTAAAAATAATTTTTTTAAATATTCTGATTGTTTTAAAAATTTTGATATTTCTTTTCTTAAAAAAATTTTAATTATAGATAATTCGCCCGAATAATCTATTGCTCAAATTAAAATGAAAATTATTATAACTGAATGTCGAAGAACGTAGAATTTGAGTATAAAATAGATTTTTTTTCTAAAATACTATTACTTTTATTATTTTCAAATTATGATTAATTAAAGAGCTAAAATAATTCTCAATCGCAATTAGAAAAATCAATCCCAAATAGCGGTGTTCATTGAAATGGCAACCCTAATGCATTTCCAGAGTGCCCTTGTCATTCCATATCAGACACTTAATCTTGGAAGTTGATGTACGAGATAACTTTTTTTGCTTTAAAACAATGTCGGTTAACTGGGAACTGAATGAAGGGGAATTAGAAATAATTTCGAAAGAATTTACGAGGCTTGGAGGTAAGTTGTAATTCGAATATTCGTTTTCCATTTAGCAATGAATAAAATAATGCATGCATTAAAATTAAATGCATACGCATGCAAATATGATAAACAGCACGCACAATAAGGTGTAAGTTTGCATGCATGTACTCAAAAATAAATACTCTTCATAGATAACACGTACTTGGATCACTCGGGTAGTACTTTGTACGCTGAAAGTCAGATCACTGCCTCCAATAAATTATTGAAACAAAATCTTTTTTGCAATCCGCACACTTGCAAAATCACAGGCGATCTGATTGATCAAGTGCGTTATAGGCAAGTATTTCTGATCTAGATCCACATAAATATATACAGATGTATTTAATTCTAGTTATTAATTTAGGATACTACAACATTTTAATGCGGACCCTTTGGATTATACAGTTTTATTTACTAGCAATGCTACTGCTGCTATAAAAACTGTAGCTGAAAATTTTGATTTCGGCTCAGTAGAGCAGGGCAGCTTTTATTATTGTCAAGAAAATCATACATCTGTATTAGGTATGCGTGAACTTGTTAAGACACCTAATAAATTTGTATTGACTAAGCCGGAACTCTTGGAAAATCTGGAAAATGAGCACGCATTTTTAGCTGGCAGTAAACATGGTAATTCGTTATTGGTTTTCTCCGCACAATGCAATTTTAGTGGTTACAAAATGCCTTTGGAATTAATCGAAATTGTTCAGAAACGAGGTGTGTTTAATAGAGGGAAAAAAGTTTCCGGTCAAACACAAACCAAAGGTGCAGATTTAAGCAATTTTTACATATTTTTGGACTCTGCGGCATTGGTATCAACCAATTATTTAGATGTTGGCAGATACAAACCCGACTTCTTTTGCGTTTCGTTTTATAAAATGTTTGGGTAAGTCATTCACTGATATTATCTTTGTTATTGAGTACAAGCATAATTGCATAAGCTATTTTTAGTTACCCTACAGGAGTGGGTGCCTTAATTGTTAGCAAAAGAGGACAACCTGTACTTCTTAAAAAGTATTACGGTGGAGGAACGGTAAATATTGCGATGAGCCGCGTAGATTTTCATGAAAAACGAGCTGCATTTTCATCGCACTTTGAAGATGGTACATTACCATTCCTAAGCATCGTCAATTTGCTAGAAGGCTTTAACACATTGCAACGTTTAATACCTGCAAAAGGAGACAAAAACACAATGGAACGCATTAGCATATACGTGTTTCAATTGGCTAAATATGGCTATGAAAAACTGGCCGCTTTAAAACATATAAATAATCAACCATTAATAAAGTTTTACAATCATACCGGATTTAAGGATAGCAGATACCAAGGAGGCGTGATCACCTTTAATATATTACATAAAGATGGTTCTTTTGTAGGTTTTGCTGAAGTAGCTTGCATGGCAGCCACTTTTAATATACAACTACGCACCGGTTGCTTCTGCAACCCGGGTGCTTGTCAATGGTTTTTACAATTGTCTGACAATGATATACGTAATCAGTACGCATCAGGTCACATTTGTAGTGATTATAATGATTTGATAGATGGTTTGCCTACGGGAGCAGTGAGAATATCATTTGGGTATATGACAAAGAAACAAGATCTGGATAATATTATAAATATGATCAGAGACTCCTATTTAACTTCGCAAGAGAATAGATTGCAGCATATAGACATTGACAAATTACCAATGCCTTTAAAACACATTCCAGAAAAATTAAAGCCACATCTGAAAGAAATTTGCATTTACCCCATAAAATCTTGCGGAGCTTTCAAAGTAACAGATTCTTGGCCTTTGGCAAACACTGGTTTTTTATACGACCGGGGCTGGATGATAGTGAATGAAGTAGGCATGCCCGTAACCCAGAAACATCATACCAGATTATGCCTAATTAAACCAATTATAGATCGGCATAAAGGCATATTGGAATTGACTTTTGCAAACATGAACTCTGTAATTGTTAAATTGGAAATTGAAAGTGAACAAAATAATATTGTAGGTACATCTTTATGTCGGAGTAAAGTTTGTGAAGACTTAGTATCTGGTTATGATTGTGGTGACAAGGTAGCATCTTGGTTAACTGATTGTTTAGAAATACCAGGTTTAAGAATGATAAGACAATGTGCTGGAAGAAAGACACAAAATGGTTCTGCAAAAGATATTTCGCTGTCTAACCAAGCGCAGTTTTTATTAGTAAATCGATCCTCTGTAATATGGCTTGCAAAAAAAATTTTTACAGAGAAAGAAATTTTAGCTCATACGGTGGACAGATTTAGAGCAAATTTTGTGGTAGAGACTCAAATGCCCTTGGAGGAAGTCGATTTTGAAAGTTTAATTATAGGTGATGCCGAATTCAATGTAGAAGGATTTTGTACACGCTGCCAAATGATTTGCATCGATCAACACACTGGTCAAAAAACTGCTGAGCCATTGAAAACAATTGCTAGAGAATTTAATGGTAAAATACGTTTTGGTATATATCTATCACTTAAATCAGCACCGCCAGATACAGAAATATCATGTCAAGATAAAATTGTAGTTAAGAAAAAAAGTAGTTGAGCTAAAATAAAGGCTTGCATCAAGAAACAAACACAGTAAATTTTTTATTTTGTCTTATTTAGCCAAATTTTTTCCCCAATTTTACATTACCAGACAATTTTCGATAGGTTGCTCCTTCGTTTTTATTAAAGGTTTACCCTCCTCCGCTCTTTTAACATTATCCAAAACACTTTGGTGGTCCGGAAAGGCTAAAGATTGCAATTTCGAATGCACCAGAGTGTTATCAATTTTGACTTCGAATGAGCCTTGTCTGCCTTTGTGGCACACAACTTCCAAATCTGGGGTTTGTTCTTGTAAAAAGTTTCCCAACATTTTACACTGCCGTTCAAAGTTACATTTTCCACTATCCACAAAGAAGAATGCAATTGAAATGGTTCACATTATATTTTTATTCACTCTTACCAATATTCCACATCCACTTTAACCATAATTGGTACCAAAAACGTTTTACTTTTGTAACAGTCAAATGCAATTGAGTAAAATATGTGAACATGTATGTCTGTTCTCCAGCTGATTGTAAACTAATGCAGTGCTGAATATATTTGTGGGGTGGTGTGGTTAAACAGATGAGGGAATGATATTAAATGATCCTTCTGTCAATTGAATTTTTTTACTGAAATAACTTGGTAGATTCCTTGTCGTTTAAATCTTACTCTCTATGTCTAATTAATTTATTGCTTTTTCAAGTAAATTAATAGTCTTTAGGTAGTTAATTTGCCTAAAGATTTAATATGTCTACTTAAATTTTACAGAAAATATATACCAAAGGTTAAAAGTTAGCAAAACCATTATATGAGTCTTTGTCATAGGATCTTTGTTCTTTTTTGCCTTAAAAACAGCTAAAGTTATTTGTTCTATTAATTCGTCTTTAATGTCTGGATTTGTTATTTCGTTAATCTCCATTTTGATATAATTGCATAATGCTTCATCTTTATCAATAACTTTATCTTTGACTTGCATGGCATAAGATTCTTGCACTATATTTTTGACCAATTGAGTAACATTTTCCTGGCTCACACTGCCATCTGAAACAGGCGTGTTGCTATTAACTCTGGCTCTTTTGCAACTCCGTGCAGAAGGTGTGTTGCATTCAAACAACACCGCTGAGTCAGAAGAATCGTCAACTTGTTCAAAGTGTGGTTCCCGCTTTTAAAAATTAAAAATTTATACTATCAATTGTTTTCCATATTACGAATAAATACCTACATAAGATCTATTAGACATTGTTTTACAATATACAAAATTTTCCAAAAATCCCATTTGACGAAACCAAAATACCGATGTCACATAAACCTCTTCACCCGCTCTACTCTTTTCCTTATACCTGAAAATTTCACGGGTGTACTGGCCGCGTAAATACTTTATTTTATTCTGTAAACGGACAAAACGTTGCAGTCGATCATGTACCAAACAGATTTGATCTCAAATATACTTTCACTTCATATTCTCCAATATCGAGAGAGAACTCTTTAAAATTCTCCGCCATCTGTTTCATTACCATATATCGAGCAGTTTTATCGTGAAAGAGTTCATGCTCAGGATTGTATAGGCATTCGTTGACCTGCCACATTACAATTAATTTATAAATTGCTTCTCTAGGCCAAATGAACTGAAACTGAACGATAAATATTTTTTTTTATTAAAGAACACAAAGACGTGCCTTTGTTGAACCACGAATTTTCTCCATTTTGCTTCTTATTTATATTATTAACCAAAGTATAAATTATTAAATAATTATTGTTATAATAATAGTTAGTTAACGTACATATGCAAATCAACATTTGCCGAGATGTTAATGCATCTCCTGCATTCGCTTTTACATATAAAAAAAAGAAATAATTTTACTTGACATTTATTCCAGGAACTCAAACTTATTCGTAATGAGCAGTTTTTAATTTTTGAAAACTAGTTCAATTTATTTACATATTTTTAACCAATGCTAGCATTTTAAAAGAATTTTTAAGCTAAATTTACGCAAAGAAAACAGTTCTCTCTAATAATTCTCTTAATATTCATATGATGTTCGGTTTGAGTTAAAATTTTGACAAATTGACAGTAAATTGAAGTTGTTAAATTACAATTATATTTTGTAAGGTGCTTTTATTGCATCAGCTGATAAAATTTATTCTGGTTGCGAATATGATAAATTATAAACAATATGTATAATATATGAATATAATTTGGAAATATAACCACATATATGTAGATATAACAGCAAATGTATTAGGATTAGATTCAATAGAGGTATCAATTATGTGCTACATAAACATTCTTTATGCTTATTACTGCTGTCAAACTGCAACCATTGTGCATAATATCTAATGCTACCCATACACGATGCGACCGTTGGCAAAACTTCGGCAGGTCGTAATCAAGGTCGTAACGTTAGTGGGCCTGTCGTATGATGTTGTGTCTCGGTCGTATGAAAAATCAAAATTTTTTGATTTTTTGGCACGTCGTGCCAACGCGTTGTATAGTTTGTGGGTAAGTCGTGCGACTTCGTACCTCATTCGCATTTTAAATTTTGAGGGAGAGAGATGTGTCGTCGGTTAATTTGGTTTTTGAGCGAAGAAAATAAAAGAAAGAAGTGTAAAAGAAAATAATAATAAAAGTAATTCAAAATCGAAGACAGCTCAAATGAAACTAGAGCACAGTTCTACGATGAATTATTTAATGATAGCCAATATTAGTAAATTATATAAGTTTTATTTTTGAAAAATCTTTTAGATTAAAAAAAATTTGAATGTCAATAAATATTTAATTTATTTAAAGACCTTTCAATTGTTTTATTGCTTCACAAAATATAAGCCTAATTTGTTTTGCTTCATGGCATGCGTGTTTATTATTTGTTGTTTCCAGCTGTAAATTTTTTCAAAATGAAGTCGTAAGAAGAAGTGTTATCGTATGTGGGCACAACACACGACTTGATTACTAAACGAGTTTTGCCAACGATCGTAGCATAACATTAACGTGAACTATTTTGTCATATGTCATTGTACCAATTATCAATAATAAAGTGGAACATATAGATAAATTTAAACTTAATGCTCTGCTGCCGCTTTTATACATGCATCACTAAGGAAAATTAAAGCAGGTGATCGTTATTTGGATTTTGGTAAAAAATGCATGTATATTGCTTTTGTAAAATAACCGCCAATACATATACTCCTCATTAACCCAAGGCCTGCGACATGACCAACCTCGCTGCCTTATTTGTAGAATTCGCCGTAGGTATAATAATAAGCGTCCATCTGTATTTTTAAATTCGCTTCAACAATTTACAATTTTTCAAATAACTTGGCACCCCTACGCCTGTAAACAAAATTAAACAAAAATATTCAGCAGCTGTTGAAATTTAGCAAAAAGGCAACAAAGAAGTATTTATTGGTCAAGTAATAATAATTTGCTACGTAACTGTAAAATGGTACGTTGCGTTGTAATAAATCGAAAGTCGGCATTGATACTAGTGTTGATTTTCGTGTTAAGTGGCATAAGGCAAAGTCATACGGATGACTCAGACAACAAAGTAACAGCTACCAATAACAGTGAAGTTGCCCAGTATATAATACGTAACTTTAATGAAACACCTCACCATTTATCCCAATGTCAAAATACAGCCAACATAAATTGCAGTGACCTACAGTTTCCTTGCATAAAATGCTACTATAATCACACTTGCCACTATGGGCAGGAATTGTATGTGAATTGTTCAGCATTACATCAGGTGGAATGTTTGGGAAGCAGATGGTTTTCGCATGAAATGAATTGCCGTTATTGTTATCAAACTGAAAAGTGGCAGCAAAACTGTGTACAAAAGGGTAATTGCAATTCAGTTAATGGTCAATACTACAAAACAAATTGTACAGTTCATTCTGATGTCTTTTGTCTGGGAAATCGGTCGTTTTCAAGGAACGTTAAGTGTAATTGGACGCAAGGCTACAGGTGGAGCACGGCAATTATAATAAGTTTGACATTAGGAGGTTTTGGAGCCGATCGATTTTATTTAGGACATTGGCAAGAGGGTATTGGGAAATTATTTAGTTTTGGTGGCTTGGGTGTATGGACGATAATAGATGTAGTATTAATATCACTGCACTATTTAGGACCAGCTGATGGTTCATTATATATATAGAATATAAATTAAAAATAAGCATAGCATAAAATTTAAGTGATACAAAATCAATCAAAATAAAAATACTGTCGATATATGTATGTACGTACTATTTCTTCATTTTCACTTAGTGAAATATTCTTTATTTTTTAACCAAAAAATTGTTATATATTACAGCTTACAACATATTTAATTTAATCATCATCATCTCCAAAACGTATATGTTTAGTTATTAATTTTTTAACTTTCTCCCTTCCACGCTTTTGGGGTACTTTAATTTGCTTGCTTAGTTTTTGTTCTCTATCATTTTCAATTTTTTTCCAATAATTTCTTTCCATTTCATCACTCAATATTTTGCATTGATATTCAGCACAACTGATTTGATGTGCAAATTTCATAGCCTTATCAGAGGACTCCAGTCTGAGATAGGCTTGCATTGATCCTTCTTTAATATCAACATATTTAACCGAACTATATTGCCGCATATCATTTTTAAATTCTTTAATATTAATACACGGCTCAATAAAAGAAATTTCAACTATGAGACCAGGTTCATAATTAAATAGTGGTGTCCTTCCTAAAGTGGTGTTTTGATGGGCGATTCTCTCTGTAATAGATCCCTTAGAAGCCGCTTCTTCTTCTGCAGCTCCATAGAAATTCATATTCATCTTTTGTAATTTCTGTTTAGTACCAGGTTTTTGCTTTTCTTGTTGACTTGCAGTAACAGAGCAGTTTTCCTCCAGAGTTATTGAATTCTTGCGCTGTTTTACTACTTGCTGGTCACGCCAAGCCTTGCGTTTTAATTCCGCTACCTTTTCCCTCTGCAGATTTAGATATTTGTTACGCAAACGCTTCCAATCTTTCTTTGGCAAAACTTTTAATTCATAATAAGCAACGTCGGTGGTTAGTTCAGCTTTACGTTTTAATTTTTCTGCCGTTTTAGATTTCTTTTTTCTTTTCTGTTTCTTTTTATTAGTAACATCTTCCAATTCATTCTTTTTGTCATCTTCCCCACTATTTTCAGTACCCGGATTGGAAGTTGCATAATTTTCAATGCTTGACGTTTCAGTGACATGTTGTGGATCTGTTTTACTCATCTTTGCTTTTGGTTCCGATACTTCCTCATGAATTTCGTTATGTGATCTTTTTCGTGATTCTTCATGCTCCTCTTTTTCATCAGATTGCTCTTTAATGTAAGATGTTACACTAACCAAGTCTGCAGGATCTTTATCTTCCATGTTTAGTACACCATTAAATTCTCTAAAGGCTTTAATGGCTTTATTAACACTTTCCTCCTTTTCAAATTCAACAAACCCAAATTCTTTAATCTTATGAGATTTGCTATATTTTGGCAAAGATATGTAAGCTACTTTGCCAAACCTTTCAAAAATTTGTCTAACCCATTCATGATCAGCTGTTGAGGGTAATGCTTCCACATATAATGTTTTTTCATCAACATTTCGATTTTGAGGTAAAGGTATCTTACGTTTCACTTTTTGACGTGTTTCGTCCATTTCCAAAAACTGTGAATTACTCAAAGCTACAGCAATATCTTCAACCCTTGATGTTAGAGCTTTCATTTTGTTGAAGGTCATAAAAATGTCTAAGGAAACATCTAGAAATACATACATACATATAAAACGCAACAGATTTTAAGCTACATTTTTTTCATAACTTACATGGATCAAAAAAACTTACATGGATCTTTATCAACGTGTTGCTTTAAAAAACGATCTTTACTCAAATTGGCATCACCAAAGTAAAACTCCATTTGGGTTCGCAAAGCATTGTAATAATGTCTTTTGCGTTTCCTATATGTTTTCATTGGTTGCTCGTCTTTTTTAACCAATTCTGGTATGAAAACATTTGACGTGCCTGCTTCTCCTGTAATACCAACATCTGAAACATGCACTGCCGGTATTTCCTCATCTCCATCAGGAAAATCCTTTTGTACGACATTCTTTTTCCCTTTATTTTTAGTACCCATTCAAAATAGATTTTCGCAGAGTTAAATGCGACCTAATAAAAAATTTCGACTAAGAACGAGTGTGAACAAAAAGGTATCACCTAGCAGAAAAGAAAGTACATAGTACAGGGTGGGCCAAAAGTCACAATGGGGTTTAAAAAAACAAACTTTTTTGTTTATTTTTTTTTTAAGATTATATAAATAACATCTGGAAAATAAATAATGGAGGGATTTACAACTGAACAAAGAACAAGAATAATAGAATTTTATTACTTAAATCATTACTTATTACTTTTATTACTTATTAAATTTTTAAACCCCATTGTGACTTTTGGCCCACCCAGTACATTATCACAAGATGATACCAACCACCTGAAATAACTTTCAATTGTACTGTTTGCTTTATGTATAACGAATGTCAAAGATGCTTATGATGTGTTTACAAATCCGTCAAAGCAATAGTCCATCCAAGGCGAAACCATATTATATTCGCCTTGAGCCTTGATATTCTCTTATAGCTGCCAAAGGAGTATCTGGTTTTATTAGATCAGAGAATTGGAGTGTTCTTTTGTTGGTAAAGTAGTTTAAACATTGAGTTTGCCCTGAGGCAAGGCAAATAAATTTTTAATTCGCCTTGCTCTGATTATGACAATTTTTAATAATAACATCTGTTAATATGGGTACGAAGAAAAGCGCAAACAATATGAAAAGAAGAAGCGGCATTTAATTGCATGTAGAAGTGACGCGGATTTGTTAATAAAGAATATTTTGGAAAGCATTTTTATACACAAACTTTATATATTAAGAAGTTTTGTGTGTAAACGTAATATAAAAAATTTAAACGCTAACTTAAAACATTTATGCGTTCCCTTAAATAAATTGAAAAAGAAAAATTTACAAGGATAATGATAAATTAAAATATGGGCACATTTTGATCGAAAAGCAAAACATAGAATAATTAAAATATTAGAACAAAGTATTTGCAAGAATTATTACAAGAACATGGAAATTGTAGTTTTAAGTAGCGACATAGCTCGTTTGGTCTTAGGTAAGCTTTGTTACTATATTTTTAAATATGCGAGCAGCCGTAGATGCTTTTTTATTTTTATTTGTAGACTATTTGAAATCACAAAAGTTGAAAAAAGCAATTCGCACTTTTTGTAAAACTTCGCCATATCTGAAACAAGAATTTTCAGCTTATAGGCAAGGTTTACAAACACATTCATTTTTCCCCGAATTGGAGGAAATTATTTGTGAATATGTTAAAATTGCTCGGAAAGGTGAGACCAGTAAATTAAAGTTTTTAGTTACTAAATATCTAGTCCTATTTTTACGTTTCAAGTTGAACAACTGTTGCCGAAATTGAATGATGTTATACGTTCGCAATTACAACATTGCAAACTATCAGACAAAGTTAATGAGCTCCTGGAACATGCTTTCAAAACTCTATTAGATGCTGATATCAAAACAAACTCTCCAGCTGTCCCCTCGAAGAGTTTTAATATACCTAATGAACAAGAAGTCAATAATGCCAAACGCAAAAGGAGCTTCGAAACTTCATATAACTCAGCAAACGATGAAATGGGAAATTTTATTAATCGGAATAAACGGCACAAACTTGCATTATCCCGTTTAGGTCATTGTAAAAAAAAAAGTGTTCCTGAACCGTATTGTTTCTTAAGCGTTAAAGCTTTGCAACGTCACAAACGCTTCTCCTACATGAAAAGTTCCTCCTCCAATACAGACGAAGATATTGAGGAAGATGAAAACGAGGAAGATTCTCTTAGTGTTGCATATATAGATGGCGATGAAAATGATTGCTGCGATGGAGAAATATTTGGCGGAGGAAAGCCTACAAAGCAATCAACACCAAGAGTAAAATCAAATGAAAAAGCAGAACATGTTGGTCCAATTCTTCCGGCAAGTATTTAAAAAAGATATATTTTAAAGCGTGGTAACACAAAAAGCTTATTTAAAGGATTAGTCAGTATATGCGAAATTAAAGTGATCAAAAATATTGTATACAACAGGTTGGAAATTATTTTGATGCAATCCTATAAAATGGGCTTTTTTTGAAAGCATATTTTTGCAGAGAAATATCTTTAGTTCAACTTTTTATGTAAATCAAATATACATATATATAAGTTGATTTATACTAACTCTAATTCATACTGACATTAGAACGAGACTCTTCGTATATAAAAATCTTATAGGGTGTTACGATTTGCGGAAGATAATGTTTTGGAAATATGCTGGTCAATATTTAACAATGCAATTTGTCATATTTTGTTTTTTTTTTTTTTTTCAAAGAAAGTTTATTTACAGAGATAACTTTTCTCTTTTCCATCTCCCATTTAGGCGTTTGCCGATTTTGATTTCCATGATTTTAAATGGTCATGGTTATAAAGAGTTTAACCTGTATCCATAAAATTAAATATCAGTCACTTTGGTTTTTGGGTATAGCTAATAGTTTTCTGCTCGTAAATGGTATTGTATAGCTGAATCGAAGTTTTTATAATAATAGTTTAGGTGCCTAATCTCATTATTACGTTTACACAATTTACATTAAATTAAACCTTTTTATTTAAATAAACGTATTACGCAGACTTTAATCACTTTATAATCAACACGGTTGTTTATTGAATACGTTTGATACAAAAATTTATTGCAAAAACAAAAAATGTGAGTTAGGGTATTTTTACTTGAGACGAACGATATAACTACATATTGTGCAGTTGTGTATTAAAGTTAAACATCTTTTATACTCTAGGAGATTTCGCAAGTTATTTTGGATAATCCGGAATTTCAACAAAAGTTGGTAGAAAACATTAACCAAGCGCTTAGCCAGACCAGTAGTGTAGTAATTAAAAATTCTCAAAAATGTGCCGAAACTAATAATCCGAATGTATTCTTAAGTGGCACACCGCCGGCTGGAGAAGAAATCTCCTCAAGTCAAATATTAGATAAAATGATAAAAAATATTTTAGATGCCACAGAGAAAGAACCCAGTTTTGATGTCGTCATACAAGAAGTTGTTGAAGCATCAAGCAAGCCTCAAGTGCAGTCTACTGCTATACAATGCAACATAAATTCTATAAATTTGCCTATAGCAGTTAATTCCCCATTATGTGCTGCCGTTGGACATCCACCATTAATGTCGGCGAACGCGGTGACACAGGTACAGCAATATGAATCGCCAATATCACCAACAGTGCCAAATCCAACAACAACCACCCGAAACATTTTTAATATATCTGCTACAAATGTTGCACCTCCCCGTACTCCCATTTTGTTAAGATCAGCTACAGGAGCAGCTATAGCAAATAATTCCTTGTCTAGTGCAACCTCTTTAAGTGCTCAAGACCCGCCCACCATATTAGCAAGCAATTCGTTTGGTCCGTTAATGGATCCAAATTTTTCAATATCAAAATTAATTGTTGTGAATTCTAATGATAGCGGACAAAAACAAATACCAGAGAATTGTATTGGTAATACAACAGCTGATAATCTTCTTGGTCAATTGTCTACTACCGGAATTGTGGATCATACCAACGATGAACAAGTGTATTTTGATACGACAACAGGTCAGCTAACATTTCCTGTATTTTTAACCAACGAAGGACTACTTACAAATTTTCCCTTTCTTATTAATAATGAATATGTTAACCAACAATTACAAAGTAACACCGTTTGCAATATGGAAGGCTCTCGGCTGGAAATACCTCTAAGCGAACCCATAGTGGTAACTGCAAACCAGCTACCACCAAATTCTATAATTTTAAGTAGTTCCCAAAAAGAAAATACATCGGAAAAACAAGGAACTGCAGAAAAGGTTTCTAAAGGTACAGAAATAAAGCACTGCAACACTGTACCACCAACAACTCTTGGTAACCGATTGCTGTATGATAAAGGTACACCATTTTCTAACGTCAATACTAAAGCATTTAAAAGCCTATCAACGCCACGTAAACGTACTTCACATGTTAGAGCACTTACATTCTCGCCAAGAGATCCCCAATCCTTGCCTAATGGTGGTACACCCTTGTCTTCTCGAAGAGAAACTTTTTCTCGTTTTTCGAGTTCTATAGCAAAACCTGTACTAGAGGAGATTAGCGAAAAAATCAATGAAATAACAAGTAATTCAGAACAACATCGTGATCCTACATCAGAGAAAGCTATAATAAAAACAGTAGAAATTTTATCTACCATTGAAAATGCTGCTGGTGAAGCTTTGAAAGAGAACGCAAACATTTCGTCTAACGAGACCGGTAATATACCACCCCTGTTTGTTAGCGAAGAGAGTAGCAATCAAACTATAATTAATAAAAATTTACCTGTTTCTGAGGATGTAGTAAAAACCTCTAAACCCATAGATTTGGCAGCCGTTCCATCAGAAACAGATAGCACACCAAAGCGGAAGCAATTCAGAAAAACTGCAGCGAGGTCGTGCAAAAGGCAACTATCAAAGACTTTAAAGGAGAACAATTGTTCCAAAGAGAAACCAGAAAAAGAAAACGAAAAGTCATCAAAGTCAACAGAAAAAGACGGTGTAATATCTAGCGAAAAGAACATGATGGACGAATGGTTTCGCCTACGCAATTCAAATGTCGATATAGATGTGCGATTACGCGAAATTAATGCATCGTCGCAATCGCAGCAGACCAAGAGAATTAATACCAAAAAGAGAGTAAGGCGTAGAAAGCCTGCTGCAATAAAGAAAAAGGAAAAAGAAATGGCTAAAAAAGCAGAAGAGTTGGAGAGAATGAAACAACTGGGAGGAGATCTGCAAGACAAATCTTCATATGAAACACAAAAAATTGAGCAAAATATTCACTCAGAAATAAGAGAGGAAAACTCCAATGTAGTAACAAGTGAACAACATCATATACTAGACGAAGAAGGCTCATCAAAATCCAGTAAGACACCTAAGAGTAAGAAAGTAAAAAGAGATGAATTAGAAAAAAATGTTGAATTAGATAATTATCCATCTCACGATATCGCTACTAATCAAACTCTACCTAACAACATTAGCGAAGCACTGGAGTGCGAAAAAAGGACCGCTAATATTGCTTTTCTATTGGAGACACCCCTCAAGGATGCTTGTGTTCCAACTTGCAACCCCCCAACGCCTGGCATATTTGCACCCTCTTTGGAAACGCCTGCCAGCAAATTAACTGATCTTCACGATGAAATGCAAGCATCATCGTCATTTCTGTTTGGTTCTATTACTAAAAGCGAGTTGGACACACCCATAACTAGTGTCATAACACCAGGCTTCCGTTTAACTCCATTTGGTTTGAAAGATATTGGCACTCCAAAGAGTGTACCTGGCACAGATTATTCCTCGGGAGGAGGTTCGTATTATAAACCGGATGAAGGTGAAGATTTGGACCGAAATATAAATAAAATGTTACGAAATTCGGAAAAAAAGAAATTAGATGGAGAGGAAGAAATTGATAACGACAATGCCGAACAAGTGAAAGATGCTGAGATAGTGGAACAACGAGATGAAAGAGAACAAAGTGAAGAAACTAAAACGACTAAAATACAAATAGAAATTCCGGTGGAAAAACTTAAAGTCGAACCTATTGTATTAAAAAGAGTAAAATCTCTTGTTACCGAAAACATTGATTGCTTAGAAACCGCTGCAATAGATCCACATTATACTCTGGTTTCAGGACTTCCTGAAATTTCAGCTGCCGAAGAAGAATGTTCATCCTCTTCATCATCTTCTTCAGGATCATCATTTAATTCTTCATCATCGTCATCGAAATCTTCCTCTTCTTCATCATCGTCTTCTTCGCCATCCTCTAGTTCAAAAACATCGGTAAGAGCATCTGAAATGGTGCCACCAAACGAAAAAGTTAATATAAACGATTTACAAAATTTATCTGATATTTCAAGCACAGAAGATGAAGAATGGCAAAAATTGGTTGTTACAGATAACGATGATAACTCGCAACTTGTCAACAATAATGGTGAAGTGCGTTATCCGGTAAGAAGTTGGCTTACTCCTCTCAAGGAAAATATCGTAGAAGCAAATACAATTACAGAATCAGAAATTATGCAAAACAAGTTAACCAAACCTGCCACTATAAAAGTAACCGTACCCTTGAAATCGGTTGAAAAGCGGAATAAACAAGTTAAAGAACTGGAGTTAAAGAAACAGCGGATAAAGGAGAAGTTAAAAACTGACGCCACTGTAACTAAGAGAGATAAGCTCACATCAACTTCAACAATAGCACCAAATATATCCGCTGCTTTGGCTGCCTCTCGTGTGATGCACGCAATGCGAGATAAAGGGAAAAAGTTAACAGATAGTTCAGCTGTGGAAACCGCAGACGCTGTTCAAGAGAAACGATCTTTGGATGTTTTAACCGCACTGAATTTATCGGCTAAAAAAAATCTATTAAAAACTCCCGAAAATTTCCGAAAAACAAGCCGTCTATTGCAATCTGATGTCAAAGTCTTAACAAATACGTCAAAAAATTCAAAAGAAAAGATAACCCCTAATGTGTCACCTTCAATGGCAATTAAAAACACACAACGTAAATGTTTACCCATTGAAGCAAGACCTGTTACACGAACTATACAAAAAACAGGCAAGAAAATAGTACGAACTCCCTTAGCATTTAAGGTTATACATTCTCCTGGTAAGATAAATTCTCATAGCACTACCACTACATTGCTAGAATTGGCGGCAACGAAAACTGTGGTTAAGAATAAAGTGGCTGTGCTTCCTGTCAATCAGCAAGCTCTTAGAGTTTCACCCCGTTTAATGAAAACGACAAAGTTGGAAAGCAGGAAATCGTTTGAAGCTCCAGCTCCAAATAGTAGAGTTAATACGAGAAATGCTAAATCAAAGACAACACAGGTTTCAAAACCTACACTTACAAGATTACGAAATCACAAAGAGAAAAAATCAACGGAACCTCCTTTAGAAAAGGAAATGAAAGAACTTTTGGAAGATTGTGAAGATAACACGTTGGAGACTAAACAAGAAGAATTTAAAAATGAACAAAAGCCAGCACCGCCATTAAAGCCTAAAATTCATTTAAAAGCCAGAAATGCTATGATTTCGAATAAAACTAATACGTTAAAAAAACAATGTACGACTGCCCTTCAATTAGATACAAAGGAAATTAAAAATAAAGTATTATCGCATTTCGACCAACAGAATTTAGTAGTATCGGCATCAGAAAATGCCGATCTGAATCCGCCTAGTACGGTGCTTCCCCCTACTAAAAACGATGGTGATTGCCTCAATGATGAAGATCCCTTAGAAGATTGTGAAATAACTACAATCAATGAAAGTGACGCGAACAGATTTATCAGATGTGTTTACAGTGGGCCAGACGGCCCACCAACTGCTATTACAAAAGCACACGATTTTTCTAATTTCCAAATGGTAGTGTCTATTGATGAAAATGAAAACCATATATGGCGCATTACGGAAGGCATATGTTTATTTAGTTCTGTGCCCAATGTACCTAAACCTTTTGCAACCTCTATAAAAAAGCGAAAAGTACGCACTGTTACAACCACTGTAAGCGAAAATTCGTCAGTTCAAATACCAACGAAAACGATGATATCTAATGAAAAAATAACTATATCAGTAGGTTCCCCTACTGACATCCCAAAGTTTACCTCAACACCTGTTGCTTTTCAAGCATCAGGCAGTAGTGCGCTCACTGAAAACAATAGTGCGAGCAGATTACCTGAAGATAGAGGGTAAGTTTCTAAATAATGTTTATATATTAATTTAAGTTGGAATTAAAAAAATTTGCATTCATTTGGGTGTACTTTCATAAGGTGAATTCAACTGGGTTAAACTATTATCATAGCTTATAACTTTTTTCTTGACTCATCAAGTAAAATCTAATTTTTGTCTTATTTAACAAAAACAATATGTTTGATAGTGGTAAAACTATTTTGCACCAAAAAACTAAGTTCAGCTGGTAAAAATTCGCTTTTTAATGCCTTGGAGGATAGAGAGAGTAGTAGTTATGGGCATTTGAGCACATGGGCATTGGACACTAAACATATACTAGCAATCAATTTACATCGGTGATAAAAATTAACAATTAATCACATCCACCATCTTTGAGCCGAATTAATCCAGTTAGAGAAAACATTGTACAAAATAGTAATTGAGAAAACGGAGCTTGCAAACAACTACTCTGTGTTACCACCACTACGCCTTTCTCGTAACTGTCGTATAATATATTGCATGAGTACGGGCAGTGTTCAGTGTAAAGGACAAAATAATTCTATTTTCACAGTTAAAAAGACATAAGACAAAACTTAAAAAATTTATTTTTGGGAATAATGTACGCTCAACTGAACATACACATGTGTATATGTATTAATGCAACGAATGCTATTTTCCATTGTAGGTCTGAATTTAAATCTGGTACAAAGCAGCGAGCAGTTGAAGAGAGCAACAAATCCTTACCAGAAACAAATAATGACGCTCCCAAAATACAAATAGAAGATATCGAATCAATATTATCGCATTTGCATGGGACTTAAAAAGTGATAACAGATTTTAAGGGAGTATTGCTTATGCCACATCTAATTAAATCAACCGACATATATATATAAAATTAGGAATTTGTAAGCTCGTTTATTTCCGACGCATAATCGTATTGTATACATATTTTTATCAGTATAAGCCAGTATTCAGTATTCATTGTACCATTAATGCATCCATCCATACATAGATCCAACTGTAACTTCGTATTCAAACATATGTATGTATGTATGCATGTATGTATGTATGTATGAAACTGGATATATACAATATAATATTGTCACAGCAAAACGCATCTATATAAATAATAATTAATGCAAATACATTACAGTTATTTATATTTCATAAGAAACTTTCTAAAATAAATATTTTCGAAATTTACATTCATTTAGCCATTAATTTAAGAAGTAAGCGTGTAACAATTGTCGGCAACTTTTCCATGATCACAAACACTTCTGGGCACGTAATTAATTTGCTTTTACTCATTAGTTATATTAAAATGCTTCCAAATTCTTTTATTCCTAAGAATTGTTTTACTTACATATGGGTTGTCCATTAATACATATTATTCGTTAAGATATATGTACATATTTATTAAATAAAAAGGAGAAATTGTTTTAATTGTTTTATTTATGTATGCATTTGTAAATATTCTTAATAAAAGAAATATACATACATATATATAAATTAAAGATAGCAGAGTTTCTTCGAGTTGTTGCACAAATTCACAATGATCTTATCTCTACCAGTTATTTCGTGAACTCGTACATTCCAATAGATCGGGAAAAGAAACAACCTTAAAATAATTGGACAACATGTATACATCCCCTGCCATCTACAAAAAAAATTGTAAAACAATTTCATTCCTTTCATTTCTAAGTTGGTTATACTTTGGCAATTAGATTTGTGCTAAATGTTATTTAAGTGACCCTAATAAGTGTTCAAAGTCGATATAAGGTAGAATTAAGTTAATACCCCTTTCGGAATTTCAACATTTCGATTTATTATAAAGAGAAATTCCCTTCTATTTGAAATCGCTCTAAAGTTGATTTTAACGAAATTTATAAAAAAAAAATACCAAAGAATGAAAATTGTTCGTTTTTATATGCTGAAAAGTACACAATATTTTAATGTGTATAAAATACTTATTAGTACTTATCAACTGTAAGTATATAAAATTTTTCAAAATCGGAAAAGTCATTAAAGCGCCAATTTTTCTAGCTCTCGGACTTTGAACGTACTTAATGTGAAAAAAACTGAACTTCTTGAATTAATATATTTCCTGATGATGCTATAAAAAGATGTAACGAAATATCGAAAAATAAAATTATAAATTTAAATTTTTTAAATAAAAAAAAGAGACCCTTGAGCGGGAGGTAAATAATTTTTGATTTCTTAACTATGTTATTAAATTGTTTACGATATATCGACAAAAATTTAAAAAATGTATTGTAAAACTAACCTTTAGAATGCTTAAAAATTACATTAAAAATAAATTAAAAAAAAAAAATATATAATTTTTTTCATTATTAATCGTATGCTACGATTCTCAATTTCGGTCAAGAATTATTTTCTGAAAAAAAATATTACATATTATTTTACTGATATAAAATAAGTTAAGCTTACGCTATGTATGTCACTAGTTTCTATACGAAAACCGTAATATTTCATTGGTATTAAGTAGAAAGTCCAAAACTCACATTTTTTTTGCAACAAATTTTTTTTTAGAGATTTCAATATATGAACTGATTATATATAATGAACTGAGTTTTCATTCAAATCATTTAAAATGTAATGCATAAAAATGGCAGTTAGGTCCATTTTACTTGAGACTGAAGATATATGTATATATATATATATATATATATAATATTTGTAAACAATTTGTATAATTTTAATAACTTATTATCATGTTGTTTTGCAGAGCAGCAGAGAATAGAATGTTTTCAGTATGACTGGCAGTCGTATTACACATAAATTATTCATAAAATTATTATTTAAATTTGTAGTGATTATATTTGATACCAATTTTGCTGCAGTATTTTTATAAAGAAGGTTGCAAGATAATGTCGTTTCTTAAAGTGGCGGTAGTATTATTGTTGGGTTTGGAGAATATTTCACACTGTTTAGATTTAAATATTGGTAAGATATATTTTTACATAAAATAATTATAAAAATTAATACATATAAAATATAATATATTATATATAAAAATTATTAATTGTCTTGCCGCAATTTGGTTCGCAAAAGATAAAAACAGTTAACAAGAGCGTGTCAGATCTAAAATTCAGTTAGTTGTTACATAAATAACATTTTTTTCCTTTTGTTTAAATTTCTACCTACAATCTTGAACTTATTGAATCAAGTTCTCATGCTTTTGTTGACCAACACACAACAATTAAAATTAATTGGAAGGATATTTTTTTGTCTGCTATGTGCTTTTAAAAATAATCTGTGAAATCGGAAAAATGATTTTACATAATTGTAAAAAAAATGTATTTAATGCTAAAATTTTTAATATTGTCGCGCAATATGATTAATGATTTTAAGCATTTTATTAAGTTAAAAATGTTAAACTTTTCTTGCATCTTGTGCCAGTATTTTGGATTGAACCCGTACAAAAGGGAATATATGCGGATATTGAGGCTTCTTTGAAAGAAGTGAAAAAGTTAAATTCTCAGACGGAAATAAGACATGCGGTTTTAGTGGTAGAATCTAGCCTCTATGACGAAGAGGATTTACAAGAAAGCAGCATTAGAAGCATGAAAACTTGTGAGTAGTTACTGTTATATAGAAAGCCCTCAACTCACATACATTTTCAACAGATGGTTTTGCTCTCTTCCAAATTTAGCAAAACATTAGTTGGGCCCATTCTCAATTAAAATAAAATGAATTTTTGATTTATTTAAATATAATGAGTATATATATGTATGCATTTTGTTTCAAGTCTGTGATATTCTATCAACATTAAAAGTATCGCTAATTTTGGATTTCACTTATCACACTTGGCCACAGGGTTTCGATTATGTTCAGTCGCATAATATACCCTATTTGCGCGTTGATCGTATGCTTAAACCATTTTTACAACTCTTAAGTAAATTTCTTGCCCTAAAATCATGCAACGATGTAGTTTTAATTTTGCAAAATGAACAAGATAGAATGGAAGCTCTTCTGCAAGTTGTTGAAGGATTTCCTTTTCGAACCTTAGTATGGAATGCTGGCGATGTCAATTTTGACTTGGTACAACATTTGAAGCATTTGCGGCCCACACCTTCATACTATGCAATTTTCGCCCAAGCAAGAAACATGAATCTAATATATGAAAAGGTAAGATACACAGATAGTTATGCCCTCACTATGGCTTTTACATTATTAAGACTTAATTTAAACATTTAAAAGCAGCTCATTAAAGGTAACATAAATTTACGAAATCCGGAATGGCATTTAATATATTTGGATACCAGGGAAAACATTTTTCAATACAAAATGCAAGCTGAAAAAGCTAACAAATTTGTTTTAAATTCGACGTCCATATGTCAATCGCTATATATGAAAGGCAGCTATTGCTCAAGTGATTTTACGGTGAGATTAATTTGGCTTCAAAACTGCATAATTATACAATAGAATTGCAATAATTTGTAACGTATAATAATAATAATAAGTCTCAGGCAAAATTCGCTTTACTTGTAATATTTCTATATATTTCAGAAACCTCAGTTATTTCCAATTATTATAATAATTATTGTTATTACTTGTTCTTATATCAATTGAAAAGCTCTTTAGTCTTTTATAATAAGTAACGTAAGAGTTGAAAACTAACGTATCTGCTCACGTAAAGTTCTAGGTGTGTTGTATTGCTTTTTTCTATTCATTTGCGTTATTTAATAACTATTAACTAATAATTGACATCTTTGTTTAGTTTTTAATTTACTTTTTAGCTTAATCGTTTTTTATAAAGTTTTATTTTTTTTATATTTAGTTACAATATGGCTAACATTCTCTGGAAAAAAATTATTTATTATTACAGAATATATATATAATTTATAAATAAATATATTAATTAAAAAATTATAAAAGTTTTATAACTTATTTATTTAGTTATAATTAATATTTTTAGCTTATTTATTATTATGACCATAATCTCATATTTATCAGTAGTTTTCAATGGGTTGCTAAATAAGAAAAATAATGTATTGCGCAAAGTAATAAAAATATAATTGTAAAAGTTTGGAAAATATAGAATTAAAATATAATTTTCCTGAGGAAACTCGCGAAAGGGTGGCCGAAATATTGGAAATTTCACATATGTAAATAAGAGAAGAACTTATTGCTCGGAATTATAAAGAATATAATATAGAATTAAAATATTTATACTCTTATTTTATTCTGTTTAGATGTAATATTTTAAAATAGTTGTTAATAACATCAATATTTTGTTATCGCCAAGGGCAAATTCTTCAGGATAAAATTAAATTTAATTATTATTATTTCAATTTTTCAGAAAATTAAAATTTTATTTATTAATAATGTAAATTATAAATAATAATTTTTAATTATTTATAATTATTATTTGTTAATTTTATTTTTCGAATATGTTGTCTAATTTTTAACGAAATATCGGACATTTATTTATTTATTTTTTTTTTTTTTTGTTGTAATATCGTTAAATCCTAATCTGTATTTATTTGATATTTAAATCTGCACTAAAATATCAAAATTATTATTATTCTTTTTTACTTAAAAATAATGTAATTGTGACGTGTCGGATAGTAAAAAATTTATTATGCATCTATGTATGTATGTATGTAGTGTGCAATTTTAAATTATTAATATCTTTTTTTATAGCTGCAACGTGCTCTGCTGTTGGATATTTTTCGCAATTTAATCAATATCAAACAGTCAAATTTAGACTGGTTAAAACCTTTGGATTTACAATGTGGTGGCAACAATGCAGAAACCGATCGATACGTAAAGAATTTTGAAATTTTACAAAACTTTCGTCTAACAAATTTTATGGCTTGGTCCACCACAAACCCATCCATTGACTCCGACAATGAGATGAATGTAATACTATCTCTTACATATAAGGTTAATATATCCATAACCATCTATTCCAGCGAGCCTAAGGCAGCTACATATTTAGCTAATTGGCAGAATGGCGAATTGATAAAGATAAATCAAACTATAACGCCATCGAAAAGATTTTTTCGCATCGGCACCACAGAGGTAAGAACGGATGGATCTATAAATCCTTATAGATGTAAAAAATAAATAATCATTTCGCAGGCCATTCCATGGAGCTATTATCGTCGGGAGCCAAAAACCGGCGAAAAGATTTTAGATTCCAATAATAAGCCTGTGTGGGAGGGTTTCTGTATTGATTTCATTAAAACATTGTCAGAAAAATTAAATTTTGATTATGAGCTAATTGATCCAATAAACGGAAAATTTGGTAAACGAGATCCCAATACTGGTAATTGGGATGGTATTGTTGGCGATTTAGTAAGTGGTGAAACAGATTTTGCGATAACAGCTTTAAAAATGTATTCGGAGCGCGAAGAAGTGATTGACTTTATTGCCCCATATTTTGAACAAACTGGTATATCAATTGTAATGCGTAAACCGGTGAGGCAAACGTCCCTTTTCAAATTTATGACCGTTCTTAGAGTGGAAGTATGGTTAAGTATAATCGCTGCATTAGTTGCTACTGCTGTCATGATCTGGCTACTCGATAGATACTCACCATATAGTTCGAGAAATAATAAAGCCGCTTATCCCTATGCATGCAGGTGGGTAAAACTTTAATATCTACTGAAGAATTAAGAAACCAGATAAAACAAATTCTATTTCGTTATAATTTATCTTCTTGGCCAATTTTTTTTTTAACCTTTAGTATGAGGGTGTTTTTTTATATATATAACTTAGCTTGTAAGGCATAACTTTTTGTATGTCAATGAAACATACATATTAGCTGTGACAAATATTGACAACAAAAATGACATTCTTACCTCTCTAAATGGACCTCAAGTTTACTATTGAGGTGCAAAATGAGAATAGGATAACATATCTTGACACCACACTTAATTAGATCGAATAACAATATACAAGAAACATATTTTCCCACTCAGCCAAACGCACAAAAGATAAATACGGCGAGAAACCTAATAAAAGTGATGGACATTACTGATGCTCATTACCAAAAAACAAATAGCCAAAAAATTTAAATGATTTTAAGAAAGAACAGCTTCCCACATCAACTAATCAAAAGCCTATTACATGCCCAACAACACCAAAATAGCAATAGTGGTAGGAGCCCAACAGTGGAGAGAATAAGTTTTGTCAGCATAGTATATGCCCCTGGCCTCACAAACAAGCACAACATAAAACAAGTAATTTCTACAAATAACATCATGATAGGATTTAAATCACACACAACGATTTCGCAAATTTCCACAAATTTAAAAATGCCATACAAAAAAATGGAAAAAAACAATGTGGTTTACGAAATAGCATGAAAAGGTGATAACAATAACAGTTGTGATATAGTATATATAGGTACGACGAAAAGGAACTTAAATACCCGAATAAATGAACACAAAGCCGACATAAATAAAAACAAAGAGAGCACTGCATTATCGCAGCATGCTAGAATACAAAAACATTTACCAGATTTTGAGAACATAAAAATACTAGACAAAGAAGATAACTGGAAAAAGATATATAATGGAAAGTTTAAGAATACAACAAAAAATTGAAAAAACAATGAACAAAAAAGACGATACAGACAACTTAAGTGCCATTTATAGCGCAGTTATCAGACGGTGATTATTTTGTTCACACTAGTTAGTAAGTAAAAAAGTATAATAACAAATATTGTAAAACCTTTTCTTATTTTTTGTTTCTAATAAATTAGATAATCCCCTGATGAAGTGGACAAAAATCCACGAAACGTAGGGATAAATTTGCAATAAAATTTAGTTTTATTGGCAAAAAGAAGTTAGGCCTTATAAGCTAAACACATGTGCAAGTGGCACATTACAAAAATACAAAAATTTAAAATAATTGGCCAAAAACGAAAGAAATTTAATAAAACAGGTAATTTCCACAGAAAATATCATGATAGCATATAAATCAAAGAAGACAATATCTCAAAATTTCACAGATATCATGTAAAGGTGATGAACATAACTGTGGGGGTTATATCTCGGTTCTGCGAAGAGAAATTTAAGCACTAGGATAAATGAACATAAAGCAGACATAAGCAAAAGTAAAGAGAGCAATGCATTATCTCAACATGGAAAACTCAATAAACATTAACTGATTTTGACAATATGAAAATACTAGATAAAGAAGAAAATTCGAAAAAAGATACATAATGGAAATCTTAAGAATACAACAAAAAATAGGCAAGAACATGAACATAAAATACGATACAGACAACTTAAACGCCATTTACAGTACATTAATCAGACAGTCAACGAAGTTTTGGATTCCCCAAATATAATAATATTAATAATTATCATTAAGTTTTTATACAATAAATATATTTTTCTTTCTTGGTTTTTATATTTAATAAATTAGACAAATCTGGAGAAGTGGACAAAAAATCCACGAAACGTCGGGATGCAATATGTAATAAAAATTGTTTTATTGGCATAAGAAAAGTTAGGCCTTAAAAGCTAAGCTTTACATATATAAAAAAAATACCCTCATACTAAAAATTCTATTTCGTTGTTATTATGTTCTCACATAATATTTTGAATATATGTAAATGCTAAATATCCCGACTATAAATAACATGATCCGAAATAAAAGAATTTATGTATTAATTCCCATTCTTTCATAAAATATATCCTAACTTAATATGAAAAGATCCTAACTCTTTTTATATCAAAATTGAAAAATTGATTTGATTCCCCCGGAACTGGCAAAAATGCAAAGCATTAAAAATATTTCAACTGGAAAACATTAATTTTGAAAATGTCTCTTGTTCTGTTGTATTCTGCTTTATTTAGGCCCTTTTTATAATAAATTGACGATATGTATTTTATAAAGTTGTATGCATATTAAATGAATAATTTCTTTGAAACCATTTAGAGAATTTACTTTGCGCGAAAGTTTCTGGTTTGCTCTCACTTCATTTACGCCCCAAGGTGGCGGGGAAGCACCAAAAGCGGTTTCAGGACGTATATTGGTAGCGTCTTACTGGCTCTTTGTAGTATTAATGTTGGCCACATTCACTGCTAATCTAGCCGCCTTCCTAACCGTTGAAAGAATGCAAACCCCGGTACAATCTCTTGAACAATTGGCTCGACAGTCGCGTATAAACTACACTGTGGTAGAAGGTTCGGATACACACCATTATTTTATTAATATGAAATTTGCCGAGGATACACTCTATCGCTTGTGGAAGGAATTGGCACTTAATTCTTCAAGAGATTTTCATAAATTTCGGTAAGATAAGTGTTGTTCAAAACTTAAATATATACTTGCATGTATCATATTTTCCAAAGCATTTGGGATTATCCCATAAAAGAGCAATATGGGCATATATTGCTTGCTATTAATAGCTCCATGCCAGTAAAAGATGCCGAAAAGGGGTTTCTTAAAGTGAACGAACGTGAAAATGCTGATTTTGCTTTAATACATGATTCATCGGAGATCAAATATGAAATAACAAAAAATTGTAATCTTACTGAAGTTGGTGAAGTCTTTGCAGAGCAACCTTATGCTATAGCTGTGCAACAAGGATCAAACTTGGTGGTACATAAAACTTTTACTTGACATTATTTTATGTATGTAACTATTTTACAATTTTCCCTTTCAGGATGAATTAAGTTTTGCATTGTTAGAATTACAAAAGGATCGATATTTTGAAGAATTGAAGGCCAAATATTGGAATCATTCACTTGCGAATTGCCCTTTGTCTGATGAACAAGAAGGCATTACATTAGAAAGTTTAGGTGGTGTTTTTATTGCCACGCTCTTTGGATTAGGATTGGCGATTCTCACTTTAGCGTTTGAAGTATTTTATTACAGAAAAAAATTATCAAAAAATATGGTCATGAGCAATATTACACAAGTTAAACCAATGGAATCTTTTAAAAAAGAAAAAAATATTTGGCATTCATCTGAAGAGATGAGTAATGAAACACCTCCACCTTCATTTGAAATTGCAATATTTAGAGGAAGTAAAATACCTATTGGTGTAACTATGGGTACAGAGTTTAAACCGAGACGGTTAAAAATCAAATCGCATGCTAGTTTAGATAGCTTAAGCACTTTAGAGAATAATGAGGTGACGGAATATGTCGAATAAATTAAGTTAATGGTTTCAGCAATCGTTATATTTTTAATAATTTTTTTTCGTAACAAGTTCAAGGAACGTTTTATTTATAGGCAAGCGCTTCCAGTTAAGTCCATATATAAATACATACATATGTGGATATTTCTGATGCCAAATATAATAATGTATCAGCAAATTTTCTTTTTAATAAATAGAAAATGATCCAGGAAATGTGCGCCTTAATCACCAACAAAGAGTATTTTTTGTCAACATAATTAGCTAGTTTATGTGCCGTCAAATGATTGTCGCGAGGTCTTACGTTATTCGTTTCTTTCAAGAATCAGTGCAGCCAAGTACTTTAATTGCAGCTGGTTTACGAATCAAAATGTGTACTATATTTTCACATAGCAGAAATCCTGCAAGGGCTGAAAATTTACAACTATGTTTGACTTAATCACAGATGTCGATTTTTTTTTTATTTATTTTGTGTTCGTAATAAAGAATAATAAAGCAACGACATTGTAAGAAAATAATAATTTGTCATCAATATAAATTGTGCAAGATCAGCAAGATTTTACAAAATTTATAAATATGGTAGACAACCAAACAAAGGCTGCTCAATTGATGGTTGAGGCTGAGAAAAAGCTGACTCAACAAAATGGATTCTTCAGTGCGCTGTTTGGGTAAAGATCAAGAGTCCACAAATATAAACGTAATGTGGTCGAAAATGTTTATATTAAGATATAAGATGGTTCACATATATTTAACTTGATTATATTGGTAAATATCAAGTTACACGAGATTTTAGAATCAGTAAATCACTGATATTTGTATTAGGTCTGTTACCTGCAACATATCTGGTCGCTTCGTTTGGTTTTTTTGTCCTGACAATTTGAAATGGTTTCATAATCCACTACCAAAAAACAAATTTTCCACTCTTTTAAGCGAGTGAGAAATTGAGATGTACATACATACATGTAAATAACGAAATGAAAGTTTGTGGTTTCAATTTAGGTTGTAATTTTAATAAACTATAATATAGGTTTTACTATATTTATTACAATAAGCTATCTGGTGCTATGGAATCGATATATTAGGCACTACCTCTTCGTTCAATGTGAACAAAATTCAAAGACAACCGAACAGAATTTTACGTACAATAACAGCAGTGCCCTGGTATATTAAAAATTTGAATATACACCAAAATTTTGATGTTAAAAACCACGCAAGAAGATATCTAAAAATGTTAGAGACTTATTATATTTTGAAGATATAATAAATAAGTATTGAAAAAAAATGTCAAAACATTATCTTGCAGAAATTTTCGTATTCATAAAGTTGTGAACTTTATACGTACATTTGATCCTTCAAATGTTGTGTGTATATGTATATACAAATCCATATTAACCACATTTCATTTAGTTTAGTATTTTGTTGGTTGCTTGAATTATTTTAGCTTAATCGTTTTTTATAGAGTTTTTTTTTTCTATTTAGTTAAAATATGGCTAACATTCTCTGGAAAAAAATTATTTATTATTACAGAATATATATATAATTTATAAATAAATATATTAATTAAAAAATTATAAAAGTTTTATAACTTATTTATTTAGTTATAATTAATATTTTTAGCTTATTTATTATTATGAGCATATTCTCATATTTATCAGTAGTTTTCAATGGGTTGCTAAATAAGAAAAATAATGTATTGCTCAAAGTAATAAAAATATAATTGTAAAAGTTTGGAAAATATAGAATTAAAATATAAAAATAAATATCAATAATTACCTGAGGAAGCTCGCCAAAGGGTGGCCGAAATATTGGAAATTTCACATATGTAAATAAGAGAAGAACTTATTGCTCGGAATTATAAAGAATATAATATAGAATTAAAATATTTATACTCTTATTTTATTCTGTTTAGATGTAATATTTTAAAATAGTTGTTCATTATCAATATTTTGTTATCGCCAAGGGCAAATTCTTCAGGATAAAATTAAATTTAATTATTATTATTTCAATTTTTCAGAAAATTAAAATGTTATTTATTAATAATATAAATTATAAATAATAATTTTTAATTATTTATAATTATTATTTGTTAATTTTATTTTCCGAATATGTTGTCTAATTGTTAACGAAATATCGGACATTTATTTATTTATTTTTTGTTGTTGTAATATCGTTAAATCCTAATCTGTATTTATTTGATATTTAAATCTGCACTAAAATATCAAAATTATTATTATTCTTTTTTACTTAAAAAAGAATACATATGTTGTGTGTATATGTATGTGTATACAAATCCATATTAACCACATTGCATATAGTTTAATATTTTGTTGGTTGCTTGCAGGGGTTCTAATAAGTTGGAAGAAGCTATTGAACTTTATCAACGTGCTGGTAATATGTTTAAAATGTGTAAAAATTGGATCAAAGCTGGGGAATGTTTTTGCGAAGCTGCAACATTACATGGTCGGAATGGCAGTCGCCATGATGCCGGTATAGGTTACGCCGATGCCGCAAATTGTTATAAAAAGGTAATTTGGTGCCATATATTTCTTAAAATTTATGCATGGCTATACACACTTATACTTCTCCTTTAAGGTGGACGTTGACCGAGCTGCCGAATGTTTGCTGAAATCTATCGACATTTACACTGACATGGGTCGTTTTACTATGGCGGCAAAATATCACCATACCATCGCTGAAATGTACGAAAGTGATCCCAATAGTTTAAATAAAGCTGTACAACATTATGAGCAGGCAGCTGATTATTTTAAAGGCGAGGAAGCTGTTAGTTCCGCTAACAAATGTATGCTTAGAGTAGCACAATATGCAGCCCAAATGGAAGATTATGAAAAAGCCATTTCCATATATGAACAGGTATAGCATTTTTCAAGTAATAACAATTTTAATTAAACATTTTAATTCCAAAATAAGGTGGCTGCCGTAAGTTTGGACAGTTCTTTACTCAAATATAGTGCTAAGGAATATTTTTTTAGAGCTGCTTTATGTCATTTAAGTATTGATTTGCTTAATGCTCAACATGCAATTGAAAAGTACTCCAATCAATATCCGGCATTCCAAGATTCAAGAGAATATAAATTAATAAAGGTAAATAAGCATATACACTGTTATATTATTGTTCTGAATCTAAATTTCATATATTTTATCTTAAGGTTTTGTGTGAACATTTAGAAGATCAAAATATTGAGGGATTTACTGAGGCTGTTAAGAACTATGATAGCATTTCCCGTTTAGACCAATGGTATACAACAATACTATTACGTATTAAAAAAGCTGCTGATGAAGATCCTGACCTGCGATAAAACACTTATTGCTAAAAATTCTTTTGTCTTAATCAATATTACCATATTTTTCTGCAGTCTTTATTTTGTTTATAGTTTTTTCTATTAAAGTAAATTTTAATGATCAATGATCATATATATATATTGTTGTAATAAAAGAGATGCGATTAGCAGGTTTCAATTTAGTTGAAATATATACATCAGCTAATAAATGAAACCACGAAAAAGTGTTTCTTTTTGTTTGCTCAACGATGCAAAAACTTGTAATGTTTTAATTAAATAAAGTAAACTAGAATATTTGTTTAACATAACATCGCACAACAGTTAAATTTTTTAAATAATTGTAGAATCTTCCTGTTTGGTAACAAACTTGCGAGATCTCTGCAATTCTCTGTTACCTTGAAAGCGATGTTATTTTGAAACTTCAAGTTAGTGGTCTATATAAAAAGTTTTATATACAAATATATGAATATTTTAAATCAATAATTTCATATACTGTACACTAAACAAGTTTGGGTACCAAAAATGGAAATCTAATTTTTTTTATTTTCACGCTCAATATTTTTGTGTACTAAAGATATTAAATGCCAATTATGTTCAGTTCTACACATTCTGAAGCACCCTGTTTTTTAAAGTAAAACTCACATCTCCAATTATTTATGATTATGTCATTTTTGACATTTCATTTAATCCCAGTAAGAACTTCTACGCAAAACAGAATAAATGAATTTGTAACATCGCGCAGTGATAATTAATTTCAATGAAATAAGAGAAAATTAACAAAAATTTCTCTACAGGGAAATTTCTTCAAATGAAAAAATATATTTAAAAAAGAGAGCGAAAATTACTGCAAAGTATATTTAAGGATTTCCTGTTATCAAAAGCTGCGAAACTTGCAAGAGGAAAGGACGTTCCGAGTAGCTGTGGATTCGCAATTTGGATTGTGTTTTTCGTACCGATTAAAAAAGTATAATTTCTTGCTAATGCTTTTAGATTTGTGATTTTATTATATCTGTGGTATTCAGTGCGCGTAAAAATATGCAAAAAAACATAATAATATGCATAAAATTCTAATTAAATTGGTTTTAAATAATAATCAAATAATCATAAGCAGAAATTTTCCGATAAAAAGTAATAAATAATTAAAATTTACATAAATATAAGCGATATACAAATGACAACTATAGTTTTATCTGTTAAATATTAGTGCGAGTGTGTTTGCTGTTGTATGTAGTTTTGTCTTGTGCCGCTGCTGGTAACAAGTAATTTTTGTTCTTTGTTAATGGCCAAAGACAGTCTAAATTATTAATACGAAAAAAAACAAACAAACAAGTGATAGAAAAATCTTAAAAAGTTCAGATAGAGTGTAAAAAATTGTTTGTAGTGGAAAAATAAAAAAATTTACCTTCAGCGTTAAACTCCGGAATACCACTTAGACAACCTTGTAATCTGCCTTTGCCTCGATTTAAGAAGAAAGAATATATACATTCCCTTATATATCAGTCATGGCTAACAGTAGTTCGGGATCAAGTATTGGTTCTGCTGCAGCTTTTGGTATGCCGGGTTTTACTGGCCCAGTAGCTGTATCTTTAAATAACTCCCCGAACAGTGATTTATGGCGTGAATGTGTCGATTGGCTTACTCGCTGCCAAATTTTACAACCGGATCATATGGCTAACGCTCCAAACTCGGAGATACGTGTTTTAGCCTTGACCTTGCGTGATGGCGTTTTATTGTGTAATCTGGTTATGCATTTGGATGCGTCTTGTATGGACTCAAGTCAAATGAATAGGCGACCACAAATGGCTCAGGTGAGTGCACTCTATCTTGTATAAGTATTAGATTCTTAGTTGTATGACAACACTCATCAACTACCTAGTTTAAGACAATTTTTTATTAATTATTATCCTTCTTGTGCTATAAAGCTAGTCTCTATGCTGGTTGCTAAAAGCGAACTAATCGGCCGACAAAAAAAAACTAAAAGAAAAAAAAAACTGCGCAAACCTTTGCGTATTATTTGCTTATGCTTAAATAATAAATGACAATTTCTTAAACAAGACTTCCTACACCACACACCTTCATCGAATACTTTTTATTAAAATTTTAATACACATTACTGGATTTTCAATTAGGCATCCAGCAAATAGCAATAAATTGACAAGTTGGTATACTCTTGCAGTATTTACCTGGATTAGTGAAGCTATATTAATATCTCTAACATTAGGACAACACAAACACATAACAATAATTTACTGCTGTCCTGAAGTCTATGCAAAAACGCAATTATCGGCCAAAAAATTTTTGCTTCATATTTAACCGGTTTTAAAAATAACTGCAGCAAATTTTAACATTAACCGCTTTTTACAGAAAGTAAATCAAAGTTAATTTTTTAATAATTGTATTAGTAATAAAGCACTGTTTGATCACAGTACTTCCTATAGAACAGGAAAAAGCTCCAGTTCCCAACGCACATAATATTGAAAAACAAAAAAACTATGGCAAACACAAATAATCGTTGAAAGTTAAAAGGTATTTGTATTTCAGATAATATATTATTTTGTACAAAGATGTCGTTTTAGATGTCGCGATGCATTGTACAATTATGGGCAATTGAGAATATAATAATTTCGAATAAAATGTAACATACAACGTTGTGGGCGTATACATGCATACGGCAATAGAGTATCCTTAACACTCTGCACAAATAATTATGAAAATGAGACCAAAACGAAAGCGAAACCCAATTAATTATCACATGAGATTAATTCATTAGAAAGAGAAATAAAACTCGAAGGGAAAGGTTGTAACATCTTTGGTAAGAAACGTCATAAGCGAGCAGTACTAACAACAAATAATTTTTCATACATCAATGGTGTTATAATCCGTCTAAAAGTATTTGAAAATTTCTGCCAGATTTGTTAAAAATTTTCTTTCCCCTGTATTAAAAGCTGCTCTTTAAGTATTCCTCAAGCGAACGATTCAGCAAGATTTAGGAAACGTAAAACTTTATATAAATCTGTCTGTTTGTATAAATACGAGTGGCTTTTGGCTTTTGCAATAGATAAATTTATAATCTGTAATGTTGCACATTACAATTGCACAGCTGACACGCACCATAACGATACGAATTTACTAACTTTACCATGAGTGCTAACTTCTGAAACCCATCCGCCCGCTGAATTGTCCACTTTGAAAACAAAGAGAAACAGTTGGCCCTTATGCTGTTTGTTTTAAATTTATTTTTTTGCTAATGGCCAAAAATATTATTAATTTATATTTATTACAATTAATTCTTCAAAGAAGTTCATGCAAGAATGGGCAAATATTTGATTTTATAAATAAATGAGAGAAAAACCTCTTGCTCACAATAAAAAAAGATAATCGTAATTACTAAAAGTTGGAAAATTTAAAATTGAAATGTTATGAAAAATAAACGAAAAGCACAAGTTACGTCCTCCTTATACAATTTTAAGCCTTTGATATATACTTTTTTTCCACTCCAAGGGAGTTACTAGCTTAATGTAAAAAAGGGTACATATTTTGTATATTTCTTTAATACATCATTCATTGATTGGCGACTTGGTGAGTGCACTTCCAACTGGAAATGAAACAAATCAAGAAGTCGTAGTAAAATTTATATAAAAAAAAAATGTTATTTCTTTTAATTGCTGTGTTTGGTCTTCTGTTGTTGTGCAGTAACAAAAAGCCACATTCCGAAGATAATTAAATGAAAATATTTTATTGACAGGTTAAAAAATTCTACAATAATAATTTGAAGAGTATGTTTCGGTCAAGACAAGAGAAAATTAACTGGCACTTCGATACCTCTTGCAGTTCCCTGAAACATCCCTACATATATACGAACATATACATATGTAAGTATGCGTACCTAACTGCGTATCCTTGAATGGTTTTTAGGCTTGTAAGTATGTAAATTAATATATTTGTTTTGTTAAGAGGATTGCAGAATAGCAGAAATCCAATGTCATCCTTACGGAACTGTCAACATAGAATTTCATATAAAAAATAAATTACAAAAACAAAATATAAAAAATTTGCATATCAATCACGACTTCCAACTGAAATGCGTAATAAAAAGATAAAAATTAGATAGTGATGTTTAGATTCCCCGAAGGAAATATGCACACATTAAGCTTTAATATGTTTAAATGGAGGAAATGTGGAGCAGAACCACAAAAGTGCATACCGCATTTGCAAACAAATGTAAATATGCGGTATATATATAGCACACATCAAAATGTAAAAAAATTGAAGCCATTGTGGAAAAACCAAACATTGTAAATTGTTGATGTGCCAGTTGATGTAGGGGCTGATACTAATATTTTTCAAGTAGATTGGAGCGCCTTTCCCCCTCTAGTATATCGTTCATTCATCATATCTTTGTATGGATGTGGATGTTTCAAGTGTATTTTAAACTATTCATTCACCTTATTCTTGTTTCATCTGTTTCATCAATATCTTTCAAGTGTGAATTATTTTTTTAATATGTTGTTAACGGCCACTTAAAATATACTCCGAAAGGGTTAAAAAATTGTTTTGAAATAAAAAATAATGTGCCGTAAATATTTTAGTTTTTTTTTTCTTTTTTATTGTTCATTTTTAATTTATAAAAAAATGTGTTTGAATTTCTATATATTTTTTTTTTTTTGAAATAAAAGTTTTGTTTAAAATATAATCATTAAATTAATTTTTTTGGCTCATTTCTCAATTTATTTATTGTTAGCTTTTTCGATTGTTGCGAGATCAAACTAGTACAGATGCCTGCATTTCGCTTGCTGTTGGTACCAAACTCAACAGTTTTGAAAAGCAATGTCTCCCGAAACCATGTGTGTGCAGAGAAATAATCCGATTTGTAAAAAATGTCGCATTGCTGATCAAACTTACACGACCATGAACGCAACATATTAATTAACTAAACGGAAAGCTTAACACACCTTCTTCGGATCATAGAGGGTACTATTCATTATTTAGTTTAGATGTGGGGATTTACTCCGATTTCCTCTAATATCGCTTAATTGAAATTCCATTTTACTTTTTGGGCAAATGTGTGTCTATTATTTTGGGTAATATTTAGGAGCTTGTAAGTATGAGCCACAATTTAAATAAGAACTCACATTTAATTTTGAAATGTACAATCAAAAACACAATTGTTTATTGTCGAATATAAACAAGAATGCAATGATTTTAATTTAAAAATAGAACTGAGGAAAACAAGAAAGAGTGTGTTAAAAAATGATAATAATAATAATTTTTTATTACGCTGTGAATATTTGCAAGACACACTTATTTCTGTCCAACCACGTCTGAAAGAGGAAAACAATTAAAAAAAAAATGGAAAGAGAATGATTACAATGAAGTTGATGGTTTGTGTTTCTTCTTACAACTTTGATTTGCTAAATTTTCCGATTAACTCTAATCAGAAGTGGTTTAAGTCCCCATTTCTTCTAAGAAAACATTTTAGTAAATGTGACCAGACGATGCGCGTTCAGCATGGGCAGAAATGCGCATACAGAGGAGCAAGCTAAGTTCACAACAATAAATTTCAAAGTATTTTTATGTCAATTTTAATTTTTTGGTAGTTCTAATGTATTTTGAAATAAAAGCAAACAACTATATATATATGTATATATATATAAAAATTAAATAAAAATGTTTGACTAACAATTGCTTGATTTTACCAACAGCGAATTTGCTTGGTAACATATAAGTCATGTGTGAGCATGAATGGGTGTATGCACATCCATAAATACCGTCAAATTTGCATACACATATACATATGCTTATATTCAGTAATTCTTACATTACCTCAACCTTCCATCCATCTCTATTCTAACTCTGTCAAATGCTTGTCCTGTCTGGGTTATTAGTAACGCTTGTTGATTGCTAAAATCCCTTCTTTATAAACACACATGCAATCGTTCTAAATCTTAATTGTCAGCCTGTTTTTAGGTAGATGAGCACTTTTTTCCACATCCCTTTTATTATTGTTCAATGGTGGGGACCAGAACTGCAATTTCGTCCCACAAGGCATAAAATTATTAGTCTTACTTTCTTTAGGGAACGACATCCATTTCCGTTTGATTTTCTAAATATATTTTTTATTGGGAAATAACCATTTGGGTTAATAGTAACATAGTTAATTTTAACATAAATTTTGAAAGATTCCTTAATAACAAAATTTTGTAAAGTTTCCTTTAATGTTGGCCTTAAAATATAAAGTAGATCCAAAAAGTAAAAATTAAGTTTTTTTAAGAACACGTGTGTGAAGAAAGACACGTCGAGTTTAATACGTTTGTAGAAAATGTCGCATGCGATATATGTATGTGGGCAGGAAGCCAACACATGAGGCCCGTAAATCAATTTTGGTTACATGTAAATAATATGAATGCAATCAAAATTTAACCATAAAGGTGTTTGCGAAGTGAACCAAAATTTTATTAATTTTTTTTTTCATTTCATAACAGTTACAAATTTATTCACGCAAAACTTTCTACTACGCACTTCTCATTTTAACAGTGACATTTCCAATACACGAATTTTGCGTGTGAGTATTTGTGGTGTGGTTGGTGCTACAAAGTAAGAGTGATTTAAAGATATTTAGTTTTTAGAGAGTCTACATGTAAATGCCCATTTTGCAGTAAGTCACACTTTTAAAGGCCTCTAAAAAATTGCACCAATATAATCCAGATTTTCCATAAATATAGTTTAAAATCCCAATGTGTTAGTTCTTTTTAAGTGCAGCCAAAGTAAATTGTGGCACCCCTTGAGGTGAACTTTACTTTTCTGGAACGCTCTTTCATCCATATTTACATGTTTTATGTACTGACTTCTTTTGTGTATGCCAATTACTTGTTTCTGAGCATTTAGTTTGTACACATCGTCCCTGGAAAAATGATACTGGTGACACAAAATCGCCAACAATTTCTGTGTAATAAATTATGAATGGTGGATGGATTCTTAAAACCTAAAGAGAATAATGAGAAAAAATGGATAAAAACAATGGGCTTTGATGGCAAAGTTTTCATTTTCATTTCATCTTTCGTGTTTGTCACTGTCATTCAGTTTATTGCTGTGAATAGCGCTTTGAAAAGTTCTCCCGTTTTAAAACAGCAAAATAATAAAAACAGCCAACCAATAAAAAATGTGCACGGTTTCGTTAGAGGTACAAACTAAAAAGAAAGTACTACGATACAACGCATATTGGGGTTTCACAATAATCGTTTGTTGGACTTTTATAGTGATTGCAGTAGCGGCAAGTACGCAAGAGATGAATATGCTGCATTACACTGGCTAAGCCAGAGATGGCAAGTTGTCATTTTCTATATCAAAAACAATATCAAATAGTACGTTTTAGAAAACCATTTACTTGTTGGCTAGTTGTACGTGTTTGAAATTAGTAAATTCACAAAAGAATGTTGTTTCATGTTTAGCATGGAAATTGGTATAAAGCAGAATGCCGAAAGAATTGATACACCAAAAAGTTAGTTGTTACAAATTACTTTGATGTAAATATTTTGCAGTAATGAGTCTGTTAGTGCGACTCTGATGCACCCACAATTAACCTGCTAATAACGAATCACTAAGTAATTGATTCCGTTAACGAAACTTTTACTGTCAAAAAGCATAAGATCGTCTCAAAGATTTTGTCAAGAACACTGCTGAGAAGAGTTTCAGACCGCTGGGTATAATTTCTTAGTGCTTTTTCAAGCCTATTGCTTTCCGATTCATTAAAATCCAGTGAAATGAGAATTGATAATGACGAAACAAACACATCAACAGAGACTTTAGTTTTTATACGATGAATTATTTATTTTTTTTTAATTTTAATCTTAATATCTATTTTTATGCTTTTTACCTGTTGCTTATGGATGATTCCATGTTTAATTTAATAAAAATTAATTTCCCGAGAAACAAAATAAATAAAAAGAATTGAATTTTTTATTGGAAAATCTATTCTATAATAAAAATGAAAATTAATGAAAATATTTATATGGAAAATTGTGCTGCGTTTGGTGTTGCACTTCTCAAGTCCCAATTAGCACAGTATACGAGGCTCTTGATGCTTAAAAAATATTTAAAAATTATACTTCAAAGATGAAATTCCTAAGGCAGCATTAATAAATCAGAAATAGTTCTCGAATCGGTGTCATCTAGTTTAGACAAAATTTGTATCATTCACTCTACAAGTGGCAGTCTTGAATTTCTTTGAGTAGTGCTCCCCAGCACTAATTTATTTTACTTTTTTTATGAAAACTCGAAATCTCTCTTACGCTACTGCTTGCCTTAAGTAATTTGGTTACTAGCGTTTAGAAAATTAATGGCAATCTCCAGAGGAAACTGACACCATCAAGAACTCTGTATGAGAACGCATATAAACAGACGCATGATGTGATTTTGCTTAATTGTCGTTGAATAAATCAAACAGAGGACTGGACATAAAAACGTTTTAAAACTTAATCTTAAAATATTATTCTGCCAGAGGCATCCATACACAAGCGTTGATGTAAGTACATCTTTAATCTCTTATTTGTTTAATTTCTTTCTCTTTTTGTGTGGGTTTTTTTGTTTTCTTTTCGATATCAATGTTTTTTTCAATATTGTTTAGGTTTGTAGTAACACTTCGACTGATAAACGGAAGGAAGTTGGATTTTGCATAAAAATAGAGAGATTTTTTCTTCTCTTCTTTTTGATATGAAATACCAACCAAACAAACAAAACACTGGAAGCAAATAAAATGAGTACACTTGCACTATTGCTGCAAATGATCAATGAGTGACATCAGTCGTATTATTGAGCTGTTGGAGAGAGACATATAAAGAAATTTGCTTTTTCCCGATTAACTGATCGTGACTGACTCTTCTTTACATGAGTTGGCATAAATACCAATTTTTTTTTCGTGTAGCAAACGTTCCACACAATGGGAACACTGGAAAAAGTTCATATAAAAAATTCATTATTATATAATATATATAATTTAATGATAAATTTATTCACATAAATGAAAAGAAAAAATATATGGAGTGTAGTTATTGATGGTGGGTTAGTCCATTTTCACAAAAATATGTGGCAATAATAAAAATGAATAGAATTTATTAAGAACCTTTTTAACAAATTTTTTCCAAATTTCATATTTAATGAAATTGCAAAAAATTGTAATTACTTTTACTTTCTGTATATAAGAACAATGCAGGATTAAATAGTAAACTTTTCATTAGCTTTTTAGAGGTTGCGGCATTTCTGCAGTACAGACTCAAAAATTTTATAATTGGTCTTAAATTGTATAAAATACTTTGAAGCAGTCAATTTGCACAGCATCATGATATGTTTCTAGTAAAAGGTGCGCTAAACGTTTGAGTATTAGAGAAATTCAGATGGAGTTTATTTTCATTATAGCAGGCTTATAATAAAAGTTGCATTCTAAAGTCTGTTGAAGAATTCTGTTTACACCAGATATTTTTCTGTAGCGGACCATGGTGAGGTCCAACAATTAGTGGGCCTGCCATGTTTTATTAGGTCAGACTTTAAATAAAAAATTATATGTAATATGTATATATAAACAAAATTAAATTGATCGATTATATTAACAATAACAATTGAATAAGTTTTCAGAAATTTTCAAATTGATTGTCAATTGTATGCGCGAGCGAGAACTAGAGAGCTGGAAAACAAAAAAACCGAAAGTTAATAAAATTATTTAGCTTCAAAGTCTTTTCAAATAAATACATGTTTTGTTATAAAAGTTGGGGAAAGTATATTTGTGTGCCTCACTGGCTTTAACTGGACAATGTGCCACCTAACAGCCAACTAGAATGTGGTGACACGAAGAGCGCCAGAAATATTTTAATTACTTTCAATTATTTGCACAGATGTTTTTCTGCTTTTTTCATTTATTTAATAAAAGAATATTGTGTATTTAATTGCACGAGTGATTTGGAATGAAAAATCAATCTACACTGGGAGTCATAACTGTCGCTTCCAATCACAAGTTGGAATGAATTTTATATAAGAAACACTAAGTCCTTTAATAGTTTCTTATTACATTATTTCGCTATTCCATTGTGTGTCTTCTTCTGGTTAACAAAACCTCTAATAAATCTGTAGTGCTTTCATCAAAGCAGACTTTTTACAAGCCTGCTGCGCAACTAAATGCAAATCTGATTGTATGGAAATGATAATTTATGAATATTTTCATAAAGTTTTTCAAATAGTACGGGTTGCCAAAAAACTGCTCATGTATATGCATTTTTGGTACATACAATCATACCTTTCCTGCAGGCATGTTATATATTATAAATCGTGCGATGGTTTGGAATAGTGCGCCATGAACTGTAAGCATTGTTTTTACTCAAGCGTGGGTCCGGAATTGAAGTCAGATTTTGAATAAATAGTTAATAAGTAGTTGTTTCTTCGAGACTCCAAAAACTTCCTAACACCGCCCATTTTAACGTTATTTATATGCTTCACCTATGAACTAGAGCTCCCGAAAACCGATGAATTAGACGGTATGTTGCCGGTTGTATACTATCATCGATGTTAACTGTTGTTGGTAGATGTTAACTTATGAGTGGCTTACTTTCCCAAATGTGGCTTATTTGAAAATGACATCTCTGATATATTTCCTGTGAACTCCTTTATGTTGGCGCTGGCAATAATTAATCCAAGCGGGATTTGTAGTTCTGCGTTTGTTGAGGGGAGTGTGTTTAAGGAATAAACAATATTATAATTGCACAACTGATTCCGCTTTGCCTAGAAGTTTTTTTGAAATAAAGTAAATGAAAGTAATTATTTGAATATGGAAGCGGTGTTGATCCACTACATAAACCATTTGGACTAGAGCAAGTTCCCTTTTGGATTTCTGAAAAATAAATATGCGGAATTGAAGACAATATTGATTCCATTGTGAGCATATTGTGTATTTTTTGGTTGCTACAAATGGCATTGCTCTGCCATTAAAAACAAAAAATAAACTCTGACCTTTTTTCTTAAATTATTCCATCGTAATCGCAAGGACACTTTGCAATTTCTCTTTTTTAATCAAATATGTGTGTAATTTGTCGGTGGTTGTGAAATTGCATATGTATGCATGGTTTTTTTTGGGGTGCGTTGACTACATATGTCAACTCACTTCACGTTTAATGGGAATGTGGTGAGTAAAACTTATACAAATGGTTCAATTATATGAGATACAAAAAGGAAACCAATTTAATATAATAAAATCACTGTCGTTGTGAAATTGTACTTTTTTTATTACATTTTTTCATGTTCGAGGTGTGATAAAAAAAAAGCCTTATTTTTAAATTTTGTGTGTTACGTATGTTCGATTTTGACATTTTTTTCGGTTATGACGTACTCATGTCTGTTATATATGTTGGCAATATCAGCCATTTTCGATAAAAAAAAGGTTAATCGACTTTTAAAGTGCTTCTAAAACGACCTTTTTGGTATCGCCCACATCCCCTGTTTAGATTTTTCTTTTATTTTCGATAAAAAAATAACAATCGCAATTCAACTGTATTTCACTTTTATTTTATTATCGGTTGGCAGAGTTCTTTACTTATAATTTTCAAAAATGTTTTCTCTGTATCATGTAATTTTAGTGAAGTTAAATTTTGCCAACGCAACGTTGGTTTTCGAATAAAAAAAATCAATAACTTTTATATTTATGAATCTCTTTATTAAATCGATAACACAAAGTTGAGATATACAGGGTGAGGTAAAAAAACTGCAACAAAGTAAAACGCCATAATTTTTTCATTTTTTTTTTAAATTTTATTTAATGAAAGCAAAAAATGTCAGAAATAGCATCAAATTTTAGAATAAGTTTAGATTTATTCCACTTGGTTACCTTTGGCACGAATTATGGCTTTCAAACGGCCAATGAAACCGTCACACGATGCCCTAATGTTGCTTTGCGGTATTTTGGCCCATTCCCGGCGAAGCGCTTGCTTGAGGTGAACGACACTTTGGTATTTTTTAGTGTCAACCTTGCTTTCTAAAATACTTCAGACACAATAGTCCAAGAGATTTATCCGGAGATTTTATTTTATTTGTATCCGGAGATTTTGGTGGCCATTGTGCACTGGAAATGAAGCGAGGAACCTCATTTTGTAACCATTCTTGGGTGGCGAGTGCTGAGTGCGATGGTGCTGAGTCCTGTTGGAATGTATAAGGTCTGCGGCCAAAATTTTTGCATGCCCAAGGCTTCAGTACACCCTCCACAATATTTTCGCGATAACATTGGGCATATATTCTGACGCCACGGTCGATTAATACGAGCGGAGAGCGACCATCGGCCATTATGGCGGCCCACACCATCACCATGGCCGGCGCTTGAGTTCTGGTGGCCAACCAAAGGTGCACATTTTCCGCTGACCTCTTTGGCAAGTAAACACGATCATTTTGTTTGTTTACAAACTGCTGGACAAAGAATGTTTTCTCATCGGAGAAAACCAAATTCGGCAGTACACCACTTTCGGCCAAGCGAAGCAACCCTTTGGCTCTTTTGAGTCTATTTTCTTTCTGTTGCGGTGTAAGTTCTTGCACTTTTTGGAATTTCAATAGCTTTACCCCGAGCTCATTTTTCAGTATTTGCGGAATGCAATATTGCGATATGTTCAGCTCACGAGCCATTTTTCGGCCACTGCGATTTCGATCAAGTCGCTTCTTTACTTTTCGAACCATTTCTGCTGTTGTTGCTGTTTTCTTCCGTCCACTTCCTTGACGTCGGGCTGCGCTACCAGTATCACGGTAAGGAGCGATGGTACGAGAAACAAAAGATTTATTCACATTTAAATGCTGGAGTGCTCTAACGATAGCCACTTGTGGTTTTCCAGCCAAATATAAAGAAATCACACTATCACGTTTGAATTCCATAACGAATAACTTCTTTTCTGGAAAATTCTCACCAAAATGCTTTTGTACGCTTGTAAACAATATAATGAGCTGTCACTGGAATAATTTTCACAGCTGTCGGATAAGTGGTTTAGAAATGCCATCATTCTGAAGTTTGTTGAAGTTTTTGTATCTCACCCTGTAAGTCTTTACATCTTTTTGTTTGATTTGGGTATTATGGATTAAAAGAGACTTTTATTCGTCTATATATAAAATATAAAATATAAAATTATATAAAATCGTCAAAAGGAAGTGGGGCATTTTTACAAAATTTTCTGAAAAGGAACTCCAAGTGCCCCACAAACAATAAAATTAATGGCTGTGGTTAGTCTATACGTTTGTATGTGTGTATGCAATTTTTTGCCTATTTTCAGCTGCAGAAGAATGTCTTCAAAGTTTAGCTTTTTTGAGGATTCACAAATCAGCTTACAAATGCTGACGTACCAGCAGGAGATGAACAACTTCATAATGAGTTTCAGCCCTAATGTAAACACTTATACTTGAATATATAAACTTCAAAGTGAAAGAAATACAATCATTATGTGAATACCAGGGTTGGGTATCGAGATTCAGACTGCGAACCAAGTAGTCGTCAGTCAAAATCAATTTTTACCATCTTTATTATCAATTCGATAAAAATCTTGTGTACCACAACAGCAATGTAACGATGCCGCTTGTTTATTCTTCGTTAATTCCCATGTGATGTACACTTTACCTTATTCAAGCAACTCACACTGTTTGAATAAGAATAACCCAATTTACTAATTCAATGACACACATCAAATTCTATGACACACATTAAATTCAATGACACACATTAAATTCATAACACACACATAAGCACATTTCAATCGCATACACAAGGAAGTACAGCGAGGTGAAATTTGAGCATCCTCACTTACTCCACTTCATTGTTAAGGTGCTTGACCGTAATTATAAAAAACAATAATTGTAAGTCAAATTTCTTTTTAAAATTTATTAAGAAATAACATGTTTAAACGAGTAGTGAACCAGGAAATGCATAATGCAATGTGAGCAAAAACCCACATTGCACTGGGCATGCTGAACACATGTAATGAAATTCAAATGTGTCATTTAGGTCATAGAAGAATTGTAAAATAGTATATAAGGAGACAAATTTTAATAAACAAATCAGAATCAATTTTAAACTCAAACCTTCTACTTATGTTTAATTTGCTTCTCAAAACCTAGGGCATTTCGCGTGCCTGCCAGCCGAGCTGTTGTGTCTAGCTTTAAAATCCAAGACACCTATTGCACTTTGTCGCGTCTATATACATACGTCTATATACAAAGTGTGATAGCTATAAAAATTTTCCTTTTTGTTCCACTCGGCAATCCTGCCACTTCACATTTAAGTAATCACAAATTCCTATTTACATTATACTTTCCTACCTACATTATACCCATCTCTAATAATTTAGAGAGTGCTTTGTTTTGGTTCCAGTTTTTTTTTATGTTTTTCAGCATTTTAAACAACTAAAATGTTTTTTCTTCGTTTTTGTAATTCTGTTCCGAAGGACGAGGAAATGAAAAATAAATTCTACTTACATAGAAGATTAATAAGCCAGATAATATACATATTTCAATTACCTGATGAAAAGTAGCTAATAAATTTAAAGTCTTCCTTCTATTTGCCAAGAATTAATTTCTTATTTGTTTGAAAGCTTGGAAATACAATTTCACCTAAGCGAAGATGCATTTAAGTATGTGCTGTAGACTGTAACACCACTACAAATGGGAGTCAGGTCAACATATATTTCGATTATCTTAAGATTTTTGAAATTGTGTATGTTATAAAAATGAAAATTGGATAAAATTCTTCTCATCACTCCTTAATATGGAATGTCAGAACAAATGCCATACCATTATTTCTTTTTCCATTTTTTCAATTAAAAGAAAAAAATTCAAATGGCATATTTTTTCTATATAGGAAAACTTTAGATAATCATTCGGCGAATTTTAATTTCCTGGCCTTTATTTATAAACTAATGTGGGTCAATTATTCATAACTGAAAGTTTCCATAATAAGTTTTTTATTTTATTTCTTGCTAGCGGGTTGTAAACTTAACTTAATTTTCTTAAGTTATTTCTGCACTTTAAAAATATTATTTTAACAAAAAAAAAAAAAGAGAAAAAAAGAATGATAAAGTAGCGACCTTCTTAACAACAGACACCGGTTCCTTAACAAGCATAAAGTAGAGAAAATAATTTGCAATGAGTTTCACTTTTTCCATTTCAACTCATTTGCTCATGATGTGCTAATAGATTCATTCTAATATTCCCTTTCTTGGCTTCTCATGTTTTATTTGTCGGCATGTTGCGCAGAAGTTGTGTGTGAGAATATCATTTGCAGGCTTTGCTAGAGATTACATGTATGCTTCAAATGTACTGAATTATTCCCGTAACCAAAGGAATTCGAATTGCCACTCTCGCAAGTGAACGCAATTTTGTATTGGAATTTTATTACTAGCACAGTGCCAGGGGGAGTGTAAGCGGCCGCTTTGGCGGCACTTTAGTTTTAATGCCTGATGTACATTTCAGCGGCAGCTTAATGTGGCAATTTCTATCACTATCACAATTGTAGAACGGATATGTCTAATCTACAGCCACAAAAATTTTTAAACAACTCCGATATCCGATATCTTCGATATCGCACATATCTCGTTGGCTCATGTTTTTGCTTATCAGATATTCTTGCCTTTACTTACGGTAAATAGGAATGAAAAATTCTGCTCGCGTATACAGTTTTCCAGCGAACTTCCCTCGAACAGCCAGCTCTCGCAACTGATGTACGCAATTCCGTGCTAAGCGTTACGCAACAGAAAACCAATTACGAAAACTGAAAGCCAATGTCAAATAGTGATAACAAATTTTAAAGCATTTACAGTGTCCAATATATTGATAAATAAGCGCTTAAAATGATGAAAAACTAAATTAACTCTTTTGAAAGTTCATTCAAAAAGAAAAAAAATTGATTGGGTCACCTTATTTCAGCAAAAGTTAATCATATTTTCTAGTTAACTGTCAATTTTCTTTGTTTCGTTGTATGTCTCAGCCCTGTTTAAGAAAAACTTCTGACAGTACATCTAATTTTATACAATCACTCTCATTTCAATTCGCCTTGATCTATAACAACAGTTTGCCTTCAGTAGTCTACATGTATTTAGCACTGAAGATCTTGTAAAATATTTGCTTATTACACATTCATTTGCCGCGTAGCAATGCTGTTTGCCCCAACTTATTCTATATTTTCAATAAAATAAAATATAAATTTTTTTTATTAATGATAAGACATCTCTGGTACAAAAAACAACTACTTATACCCTAACGCCGCTACCTCTTTCCCTTCGACGCGTGTAACGATCTTAATTCAACGCTGCATACATTAAAGGGATTGATTTACACGCATAATTATTTTCATAATATACTTACTTAAGAAGGTCTCGAGCATTGTACATACATGTATACAAACTGAGATGCATCTATGCGTATGAACAGTATGCAACTTACATGTGTAGTTGTGTGATATTTCTCTTTCACATCTTGGCATCCTTCCTGAATGTTAAATTTTCATTTTAATTGTGCATGTGTTGGTTGTACTTAGCATTCCCTTTCAAAACCAGCTGGATTTTATTTTCATATAATAGAATAATAATTATTCACATTATTCTATTTAAAACTATAATTTTTAGTAAAAAAAAATTTGCGAAAATAATTAAGAAAACAGCAAATGGAGTTTAATATATAGATAACTGATAGAAAATGGTTTATTAAATATATTTAAAAAATATTATTGCATATTAGTGTGTTATGGAATCAGATATAGTCATCTCTATCGCGAGAAAAAGTTGAAAGTTTTATTTCCATGAACTTTTGAAGGTACTTTTTTCCCCGCTGCCTGTTAAAAACGAATACAAGGAACACCAAAGATCAGTATTTCAATTAAAGAAGAATAACCAATTAAAATTATAAAGAATTTGAAATTGATCATTTTTAGAAGTTTATATTTTTATACTAACTATAATAATAACACTAATAATTAATAATAAAATCATAATACAGAGTTACATATCGTTGGTCTCAAGTAGAAATTCCCTAACAAACATTTTTTTTGCAATAGTTAGTTTTACATTTCAATTTTCATTATTTTCCATTGTGTAAGTCCCCTTTGTAGAGATCATATTGGAAGTTCTGTTTGAGAAGATCAAATGGATCTTACATGCGGAAAAAAATAACAAATATTCCAAATGAAAAGTGGGATTTCCCGATGTTCAGGCCACCTGAAACGAAGATTGCTGATGACAAACTTTTCGAACTTTTTTTAAAATATGAGTACCAAATGAGAACCATTTTCGTCATACTGATAGTAAACACTTTTGTACCAACTTTATCATTCCCAGCTTGCCGCATTGCCGTAGCATATGTTATCACATGCCATACCGAAAGCTGTTCCCAGTTTAGCATAGTGTACCTTCAAATCATATTCTATACACGCTATTATTTAATGAAGTTGGGCAACTTAAATGAGCCATAAATTTTATTATTTTTTGTGTGGGGTGTATGCCAATACTGCCTCCAGCTGATAATAAAATATTTTTCTTACATGGATTATTTCGTATGACAATGCAAAAATAATCCAGGTACAAAAATGTGTAGATTATCTGGTTCAATTTCATAAATTATACTACGTTCGTATATCATGATTTATACGTTATATATTTATATGCTAACATATACAGTGGGAGCTCGATAAACTTTACTAAAGTGTCTCAATTGTAATTAACTTTTTCGAACTATTGATTATTTTTTTAATGGTTTTCAGTATTGAACAAAACCAAGCAATAATAAATCTATGATTTTCAAATTTAACTCGCTGAATTTATTTTACTGACTTGTTTTTTATCATTATAAAAAAAAATGTTACATTTCCAACACACTCTTTATAATTTTATGTGATAGCACCGTTGCTGCTTATGAGACAATTTTCGAAAATATTGGTGCTTTCGTCTGCTTTTGAGATCTGACTTCCGGTTGTCCAAATATCTTATCTAGCAGTTCTTATTTAGCAGTTTTTAAATCATCGTTAATTGATCGCTGTTCCTGACATCAATGCCTTCACAAGTAATATCCAAATTATAGTAAATGGTTGGTCTAAAAGTGAGAAATATATTATGTTCGCTCAATTTCTATCAATTGTATCAAATATTGCCTAGTTAATTTTTTCGGGATCGCACTGTTAATGTAACCGTGTATATCCACACATAAATGTATGCATGTAAACTTGTTTGTTAATGTATGCGCTTGAATTGTGGTAAAAAATTCTTAACAAACATATTTTTAGAATTTAAACAAAAAAAGTTTTACGGCTGCGTTGAAAATGGTGTGACTGCTTTTAATGTTTATTTTGCTACCAATACAAACACCGTTTGATTTTCTTTTAAAGAAGAAAGTAAGAATATTAAGAAAATAATCAACTGCAAATAGAAGTAAACTTTTGTTTTTGTTAAATAAACCAAACTTTTGGAACTGGGATAGCAAAAGAGAAACGCGTTAGCAAGAGCATTCCAAGGTTTAATTAACTTCATTGCATATGTAAGGCATGAGTTATGTTGTTGGGGAGTCGTTTATATGCGTGTGTATTAATGGCGTTTTCTTTTCTACAAAAAAAGGCAACACTACCCGAAGGGAGGGCAATTTTGTGTTCTTTTCTCGAAAATGCGTTGCCCTGTGAAAGGGTTGCGTGTTCTTTTCTAAAAAATGTTGCCCTTTCGCAGTGCAAAAGGCATTGCACTTTTACCCTGAACAAATCAACAGGGCAGAAATTGCCTTGTAAAACACATGGTTATTATTCTTGCACAGCGTTGCCAGAAAATGTTCAAAAAAAGTCTTTTGAGTTGAAAGAGTCAGAAAATTAGATTTTAATAATTATTTTTATATTTTGTATCATATAAAACAAACAAAAGAACACTATGCGGCTGCTTATTTGTATGAGATATAAAAAAAAATATTCGTTTTCTCAAGTAGATGAATTAGCAATCTGGCAACTCAACATTTTTGTTTGCACATTTCATAAAATATACATAAATGATTGTTTATCAGCTGTAAAAAAAGGCACTGCACTTTTTTCTAATTTGTGTTCTTTTCTCGTTGTATAAAAAATTGCAAAAAAAAGGCACCTTTTCAGAGGGCGACATTTTTAATGTAGAAAAGAAAACGCCATAAATGTCTTAAAAAGCGTGCAAAGAAAACTACTCATTGCACATAATGGGTGTTTCTTTAGGCCTGATTTACACACATTAAGTTTTCCTGCTCAAGTTTTACTCTAATAATGAGGAAAAAAGAAAAGGAAAGTTATACGAGGTGTGATCAAAAAATAACAGTTATTTTCAAATGTCGTGAGTTACGCATGTTAGATTTTCTCATGTTTTTCTGTTACGTTGGTATACATGCCTATTTGGCATAAAATTTAATAATTCGAGTATTTATTCAAAAGTTATTTATTGTATTGAGTCTAATGTTGACATTACATACATATGCTTTAAAGCTGAAGTCTTTATACACAACATCATGGGCTTAAGAAACAGTAAACAATTAAAGAAATTTTCCTCCGGCTTCGCAAAACCTTCACAATCATTTTTTTTATATTTACATCTACAAAATGTATTGGCGCCTGTAAATAATATATATAATTTTACCTGCATTTGACAGATTCTCTAAGGACTTTTGTCAAAAATTTGAGATGAAAGAAAACTGTACAACCACTTTTAGAAAGTTTGCCACTAAAATGAAAAGTCAGGCATTTGAAGCGCTTTTGTGCTCAAAATTACCTGAAAATAAAACTTTTTTTTAATACAACGGGCATTCATTTAATTGTTTAAGTTTACTTATTTTCTTTACACAATTTTTTGTACAAAACATGTTAAATAAGTCATAATTATGTGTTTGTTGCAAAATGTTCAACGGTTTTATATTTAGAAATGATGTTATTCCATTTTTTATTTATTTATTCTAACCGCACACAGATAAAGAAACTTTGTAAAGAATAAAACAAAAAACCTTGCATACTTTTTCTAATTGAGAATTAAACACATAGGCGACAGCAGTCCATTAACTGCAATTTCTCAGAAATTAAATATTCATGTTTGTATGTATTAAGGCGAATGCTTGTTCTGCATTACGACTCCACAGACGATATTCACCACATCTAATTCATTGGTAAAAATTCACCAAATAAATGCGCCGTGTAAATAACAATGACGCCGACACATAACAGATGTTGTAATTTAAAAACATGTTTACATAATAGTGTAACACCGTTAAAAAAATATTGCTCAACAATTGAACATTGACAGAAAGCGAAACACAAAATGTCTTTAGAGTGAACTCTTTCTTTTAAACATGGCAGATTGAAACAATGCCCGAAAGTTGTAAACAATTATTAAATAATTTATGAAAAGTTATGGGTATTCTAACAGGTCTCGAACCATAATACGTAATTTCTAACTGCGGTCAGATTTGAATTTTGCGGTTTGTCCAACGATAGTTTTGCATCTTTGTGGTACAGGGTGATTGGTTTACCATAATTAACTGCATATATTGCGTTGTTTTGGTGGATTTCCTTTTCAACTAATTAATTATTCCTGTCACCCCGTCCCACGTTAATCAGTTACCAGAATAATTACGGGAATACTGTTAATAGCATCGCGGATATGAGGAATCGCCCTGCCCTTGGGCCATAATACCTTGTAAATTTGATTTGCGAAATATTTACAAATAAATAAATATTTATACTTGCGTTTCATAAAATGTTCGGCTGTGTAATAACTCAAGTATGAGCAACATGATCGAGAACTTGCTCGATGTGTGGTATATTACACTGATTCATATTTTCTGCCAATTTAACTTTAAATGTTTTCAAATATTTTAATAGCGGTTAATGTTATAAATGTGAATGCTTGTATGTTGTGCTGTTTATTCCGCTATTACTCGAATTTGGATGAAATTTGGCAGACGGTTATAGCATCCAGTATAGAATTGTTTAACAAAAACTTTGTGTGAAATATTAAAAAACACAATTGATAACTACATTCGTTGACCTCTTGTAGAAAGGGCTTAACTGAAATTTTTGGCCATAAATTTTTTTTAGTGATTTCAAATGTATGAACTAAATATACATTGAAATCAAGATATTATCATTGTTATTTAATTTCTCAGTAAATATTTCAAAAAATTAAATAAAATTTATTTATAATTAATTAATTAAAATTTTGAATTGAATATTTTAGTGGAATTCATTGGCTTTCAAAATGAAAAGAATATTTTAATTACACTTACTAAAGTTCGTTGAATTTGATTTTTTAATTAAATTTTCTATTTGACTCAAAATTACCAATAGAAAGAGTAAAGAAAATATGTATGATCGTTCGAGACCTTTTATAATACCCATAACTTTTCATAAATTATTTAATAATTGTTTTACAACTTTCAGGCATTGTTTCAATCCATTTAATCCATTACAGAAAATTTTGAAATTATTAATGGATGTATTCAATAGGCCGTGACAGCTGGGCTCTAGACTCACTACTTCTATGCGAACCAGGATTAATTGTTAATTATAAACAATTATTATTTATAATTAATTATTTCTTGCTTTAAACAAGTACATTGCAATTGACATGATTACAAAGAAAGTTGTAGTTTTTGTCCTGCGACGAATTTAATTATTTAAATTGTCACTGACAATTGTTTATTAAAAGGCACGTATACTTGATTAAAAAGTTTATTTTGTTTTAGAAATAATTTTCACACGAGGGAACACTTTTTTTTAAACAATTTTTAATAATTAAAAACACTTATTCATTTAAATTATTGAAACTGACAATGACCGTTTAATTGTATTTCTAATTGCAACTTTTGGAATAGTCGAACTTGTTTATTATCTATTTTATTGCTATGTTGTACTTTTAACAATGGATAATATATAATATAATAATTAATTAATAAAAGATAACAAACCTAATGAAAATTTTTTTTCTACATATACGAGTACATTTCCCCCCCATTCCTTAAAACATAAATTCCGTAATACATGTGACAAATTTTTAATGCGTGTTAAGTTAAATAACATGTTCCGTTAAATGATCTTGACGTAAAGGGTTAAGTAATTAGATATTTAACGTAGATTTAAATATGTTATGCAAAAGCAACACTAAAAATACACAAATACCTTTTCTGTATTTTCTTTATAAATTCAAAAATTGTAGTACTGCTCTCGCCAATAGTTTCCAATATCCTTTACATATTGGTTATATATGAATTAATTTTTCTTTGACGATAGTCTCCCACATAAGGAAGTTGTGGGGAAGGGTAGAAACTAGTCGTACATAGAAATAGCCAGCACTTGTTTTGTAATTGTGAATTGTAAAGAATAATATCGACTTTTCACGAGTATATGTATTTTGCACGAGTATATGTTGGGATATATATGTCTTTCTCTGTCAATATGGAGGGCGGTCAGGAAGAAGTAAATATTTCCCCTTCTTCCTATTTTAAATCCATTTATATTTGTCTGTGCCACACAATCACAAGTGAAGTTCCCCCAAAAATTGAAATGTAATGAAAATAAAATATGCCTTCGGATGTTCGGCAGTTCTCGGTTAAACCGTTATTAAATGCTGCCTGGAAGAGTTGCTTGAAAATTTGAAACTTTCCTCAAATTTGAACGCGTAATCTGCGTTCTATATATTCTTTCCAAGAGCAGCACTCAAGACGAGTTAGGCAAAAGCGATTGGGTACAATAGACAGAATATAATATTTCAATGAACCAGTCGCAAAGATTTTTTGGTAATTATTTTTACTTCACCATTAAAATACTGCTACTGAAGAATCAACAACAATAAATGCATAAGATGTAAAAATATTTGAGAAAAATTACACATCGATTAAATTCGTTACGTTCACTTTTACATAGTAACCCTTTTGTAGTTATATGAAATTTTTATTTATTTGTTTTGTACCAAATCTGTTATACTTTGTTTACAAGGTCGTACGGTCTATAAGCAATACTACCTTGAAGTCGTGCGCCGTTTGCGCGAAGCAATTCGTCAGAAACGCAAAGAATTGTTGAAAAAGCATTCGGGGGTTTGCACCCTGATAACGCACTACCTCAGGTATCGGTGCGTTTTTGCTCATCCCAAAACTGAAGACACCGATGGATACTATGCTACTATTGAAGAGACAAAAAAAAAAAAATCAAAAGAGAACTGTTGGCGATACCAAAAAGCGCGTTTCAGAAGGGTCAGTTTTTTGATGACACATAAGTATATGTAATACAAAAGAAAAAGAAATGCCGAAACGTGGCGCACTGTGTCAATTGTCCTTAATTTTTTTTTAATTTTTGTCAACGTATAAATTATGCTTTAAGAAAAAAAATATTTCAGGCACTTGAAGTACAATCAATTTTTTTCAGGTTTTGGACAGGTTTGCAATATTATAACCTTTAAACGCCTAATTGGCTCTATGTAAAGCTAATTTATTATTTTATATAATATTTACAGTGGAACCTCGCTTAAAACACATATTGCTTATGGTCCTTTTTTCTTTTTTTGATTTTATTGTTGTAATTTATATTATTATATTTATTATATTATAGGTTTTAGTTTAATATTAATTTGAGTTAAAATTTGAAATAAAATCAATATAAAAGTAATTACAACTTACTATGAAGTACCTTATCTAGACGGGGAATTCCCTAGATTTCCTTGCAACATGCATCTTTTTATTTCCTAAGCTATTTTGGTTAGTGCCTGCTAATGATAAATGGGTAAATTGGTTACTTTAAGCTGCTGAAAAATAAGAATGATAGTTATTCCTATTGTGGAAGTTTTCTAGAGAAAGAAGAATAATCAGTCTGAAACGAGTACTATTCTATACATGTGGCTATAAATAATTTCTTTTTATTACTCGTAATGTGAAGAAGAAAGATGTACTGATCCAGTACTTTGTGCACTGATCACAGATATATGCATACATAGAGGAATGCTTGTTTAGTAAAGGTCGTTTTGGAAGCATTTTTATGCATCTACTTAATTCCGCAGGCAATGCAAAAAGGTTTTTAACGTTAAATACACACCATAATTTGTGTTTCTTATATACTTTTGCTTATATTCTTTTGTTAGGTCACAAAAATAAAGGGCACTAGTTTGGAATTTTTCTTCGTCAAGATATTTCAATGAGATTGTGGTTGTGCTTGATTGTATAAACTGCAAAATGGTTATCGCAAAAAGCATCCCCACTCTATTTGGGTCTGCATGCATGCACATGTATATGTGCATATACATACATATATATGTATGACTACTTTTGCTTTTTCTTTGTAAATCGATAGTGGAGCACAACAACGTTGCATATTTTTTGGCTAAAAAATATTTTTATAGAAAACAAAATAGTTTCCGTATTTCGTGAAGGACGAATGAATGAGATTGTGTTGGGAGTTTGTTGCAGGCAAGTGGGAGATTATAATACATTTATTGATGATATTATTTGGGGAGAATGTGTGGGCGTGCGAAAAGAATATGATTGTGTAGCAAATGTTTCACGCTGTGTAATTGAATAATGGTTGGTTGTGGAAATTACTAATAAATTAAAGTTTAACTGAATAAATTTACATTGTGCATGAGAGTAATTGTGCGAAAAAATACACAAAATATTACACTGCTGGGTTTTTTTAAATTATATTTTATATTATTTCATAAATTAATGCCCCTATTATGGTTCATTATTTATTTTTATCCTTTCTCATGTTTTATAACGAAATTCTATTTGGTGGTTATACAGCAACACAGTCACCTACAGAAGAATTTCTGCATAAGCAGTATCTCCATGATTCATTTCAACAGAAAGCGAATCAAAACACGACTATCTTTTTTTTTTTTATCTGCCAAAAACAAACTGATAATCCAAAATAGCTGATATGGTCAATATATATAATAGAAACAGAAAAAATTGCGAAAGTAGAACATACGTAACTTATGAAATATAAAATAACTGTAATTTTTGATCACACATCGTACATAATATTTCCAATATTTTTTCGACATTTCGTTAACAATTTGTTAATTTTAATATTTGTTAACTGTTAACAATTAACGAAACATCAAAAACAAATTTAAAAATACAGATAGACATTTAATCGGACAAATCTTGTCAAATCTGTATAATATTTTTACTCTTTTTTCGATATTTCTTTAACAATTTGTTCATTGTTAAATATTTGTTAAGTATTAACAATTAACGAAAAATTTTCATAATATTTATAATATTATATCGATGTTTTCTTTATAATTGGTTAATTGTTAGCTATTTATAAAATGTTAACGAAATATTTTGAAAAATGCTAAAAACATAGTATTGAAAAAATATGGAAAACGGACTTTAAGTTTAAAAACTAAATTGGAAAATTAATTAAATCTTCTACATATTTTAAAATTATGTTGGCCCTGCTTTAAAGCCTTTTGAAAGTTATAACTTTATAATTCTTTTATTTGAACTATTAAAATATCCACCTTTTTGGATTTTTCTCACACGATCGACACGCCTTGGAAATAATTATGAATATTTTATTTATGTTGTATTACCACACCACTTTTGCAACATAACTAAATTTTTATTCTCAGTGTGAGCTGCCTGGTCATTGGCACTGTAAATTTATTCAATATACTTATAATTTGTCTTCATTCTAACTTAAACATGTTGACTGTCGGGAAAATTGCTCCTTCAAACTTTTTCGTAGAAATTTGATGTTTCTACCGGGATGAGAGTATACGATTTCTTGTCCTTGCAACTATCAACCGTCTGTTTGTTTCCATTTTTATTATTATTTTAAATTATCTCTTTTCTCTTTTCTATGGAATTCCCCTCAAAGGATTATTCTAACACAGAAAATAAATTAATATTTCAACTTTTGTAGCCACACGTCTCAGATAAACTTTTTGTTAAATCTCTTTATTATAATTTCATTAATTTTTTTATAACACTTCTTTAGTTAGCTGTAGGATGGTATACAGCTTTGATAAAAGCTTAAAGCGCAGAACAATGACACATTCACATTTATGCGACCGCAAACATTTTAAATTGAAGAGTATTGTTAATGATTAGCGAGCATTAAAGTTAGTGAAGGATTTTAATGACCCAAAAGGGGAATTAAACTGTTGTAAAATAAATTTTCAAATAAATTAGCATGTGCTGCAAAAATGCATTCTTTACGTACTGTAATCCTCTTTAATCCTTAACAATATTGTTTTATGATTGCTTTAGTGATAAAGTTTTTTTTCATTTGATAAAGTTAACTTTGATTACGCCGCTTATATATAGAGAAGTTAACAACCTGTCAAACCATATCGAACGACATCGACCGGTCTATAACTTGTCTGACAAACAAGAATATATTGTTTGAAATATAAGTTGTCGATCGATCGACATCGTGCCACAGGCTGTAGAAAAACATAATTGCTTTAGTTTTTTCCCCTTTTTTTATACTATTCTTATTTTATTTGTTTTTTTTTTATGGGACTTAACTGATCCGGATGACTGCATTTCGTTTGTACTAAAATCAAACTAGTCAATAAAGTCATCTAGTCATCTAAAATCTATAATATAATGCTCAAATACACAACAATCAATTGAGAATTTCAAAAACATAGCCGTGGCAAGCCTAGCAAAAGTTTTTTAAATAAAAACAATTACAACTTGATAAAATAAAATACGAAGGCATAATTTGTTACGTTTTGTTGAATAGTCCGATTCTTTTTGATGTTAAAGCGGATTCATCAGTACTGTGATTTTTCAACTAATTTTGACAAAATTTATTAATTGAGAAGGCAACTGACGATTTTGCTATTCTGTAACATCTACATACATATAAAGATGGAGATTATAAACACACAAACTAAAAGTCGGCAATTGATGGTGTATAAAATTGAATTGATATATGAAATTAAATTTTTATATTTTAAAATCTCAAAAAAAAAAAACAAAATAAATAAATAAAAAAAAAATAAACCAAAAAGTTTTGCCTGCGCTGTATAATGAAAAACGTGAAAAATTTTTTATAAATAGCTTTTTTTATATGGATTGTTGAGGAATTTGTTAATAACTCTTTTAACTTTTGGGGTGAAAGAGTAGTTTCAATTGTATCCCTTCGCCTTCTACACAAATACATCATCCCGTAAGAATATTTTATGAAAATAAGAAAATATTATACGAACATAATAATAGAAGAAACAATAATTTCTAATATTCTTATGCATGTTTGTTTATTTTCAGTTTTTGTGCTGCCACAATATAAAATTGTTCCTGGATGTTTGTCGAAATCATTTTAAATTACGAGACTCTGATCTCTTTGAGGCAAATATGTTGTACGATCTAACAAATTTCCATAGAGTGTTAATAACTCTTGCCAAATTATCACAATGCGCAAAAGTACAAAAATTACATCCCACTTTAGAGTAAGTATATTTTTAAAATCTACTTTATAATATCTACTTAATTAAATTGGCAAAGAACCGAGACTTTCAATAAACATAACATGATTGCGATTTCCATAAAATTAGAGTAAATTTGACATTAAACTATGAGGCCGCGATTTGCAATTCCAAGTGAATTAATATTCACCCCTATTCTGCGTTTCGATTAAGTCTCCGCATTCAGTACCGTTGCGATCGAAAATTGGTATTCTGAAGAAAAACGGAATCGAAAGAAAAAGAAGAAGACAACAATGTTTACAAAATTAATAGCATCACTGTGGAATGCTGAAATGAAATAGGAAAATAAGTAAGTTTGTTATCATTTTCATAAACAAATGTTAAATTTAATGCAAAAAGTTTATTTATACATAATAAAAATAAGTTGTTGATAAACAGAGAAGGGTGTAAGGTTGATAGACAGTTTTTCTCGTGAGATGCAGCAAAATTCTATGACTTCTTACTTCATACTGCTCTGGTGTTGTTGTTTTTGACCTGCACCATTATTAAATATTAATTTAATTAAATAAATTAATTACAAATATTTTTAAGTGTTTTTTTAATCGCTTCTGAGCATTTTATTTCATTTTCTACTTAAGTTTTTTTCAATTTTAAAGTTTTTAACTAATGGCGTTTTCTTTTCTACATTAAAAATGTCGCCCTGTGAAAAGGTGCCTTTTTAAAATGCATTGCCCGCCCTGTGAAAGTGCAATTTTTTATACAACGAGAAAAGAACACAAATTAGAAAAAAGTGCAATGCCTTTTTTTTATAGCTGAAAAACAAACATTTTCTGTATATTTTATGAAATGTGTATACAAAAATGATTAGTTGCCAGATTGCTAATTCATCTGCTTGAGAAAACAAATATTTTTTTTTAATATCTCATACAAATAAGCAGCCGCATAGTGTTCTTTTGTTTGTTTTATATGATACAAAATATAAAAATAATTATTAAAATCTAATTTTGTGACACTTTCAACTCAAAAGACTTTTTTTGAACAATTTCTGGTAACGCTGTGCAAGAATAAAAACCATTTGTTTTACAAGGCAATTTCTGCCCTGTTGATTTGTTCAGGGCAAAAGTGCAATGCCTTTTGCACTGCGAAAGGGCAACATTTTTTAGAAAAGAACACGCAACCCTTTCACAGGGCAACACATTTTCGAGAAAAGAACACAAAATTGCCGTCCCTGCGGGTAGTGTTGCCTTTTTTTGTAGAAAAGAAAACGCCATAAGAAACACAGATAAAGAAACTCCCCCGTTAACAAAAACACAACTGAGAAAAACGGAGCTCCGATCGTAATGCAGAATGAGCGGAATCGAAACGCAGAATACCAAAATTGCCAGACGGAGAAAATTTCTATTCAAATCGAAACGCAGAATAGCCCTCATTATCTTTACTGTAAAAAGTTTGTCCTAAATAGCGTTTTTAACTGTCCCACACAGTCGTACGATTAATTCAAACGAAATTCTGCTGCGATTCCTTCGTACTTTAAAAAATCGGGTGAAACAAGCATTGTTGGTGTCACACTATCATACAAATATGAGGAAAAATTTTTTCTTGTACACATGCAGAATAGCCCTCATTATCTTTACTGTAAAAAGTTTGTCCTAAAAAGCGTTTTTAACTGTCCCACACAGTCGTACGATTAATTCAAACGAAATTCTGCTGCGATTCCTTCGTACTTTAAAAAATCGGGTGAAACAAGCATTGTTGGTGTCACACTATCATACAAATATGAGGAAAAATTTTTTCTTGTACACATGCCATATTTTACAAATTGTACAATTGTGTGGATAGTGGTGAATCATAGCCTTAAGCAGACGAATCCATTACACCTTAAACTCACCTTGTATACAGCAAAAAAAAAATTGTGACAGTTTAGCTGAAACATATGTGTCTGTCTTTTGTATATCGCCGAAACTAAAATTGCCTGTTCCCAAAGTAAGTAAATATACGCTAAAATGTGGCCATTATCTAATGAATTCTCCTTGCAGCTGTGTTGTAGTGAGCATCTACAACTCAGTACTTTTAAAAATATTATGTTCTAAAAAATATATATCCCCTTTCTTTTTAGGGGCTTTAATCTACCCTTGTCACCAAATGAAAGATCTCATTCGGATGAAGCCATATACAAAGATTTACATTCGACGTGAGTAACACAAAGCTTTTGCTAAATATTTTATTAACAATTTAAATTTAAGTTAAAATTTTTGCAGTTAAAAAGAAATTGTAGATTTTAGAATTTCTCTTTTCAAATTTTGACAAAATGATAACTCCGACTTTTATGTTCTATCTATTGTATAACTCTGTTTCTCTCTCTCTCTTCCTCCCTCTATACATTTTTGATTTCTGTTTCTTTTTCTATTTTCGCAATCACTTGCAATTTGTTTTAAATTAAATTAAAAAATTTATTTAAAAACTCACATACTCAATAAACGAATTAAATCATCGTTAATGAATTAAATTCGAAAAAGCGATGCTAAAAGGAATGGCAGTTTGGACAATCCTTACGAATATTATGATCGTGCGTCTCAAAGTGGTTCTATATCTGTTGAGGATGAAAACAGTGATATAACAATAGAAAATGGTACAGAAAACACTGATGATTATGAAGATGATAACTTTTCAGCTTTAAGTGAAAATATTGAAGATGAGTCATTAACGAGTCCACCTAATGGCCTTTGCAATGATGTCACCACTATAAACTCGGCAGCAATTGTTGCGCGACCAACCCGTTCCAACTCCGCAGCTGCTCCACCTCTTACCACACGTTCGATTTCATCGTCTGGCATGGGGGCAGGTGGTGTCAATATTTCATCAGACTCTTTAAATTCACGTCATCAGGTGAAGGCGTCCGCCACGGATAAGAATTTTAGTTTACAAAATGTGGCTGCTGCCGTTTATAATTATCATGCGGTGAGCAAAGAGGACGGCCACGAATATCTTAATGATATTTATTCGGAGGAAGATGAAAAAATATATGAAGACCTATGCTATGTCACGTTCTCAACAAAAGTCTCTGAGGTGTGCATACTTCTATTTACTCTTAAATACGCAAAACAAAATTACAAACCCTCATCTATTGGTGTTGGATGTTGTAATAGAAGATCACAAAGAAACGAAATATGAATATGTGGCTGCGTGTTGCTTTAACTTTTTATAAAATTCCGTTTGCTTTTTTATACACTTTTTTTACTTTGAAAACCTCGATACCAGTTTGTGTTTTGGCAGATTTCCTTTTTAGTTTTGCTTTTTCTTCTAAGTTATTTGTTGTATTATTTTCCAGTTGCTTTTGTATTCTAAGGGTTTCTTTTATAGAACAATTTTCAAATTCGAAACACTTCACATTCACGACTCGCATTTCTTTGAATCATTTGAATCTTTGAATCAATATTGCCATACAAGGTTTTCTATATTTTCGCTATACTTTTATAAGGAACAAATAAATATATAGTTCTATTCAAATTTTTTTAAGCTAAAGCGACCAAGTAATGAAATTGCATGCACCAGAAATTGTAGCCAATCATAACGCAGCTAATAATTTTTAAACTTTTTGTTACATATTTGTATTTAGGAGGTTTGATAAAAAAAACACTTATTTTAAATTTCTTCCAAATGTATTTATTTATTCGTTATGTACTAACATAACAGAAAAAATGGCAAAATCAAACACACGTAATTCACGAAAATTAAATATACAGGTATTTTTTGATTAAACTTTGTATTTGCATACAGAAAATTATATGTTAATTTTCTATAGAGTGCATTTGTTACTTTTTTAAAAAAAGTAGTAAATTTGTTTATTATAGCCTGAGCTAGTCTACATGTCTGCTTTGATTCTAAACTTATCAGTAAATCTTGAACCATTCTGTCTCCGAAAATTGAAAGGGGAGATAAAAATCGTACATATATTCTAGAAAGCTATAAACATATCTATCTTTTCTATGGAGCGATAAAGCAAATCCTAACAAATATTTTTACATAATACATACAAAATTTATTCAGTATTTATTTTTATTACATCTAATGTTAAACGAACTGTCTTTTAACTATGCACAGGCTTATTATTATAATTTCGCTTTAAGGTTCCTGGTAAGAAAGATATTTTTATAAATTGAGTATAAACTGACATTTAAATATTCGCTATTATAACTCGTCTACCAGAAATTTTTTTTTATTTTCTTACACACAATAATTACTGTTATTTCATTTAAATTTAATAAATCGAAATTAATTAATACAAATATTTCTTTTTAAATAATAATAAATTCTTTTAACTAAACCTACAAAAAAATGGATACAAAAAATTCTTATAACAATATAACCGATTGATTTCCATGAGTAGTTTTAAGACTGTTGTCTTCTTAACATTCGTCGTCGTCTGATGACGACTCACTGCTTGTTATTCGTGAAGCAGGTACGGTTAGTGAGTAAATGAAATCAGTCAATTCGTCAACATTTATATTAGGATAATGAACTTTTACTACACTACTAATTAATATAAGTGCGGCATCCAGACGTTGTTCCACGCGTCTATTGTAGCGCCTCATATGCCGATAATATTTATCACGTTCAGTGAAAGATCGATTTCTTTTTTCCACATTTTTTGCTTTCGCACTTGTCGAAGGCTTATTACTGGAATATTTTTGATCATATGACTCCTTTTTTTTTTTTATTTCTGTTTCACTTGTGTTTTTCTTTTCTATTTTATTTTGGTCCGATTTACATTTAGTATCGTTTGCAGTATTTGGTTTTTTACCTGATGCCATATTTAAGGAAGATTGGGATTCTTCACTGGCATCCGCAAAGTAACTTGAAAGTTGCTCTTGCAATTCATCTCTTTTACCATAATTTAGTTCGCTAACCTTTCCCAAACCAGACCTTTTAGAATAAAAATCATGATCAGTATTTCTAGAAATATCGCCACTTTCGTCTTCTTTATCTCCAGGATGGTGTCGTTTTCTACCATTGCTAATTCTAGTATTTTCTGCATTGACTTCACAATTCCCACTAAAATCACTGCTAAATATATGTAAGTTATTGTCTTGAGTAACATTATTTGGTTGTATAACAATTGCTGCGTTATTTGGTATATTTTCTTTTACACAGTCTTTTGGCAAATTTGTGGTAACCGTTTCATTTTTTATAATTTTCGTAGGACTTTTAAGAGATTGAAAAACAATTTCTTGCTCTTCAGTTGCAGTATCTTGTACCAATTCTTCACTTGCTTCTGTTTGCTCAGAATGGTTACTGTTGACGGATTGATGTTTCTGAGCATATGAGTGTAGATTAGTAGTTTTGCGTGTCATGTATTTGTGAATTGCTCCGAAAAACTCCCACTCTTTGTTAATACGTTTGATAAATTCGGCGTCAATGGCTTCGGGTCCAGAGTTGCCATCCAAACGTGTTTCCTACAAAAAGAAAAAAAAATTTATATCATTCAACAAAATTACCACTTTTTGGATATTTTTTTTTAATAAAAAAATTAATGGAAGAGTGGGTTCTAGCTCTAGACGAAAAAGGATTAATAGTGGTAAAGGATATTTAATTTAGCCTTTCTTTATGAAACGTAGTTGTATTTGTTTTCCTATTTTAATTTGTATATATGCATGCTATGCCTATAAAAACAACTATTATTACATTTTTTACCCTTTTATAGTTTTAATAAAAAAAAATACTGTAACGCTTTCTGGAAAAATTGTTTTTTCAGAAATAACAACAGCTGTCTCTAACCCCTTTATAATTTGCACCATATGGTGTTTCATAAAAAAATATATAATACGTCGCTCTTACACGGAACGTAAACTATATTTTTTTTTGAAAATGTAAAATTGTTTTTTGTGAAAAGAAAATTAAATTGAAATAAAGGATTTAAATGTTATTTCTCTACCATTTAAAGAAAGGAAATTTGTCTGTATTTAACAAAAAAAAACCTTGATGTAGTTAGAACTATTTTATATATATATGTATTTTTGTATGATTTGCATTATTTGTTTTTATTGGTTATGAAGTTCTATTTAGTTTTTAGCTGATGCCATATTAATGTAAGAATGCGATTCCTCACTGGCATCCGCAAAATAACATATGTGCATACATATACGTATCTCTAACCCTTAAGATTCACAGGATAGAATTTCTACAACACTAAGAAGACAACAAAACAGAAAAAAATGTACCCTTTTAAGGTATTAAGACACGTAGTACATTTGTGTATTAAAGTAATAAAAATAGTAAATCGAATTACTTACATACCTTGTATTGCTTGTAACGGGCCAACATATTGCACCATTGTTTTTTCACAAAGAACACATTATAGTCACATAAATTAGCTTCTATTAAAACGTTCCTGTGTACGATATTTATTATATTTAATTTTCACACACACGCACACACATATATATATATATATATATATACCACTTGCTGACCAAATAATTTATATATGTACTTACTTCCAAGGCGCAAACCCGCTGGCCTTATTTGTAAAAAATACATCATGGGCAATTCTAGTCTCAACTAATTTACGCTTTTGTTCAACGGTCCCTTAAAAATATAATTATTATTATACATAAATTGTTTTTTTTAATTATAATTTCTACTTACATTTTTTTACCGTTCGTCGCTTGGCATAAGAATGCAATTCCATACTGTAAATTTTCTCAGCTTCTTGCGCTCTATTGCATTTGCTATTTTATTTTTTATTCCAATACCTTCAATATCATTTATTGATTTTTTACTTTCAAATCAAATTAATTCTTGATTTTTATATTTAATATAGTATTTCCATCAATTTCTTTGTGGCTACAACTTGATTTTATTACTATTTATGTACTCCGCGATATGCCTTGTTGAAGTGTTCAATTTTCTCTGCAAGTGAAACTCTGTTATCGTCGTTCACATTTATATTTTGAGGTTAAGTTCTGCTGTTATTTTTAGGTTGCTTGCCAGACATGATAAATGAGAATGCTAATTTGGTACCAACGTGTAGTGCTATTGGTACATTTGCAACAAAAATTTTAAACAAAATATTCTTTTTTAATCATACCCATACTTAGTATATAAAGTAGTAGTATATAATTAAGTAGTAAAGTAAGAATACTTGGTGAAAAGCCAAAAAAAAAAAAAAATAATAACTATCAAACCGAAATTTAACAATAATATTTATTGTTTCCGAAGCTTATATAACTTTTCGTAATAATTATTTATAAGTTTGTGAATATTTAGTATCAGTGAGTCATGTTAGTTTGGTGCTAATTTGGACTATGTGTCAATAGTGCTTAAGAACACCTTTTGACAGTAAACATAATTCCACTCAAACAAAATAAATTTCATTTATTCAAAGTTGCTAGTCAAGACTACATAGTTTTATTCACCTGATGGTAAATTTATAAGAATTTAGTCTGATTTCTAAATTATGAAAATTGAACCAAAAATTCGCTACTAGGACCGGTCGTAACATGTTATGTAAACTCAAGGAGCTTCTGTTTTTTAATTAATTCTCTTTGCCACAGAATTGAGTAGATTTCTCGTTTTCTTTATTGGTTATATCAGAGATGGCAGCGCCACCACCACTTATTTAATAGAGTTCAATACAAATATATGAATATATTGAACTTTTTTATTATTTTGATATATTTTGTTATGATATTTTGCTTGTATGTGTCTATTTTGTTGAGGGCATGATTCACTATCCCACTAGTGTGTGCCAGATTTTTTAAAAATTTGTACGATTTCAAAAGTGAATGAAAATTTTCATGAGATTATAATTTTTCTGCGAAAGAAAGAAGTTGGTTGCTTTTATATATATTTGTATGAGAGTGTCATCGGCAACGTCATTCTATAGAAGTCACTTCTGGATTTTTGTTAATTGTAAAGTAAATTTTCCATCCCTAGCTCATTTGTTTGTTTCTCTTTATGGAAATGTTTCTTCTCATTTAACATAGATTGAACTACGCAGTTGCCAGATAATTTTACTGTAAATGCATGTTGCTGTATTTACGATGTCAGCAGATATTGTACTTAATATGCTCTAGTTATGTGTACATTTGGATATAGTAAATGTAGCTAAACCAAAATCTTTTAAACTTACACCCGGCCAGCACTAAAAATTTAATTCATAAAATGACATTTGGAAATCTGGCAACAGTATTGGGAGTGGTGAAGTATTGAAATGGTGAAATGACGAAAACGCTACATATGTACTTACATTCGTACACATTTATTTAGAGCAGGCCATTATTAGTTGTCAGTAATCGAATTATTGGTTACTTTAATTTATCTTTATTTTTAAGTTTATCAATATGTGTGCATCTGCTCTTTGCTGTTTTAAGCTTTTTACGTGTGCATATGCACATACTTGGATATTTTAATTCAATTAAAATATTGTAAATTGTTTTTCATTTACTTTTTACCATCCTCTCAAGAATATAAACACGTTTAAATGATATAATATTTTAAGAAATTAAATTGATAATCGTACTATTTTATATGGTATGACTTCACATACATACATTCATATGTACATGATCCCATATCTGTGATTTATATTTTTAATTTTTGAGAACAATATATTGCAATTATATTTATTTTAATAAATTATAATTCTTTAAACTGCCTCAGCAAGAATTTTTAAAAAAATTTCACAATTTTTTTCTTTTTGTTTTAAAATTTTTTTAATATTAAATTTTATTTCTTTTTTATTTTTATACATAAAATTTTGTTATAATTTATCACCAAAACGTAAATATATAGTACCACCGATAATGTTGTATGTAACGGTCATGTTGATGAGCATATTAATACGAAAGAGGAAGAAGTTTATCAAGATTTATGTGCTTTACAAAGAACGAGTAGAACTCAGGTATTTTTTTTTAATTTTTGTTTTCGTTTAAGGTAAATTTTAATTATAATATTCCGTCAAGGTTAGAATAGCATGATTCGATGTCACTGTTTGTCATACTATATTAGTCGAGTTTTCTAAATAAATTTATATTCATTGTTTTTTGTTTCCTGGTTAATTCTCCAGATCACTTCTGCCACAAGTTTCGAGCAACGGGATTATGTGATAAGGGAGTTAATCGATACAGAATCTAATTATTTAGACGTCTTAAATGCTTTAAAATTGAAGTTTATGGCTCCCTTAGAACGTTATTTAACCCCTGAAGATATAAAGCAAATATTTCCACGCATTAAGGTAAGTTATTTTTTTTATATTTATTTATTTAGTTTACAATATTAATTGTAGGGCTAATTATCTCGCGAGAGTTTTGCCTACGTCGGCCATCTGCATGCTCCAAAAATTTGTTTATATTTTTTTTGATTTAATTTTTCAGGAGCTTGCTGATATACACACTAGATTTTTAGACAAATTACGTGAGTCTCTGCAACTGAATGCTAAAATGAAAATGAGCCAAGTGTTTTTGGAATTCCGTGAACCTTTTCTTATCTATGGTGAATATTGCTCATGTCTTCTAGCTGCGATAGACTATCTAGGTGATATTTGTAAAAAGAATCAAATTATAGAACAATTAGTGCAGGTTTGTGTTTAATATAGCAGAGTTATGTAAAGTAATGCAATAAATTCTTTTTAATTTATTAGCAATGTGAACGTGAATACAATGTGGGTAAATTGCAACTGAGAGATATCTTGTCCGTACCTATGCAGCGTATCTTAAAATATCATTTGCTATTGGATAAATTAGTCAAGGAAACCTCGCCTGTAAGTTATTTCCCAACATTTTCCCTTATACAATATCACAATTTTATACGGATTAGAATTTCAACTAGAGAACGAAATTATTTTACTTCATTTTCTAAAAATGTAATCAGTATTTTCGATGTTACTAAAATTATTTTTATGACCTTCAATTTTTGTTCAAGTTGTGAGAAATTATATAAGAACGAAATATGTAGCATATAAGAACGAAATGAGTATGTGTTGAATTATACCTCCATTTTCATTAAATGTGATTTTGTAATGTTTTTTTCAATTTATTTTGTTTTCAAGGCAGAAATAGATGTGTGAAGGGAGGAAGGAAATTTTACAGACCTTATAAGAAAATATTTTACTTTTTCTAGATGCATGAAGATTATCGCTCATTAGAAAGAGCTAAGGAAGCCATGATAGATGTCTCGCAATATATTAATGAAGTTAAACGTGATTCCGATCATTTAGTGATTATACAAAAAGTCAAGGTAAATTTACAAATCTTATAAATTGAGCTTGATAAACAACTGATGAATGTCTGTGCTACAGGACAGCATTATCGATTTAAATCTTCTACAAAATGGGAATGATCTCTTACAATATGGTCGTTTACTGCTAGATGGTGAACTCTATATTAAGGCTCATGAAGATCAAAAAACGAAACTGCGCTACGCTTTTGTATTTGATAAAATTCTCATCTTAGTGAAACCGTTGCATGTAAAAACAGGTGATACGCAGTATACATACCGGGATTCTCATAATCTAAACGAATATTGGGTGGAACAAAGTCATTCCCGGCGCACAATAGGGCGCGATACACGTTTGAAATATCAACTATTATTGGCGCGTAAATCAGGCAAAACTGCATTTACTTTGTATTTAAAATCAGAACCGGAACGTGATAAATGGCGTAAAGCTTTGACAGAGGCAATGGAAAATTTAGATCCACCTGGTTGCCGTAACACGGACCACAAAATGGAAATTTTTACCTTTGATGCTCCCACGACTTGTCGTCATTGCTCCAAGTTTCTGAAGGGTCGTATACATCAAGTATGTATTGATTTGAACTCCTTCATAAATATTTCTATTAATTTTTTCTTCTTCTCGAAATGAAAGGGCTACCGCTGTAAGATTTGTGAAATTGCCGTGCACAAGGGTTGCATTTCATCAACAGGTCGCTGTAAACAAAGTGTTATTACTATACCACCTCCTGTTTGTGATCGGCAATTAGCTGAGTTTAATTGGTAAGATTTGGAACTGTGCTTGCGCATCCATATATATATATTATGAATGCATGACAAGGAATACGTATTTATTGCACATACATTTTGACTTTATAATTCTGTGGAACCCCGATTATGTATGACCCTTTGTCGACTTGCCGATATTGGTTAATTCCACGTATTTTTGTCTACCTAATTACGTGATGTGCTAAAGCATAAAGAGTCTGTGCAAGTGATCAGCTAATTCACTTTAAGACAACCAAATCTTATTTCTCTAGAGTTGCGAGTACTTGATTCGAATAATTAATTTTCGAATCTCAAAGCTCATGTAAACATACATACTTGTGTATGTTTGAGTGTAGGTGGTATTCGACTTTAATTGGTGTCATTATTTTCCCCCATTTTTTATTATTAGGTTCGTTGGCACTATGGATCGTGAAGCGGCCCAAGCACGTTTGGAACATCGCCGCATAGGCACTTACCTCTTAAGAGTACGGCCACAAGGTGCGTCGAATCCTAAAGAAACTATGTATGCTTTAAGTTTAAAGTAAGTTTAATTTCTTTCCGTTTCTTTAAAATTGTTTATCTGATTATTCCATAATACTGTTTTCAGAAACGATGAAAATGTTATAAAACATATGAAAATAAATCAGGACACTATAGCGGATAATGTAGTCTATTGCTTGTCGTCGAGAAGGCATTTTAAAAGTATTGTGGAATTGGTATCCTACTATGAGAGGAATGATTTGGGCGAAAACTTTGCAGGGTAAACTTTTTTGTATTAAGAATAAAAATTATAAGAGTATAAACACAAGATTAACAGGAGAACAGAGGAATGAAGGAATGCGACAGACACCAGAATGTTAATAATTGTTATATTATAAGATGACAATGTTCTTCCCTGTTATTGTATTCAAGGCGAAATTCGCACCAGATGAATTTTGTTAAGAAATTAAGAAAATTAAGAAATTTTTGCGTGAGTCCGCTGTTAAGCAATAGCGAAGTTTAACAGATGCTCCCTGAATTTTACATGGCATAAATCCGTACCGATTGTTTCTAGTATTTTATGTGGCGATTGTTCACAAATATTCTCAGCAATCAATTGAGAATTTCACAGACACAATGACAGAAATCTTTCGAAAAGTTTTTCAAATCGGGATAAACCAGTTTTATGCGATGTGAATCCATTTTATTTACAGTCACCCCAATAAAAATACTTTTTCACAAAAATTAAAAATAAAATGTGAAAATTAAATATTAATTAAAATTTTTTGTTAAGGATTATTCAGTTTCCAAATGTGAAAATTAAATATTAATTAAAATTTTTTTGTTAAGAATTATTCAGTTCCAAGGACGAGAATCAGTTCACTTTTTTGTCCCAGTGTCTTGATAGGAATTCATATCAAGTGATTTATAAAAACAATCTTTGCAATCAACAATCTTTGATTCTAAATACATGTTGATGCACTTTTGTTCAGTTCTACGAAAAATTCATCATATTATGCTGAAGTTGGAAGAAACAAATGGATTCAAAAAAAAAATTGTTTTTTTCAGATTAAATCAATCTTTGCAATGGCCATATCGTGAAGTTTTTGCCACCGCTATTTATGATTTCGAGCCTAAGGGCAATAATCAACTACAATTAAAAACTGGCTGTCAAGTTTTAGTTATAGGAAAGGATGGTGATAGCAAAGGTTGGTGGCGGGGTAAAATTGGCGATGTGGTAAGTAAAAACAGAATAAAAACTTTTTCTCCATTCATCTGATAAATCTGATGTTAAACAAAAGCCGATTTATTGGATTGAAATTGTTAAATAAAAAAAAAATCTGAGAAACTGAAGTAGCCTGAGCGAAAGAAAAGTTAATCGGAGAGTTAATCTTATTCAGCAATTGTTGCAATTTTTATCACTTTAGGCCGAATTTATATCATGCTATCCTGCTCAAGAAACATTAAAAGTTGTTTAACTTCAATGTTTCCTCTTCATTTTTATTTATTTAATACCTACTGTTCACTCCATCTTGCGCTCCTTGCTTAGTGAACAGTGAATTACCGTGATTACCTTCTTAATTCTTCATACTCTAATTGACAATTTTTTTTTTAATAATAAAAAAGGAAATCGAAAGAAGCGAACACACTTATTTTTGTTGGTCAAAATTTTTCTTTTAATTGGTTTTTAGTAGTTCTTTCTAATCTCTACCGAAAGAATAAACCACTTCTTTAGCCCTTCTGCTGGCATTTGTAACATTGGTTTAAACGTGATCTAATGCTACGGCCTCTCTCCCAAATAATTATACCATGATTCTTCTCAGTCGTATGATTTATCAAATACATGACTGCTAGAAAAGCATGATAGTGTGCGCTAAATATTCATCTGTGTCACAATTTACAAAGTTTTATTAAAGTGTTCATACAATGATCATCTACATGCAATCAGCGTTGTATTGACTTCAAACTAATGACCAAAAAAATTGTCACCATTATATTTACGTAATATCTCAGATACTGAAACATGGCCCATACAGTTTCCAACTTATCAATCTTAATGATGCGAAACAAAAATTTTTCTAGGTGGGTTACTTTCCCAAGGAATACGTTCAAGAGCATCCGCCGACAAATGACGAACTTTGATATTATAATTATGAAATTGATTTTTCGCGCAACAAATTAGAACGTTCTCATCTGTTGCTAAAAAATTCAATATCCCTAAGCAGCGTGGAGGACGAACCACAGAGCCAACAAACTCAAGAAGAAATTTTAGTTACGGGTAGTCAATAGTTTTTCAATTATTTCTCATTTCGGTATTAGAACTTTTAAAAAATTAATTTACAATTTTACATATACTTATATAAATTTACTATAAAAACAAATTTAACATTTTTTACATTTTTGTTTATATTCGTTTTTAAATTGTTAAAGAAAAAGTGCCAATGTTTTGTTATCTTTATTCAATTTATTTTAAAGAATACATATATTTTTTTAGTGTTAAATAATTTATACAAATACATAAAAAAATAAAAAAAAAATTTGCTAAATATTTTGCACATTCAAAACATACAACAAAAAAAGAGAAAACAAATTAAGTAGAAAAAATTATTTATTAAAAACATCCGAGCAGCTTTAATTTAGTGTAGAAGATTCTAAGATACATACATACATATATACATATTTATTTACATATTTTATTTAATTAAGCTTGTTTGTAAAAACTGAAAAAAATATACATATGTAATATATCTATTGTAGATTTTTAAGTGGACGAACGTACTATACACAGAATCACGATCCAACTATTTAAACTGAAATATCCATAGAAACACTATTTTATCGTAGAGAAATACATAAACATACACACATCCATATACTTCGTCCTAAAGATATTTAAACTGTGTGAATACAATTTTGCCAACTTTTAGGCGTCAGTGGGTGCTGCGTAGCAGTAACAGTTTCTACTTAATTAAACAAAAGGAAAGGAGTAGAACAAAAAGGTGATGTTGTCTTTCAAGCTAAAGATTTCCCCCTTTTTGCCGGTGCTTTTGTTTGCATTCGTAATTGCTGTATTTGTTATGTTTCTTTCGCAAAGTTATAATCAGCTTTATTGCGAACACAAACATTGCTGACAATACTAATTACTGATATAGCACAGAAGTGACGACAGCGTCGTTGTTATGTCGACAGCATCGCTTTTATGTCGACGTCCTCACTCACATTGATTTCATTGCAATTTGTGTTCAAGTTTTACAGCAATTAAATGATATAAAATAATAATCGAATAGAGGTGAACACTTTTATACATACATAAAAAAATACGAACGGAAACAATAGTTTGGCAACGAATTAAGAGAAAATTCTTATATATTTTTGAAAATACATACAAACATATTTAATAAGTGCATGTAATAAAATAAAATAGAAATGAAGAGTTCAAATACTAAAACACAAAGCATATTAAATTGCGTACCTAAAAAGCCATAAATTTGTAAAAATTAAACAGAAATTATATAGACATACATTTTATATATACAAGCATATATTGTATTTTAAAAGTCCCCAAAAAAGGTGGATCTGAAATGTGACAAAGTGTAAAGTGGGCAAACAGTTTAAACAAATTGATTTGAGAATGTTGCTTTTAATTAATTAGATGAAGAACAGCCACAAATTAGATATTGATTTTCTGAAAGTAATGCTCTGCACATTATTTGTCCAAATTGATAAGATTTTTTAGTGTTATTTTCCTTAAAAGTAAAATTTAAAGCCTTTTGCTTTGGCTCTAGAAAATATGCAGTTTTGACCAGATACAATACATGATACAATACTGCTGTTCACTATTCCAAAATTTTATACACTTCGAGTAAATAAATGCAGCCCATTTGCTGTTTTAATATCATTAATATAATAAATATTTTTTAAACAACTAAATAAAAAAATTTAGATAAAAACGTGACAAAATTCATTGTACTCGCATTAATTCAAATTTTTGGGGAAATAATGTAATAATTATCAATAAACTATTTACCTACAATTTTTAAAATTTTTTTTTAACAATAAAATTTTAATGTAGTATAAAACAATTAGTAAACAAAATATAAAAAATAAAATTAAATATAAATAAAAAATTAATGATTTAAAGCTATATAAACAATTTATAGGATTAAACCAAATGAATAACATATAAATATTTAAAACAATATTAGAATAAAATCTATTTAAACAAATATCTAAAAAAATTAAAAGATTTATATTTTTGGTATATAAATAAAAACATGTACAAGTCAATATTCACAACCCACACAATCGCACGATGAATGATGAATGCATCAAAAATGTGTCAGGTGTTTTTGACAAGTCGAAAGTCACATTGACATAATTTTTTTTTTTAAATTAGGTAAAAATCACGTCAGATTGCAATGTGATTTATTTGTACAACTGTGCGGAATAGTGCATATTGGCGTTAACTGATCTATTTGCAAGTCGATACAAATAAGTTTGTGTATAATGCTGGAGTTAATGTCGACGTCGTAAACGTCGTCAACTGCCAAAAAAAATTGAAACGTATGAAATTGTATGAGAGCTGTTAATCTCAATGACGTCTGAAATTAAATGCTGAAAAAGTTCAATCGATTTCAACTTTTTCAGCGTTTGTACGGCGTACCACGAAACGTCAAACCAATATACATACATAATTATCTGATTATTGTACTTGTTTAAACTGTTGTTTTTTTTTTAAATAAAATGAGTTTGGGTAGTACATTAAATGAAAAAATTATAAATGCTGTTCGCGTAAACGAACAATTGAGAGTTCAATTTATTAATATTGATATTATAGGGGGATAATATTTATTTTGTATAGGGATATATTACCAAATTTTAATTATTAATATAATTTAATTTTTAGTTCCTAATTTTAGTTATTATACTTTATTAATAATTGATTATTTATTTATTTAAATATTTTATTTTAAACTATAAAAATTGAGAGTTCAATTTATAATAGGTGGATAATATTTATATTTTATAATATGTAATAATTAAAATTTGGTAATATCTCCCTATAAAAACAAATATTTTTAAATATTAAAAAATATTTGTATAACAAATTCTCCAAGAACTATAAGAATACAGCTCTTAAAGGAGAGATTTCGAAGAAATAAGTAATAAGTATTTAATTACAAATATTTCAGTAAATAAATTTTCAAATTAGCAGTTTATATTTAAACGTCGTGTACAGCGTTGACAACAGAAAATTGAAATTAAACGTCGAACATCACAATTTCAGCGTTCATACGCCGTTTACGACGTCGACATTAACTCCAGCATAATACAGTGAACGCCGCCAATAGTTGAAAGCAGCCCGTGAGTGCGAGAAAACCGCTCCAAAGCGTTTTGCGTGCTTGTATGCGTTGTTCATATATAACGGATTAGCCAGTTTGCCGTTTCAAAAGTAAACGTAAATAAAACACATAAAATAATTTTTTCATGATAATTCTATTTTATTATAAAGTTTGAACGTGAAACACTACATCAATTAAATAACCACCACGCAAGATGTTACAAGCATTGATATTTTTGAGGTAATTTTCGACCACTTTTTGACATATATTGAGCGGTATCTCAGCCATAACTTGACGAATGTTGGTTTTTAAGTGATCGGAAGTTAAACGTTTATCTGCATAAACACGCTCTTTCGCGTAGCTTAACAAAAAAAAGGCTAATGGTGTCAAATCGCGTGATCTTGGTGCCCAATTGATATCGCCACGATGAGAAATAACGCGGCCAAGAAATGTCTCTTGCAATAAAGCCATATTCGCATGAGTTGTGGGGCATGTGTCACCGTCTTGTTGAAACCACATATTCTCCAAGTCGTATTCGTATAAATACGATCATAACGAATTGACGGTGACAATCGTCAATGGACCTTACTTCTTTTTCGAAGAAGTAAGGTCCAATCACACCTTCGGACCAAAGAGCGCACCAAACAGTGACATTTTCTGGATGTAATAACCTCTTCAATTATTTGAGCATTCTCAGAACTCCAAATAGGGCAATTTAAAGCAACCATTCCACGTATCTACGACGTTGTAAATGGTCCACTGGCTTCAGTTTTTGTGTGAGCTGTACTTTATATGGAGTGAGGTGTAGATCTAAATGCAAAATACGCCATAATGTGCCGTAAGACAGTCCTAATTCCTGAGAACGGCGAGGAATCGACACATTCGGGTCTTGTTCGTGTATTTCGCATGTTTAAATAACCTTCGTCAAACTCATTTCTTTTTCCAAAAGCTTTTTCCTCTGCTCTATCGGAGTACATGAGTTTATTATTTTATCCTTAATAGAAGTTGCTTCAATTTCTGACTTAGTTTCCTCTTAATCGAATAAGAAACTGAAATTTTTGCTTTCTAAAGGAGCCACAGCTCTGATGCGATTTCCAAACATAAACTTCAATGTTATGTTGTCTACAATAACAATTTAATTTTAATCACGTTTAATTTTATGAACTCATTCACAATTAAATATGTTTCCCTACAACTTTCGTGGCCCTTGACAATTTTGTATTTCTGTGCAGTTTAATGTACTAACGGTTTAAAAAATTTAATGTTTTCCCATATCATTCACAACTTAATGGAGCAACAAGCTTGCAATCAAAAAAAAACATATTATTTAATTTTATATTCACTTTTTCCAACTTTATTTGCTGTTAGCTGATATCCCTAATCATTCCGTTTTGCCCAATGTGCATATACATATATATTTTGTCTCCATAGTCAGCGTTGCCACAACTATTTAATAGCTTTGTAATATACACACACAGAGATATTTATATACAAACATATACATATGCATATATGTACACCTATTCACATATTGTGTAAAAAAGCAAGGTCGCAGAATAAGAAATTGTCATGGCTTCGCAAGATGATGAAATATTTAGGAAAAAAAATATTTTTGTGCATGGTGTATTTGCAGTGGCGAGCAACAGTTTATATCTTGGCCATTTTAAGCAATCATAAGTTAATCCGCAGCAAATCACTTATGTATTACTGTTTTGTATACGTACATAAGTATGTATTTTGACAAAGAACATTAGATACTTTTTAGAAGTTGGGCGAGAGTTGTATTGTTTTGCCAAGATAAGAAACCTTACCAATGCGTCTAAACTACGACAGATTGATCACGGTACAAGATAGCTGTTAGAACGAGAAGCTGTAGGGAACTTAAGAATTAATTGGACAAATATGTAAATAAATTTTTATAAATATGTACGTATGAATGCATATACATACATATGTATGTATATACAATGAGTTTTTCGCAATAGTGTACGTAGTGGACATTTTTCATCGCCACTGTAACCCACTGACTTTTTAAGGTAACTATATTGCTCCACATTTAATGCAACAAATACTTATCTTAACTAACTGTAATTTTCTCTTACTCTTACTCCACCTCTATTTATACGTACAATAACGGCTTTCTTCTAGTAGCTTGTAAGTGTGTTTATTCATTCTCTTTTAATAATAACTGAAGTTAATTGAATTTATACAAAAACAATCTTGATATGTATGTAAACATACTTGACACATATGTATATGCATATACAAATATAAAATGATTATGCTTTTCAAATATGCAAATGCACATGTATATCCATCTATATGTACGTGCTACATACATATGTGCAACTAAATTATCTCTGGTACCACCATTCCTTTAAAGGACTTCTCTTATTTACTGTTAACACAATCGTCTCGATTTATTATGGACATAAGTGTGGATGATCTAATTTTACATACTCAAAGTAAGAAATGTTTTTTGAACATAATAGAACATTTATTAAAAAAAAATGAACTTAATTATTCAGATTCATCAGCTATAAAGAATAATAATAAATAAAAATGATATGCAATAAAAAATAGTATGCAACAAATTATTCGAGGCAATGCGATTACCCTATATTAAAACTATGCTGCGCATTGCGTTTTTTTGCTGAACGCAGATATCGCAGATATATATATTTCATAAATATTAAACTTACAATTTTTTCTCCATTTCGATGCAAATTCGACGGCAAGACAACCACAAGACAACTGCAACTGATCAGTTGGAAGAATTTGGCAGTTCTCACAAACAGTAATTACGTTGGTTGTAATCCATAATAGCCAAAAATTTTGCAACACAACTGAAAACTAACTAGTTGTAATTGTTTTGTTTATTTGTAAATCATAATACCGAACTGACAACTACTCAGCAAAATTACAACTAGTTTCATTATAGTTGTAATACATAATCAGAGGGTAAATCTTTCAATTAAATTGTTAAAATGTACAACTTTGTTTTGATGAACTCGCTCATTGGTTTTGGTAATACAATATCCTTCTGTTTACAACAGTAGTTACAATAATTAATTGTGTTCTGAAAGAATTGTTTGTGATTGTTTTTTCCATTAATGAACACAAACATTGCAAGATGGGTTGTACTTTTATTTAAAAAATATTATATATTTATTATGTGCTACTTTGTATTATTTTGTAATTATTGTAATTATTTATATATCTGCGTAAACATTTTTTTTAATTTTACTAAGTTACAAACATTTTTATACTTAAGTTCAAATATATTTTTTAAAAACAAATGTTACATGTTTTAATGTAAAAAAGTTAACAAAGAAATTAATTAATAATTTTAAAACTAAAAGCCAGAATATACAGATAAATATTTATCCAAAACAAAAAAAAAATAAATAAATATTGTTCATCGTCATGTACAGTTCTTTTATTTTAAATTAAAAAAAATAAATGTAGGCCCCCGAATAGAGCAGCACATCTCAACTGGCATTATAATAAATATAAAAAAATTCTCTGATACTCAAACACTACAGAGAGAAGAGTATAAAAGGCTGCTGGCATGTGGAACAAGTTATCATTCTAATTATCGATTTTTGTAGAAAATATTACATTTAAATGCTTTTCGATAAAATAAATAAAAATCGGTATCTTATTAGCATTTGCTTTGTATTATAATAATGGCTAGCACCAAAAACAAAGCGGAAGAAGTAAGGTAATTGGAAAAATTCTTGCAGTTAAAACACCCGGTGTGGGACCCCACAATTTATTTTAAAAAAAATTAATATTGTTCCTTGTGTAGGATCCCCAGGTCTTTGTGGCTGGCGGCGGTAGTCGGAAGGACGGTTTCTATTTTACTGCCAATTTTCTTAAGAATATGTATGAAAGCGATAACGGTAAGTACGCCTTCGATGTGACTGGTGATTATTCGCAGCATGCTGGCGGTGCTTGTGGAAATAGTCCTACCGACAAGCAGGTTGGTGTCATCTACTCAAATTTAATCCTAAAGAAACAACAAATAAATAAATAATTTTATGCATTTTATTGTGTTTTAACTTTCATAATTTGATGTAAAAACGTTCCCAAAATTGCTCAACTTCCGATGGAATTAGTGTGTGTCATGTATGTAAATGTTCTTTTACCATAAATTACTTGTTGCACCTCTTACGACATTGTTACACATGATTCACACACATTTACTAGTACACTCATATACAGGCATAAGAAAGAGGCACCTCTGTTCTCTTCTAATTTCTTACAACAGAGCATTTTCGTGTGCTTGTTTTCATTTTTAGTCTTCGTTTCATTTGTGTTTCGGTAGATAAAATTTGCATACTGCAGTGCAATTTAATAAAATTTTCTCAAGAAGTTAAATAAATGTGCTAAATTTATGTGGTAACTTGTGAATACAAAACTGGGCTTTAATTTTATGGGAAAATAATTAAAGAAATCATTGGAATTTTGGAAAAAAAGCATTTTAAAAATCCATCAAGTGTCGGTCGCTGATTATGCTTTCTCTGACCATTCGTAATTAATTGTTTGGAAAACGCAAAAATAAAAAAAACACACAAACAAATTGTATACGCAAAAGGATTTTTAGAAAATACAAAATAGACACACATGTGAAAATACATATAAAATTGCCTATTTATGAAAGTTAGAAAAAAAGTGTGTAACTAAACAAAACAAAATCCTTTCAATAGTTTTCACAGTAAAAGAAGTTTTTCGCCACCAAAAAAAATTAATAAATAAAAAAAATACCTGTATCATTAAAAGCAATATCTCCTTTCTTCTCTGATTTGCTAGTAAATTTAATAGTTTGCTATTTAAATGGAACTACAAAAATTATTATTTACCTTCCGTGATTATCTTGATATTTAAGCAAAAAGAAATAATTATGTCAGTAATACGTTACTCCAAAGAAACAAATTATAGAGAACGATGAAAGTTCGTTATAACGAATTCCAAGCGGATAAGAAAATACTTTGTTACAGCTTTACTTCGCTTTAAATGCAATGTAATTTGAAGAAATATGAATAGTATCTTATAACTGGCGTTTTTTTTAATTCAATTCTGTTTAATACGGGAATACCGATAAAAGCTGATAAGTGTTTCACGGAAAAAATAAAAAATAAGATACATTGCTGGGATTTAATTCATTTTATTATGTTTTAATCAAATGTGATAATTTTGTTTGTTTTCGAAACTTGCATACAGTTATTTTGTTTTTATCTATTCTGATTTCATTACATTGAACATTACGATATACATATGAGGGTTTCTTTAGTCATTATATGTTCGTTGTTGTCATAGTGTACTTTTAGAGGAAAAATTGAACAATAAAGGCATTTCCTCAAGAGGTTAATAAATGTTTCGTTACAAGGATGTTGGCTATTTAGAAGTTTCACTGAATATTGAAATGGTTTTTCAGAATCACTAACATTTTATTATTATTAAGAACTGCTTTAACAAGAACGTAATACTTTAAGAAAGTGTCTTTTCATGCGGATTTTTTTATTAGATTTTGAAGTTATGCGGCTTTGATTTCATTCAACAATTTCTTGGACAAACTAAAGTACATGTAAATGGATCTAGAAATGGGTGTCAAGCACAGGTACATCTATCGCAACTCTTCACATTCAGATGTCACTGATTTGATACTCTTTAAAGCGCTTCTCAGTTATTTCTAACTCATTATTTTGCTTTCATGCGATTTTTGAAAGTTTCATATTTTTACTTTTTCGAAGAAGTAAAGTTTTTTCTAATGCGGTTTTTTTATATCCACTTGTAGTTAATTTATTAATTGTGCGTATTTTCTGTAATAGTTGAGTTAACTAATCTGACTCAAGTTCATCTTCCGCATGTGATCTTTTTCTCATTACATGTGTTCGAAATTGACATAAGTGTTTGTATTGATATAATAAGGCCAGAATTTGCTAGAAGAGAAACAAAATTTTGGTAATAACTCGTATTTCCTTTCAAATTGCCCCTTTTTTTAAGAACTTAAAATTATATTATGGAACCAGCGAATTGAAAATATTCTTTCCTAAATTCCTTGTAATGTCCTTTGGAACGTTTTCGTTTACAGTTTTTTATTGCGTAATTTTGGTGGGGCTTTTTATTTTCTTGTATTTACCTCATGTATAAGAATTTTTAAACTTTTAATGAGTTTTTATTATTTTCAAATTGATGATGTACATGAATATTTAATGAAACTAATCACTAAAGTTCTTTAAAATAATTATAAAATTTTATATGACAATTATTAAGAATAATTTATTAATATCTTTACAGTCAATTGAAGTTTATTTTAAAAATTAAATACGCTTTTAGTGAATTACGGGGCCGATAATGGTGGTGGTGGTATTAAGATAAAAACGTTAGAAAATACATTGGATTAACCAAATGTATAAGTATAGCCGGCACCCACACGCTTGTCTGGTCGACTGTTGCCATAAGGTCCGCCCAAGTGTTGAGAATAACCAGCTGATGCGTCAATGGAGTGACGTTTGTTTTGACTCTCCCAAACTTTTTGTTTAGCATCAAGGTTTATATCGAAACCCTGTTTACGTGACCCACCACCAGATCCAGTGATTGTAGGCAACTTAAGAAATTTAAATTCATATTTACTTCCCATAATGAAAAAAAAAAATAAATAACTTTTAACTTGTAATTTGTTTAACTTACATTCCTTCTATTATCGGGGGGAGGTAACTGGAACTTTCAAATTAAAAATATAAAATATATTATTAAAAAATTGAGTACTTTTCACTTTTATTTTATCTAACCTTCGTATTTTGAGCCTTTGCCACGGCGGCCATGCCCAAAACGAAAATTGCCAATGCAATAGCGAATTTCATTTCGTTGAGTTTAATAAACTTTTACAGAATGATGTTGATAAGAAAATTGTCTCATTCTTTTATATGATTTTTCAGCATTGTTTCTAAGAAGGGGAAACACTTTAGGAAAAATTACTTTTTAAATTATCTCAAGTACGGTGTGGTTTTTATGAATTATGTTTTTTTTTTATTTATTTTTAAGTTAAACAAATATTTCGAAAAAAGTACCCTGAGGTTTTCATTGTTACAATTTCAACCAGCTGCAGACTCATTATGTACAATCATCATATTTATATTTTTATTCATATTTGTTTTCTTTTTTTTTATAGAAATTTAAAAGTTATGTGATTTCATATAGTTTTATGCTTGTTTGAAGGGAAGGTGACTTGATCGTTTATGCTTTTGCTTTGAATCCTATCAAACTTGTAATCAAACTTACAATCAAGGTGAAATTTTAGTAAATGAATTTTATGGTGCAACAACAATTTCGTCTCAAGGATCTACTAGGCATTTTGCATTATTGTCAAAAATTTAAACAACGTAAGGAAATTACGGCATTGCGATAAAATACAAAAAAACTCTCTAGCATGCAATAAATGCAAAGAGAAAGCAAGGCTGAGTCCACTATATTTTATATTAATATATTGTTTTGTAGTCCGATCGCTATTAAACTAATATCGATATAAAACATATATCAACTGTAACAACGATATATAATTTTCGCTTTTCAATATCGTCTATTATCAAATGATGCTAAAATTTTTCGCTTGCGTTGCACATAAACATTAATTCTGAACTTGTGAAATAGGCTTTTGAGAGTCCCTCGTTGTATAAAGACTAAAATCTAATCCTTGCTATGATTGTATTCGCAACCAACTACTGCGACCACAGTCTACTAACAAAGATTTGGCAGCTTTGTAGTGTAATATTTCAATGATGATTGCAATCTGTTATTTATTGATGTATCTACCTCATAGAACAGCTGGGTTCATATTAAACTTTTGCTTCAGCTTTACAGCGGACTCTTTGGTTATATTTCTAATACCATTTGTTCAGATAATGTTTCTGCAATTCATGCTATAGAGAGCAATTGCGTAAATGCGCCAGGAAAGTCTGACCGAGGAAAATTGCTTCAAAATGACGGTGCAAGAGTCACACTGCTACACTTAAATGATGCTCACTTTACTGGCTGAGGGCGAACGTTTTCATAAACTCGTGCAAATCGAATTACTTATTGAAAAGTCTGAAGCACAGAGGAATTTTTAATTCACTTTAAAATTTGTTTTTAGCTGACGTCCCATATTGGGTAAATCGGGACATTGGGTATGGTAGTAAAGTAGAGCCTTTACGAAGGACCAATTTCTTGTTGGCACACTTATTTATCTACCCCATTATCTCACTTTGATTACAAGAAATAAAACAACTATTTGATAATAATTTTTTGATAATTATTTGACCTTTTAAGGCCATAACTTTCTATGTTTCAGCAGAGAAACGATATTTGACAGATCGTCTAGGATAGTGAAAGAAATCCCTAAAGTAGATGATTCTTTCCTACGTTGAAATTTTTAAGACATGAACAGTGAACTTGTAGAAATGTTACCAATCTGACATTTGAACTATCCAAAAACGAATTTTTTTTTATTTACATTGACTTTTCTAAAACGCTACCAAGGCTTGAAGGCTCTGAACGGTTAACTTTTTCAGAACGTTTAATTTTAATTTTGTAGGCTTTTCAAAAATGTATAAGCAAAACAAGAATCTGCAGCCGAAGCTTTAGAAGTTCTTAATACAGCATTGGTATGGGCTTATATTGGAGGTGTGTGTAGATGGACTTTTTCTTTTTACAAAATCAGTTGTTAAATAAACGCAGTGTTTTTTAATCGTATAATTTTATTTTAATAAATTAGAATTCATAAGTACCCTTTTACAGAGTCATAAATATAAAACTGCTTGCTGAAACTTAGCCGAATTTATAAGTATAGCCTGCACCCACGCGATAGTCTGGTCGACTGTTGCCATAAGGTCCGCCCAAGTGTTGAGAATAACCAGCTGATGCGTCAATGGAGTGGCGTTTATTTTGACTCTCCCAAACTTTTTGTTTAGCATCAAGGTTTATATCGAAACCCTGTTTACGTGACCCACCACCAGATCCTGTGATTACAGGCAGCTAATAAAATATAATTTTCAGTTAACGCACTCTGCGTACTTTCTTTTTTATGTAATTACTAAACTTACATTTTTCCTACTATCAGGAGGCGATAATTGTAACTGTTATATAAATTATTGGCAAATAAGTAAGGGATTAGCAGAAAATGACTTTTATTTACCTTAGTACTGTCACTTTTTTGAGCTGTTGCCATGACAATCACTTCCAAGGCGCAAACTAGTAGAAAATAAACAAATTTCATTTTTATTCTTAAACAACCGACCGTGTAATCTATATAATAAGCCGCTTGCGAATGATATTGTTGGAGGAATTATCTGGTTCTTTTATACATACGTTTGTGTTAATGTTGCTTATCAACGTGTGTGCATGTATGTGTGAAAATTTATTTGGTAGGGTGTGTCAATAAGATGTTACATTTACCCGAACGCGTCATGAGCCATCCTGTAACTACTTGATTGACGACAAGTAATGAATACGGAATAAGTAAAGTTGGTATGTCATACGTTTGACAATATTGAAATTCTCCGTGGGAATTTAGTGGCCACGGCTCCCAAAACTTGAATTATCTATGAAAGTGGAGAAAACATGTGAAGTACTGAACTCATGCACGTAGAAGAAGTGGGAAATTCCAGGCTGGCTTACTGAACTCATGCACGTAGCAGAAGAGGAAGGGAATTCCAGGCTGGCTCATTTCTTGTTGACTTTTTGAAATGGATATTTCCCAGACGATATTGCTTCAGCAAGCTCGCCTGCCGGTCACGAACAAAGTGAGAGTATTGAAATTATGCCTCTTGCTGGAAGACATTTAGGCGTATATATGTATGGGTGCAGTTATTGGATGATTAATATTCATGCGTATTCCATCTTCATTTTGTTTATTAATAAGATTTTATTATGTATATTTTTTATTCTATTTATGAAAATAAATAATGTGTTAATAGCTGATGTAAATTGGTTTTAAAAAATATATTTTTTTTTAAATCGGGGGTTTACATTCTTAGTCATGATACAGGAAATGGAGGAATTAATAACTAGTTTTTTATTTCGGAAGTCACTGCAATCAGATGTGTGCTTAAATTTCTAACATAATTATTTTCCTTAATGTATTAAAACAGTTCCAGGATATTAATTACTAAAGGATTTAATTGCTCCTAATGAGGATCATCTGAAAATATCACTCAGTTTGGAGATGAATGTGTCATAAGACTTACTTAATACTAATAGATAATTAATATCAATATTATAAATCCGATAATATATTGGATCATTTGTTGCTATATATTTTTTTAGATAGTCTAGTACGCATTTACTCCCTCGTCCGCCTTATTGAAAAACATTTCATTTTATGTGCTCAAGATTGTAGCAAATGCAATAAATTAGTTTTTAGCTTTCTAGAATAACAAGTGACAACCTCTTGCAAATAAATAGTTATTTTATAGCTTTTTTCTAATATTTTTGTCTTCTTAGAAGGGGATTCACTTTCAATTGTTTCCGTTAACAACTGCTATCTGTATGAATTTATTGTTCCTTTTACGTATATCTTTCTGTCTGTTCGTATGTTATTTTTTTTTGTTTTTAAAATTACTTCCAGATAATATACATATGTACATAATGATGAGTAATATTATTTGTTCTGGTTAATATTTTATGTTATTTGCGGAAACTGTTAAACTAATAACTAGGAAAACGAAATGATTGATTTCTAATCAATGTTAATTTTTGGGAGTTCAATTCTACATTTTTCTAGTTGGTAATCGTACTTGTATTCTAAATTTGAAAGTTTGTGTGTTTTGAAGTGTGGTCCCCTGGCACGCGAAAAGATTTTTTTTTTTGCTGAAATGTAGAAAACGGATTGCAGACGTGTATGAATTATTTGTGAAGGGTTAATAGGGTAGAAAATTACTATTTTGGTACCATTTCAATTTGATTCTTCTTTTTGTGATTAGGAACGGGAAAATTAGAAACTGACAACTTTTGTCTCTTTTGATAGATTTAATTTATACACATAAATATAGGTTCTGGCCCACAGTGCAGTGCTTGGGGCAAAAATTATACTTTAGTTATTTATAGTTTATAGTTTATTCTGAGTGTGGCCACTTTCAGAGAGTAGCCAGATTGTGGATATTTGAATGTCATTTGAGTATGATTTCGATGTCTGTCTCCAGCCATCGAGAAAAAAATTATTAAGAATTTTCCCAATGGGCCACTGTATTAGCCTGTCATGGACAAAATGAAATCGAATGGCTACCTAACAGATCAATCGCTAAAGGAAAAATTATTAGTAGCACAATAGTTAAGTTCACTACTGCTCAGCATCTCCATTGTTTTCTTCTTTTGAAACAGAAGATGACAAGTGACGTGTGAGTGTATTAATTACTTATTGCATTTAAATTATGAAATCAAAGTTACGAGATTTATTTGGATATGCGCATCGCAATGAACTGCACATCTTTCCATGAAGACCAACGTAATTTTATTTTATATACATTTTTTAATGCAAAGTGGTTATCGTGCTTCTGTTTACAATGTTTGATCATGAAATTTTTCTAGAATAGCCGTTTTCTCATCAAACATGAGTTGTAGTTTAGGCAGACAAAGGTTTCACTTTGATGGACGTGATTTATTTTAAACGAATTTGTCACAGCTACTTGAAATGGAAGACACTTGTTTATTGAGAATGCTTATTTGACCCGCCGATGAAGTTGTCGCCAATGCAAAGTTTTTTTATTTTTGTGGGTGAGATCGAATGTGATAAAACAAATTTGATTGTTTTTTTACGTTGTTTAACATCAAAAAATTAATATTTTAAATAAAATTATATGTTTCTGATATACAATTTTATTTTGCCAAATGTGAAAATTTTGAGAATAGCGTTATTGCAGTAGCCTATGTCATCTTTTCATGTTGTCATAGGCCGACAAACGCAGCTGTCGCGGTTGGCAGTGGTGAATCTATGTATTTAAGCTGATCATGTAATTTGCTTTCAAACCAAAATTCTTGTTTCTTCTATTCAAATGTGAAATAATAAATACATTTTGTGTGTTGAATTTTTTATGAAAGTTTCATCATTACTGAAAATACATGGATACGTACATACATATATAAACCAATAATATTGAAGAAATCTCAAATCTACCATCTATAAGTATAGATGCCGCCAAACCGCTTATCTGCAGGACTACTTCCATAAGGACCGCCCACATGCTGCGAATATCCACCAGTCACATCGAAGGCGTGTTTGCCATTATTGCTTTCGTACACATTCTTACGAACATTGGCAGTAAAATCGAAACCATCCTTCCGACTACCGCCGCCAGCCACAAAGACCTGGGGATCCAACACAAGGAACAATGTTAATGTGTTTATGAAATGTCTTGCCAACTTTGCTTTCCATTAATATAAATTACCTTTATTTGTGATTCTGGTTGTTGGGTCAAAATGGAACTCAAGGCAAATACTAATAAAATGCAGATAATCTTCATTTCGCTTCTCCTTAATCTATTCAAAATTTATTGTTTTGAAATATAAAACTGCACTGACAATTGTTTGTACGTATGGCGGTTTTTATACTTGCCTTGGAAGCATCTGTCAATTATTTTTCTTATCTTTTAATTAGTTACAATATTTTTTTCTGCTGTGTGGGGATTTATTTTTCCTGGGGAAATATTTAAAAGTAAACAAATTAAATAAGCAAACATACATTTATTATTATGCAACCGTGCATGAGTCAAAACATTTTCCTCTTGCTGCTCTAGCGAGGTTTGAAAAATATAACATTTTCCCAAAGACCGCTTGCATCAGTCCACTTCTAACTGTTTTCTATCAGTTGGAATGGGGCGGGGCTTGTTGTGGGTATTATGAAAATATAATATAATTAAATATTATAATAATTATAGCCAATTCAAACTGTTATATACCTCTTTTTTTAATGCTTAGAAGTTCAATTTGATGTTGTTGAAATCACGATTTCGAGCTGATTTCGTATATACAAATTATACTTGATAAGAAGAGTTTGGATTGTATATTTTTACCACATAGGGTTTCTTATTGCTGCAGATATTTTTGGAATATTATCAATGTTCACTGATATTCTTTGAAATACCGTCCTTATTTAAGTGGGAGATATTCATAGCCCACGATGATATTTCTTTAGTAATGGATCAGCTAAGTTCGAAAATACGATAACCGCATTCGTTAATAAGACAAACCCTCAGTATTTCCCCTTGAAAACAGGGAGTTTATAAATGACTTATAAAATTGCAAAGCATAAAATACGGTACGATGATATCGGAATTAGTAACATTCGAGATATGGTCGGTTTTTGTTTATTTTGGGAACCATTTGTATTTACCCTTGATAGACGACTGGGTATTATTTCATTACCAATAGCATTTTTTTTTTGGTTGGATATTTTTTTTAATTTTTATTTTATTACAGATTGCTCTTAATATATTTTTGTACAGTTTGTTCTCAATTTGATAACTGAAAGTTAACCAAATATTGTGGTTTGACATATGCTATTTGGAATTTCGGAACGCCCTTTCTACTCTTTAATGGAAAACTTTTAAATTTTAGTTTATTATTTTCAATGTTTAAAGAATATAATTTTTAAGATTTCAAAAAAAATATTTGTAAAAAAAATTCTATGTAATGGAAAAAGGAAGCCTCAACAAATAAATAACTAACTAATGGAATGGAATCCGCAACAAAGTATGCTACGCGAAATTTAATGAATTTAATGTAATGCACAAGAAATTAAAACATGTATGGTACAGAATGCCAGATTATTTTTATTCCCATTAATTTTTTTTAGTGTTCTCACTGCCATTTATGGCTCAGCCAAGTGCGAAATGATCACCATCAACCATAGTTTACGATTACCGCAAAAAATTCTTCAACAAGTAGAATTTCCATTAGAATCCACTTCCACTGTTTGGAATGTTTGGTATGATATACGAGTAATGTGCTGGCAGCGTCGTATATAGGTACTTCTTTGAAAATTGTGTGGGCCAAGCAGTTACCGTAAATACTGTTCGCTATGTCGAGATGAAATGTGATTTCTTGTGTCCAAAAATGGAGGATGTGGATCTTTGCGATATATGCTTTAAATCGTATGGTACCACATGCCACACATCCAACAAAACAATACCTCTTTCGCGATAGAAATTAAACTGTGGTGTTATTTCATGTCCGGCAGAGGTATGCCACTGATACTTAATTTCTCTTATGGCGTTTTCTTTTCTGCAAAAAAAGGCAACACTACCCGCAGGGAATGCAATTTTGTGTTCTTTTCTCGAAAATGTGTTGCCCTGTGAAAGCGTTGCGTGTTCTTTTCTAAAAAATGTTGCCCTTTCGCAGTGCAAAAGGCATTGCACTTTTGCCCTGAACAAATCAACAGGGCAGAAATTGCCCTGTAAAACACATGGTTTTTATTCTTGCATAGCGTTACCAGAAAATTTTCAAAAAAAGTCTTTTGAGTTGAAAGAGTCAGAAAATTAGATTTTAATAATTATTTTTATATTTTGTATCGTATAAAACAAGCAAAAGACTACTATGCGGCAACTTATTTGTATGAGATATTAAAAAAATATATATTTGTTTTCTCAAGCAGATGAATTAGCAATCTGGCAACTGAACATTTTTGCATACACATTTCATAAAATATACAGAAAATTTTTGTTTATCAGCTGTTAAAAAAAAGACATTACACTTTTTTCTAATTTGTGTTCTTTTCTCGTTATATAAAAAATTGCACTTTCACAGGGCGGGCAATGCATTTTAAAAGGGCACCTTTTCACAGGGCAACATTTTTAATGTAGAAAAGAAAACGCCATTAGATCCTTCTATCATAGAATATTAAAACTTTTCTCTGAAAGACATATGTTGTACTTCCAATTATACTCAACCCTGGGTCAGAGCCTGCGAAGTGATAAAATTGATCTGGTATCACTATCTCTGTTTTCTTCATTTTAATTACCAACTTTTCGATCCACAGTTAATTGCGATTTGTTTTCGAAGAGAACAATTTAAAACAGCCAACTTAAGAGTGTTACGTTAAACTTGGCAGCACTCTGCTTGTAATAAATGAGGTTTAAATTGCATTCGGGTAACTTTGGCGATTTAACCAACTTCAGTATACGGCGAGAATTCATGACGTATAGTTTGGTATTAACCTAGAGTATTTTTTTTATAATAAAGAAAACGGTAGCGTGCACTTATTAAAAAATGTTGTTTCCGTTTTTTCAAGTGTTAAAAAATATTTGCTAGCCATGTCGCAGAAATTGTAATAAAAAACAATATTAAAAAATCAAAAAATATGATAAAAATCGCAATAAAAATAATTTGTAAAAATCTGCAGTTAAAAAAAAATTTTTTTGAAATGAAATTATAAGCAGCATTTAAAAGAAATCAAATCATTTAATTTTCGATAATCTTAAGGTGCGTTGGTTGCATACAATTTTTACTGTTCAAAATACTTTAAAATACAAAATTTGTATTTGAAACAGAAATAAAGATCTTATTACAATGCACTGCTCGCTACTGCTACGAATATTTATGATCACAATGTTTTAAGTTATATATTCAAAACCTGTTTTCTAGTATTTAGTTATTGTTAATTATATAAAAAAATTAGCGATCAAAACAAAACATAATAAATCCACCTTAAATCAATAGTAATAGAAATACAACAACAAGTACGACTGCAACAGAGTGTAAAGTAACAATAACAAATTTTGTATTTATAAAAATCACAAAAGCATGAACAAGGCACAGTGGGGTACTGTACGTATTGCTTACAAAAATAAATTTTGAAAAGATAATCAGTTTTTAGTATAATTTTGGAAATTGAATTCTGATTGCTGGCTATTAGAGACACTGGTTGCACAGTCAGTTTCATTAGTCAACTCTACCTTTTTAACCAGTCTTTTAATATTATAAAAATTCTTAAAGAGGTCTGGATAAAAAATTTGCTTAAAAAATGGGACATGCAATCCATCTCGATTGTACAACTTTGTTGTGCAAGCAGCCGTAATATGTATAAATTTCAAAAAAATTTTTTCCCATTTTACTTACAAGGTTGTTTACAGAGTTTTTTCGAGGGAACTGAATAAAATGTGTAATTATTTGTTATATTTAGATTATTAAAAATAAATTTCAGATCAAAATCAATAAATAAAAGTTTTAAAAGAAATAGCGAATTTGAATAAAAATAGTGCATCAACTGAAATCGTTATTCTTTTTTAAATATTTATAAATACAATTTAAAAAATGACCGATAAAACGAAGCTGCTAATCTTAACCGACAAAGTCATTATTCATTATATTTACGAATTAATGGCAATGAAAGAATCGTAGGAGATACAATTTATGACATAAAATGCAATTAATAAGTTCTGAAGATTCCAGTTATATTCTAAGACTAACATCCGCTCACAAAAAAGGGGAAAGAAAAATTGAGTTACTTGGAAAAAACTATCAAAATGACTGCTACATAATTGGAAATTTAAGGAGATTTTTTTTTTGGCTTAAATTATATATCTTATTAATTTTAATTTTATTCATACACCTTATTTATTTATCCTTGCGAATTGATAGCGTGTTGCTGATTTGCTGGTTCACATTTTAATATATATAGTTCTCATTTACTTTCATAAAGTAAATAACCAACTACAAAATATAAAATTGTTGTTCTGTCTTTAAATGAAAATGTAATGCATTTTCTTCCAGCGTAATGAAATTTCCTTGGATATAAAATATTAACATTTTCTTCAAGGTGGTGGTGGAGGGATGATTATCTCTTAATTCTATACAAATAATGAAAATGGATTTAAGATGAGATTTTTGTAAATTTATAAATTTCAGTGTTTTAGCGCACTGTACTACCTGTCACTGTCACTACTGATGCACTGTTATTGCTTTTAGCAATGAATGAATAAAAATCAGCAACAAAAACAACCACAACAATACGTATATTAACGCTTCAGTAAGTTTAAACTTAAAAACCAAAAAGCAAAATTCCATGTGAATTGTATTTTTTACAAATTCAAATTTTCGTTTCGGTGTGTTCGAATAACAAATTGCAAAATAGAGGTAAAAAAGTAATTTTTTACTTCTTTCTACATGACAGTGCATCACACTTACGTCAACTACACGTAACAAAAGCAATAACCATTTTCGCCTTAAATGTATCAGACAGAGCCGAGTAGAGGCCAATATTCGGGACAGCAGCATTAATGCATAAAAAACGTTGCATTTGCTACGCTTGTTACGTCCATTCATGTAATAATGAATTTAAATTAGAAAATAAATAACAGAAGACAGTTCGTTTAGCCATTGAACAAATATTAGTGATGAGCAAACATGTATTCGGTTACTTGTATTTGCGCGTGTTTGTGGCTTTTACGCACTCTCGTATAATCTCATTCAGAAGCAGATAAGGAAATGTTGGTTTGGAAAGAAACACTTGCTAAAATAAATATTCATAAAACCGATTAGTAAGATCGTCTAAGATATTCAAAAAATATGTACGAGCATACGAATAAAAGGCGTGTTGTGTTGTTGTAAACAAATCTCTGGGATTTGAATAAATAATTTAAAAAGCGTTTAGAGTTTAAAGAAAATATGAAATGCATACATGCAAATGAATTAGTTTTAATATGTTTTAAAATATGGTCATTTGAATGCAGAAAACTGATATTATATTGTATAGTTGCTTATTGGAATTTCAAGGGCTTCTGAAAATTTATGAAAGCCACTGAGAACTATATATATTAAAATGCAAGCCAGCAATATATTGGTGAGCTTATAAAAATTGACGATTACAAACTATTCGGTTTTTGTATAATAAATGCCACTGTGAAGAAGAGTGACTTACAATACTTGTTTAGACGAATTGTATGTTGACATTGTAATAGCAATAATGGGAGAAAAGAGTGAGAATAATAGAGATGTAAAATTAACATAAAGGTGGGCATGAGGTGAAGAAGAATGGCATAATATAATATAAGAGCTTATGGTACTGAAAAATATGTTGCAATGTTGCACAGATAGCTAAAATCTTTATTGATCTTTATCGCTGCAATGGAAGAAATGGTGGCTAAAAGAAAACGGGACCGCCTGGTATGAGTTCTAAAAGTAGAAATTCGAATTATTTTTTGCCTGGACTAACACATGAAACTGTACTGGTCAGGGAAGAGCAGAGCTTAGTTAGTTTTAGTTCTTTGATTTGTTTCATGATTCACTATCTTACACAGCCCTATGATTCATTCATATGAAAATTTTATGTGATTCCTTGCATTTTTAATTTTTTTTTAATGGCAACTCTGAACGAATGGAAATGATAATTATATGAAAATTTTCATAAGCTTTTGTAAACCATACGATTTGATCTAAAAGATCTGCGGAGTAGTTTCATATTTAATAACACAAGACTATGAGATGTGATAAAAAATAACCGTTATTTTCAAATTTCGTGAGTTACGTATGTTCGATTTTGGCATTTGTTTTTTGAGAGATAGAAAAGTTAGTTGTTTTTTTGTATGCTCTTCGATTTTTTTACTTTTTTGTACTAAATTTTGAGCAAAAACAACGTCGGTTGGGGCCGTTGAACATTGTTAACGACGAATCAGATGTGCTCAAAAAGGTCACTGAACTTGGCGCCCGCCTTTTTCTTCTTCCTAAAACTGAAGACACTGATGAAAAGCAAGCGTTTTGCTACGATTGAGAAGATAAAAGAAAAATCGAAACCGGAGCTGTTGGCGATACCAAAAAGCGTGTTTCAGGGGTGTTTCGGGAATTGGAAAAAATCCTGGTATAAGTGTCTTACATCCGAGGGGGATTACTTTGAAGGTGTAAAGATAGTTATTGATGAATAAATAAATACTTTTGGAGGAAATTGAAAATAACTATTATTTTTTGATCACACCTCGTACATAGCATTTGACAACTCGTGCGATGGAGTGAGATACTGAAACATGGCTTTTAGAGCGGAGTTCTAAGGTTTCTAGTGTGCAGCTGTATGTTTCAGTATTTATTTATTTTTCGCCAATATTTACGATGATAAATTTAACAACTTTAAGAGTTTTCTGTTTCTCAATTATTATTAAAGTTCGTGAGCTTAAAAATATTAATCTAATTTATTATTTTAACTATTAAAAATCAATCAATTTCATTGTATTTTTAAAACAAATATAATTTTTGGGATGCCTGTGTAATTCGAAACCTCAAAGTATAAAACAAATATGAAATAATGTCTATTTTGCCGTTATAAATTCTGATGGCGTCAACAGCCCAATAAATAAAAAAATAAATAATCATTTATATTATTCTCTCCCACTACTTTTTCATTAAATTTTTCTCCACTTTAATTTTTTTCATTTCTTTCATTACAGCTTTCGGCACCACTTTATACATTTTATATATATTTTATATTTAAAGAAATTTATAAAATTCCTGAAACCTCTACTCAATATTTGTTTGGGACTACAACTGATAAATATTCATTTGGAGCTTTATAGAACGAAAATGTCACAATTTCGTGATAATTCTTGGGTGAGTTTACTACATTTAATCATTTTTAAATGATTCATTTCTTGTGTTCATCTATTATTATTTTTGCTTTTTTTACATTTACTAAGCATTTAATTAATTTTTTTTAAAATACATTCAAATGTGTTGTTATTCAAATTGGTTTACATTTTAATCTGTATCTGTATCTTGCGGTTTGTTTTTATTCTATTCTGTTTAAATAATTGTTTGAATGTTTTTACGATTTAAGTTGCTGCTTTTCTATCCGTTTATTTTCAAACGTTAACATCTACTTGGCTTCTTTCTTATGATCATTTTTTAATATCTTGATATAAATGAGTAACATAAATTGTTATCTCTATTTGCGTAGATGCGAGGGACGTCTTTTATGCACAATGTTTGCCAATTCTAAATAAATTTATTTGAATTTGTTTCTATCGTAATTTTTATTGGATTTATAAAAGTTTTATTGGAAAGATTTATTATATAAATTTGACACCTCTCATTTTGATGTGACAGAGAAGGATTATGTAAACTAGACGACATAGAAAATATCTCGTTGATACAATTGACCTGATGAATCATTTAAAACTGATTCATTTGCGGCTGATTACAGTAAGAATTCTTTTTTTTGTCGAACAATTCGTAAGTGAAATAAATTTCCAGCAGAAGGCTTCTATCCGTCCAGATATCGATCCACCTCATAAGTCTTTTTCTTACTTTGGACTCAATGAACTGCAATATCCGGCGTCATCTAAGTAAAATGTGGTAATTCCTTTTACAATCAATATTCAATTCGCATTATTCGAAAACTCAAAATTAAAATATCTGACGAGTTGTCAGCTTTTAATTTTTAATTAATCACTTATTGGTTTATTCACTTCAAATAATGCACCTAAAAATTTTAAATATATTAATTTTTACAACAGCAAAACAGTTGTATTATTTCCAAATTTCAATAATAAAAGTAATAAATCTATAATGCAATATCAAGAAATTGTTGATAAGATATAATTTTGTTTAAAAAAAGAATAAGCATAGAAATAAGTAAGCATGTAAGTGTGTGTACATTAAGGTAGAACTCAATTTCGTTCCACAGGTTTTTGCCCAAGAAAGTTTAACTTTGGCCGTGAATTTTAGAAATTTTTAACTTATGAACAAACTTAACTTAGGGAAGTGGGCTAGTTGTGCTACCATTGCGGAAGTTTGTTTTCATTTGCTTTTTTGTTTTAGCAAGCGCTGTTGTTTCATGTGTAACATTTTTTCTTTAAAATTTTTTTTTTGTACTTATTTTTATCTTTTTAAAAAGCATTATTAAAAACTATGACAAGCCTCATAAGAAACGCACTCATATTGAACGAAATATGGTGGTTATCATTGTCTTGTTTTTATTGGTATTTCTACATTTTCATTGCACATATAACATGTACACATACTCCCATTAGGTGACAGACTTATTTAACTTTGACTAACTACTTTTGCAAATGCTGGCTACTTTATTACTTTGGATTAATTTTGTGCATTTTAGATAACGTTTGCCATTTCAAACTGGTATTGTTTGGTTAAATTTTTGTATAAAATTACAAATAAAATAATATGTTAGTTAGATGTTAGTAAAGTAATTTGATAAACATTAATTTATAACTTTATAAATTGCGTAGAAACTTTCTCGTACATTTCCCAGTGCATGTTCTTCACACGTACAGCTGACTTGAAAGTTTGCTCTCTCATTCGTCGTTCGCCATACTGTATTGAATCTTGTTCTAAAAAATGCAAAAATTTCTATCTTTTATCGGATTTCATCGTTAAAATCCTATTTAGACACTTTTGGCGTTTTCTTTTCTACATTAAAAATATTGCCCTGTGAAAAGATGCCTTTTTAAAATGTTTTGGCCGCCCTGTGAAAGTGCAATTTTTTATACAACGAGAAAAGAACACAAATTAGAAAAAAGTGAATTGCCTTTTTTTAACCGCTGATAGCAAAATATTTATGTATATTTTATGAAATGTGTATACAAAAATGTTCAGTTGCCAGATTGCTAATTCACCTGCTTGAGAAAACAAAAAAATTTTTTTTTTTTAATATCTCATACAAATAAGCTGCCGCATAGTGGTTTTTTGTTTGATTTATACAATACAAAATATAAAAATAATTATTAAAATCTAATTTTCTGACTCTTTCAACTCAAAAGACTTTTTTTTTTAACAGTTTCTGGTAACACTGTGTAAGAATAAAAACCATGTGTTTTACAGGGCAATTTCTGCCCTGTTGATTTGCTCAGGGAAAAAGTGCAATGCCCTTTGCACTGCGAAAGGGCAACATTTTTTAGAAAAGAACACGCAACCCTTTAACAGGGCAATACATTTTCGAGAAAAGAACACAAAATTGCCTTCCCTGCGGGTAGTGTTGCCTTTTTTTGTAGAAAAGAAAACGCCATTAGATATTGTCTCAGATCTGTAAATACATGACATACTTCTGTTTGACGTATTTCTTTATATATATATATATGATATATGTAAATAAAGCTTTCTGTGCTTTTGTTTTGGGGCTTTTCAATGTCTATATCTATAAAAAACAAATAATACTAATATTACAAAAATTCTTTTAATTTATATATATAACTTTTCGGTCTTACTTTTCACCTTTATGAGCTATTAACAATTTTTTCATTACATTTCGTTAATTTATCTCCGTAACTTAACTTCTTTAAGTGAAAACTTTTAGAAAATAATCGAATAATATTAAAAAAAAAATATTAAAATTAAAAATTGAGAAATAAAATTTGTTCAATTTGTCTAATTTAACTGGGGCAGAGGAAAAATTGTATATGAACATATGAACTGAGTAAAAGTTAATTAAAAATTGTAATTAATGCAGACGCATGCAAGCGGTGAAACTGCTGCTTATGAAACCATTGCAGATATTTTCCGTCATCAAATTGTTTTTAAAGAATTGAGTTTTTAAATTTTATTTATAACTATCAATCACTTCTATTATGCATTGCCAAATATAGTGTGATAAAAATTGTAAAACAAACAAAAATTCACTTCTGTTTTTGTTTTATGTACATCGAAACGAATTGTTAAAATGGACAAGAATTTGTCGCCTGAGCAGCTGGTTTCGTGGTTCAGCTGTTCGTGTGAGCATAGTATGATAGTTTTAGAAGAAGATTTCTATATATTAATTAGCGGATGTATCAAGGAATTTTGCTCGTAGTCTTTCCTAAAACTAGGGAAGATGAGAGGAGCTTCTATTCCGCTCATTATAGTTTATTCTTTTACGATACATCCTTTTGACCAATTTTGCAATTATAAATTTGAATTCTCTTAAATTGATAAAGCTGGCCGATGCAAACCTTGTGAAATTTTGTTTAGTGAGAAAAAAAGGAAAAGAGAAATTGCATTTGGCAACACTGAAGGATATGAAAATGAAAAGGTCAAAAACATAAGAGAGTTATTTTAATTACCTTGTGTAAACACTTGATTGTATGAAATAAATTAAAATTCTGCCTTAACACAGTATTATTGACAAAAAATGTAACTTTCGGATTGATAAAATAAAAAAAAAGTTCTACAAATTGCAAACTATTGAACTATTGCAATGTTCTTTCAATTTACAAATATTTTCTTTAAAAAAATATAGTTTTTTGTTTATAAAATAAATTACAAAAACGTCTTATTTTAAGGCATCTTTATTTACAGAGTTTTTAATATTTGTTATACTCTTTATTTGTACAGAAAAATTTTTAAAAATATTTTTCATTATTTCAAATATTAAAATTAGAGAAAAAGAACAATAATATTTGTTAGTTTGCTTTTGTTATATTTAGTAACATCAACAAGACTTTTTATTTTCAATTTGTAAACAAATTATTTAAATGTATTCCAAAGCATCTGTGAAGTATAGACTTCATTTGTGCTTACAAAATCTTTTAAAAACTTACCAGAACTACGATGTTGGCTGATGAATAATTCAAGTGGTCATGGTTACTGTGGTCATTATTTAGATGATCATTAACGAGTTTAATTTAGTACGAGTATTTGCCACATGGACTTTGAATATGCGTGCCTTGTAGTTTCACAGCTAAAAACTTGTTTCCCATTTAAATAAAATCGAAATTAGTTCGGGTGGGTTGAACTTATTAACTGCTGAATGACAAGCTTACGTTGGCTTGCTACTTTAAATAGAAATTAAATCACTTACTATGTTGCCTTTATAAGATGCAATTACAAAGCTTTTTTTCATTTGCTGGTTGTATAACAAATAGTCGAAAACCTTCGAGCGTTTAAAGTTTTATTGGTAATGTGTATTTTAAAAGCTAGCCTATATGAGCAGTCCGACATAAGTACATGCATCCATATTTGAAATTCCTGCTTTACTTTATCACACAATTTATTTTAACCTTGTACTAGAAAATGTTGTCTTTTTATATGCTATTAAGAAAAGTATTCATCAACAAGTTCTGTTGCAACCAACCATTCAATATGACCCTCTTCATTGACCCTTTTAACAAGCCATTTAAATAATAAATAAAAGTTATCTGTTACTGTACAAAATTAGCGCTTTTGATGTTAATTTAGGTACTTCTGATGCTTAAAAATTGCACTTTTTTAGAAAACTTTTGCTCCTTTTAAGCTTTTGAAACTCATGCATAAATAAATCGTTTGCATAAATTTCAACTAATTAAAGAACTTTTCCGATGGCCTTAAACAATATACAATATTCCTTCTGTTTAAAAGTTCAATGAATAGGCTTCGCTGCTAAATTATTTTAAACTTTAGTTTTGTAGAAATTTTGAATTACGAAATCCAAAAAGAGGTTGTTTTTTAAAACTTAGCGCTTTATGATGCATACTATGATGCAAAATTTTAAAATCTATCAATCAGTTCATTCCCAGGTCAATGTATCTTTGGAACTCTTGCCGCAGAAATTCACAGGTACAATCTCAAATTCAATCACGCAGCAAAAAAGGGTAAACGGATGTTAGGAAACTTAATTTAAAATGTTTTTCAAAATAATATTGGAATTAGCTTTTTTTCTAAGCTTAAAATTTATTCCCACAAAAGGCATTGCATGATTACGGTCCATTCGCAGGGTACCAAAGTTAAAAAAAATATATATAATCTTAAATTTTTCCCAACTCTCAAATTTCTTTCGGCGTATTCTAATTAAAGTCTTAAAAGCTTTTTTAAAGCTTTCTTTATCCTTAATATAAAAATCAAACAGTTCTGAAATTCATCCACATCTCTAGGAAAAATGTTTAACACCATTAAAGAAAAATTAAACGATTTAAACAGTTTTTCCATTTGGCAGATGCAATTTACACTTTATTATATGACCCAGATGATTAAATTGCCTATTAAATAAATTCGAATATGTATGTAATTGTGTAGGTATGTATGCATGCAGACATTTTATTTATTACACGCCAGACTGATGGGAAATAAAATTATAATTGCTTCGAATTTGTAAAAAATAAAGAAAAAGTAGATTAGTGTTACAGTTAAAGCGTGTTCAGAATCTTAAGTTGCTGGTATTATCAGAGCTGCCAGTTTTGGGTTCTCAGCCCAAATTTGGGAATTTTTTTCCTAAATTTTAAGGAACATTTTCAATTGGAAAATTATTGAGTTTTTGTTAACTAATTTATTCAATTATATCTCTATTTTAGAAAATTGTTGCAATTACAAAAAATATTGCAACTTCGACGCTAGTGCAGGTAATCAACCAGTTAGTGTCGATTTTCTCCCCTAATTTCTTCTCACTTATTTGTTTCCACTAAGAACACATGAACACACAACATAATGTTAAATTTCGCGTTCCTGAAAAGCAAAACTGTTCTAAAATCCTCGAGAGAAATTACGAATGCTCTTTATTCTCACAATTTCATTTCCCCATGGTGCTTTTATACCTAAAAGTTATGAAAATGAGAAATTTGAGAGTTTTTAAAGAGAATATTTGAAGCTTTGCCTGAATTTTAAATATACATTTTGTTTATTTATTATATATGAATATAATTATAATATGGGTAGAAGTTCTGGCTGCTGACGCCATTCGCCACAAAAATTTTATATTTAATTTAATATAAAAATTTGATATAATTATTTTAAAAAGAAATTTTTTAATCAAAAAAAAAAAATTTTTTTAATAAAATATAAAAATATAAAAAATTTTTTAATAAAATTTTTTTTTTGGATTTGTTTATATTTTATATATAAAAAATTTTATATTTATCATTTTTTAAATAGTACACGCAGCGCATCGTACTGCAAAATGTCTTGGAATAATAATGCTGTTAAAGTAACAGACTGTGAGAGAAAAGTGTTAAAACTTTTGTGTATGTAACGAGCAGTGCATGTTAAAAACGTAACTCTCACAATTGAAAAGTTCCAAAATTGGGCTCTTAAGTTTGGGGATTTTTCAATGGTGGATTAATTTTTAAGGTATTATTATGTTAAAAATCGTAAAAAAGCATCGCGGCAACTCTATTGTTAAAAATAAAAGGAAAGGAAAAAGTATTACTAACAATAAGCATATTTTGTTTAAAACAAACTTGGAAGGTGGAAGATCATACTCATCAGTATTCTAGTGGTTCGTCTGTGGGGAAACTCGTAGAAAACAATGATGGAGAATTCGATTAAGAAAACATATTCACTTTGAGTTTTTTTCTTTGTCTTCTGATAATCCAATAAAACATTTAAATCATGTATGGCAGCTCAGCCATGGGAATTTGTTGCAGCAAAATATTTATTTTCATTCTCACAGATAACTGAATGAGTGAATAACTTTCTTTTTCACTGATTATCAAAAAAGAAAAAATTAAAACAGAATAACAGTCACAACAACAAAAAACTAAGAAACATAAATCAAGTCCAATTGGAACGCCACACTCTGAACAGAATAAGAACGTTAACGGCAACTGTTTTTGTGCTCGAACTGTATTTTGAACTGTTTCTGCGTAGATATCGACGTTTCAAAAACCTCATTATGCATTATCGTATTAACAGTCTGAATACGCAAAACATTTAAGTCGTCTTCCTTTCAGCATTTAGCTAATTTCCATTGTAGTTCACCTTTAGTTTTGTCTCATCTCTCTCTATGCGGAAGTTTAAAAACAAAGGTAAAAACATGCAAAGGTAAATGTGTTTTTCTTCATTGAAATATGAATGTGACGTTTTAAAGAAATACATCTATGAATTATTTGGACAAAAATTAAAAAAAACTACTGACATTAAATGGCAATGATTTGTTATTTGGGAATATAAATATTTAAATTATATTTTTACATGAAAAAGAAGTTTTGCCTATTTGAAATTAAACATTCAAAAGTTTATTCGATAGTTTATAAATTTTTACTTTAATGTCGCAAAAAATTACTTTGCATGTAAAAGTGAAACATTTTAATAAATTTTTAGTTTCCCTACAAAGTTTAGTCTACTCTCCACATCAAATGTTTTTTAATTTGTTCTGCTTTCCAATCGATCCTTTTACATACAATATACTGCATCAAACACTTTCAAAAAACTTTCTAACTGATTTTCTAATGAAAACTTTAAAGTTCTTATAAAACAACTGGCACACTAAATTAATAATGAGAGTAGCATATTAAATATGCGCTACAAAAATAAAAAAAATCTGTCATTGATTTTCAAATTTCGTCGTCTTCTCTCTGCCGGCCTAAGAGTATTTTTCAAAAGCATAAAACGTGACTTCAACTATTGACGCAGACAAGACAAGTGTTTTATGATCAATACTTCAACACTTGTCGACTTTCTTTTTCTGAAGTCGTCACGAGAATGCCGTAAATTTGAACAATACGAGCCAAATGATTTTTCTTATTGTCAATCTTAAATGGCAGAGCGGGCAGGTGAGTGTGCCTCAATAAATAAGTCTTGAAACCAACTGAAAATGCAGTAAATAGTCTTTTAAATACGAGTTTTATTAAAAGCATTTTGCTTTTCCATTACCAGTATTGTTACATTGAATTGAAACAGCCACAAGTGTAGTTCCCATTATTTCATTTTTCTTAAATAAACACAGGAATACTGTTTGAGGCCAATAGGTTTAATTAAATGGGATTAGATCGCCAGGGGAACAAAAATTAAATATTACCAATAATTATTTATTACTTACATACATATATTCTATTTCCATCTTAAAGTTTTAACAAAATTTATAAAATGCATTGCTTAACAATAAATGAAAAAACAGCAAAAAATTTAAAAAAAAATATTTTTTCTTTTCAAAGCAAAAACTTGTTTAAAATAAAAATTATTTACGGTGATTTTTCTCCAACTTAAGTTGAATTATGCATTTAATTTAAAATACTGATAAGCATTCCAGGGAACACTCTTTAGTAAGCAATATTTCGTTTAATTGTTTCGAAAAGCATTAACCAGTTTTGGTTAATCTCTCTACAGAGATATTTAATATAAAATTTGTTGGAAAATTTTTAAACAATTTCAAGAAAAATTCAGTGCAAGCTTTAATCCCTTCATGGAACATAAAATGGTGGTACACCAATGTATGGGGCACCTCAACATTCAACTGAATGAGGACTGCTTTGGAGAAATAAGCACGTGTCACTCCATGCACAACTTTGTCACAAATCAAAAACCTTCACAACACAAAATTTATTGAAATCGCTTTTTTCCATAAGCCACTCATAAAGCCGAACACACTTGAGCTTCTTGGCCGTTTCTTTGTAACTGTGTTTCAATAATAGTATAAATCAATCAATGTAATGGCTGCCATAGAAGAAATTGCAGTGCCTACTGCAATACCGGAGGAGGTCTGAAATCTACCTGCCCTTTAACCATCTCTGTTATTTACCACTAGCCTTTTCTCTTAATTGCATCACAGTGTATTGCTTGGTCATAGAAATAAAACCTTCAAGAGATCTAAACATACTGGAGCACAATGTAGTTCTGGGTGGGAATATTAAACTGCTTTAGTTTGCCATTGTGGTCATGTGGAATTTTTGAAATTACGCCTGTTATTGATACTTAATTCTTGTTTGTATTTGCAATTTTTGTATTTAGTTTTTCCCCCGTCTGAATCGTACCTGAGCTTTAAAGCCGAATTTGACGGCATTTGGAAAGTGGACGCAAATCAGCTGTTTATAATTTCTCCACTAAAATCAAAAATTTTATCTTCATATGTGAAAAGATTACAAATTCAACCGATTCTTGTAAAAACGAATGGAAATAAAAGGAAGGAAATTCGTAAAGCTGAATAAACATACAAGTTTTCAATAGAAAACGAACCCAACAGCTGTTTCATAACATACCTTACTCATCTGGTACTTTACTGACCGTGTGTCACCAAAATGTGACTATTCCCAATACAATTTGCATCTTGAGCAGGCTTGTACCAGGCTTTCTGTAGAGGTATTTTAAACACATGCGTATTGCCTTTTGTAGCGCTTAAATAATCCTCAAATCTCTAATTACATGTGTAAACAATTTTTTTTGCTCACCTCTATTTCAATCATCACTTCCGCCTGTAAATAATAATATGATAATAACTGTAATACCGGTGCAAAAGTATTGTTTGCTAATTAAGAGCACCATAATTAAGTAAAAAAAAATAGGAATAAAAGTAAAGTGCAGTTAAAGGTCAAGTTGACTGGCAATTTGTTCACACTATAATAAACACCGAACCCCACTAGTATAACAATACCAAAAACAATTTTATTTCGTTTTTGTATTTTAAACAAATAAAAATGCTAATAAACGATCTACTCAAACATCTCTATCGCTTTATCGATAGATGGAAACACATTTTTTGTAGTTACGTTAAGGTTGAACCAATGATTTTTGCAGTTTGGTTCTGATTGGAGGGTGTTGGTCGGATAAGTGCAGGAGGAATAATAGAAAGAGCAAAAACGTATAGCTTGTAGCAGAGATGTTGAAGTGACTGCTTTGAAGTCATACAGATATAAAATTTCTTAAGTTGAATAATTTTTATTTCACAGCCAAATGTTTCAATATCTCCTTTTATTTATCGCGCACTCGTTTTCATTAACTAATGCAGAAGAGAATAGAAATGAAATATCGAATTATCTTAATCATGTGGAATTGGCCTTGAAGAACAAATAAAGAGCCAATCCCTAATCCATATAAAGAGTCTGGCTCTTCTATTTTAATACTCTTCAGTGCAGTATGGCAATTTTTATATTTGGTAAAAGTACGTCGTGTGCTTTGACAGCTGGCACTTTGTTTTTGATGTTGCTTTATTTAGATTCATCACCAAAGTAGACATTGTTGCAAACTTTTCACTTGACACGTTGATATTAATTGGGACAGTTACGGAGATATGTCTCCGTAAAGTTCAAAATCATTGACACCATTATTCTTATTTTATTAAATATGCGTTTTTTTAATTTATAAAAATATAATACTTTGCCTGAGATGGTTGTAATCATGAGGAAATAAGATTTTCTGCACACTTTTCGACTCTTCTACAGTCAGAGAATTTTAAAAACCGGCATATAGAAAACATAAATTGTAAGCACGCTACTAAAGAGTCCTATTATTATTATTATTATTATAATTCTCGTATTTAGTAGCTGAGGCGGAATTCCCATGACGATGTCTAAACGAATATTTTATTTATAGTTTAAGCTATCGCATTTAAAATGTATTTGTTTATTTTAATCATTTTTAATTTGCAATAAAACAAACCCAACTTTGGCAAATTGACAATATTGTTCTAATATTTATTATTATAAACAAAAGTCAAACACAGCCAAATAAGAGTTCTGCAAATTGCGTCTTGATCCACTACTGTCAGATACAAGTTGATAGATTCAAGTGGCTTGATTTTATTCTGCACACTTTTAATGAGCTGTATAAAAGTTTCACGCTGACACTGAAAGTGACTAAATTCGTTGATCATTTTGTATGCTATAGACACTAAATCAATACTTTGTTATGGATACCAACCGCAATAACTTTTTTTAACTGCGCTAAAAAAATTTTTAAAAAAATTAAAAATATAATAATCGAATAATCATGCAATACAAAACATAACATAATAAAAAAAGAGAAATATTAAATGAATTGAAAAAATTGTCAACAATGTTTCCATATACGATTGTAAATTAAAAACAAGTAAAAAAGAAAAATATCCTTTTTTATGCAAGGAACGGGGCAAAGAAATGGTCGTGACCAAACAAAAGCCAAAGCATTTGAGAAATATAATGCAATAATTATCATCTATCATCATGAATTAAATAAATTGTTTTTGTTTATTGGTAATGCAACAAGTTTGATTGCGACAACTTGAATGTCATTTCATTTTCAGATGGCTAAAATGGTTCAAAATGAAAATTGAGGAAAAATATTTCAATGCTGGTTTTCGCATTGATTTTAAATGAAAGTAGTATTTTGCAATGAATAATAATCAGTTCATAAAATACAGTACGACCTCAATATATATATGTAACTAACATTGGTTGCAAAATTGCTGCACTGATACCGATTGAGTTGCAGTCATACCATGTTTCACATAGAAATTTTCCGAACACATTTATGTGTGCATGCATGCTGGAAGAAAAGCCTTGTTAACTAAATTGCTATTTTAGTTCGCTCACTGTCTTTCGGCTTTTGTTTTCATAAACATTTTATAATGAATTTTTGTAACCATAACAGAATTTCGCTTTCATCCTTTTTACAAAAGCTCTCAGAAACAGCTGAAATCGAATCTTTGCATACTTGAAAGTGTCAACGTTTATAGCAGAAGAACCAGTCGAACTGTATTGCATTTGTTAAAATTATTCTATGCTTTTCAACATATGTTGTACTTTTCAGTTTGAAATAACATTTCTTACACGTTTTCCGAATACAATTATTTATAAATATTATAAAATAATTTTAATATTTTTTGGAACTCACTTTCTATCTTATCAATTTTTATTAACTCGAACACAATTTAGTTAATGGCTGATTGCTTGTTAATACTGTATGGACAATCTTATGATGACGTCTGCTATGATACTTATCGATATTAATGTTTGCACGTTCATGGCGAGATATTCTTTTATAAAGACGAATTTAAATAAAAAAATTGCCAACTCAATTGGGCTAATGATCAGCTGAATTCCTATTAACTTATTTATCTCAGCATATTAATAGTTCAATCGAACTAATATTTTTCATTTTGATAAGGCTTGTAGCAATTATGATGTATCATACATGTAACGCTATGTAAATACTGATGGCGTTTTCCTTTTTACAATAAAAATGCTGCCTTGTGAAAAGGTGCCTTTTAAAATATTTTGCTAAACCTGTGAAAATGGTATTTCTTATTTAGCGATAAAACGCCTCAAATTAGAAAAAGGTGCATTCCCTTTTTTTTAACAGCTGATAAACAAACATTTTCTGTATATTTTATGAAATGTGTAAACAAAAATTTTCAGTTGCCAGATTGCTAATTCATCTCCTTGAGAAAACAAAATTTTTTTATTTTAATATCTCATATAATTAAGCAGGCCTATTGTTGTCTTTTGTTTGTTTTATACGATACTAAATATAAAAATAATTATTAAAAATCTAAAAATTAAAATCTAAAATTAAAATCTAATTTTCTGGCTCTTTCAACTCAAAAGACTTTTTTTGAACCTTGTCTGGTAACGCTGTCTAAGAATAAAAGCTATCATTTTCTGCCCTGTCGTTTTTTTTTTAGGGCAAAAAGTGCAATGCTTTTCGCCCTGCGAATGGGTAAGATTTTTACAAAACAACACGCTCCCTTACAGAGAGCAACATTTTTTGAGAAAAGAACACAAAATTGCCCTCTCTGAGGGTAGTACTGCCTTGTTTCGTAGAAAAGAAAACGTACACATATGACAATACACATATGAAAATATTATTTTTCATTGTAGGGAGCATAAAAATTGGTATTTGCTAGGAAATACCCTTAATGTTTGGAAATATAATGTATTAATTTTCAACAAATTATCACTTTAATCAGATACAATTTCAATACAAAATATAAATAGAAACCAAAGGATTCTTTCAGGTCTTCTTAAACGTATAAGTGACCAATATTTATGTGTTTTATTTATTGTTCTGACATTGAATGAGTTTGTTTGTTTTCTTGTTCAGAAGCAAATCGATTTTTGTTATTGTTGCAGTTGTTTCAATCGAAAATTTGAATAAAAATCATTGCCGATTAATTGTTGGAGACTGTGTAGACTTTAAGATGTTTTTTTTTTAATTCAGTCTCTAAATGCCTCATATGATTTTAATTAGCAGAGTTAACAAATTCATGACTTGAGTAATATATTATCCACTTGCGGCCTTTAAAATAGTTGTGAATTGCGAATATTATTTATGTGTATATCTTTCAGTGCAGAGCAATTATTTGAAGTGGTTCAATTTTATAGGGATGAATATAAATTTTTCTTTAAAAAAAGTTGTATTTACTTTACTTGTTGGCTATTTGGTTATAAACAGTTGAAATTAAGAACGCGCATATTTGATGAGCCTTTTTGTAGCACGAACTGCAGCCTGGATTGAACTACATCTAGAAGTTATTTTAAAAAAAACTTGAAAAGAAAAATAAAATTAAAACAGATATTTTACGTTCATAGCAAATTTTTAAAAGGACATGGTATCAATGTAAATCGGGACACCAGTGCTTTGTTGTTAGGTTTTCTCAATTTCCCAAAATTAAATTGATTGAAAAATTCATATGAATGTGCCATGCTTGGAGGTATTCTATTGCAGGGCCCCTTAGTAATTTTAAGATTTCGTCCTTAAAACATAAACTTTCATAGTTCCTGAATTGTTCATGTGGGAAATATTTATTTAAAGTATTGTAAAATTGTTATGATGCTGCCCCATTGTGTTTTACCCACAGAGCAAGTTAAATAAAAAATTTAAATAAAACTTAATATTTATTGCCAATCCCCGTTTGCTCTTGCTGATTAAAAATCTATATTTTGTCTCTCACAAACTTTTCTTTAGTGTCATTATTGCTTTTTGCTAAAGTTTATTGGCCGAATGCCGTTTTTTGGATGCATTTAAAAATAACTTTTAAAAAATTAAAATATATGCAAATTTTAATTGAAGCAAATCCGAAGCATCCAATATGCATTAATTACCTCACTTATTTCTTTTTGTTTTCACTGTATCATTAATATATGCTGTTTAATTAATCCAAAAAAATCTTTCATTGAAAACAAGCGGTCTTGAACAATATTTAAATATTGTAAAGTGTGTTTAGTTTACTGCGCTTCTTGTCACCGCTCCTATTCAAATTGGTAAATAAATACATGCATCCACAATGCAAGGCAGCGTTATTGAGGTCGCTTGAATTTAAAATGCTCAAGTAATGTTTCACTTCACTTTGTTATTTCATACCAGTCGTTTTTAATTATACTTTTTCCTATTAAAAGTTTCAATTAAATTTCTTCATTAATAACAATCCTTTTCTTCATTTTATTACTTTGCATATAAATGTTTCTTATGCTTCACTTCGCTTCACTTAAAAATTAGGGAGAGAAAGAAAAATAATCAAAAATTTGAAATTATCTAGACGTTATCTAGTTGTAAATTAAACACGAAAAAAAAAATTATTTAAAAAATTAAATTTATATTGGAGAGGATGTAGTTAATCCGATAATGCCAAGTAAATTTATCCATGCGAGGTTTTAATTGCAAACAATTTTAGGGTCTAAAAACGTTAAAACTTTTTCTTCCGGTTTACCTTAAAAGTAAAAAACCGCATTCAAAAGCAAGCGAGATTGGCCGGATGGATTTAAGAATTGCAGAGGCCAAAATTACTAACTGGGAATGAGAACCTTGAATTCAAAAGTCTGACTTTTGGTGGCAGCTTGTTGCCATTTTTTTTTTGTATGACTAGCTTTCAGGGTGTTAATAGCGCCTACTCATGCATTGGGCAATGTCTTGCATCGGCATTAGGAGAAACAAATAGTTCGGCAGAATTGTGTAAGAGTAAAAGATGATATTAAAGTGCCGGAGAAGCACGCTGTATGAACTGTGTATGAATTTTAACCATTTTCCCGCCAAACTAAAGGAGTAGGATTAAACCAAAAACCTTTTATGTAGTTAGCTTTTGATTTGCTACCATGGAAAAATTATTATTTTCTCAAAATTGTGAAAAACTTAACATGCTATTTAAAACTTTATTTTTCGTATTGCCATACTGCCTCGGCCTGTCTTGCTGTACCTTTCAAATGTCTGTACAAATTTAGAAATCTTTTTCTTTCCTTCTTTTTGAAATGTTTTAGAAATTTATTTTATTTTATTTAATATAATAAAAAACTTAATAAAAATGTTACACTGCTACTTTCACTTACAGTTAATTAACGATTACGAAATGTCAAAAAAAGTACATGGTCTTAACTGCAGACATAAAAAGCTAAGAAATGTTTAAAACGCATGAGCATTTCGTTTGAAAAAAGATTTCTTAATTGGTCTGCAGACGGGAAATATACAATAGAAATTATGTTGGTTCATTCATACATTGACATTGCATGTACTCGTAGGCATTCGTATCTGCAAACAACATGTTGCTGGATAGTGTTTACACAACGCGCTGCCTTGACCTTTGCTGATAATAGTAGCAGCGCGTACCACAGAGACAAAATTTTTTCACGTTTAACCAATAAAGCTAAATTTCACTTTTAACTTTTTGTGGCAAACAATCGACCAACACACGTGAAAACTGAAAAAAACCTCATAAAAACCAATTTTCAAAATTCTATTGTTAACTTCCGTTTTCCGTTTCGCGAAGGCATAGCAGAGAGTGCCCACCTGCAAGAGAAAATTATGCAAACTGAAAAAAGAAAACCCTGGTTAAAAACTTGTTTAAGAGAAGCAACACTTTTGCGGCAACCTACTAGCGAATGCTGGTTTAATAATATTTGCTTTATCTAGCTTGAGTTTTTATTTTTAATTGAAAAATTTTTGTTAAGGCGGAAAGGCGTGTTTGCAGGTTCGCTTCGATAGCAAACAAGGAAAATCATCATTATTATTTGTTGTTTTTCGACACAAAAAATTTTCTTTTGACTCCATCAGTACATGAGTAAAATTTGTTTTGCAACATGAACATGATTTGAAAATATGACGTTTATTGTCAATTTAAATTGACTGACTACAAAGTTGTTGCAGCATCAATAACCGGAAGTAAGATTATATAAATATTTTTCTTACCGTGATCATGTAATCCTAGCCAGTTCGTATACTCTTCTGTTTTTATGTGCATGTGGGGTGAATACGTCGAGTTAAAATCAATTTGGTGCCATAAAATTTTTAAAACTTTTCCAAATCTGCATTCTTGCAGCCTAATCCTTCTTCAGCGGTACCAAAATATTTTTTGTACCGTATTTCCAATATTCGGTTTTCGTATACATAAATTCCCTTCAGTTCTTTAAAAAAAAAAAAAAAAAAAAAAATAAATAAATAAATAATAATTATAATACTATTTGCAAGAGAAAATTTGCATAAATTTATTTTATTGATGATAAGTTTGGGTTTTCCAACAGCAGTGATCAGGGAGAAACTCCCTTGCAATGCATTTTGGTTGAATTATGAGAAATGGATAGTAATAGAGAAGACATCGCATCCGATGTCGAATGAGTCGTCATCAATCTCATTTGTTACTTGCATTTACGAAACGAAAGAGGATTCATATGCTCGGCCATATTTCATCATCGAGTTATAGTATGTTAAAGAGCTTAAGACAAATTCACGAAGAGTTTTTATTACCACCAGAGGTAGTTGGCAAATTATTAACTAATTCAGTGAACGATACCTTTAGAAATACCCTTAGAAACATATGTCCTATGAAGAAATTTCGATGTTACCACCAATAATATGATATGTTATACATGGACTTCCAGTCTATGGAATCAAAAACGGTCATACGATTCTTATTATTTTCAAAGGTAAAGAGAAATTACTTGAAATTCTCATGTATTTTTTAATTTTTGAAATATATGAAAAATAAAATAAACTTTATTTTTCTTCCACAAGATTTTTAATTAAAAGGAACCAAAATGATTTTGGGGGGTAAATATTAGAACCAAAATTCCCTTAGAAATGGTTATCCCCAAACACAAAAAAAATTCTCCAATTTGGAGATTCCCTATTCTGCTAGGGGAATCGCTCCATATAATATTTCCTTTTCAAATACATACATATACTTGCTTGCATTTGCTGGCAAAAAGTGTTTCCATTACGTTTAGGCCCTGATACACTGTCCTACATAGTCGTGCGATTTGTTAAATATGTCCTCTCTGTTAACCAAATATAATAATGTGGCATAAAAATGTCAAATTTTTTCGACCAGCAAAACTAACAATTAAAAATAACAATTTTCATGCAATCAGAGTTGCTTTTACTTCAATCAGCAAAGAGAAAATTGTTTGCATCATTCTTGTATTTTGATGCGAGTTTATAAAATAGGAAGCTTATCACTATCAGATTTTCGTGTGAATGAATCGTACGACTGTAGCACAGTGAAACATAACCTTTAGTAATATTTCTGGAAGGATTGCAATATTTAATAACCAGAATTTATTATCACTTATTTCAGTTAAGTTTATATTTTCTTATTTCTATTGGCCGATTTCTTTAGTTTAGTATTTTACTAAAAATGTATACGCAGTAAAAAGATTATGATATAAAAGCTAAAAATGTGAAAGTTGTTATGACGTACATATGCAAAGTCAGGGTTGTATATCACCTGATTCGATTTTGTATATATTTAAACAATTAATTAATATAAAAATCTTTTTAATTTTTTGGATATTTTTATGTACAAAGGAAAAACTTTAAGCTCAAGAATTAATAAATATTTTAAATATTTACTCATTTACTTAATATCACAATTATATGAATTTAATTATAATATGCGTAGAAGCACTGGCTGCTAAGGCCAGTCTTTTTTTTTATTCGGTAATTTTTTTTAAAAAAAAGGTGTATCAAAAACTTTCAAAAAAGTTTTTAGAGCTAGAGAATATTGCTTTCATTATCGAACGCTACAAGGCTTTAAATATTATTTGAAATATTTCTACACACATCAAACCCCTCTCTTCACGTTTACTCCACCATCATTTGAATTTCATTTAACTTTTTTATTTACCGCGCACTTCCTTAAAAAAAAAAATTAATGTCTGCGAATTACACACCGCAAGTAAATAAATTATAACATTCAAGTTCAAACCTCTTGTCAATTTGATCATAAAAAGGAAGAAAAAACCAAAATTATACATGAATGGGAACTGGTTGGACTGGCTTTTAGCGGCACTTTTAAGCAAAAAGTTACAACTTTCTTTACATAGATTGTAGCATTGATGTATTAACTATCATTACATTGATTGGACAAAATTTATGTGCCTACGCTTTGCCAAAATTGAATAAATTTGAAATAAACAAAACAAGCTGAAGGAAATAAGTTGAAAGTAGAAACTTGTTGGAGGCACACAATAATGTTAATAATTTCATATACAATTGTGAGGCAACGATAAATAATCTAATTGCAAAACATGAGTTATGGATAATGGCTGTCCAAAAGCACTTAATTTATCTGACCGGTCACAGTTGTTGTCAGGGGAAGGGAATGGACACGGCTGTGCCGATGTTTCTCTTTCTCCAGCACTGAAGATGCATTTTAAAAATGCACCGCATCGTAAGATCAGTGGACAGACCAGTGTTACAAATAGATATTATAAAAATATATATTTACACATATGTGTTTGAAGATAAATACTATATTTAAGTTTCAAACTAAAAAAAAACATTACTTTAAAAATTAATTTCAATTGTCGGACTTGGACGAGTATTTCTGAGTATTTAAAAAAAATCTAATATTGAGATCACTTGAATTGGTTGCGAAATTATGGTACACATCCTTCTGTGCACCACACAGAAATTATAGATAAGGGTCCGCACAATCCGGGGTCTAAGTTCCACTTCAGAATTGAATTGTAACTTAATCAATATTGTTTCTCGGAGGGAAATCGCAAATCGAATGAATGCTTTAGAATTGGAGCTTTTTTAACCATTACAGCATTGAGCGCTAGAGAATTGACCATCAGAATGGTATTTTTCACCAATATCGCGTTACGGAGCCAACAAAAATTTATCAGAACCTTTTAGACACTATTTAAATATTCTGTAGTTATGATACGTAAACCAATTTTTCTTGTGCATCGCACAAGTGCACAATATGCATATAAATCACTTTAATCCGCTCTCACATTACGCCATCGCACTACACACACATATATATAAACCGCGAAATTCATATTATTGCATTGTTTATATAGAAAATACCCCTGCTAGTATGAGAAGCCCATAGTAGGAAGTTTAACTTGCATTTGTAATTTTTATAAAAGTGGTGTAAGTACATCAGAGTACGATATATTAATGTGTGTGAAGATAAATTTCGAAATTTATCACCCCGGACACAAACCATATGCTTTAACAGACTTCTGTTAAGGTAATAACATAGCTCTGTTATGCTTGTAATTCAGGGAGTGCACATTCTAAATGGAATTCTGACCATATTTATTAATGGAATGAAAAAATTAATGCCGAGAAAAGTGGGCGACTCCATGTAGTTTGTAATAACACCAGAATCCATTAAAAAAACGCACCAGCACTTACGTTTTTTACACATAGAAATTATACAAATTCTTAGGGAAAAAGTCCGAATTTCAGGAGAACGGGAAGGTGTGGGCACCTGGAAATTTTTTTAAATAATAACTTTTAGGTACTCTGACGATACCAGAATAGCTAACATTTACCATTTTGATTAATTTTTTTCCATTTTTATGCATTTTAAAAAATAGCTTTAAAATTGCACGTGCCACTGTTAAGTATTTGAGCACATGGTTTTGTAAGTACAAATACGTTTTCACATTAGCCGAGATATAGATACTGTGTTGTTGCCGACAGTTGATCTTTTTTAATTGAGTTAGTGTTTTGTTATCAATACTAAATTTTTGCGGTGAAAAGGTTAACCTTCTAAATATGTTACTTCTATTGGGAGTTTCCACAACTATTTTTGATTGTTTCATTTTTTGCGCGGTTAATATAACAAATAAAGAAAATATAGTTTGGTAAGACCTTGTTTCATTATCCCACACAGTATTAACACATGTCATATTTAGCATTTATTATGAAAAAGCATTATAATGTAACCTAAAACCGTATAATTTTTTTTGACAGTCGAATACCACTTGGAAAAGTTTTTGAAAATTTTCATAAAATGTTAGATTTCTTCTGATCAGGGTTGATTTTACTTTATTTTTAATATTTTTAATGGATATACCAAAAGTTGTAATATATTACTTTTTTATGTTTGGGAATATCCTTTTTCAATCCAGCTTTTTTACTGCACTCTATTTAAAATATAGTGTAACACCATATACGCAATTTTATTTGATTTCATTTCGTGTGAATGAGTCGTTCGGTAGTGTTTGACAGTGAAAGAAGAGCCTTAATGTGTAAGTACTTTACAAAAATCGTGCTAGTCTCGGTGTCGGCTAATGTGAAAACGCCTTAATTCATAAGTTGTTGATCACATAAAAAAATATGTTAAAATTACACGTGCGTATGGATTTGCATATGTTTTTGTAAGTATAAGGACGTTTTCACATTAGCCGACATGGCGATAAATCTAATGAGGGTAATAAAAATGAAATTCCGCGTGACAAAAGCTAAGACGAAATAAATAACGAACTTTTATAATTGGATGCAACCTCAACTGTCTTTCCTTGTTTGGTTTTTTGCGCTTTAATATAAGAAAAAAAAGCAAATATGACATTTCTGCGAACGACACACAATAAGTTTGCAAAAATCGTGTCAGCATCGGTGCCGTGTTGATGTCGTGTCGGTGAGGCTAATGTGAAAACCACTTAATTCATAACTTGTTGATCATACCATAGTAATTTTGCCCATTTGTTATTGCAAAGGGATTTTTTTTAGTACCAGACACTTTTTTCTCTTGTAAACAATTGCGCTCTCAAGGCTGCTGTTGAAATTAAACATTAAGAAATTGGGGTGTATTCAAATATAATGCTGTTTTTTGAGTAAAGAAGTAAATTTTATTTCTTATGTCAACATTTACAGCACATGAAATTTAAGTTACAGAAAAAAAAATTATTTTGTTAACTTCTATTCTATTATGGAGAACATTTATTCATTTATTTACTATTATGGAATAGAATAAAAATAAAATTGGATTTGTGCAACTTAACTTATAGAATTCTACATATCACTTTTATATATGTATGTAAATCTTCGGTATATTTTTTTGTAGTATCTAATACTGTATTTAGAAACATATGTATAGACATACATACAGTCCGTCAAGAAAAAGTTTTTACTTTGAAAATAAAATTTTGTTTACATATGTATAGTTTTATTTATATATTTTGCGATGAGACGAACAAACAGCCGATTTGACAGCCTTGCAAAATCGAAATATAATTCCAACTGTTAAATTCGGAAAAATTTGCTTTATGGTTTGGGGCTGTATTTCTAGTAAAGGAGTAGGAGACTTGGCGTTTATTGACCAATGCCCGCCAAACAATATTTAAAAGTATTAAAAAAAGAACTTAGTCGGCAGTGCTAAAAAATTTTTATTCATCACTGAGAATAAACCATATTTTAAGTTTTACAAGGATAGCGAGCCGAATCATAAATACGATAATGTGCGGATGTGGTTTCTCTACAATTGCGTTTAAGTGATAAATACACCTGCTCAGAGTCCCAACATAAACGAAATTGAAATTTTTTTGGGCTTTTTAAAGAAAGAGACATCCCGAGAATACAGCAGCATTAAAAACTGCAATAATGAAGGAATGGCAGAATATTCCGAACAACTATAACATAAAAAAATTGGTCAATTCCATAAAAACACAACTGCAAAATGTTATTGAAGCTAATGGTTATCATACCAAATATTAATTTGGTATTCACTTATCAGGTTTGCCCATGCCCATCACCTTCCGTTCTCCTGGAATTCATCCTTTAGTGGAATTCCAAATTTGAAAATTCAATAAAATGGAAAAAAATTAATCAAAATGCCAAATGTTAGATATTCTGGTGATTAGGTACCGTCAGAGGACCTAAAAGTTATTATTTAAAAAAATTTCCAGGTGCCCACACCCTCCCGTTCTCCTGGAATTCATCCTTTAGTGGAATTCCAAATTTGAAAATTCAATAAAATGGAAAAAAATTAATCAAAATGCCAAATGTTAGATATTCTGGTGATTAGGTACTGTCAGAGGACCTAAAAGTTATTATTTAAAAAAATTTCCAGGTGCCCACACCCTCCCGTTCTCTTGGAATTCATCCTTTAGTGGAATTCCAAATTTTAAAATTCAATAAAAAGGAAAAAAATTAATCAAAATGCCAAATGTTAGATATTCTGGTGATTAGGTATCGTCAGAGGACCTAAAAGTTATTATTTAAAAAAATTTCCAGGTGCCCACACCCTCCCGTTCTCCTAGAATTCATCCTTTAGTGGAATTCCAAATTTGAAAATTCAATACAATGGAAAAAATTAATCAAAATGGTAAATGTTAGATATTCTGGTGATTAAGTATCGTCAGAGGACCTAAAAGTTATTATTTAAAAAAATTTCCAGGTGCCCACACCCTCCCGTTCTCCTGCAATTTGGACTTTTTCCCTAAGAAATTGTATAACTTCTATGTGTAAAAAACGTAAGTTCTAGTGCGTTTTTTTAATGGATTCTGGTGTTATTACAAACTACATGGAGTCGCCCACTTTTCTCGGCATTAATTTTTTCATTCCATTAATAAATATGGTCAGAATTCCATTTAGAATGTGTACTCCCTGAATTATAAGCATAACAGAGCTATGTTATTACCTCCACAGAAGTCTGTTAAAGCATGTGGTTTGTGTCCTGGGTGATAAATTACGAAATTTATCTTCACACACATGATATATTATATATCATTGGTATCTCTTGAAGTCTAGTTTTCAGCAATATATTTATAACTTTTTTTTTCAATTTTATTAAAAACATTTTAAGATTTATAAAATTTCCCACACATTTTATATTTTTAATTAAATTAATATTGTAAATTAAGTTCAGCAGATTAATAGTCAAGTATTTATTGCAGTCTACTTTGGCACATGGTGCCGCCTTTTTACATTTTGTATCACTCAGTACTCATTTCTAATCTACGAAATTGAAGGAATTCTCATTAGATGAAAACTACAGTGTTAACTGACCACATTTTAAAATTTAAAGTGTCTTCTTCCGATATTTATTAACGATTTATAATTAACTGAGGGTGTTAAGAAATCGTTAATGAAATGTGGAGAAAATTAATTTTAATTAATTTTAGAAGACTATTTTCTCCTTTAAATTTTGCTGAAATAATAAATTTGAATTCCTAAAAGGTGTCTTATATGCAGAGCTATCAAACTGAAATCAATCTGGGGTCGTCTTAAATAGCAGAATCGTTAATATTACTGAAATTTGTACTGCAAAAAATTCTAGTTCTAGGTCTTTTTACTAACGACTTATAATTATAAAAATATTTATACGCCGATTGGGAAATATTAAATAAATAAATAAATATTTTAAATGAAGGACGCCTAGGCGTTAGTTATAATTTTTTTGGATTTTTATAAAAATTAGTGGAAACGTGGGAGTCAAAAAGTTGATTCTTACGTCATGACGTTGACTTTGGATGCATACGTATTTACCTTTAAATAAATATTGTGTATGCTATTGAATAAATTTTTTATGAATTTAATGCCTTTTTGCTAGAATTATTTAAATTTCTCTGGTTTTTTTTTTGGAAAAAACAAGTTCTTGGCAACACTGATTGTATTCAAAGCATGTGTTTATGTAAAGATTCTTTGTTTGACTCCTACGAGAATTAAAATAAAGTTTTTATTATTTGAAAAAATGTAAACAAGTTTAATTTAATTTACGCTCAAAATTACTATTTTATTCAGATTCAATAAATTTAAAGATTATTAGGCAAAATTATGGTCGTAGATCTTGTCCAAATACTAGTGTATTAGAAAGATCGGCTTAAATAATATTAATATGATTCTTGATAAATTAAAGCACATTCGAATTTCTGGAAATAAGTTTTATTTTAAACAAAAGCTGTGTTTGGGATTGTTTTTATTAAAAATATTACATCATTTTACACATTTTACATATACACTTTTCCTTTTATAATGCAGGAAATGCAAAAATATTTATAAAATTGTCTTGCGCTCAAGCCTCTTCTCCAAGTGCATGCTTACACCATGCATTTCATGCACGTAATTTAAAAAGAAATTTTTTTTTAAAATAAATATTTCATACATTTTGATATCAGTAAACGGCTGTTGTCTTAACTATCAAGATACTGTTTAAAACAAACAACAATTAATAAACTTCTTAATGAGTTCAATTAAAACGCCTAAAGAAAATTAAAATCCCCATTCGTTTGAAAACAAGAAACCGCACTAATACTTTAAACTCGTAATAAACTGAAATAGAAAAAGATACAAAGTATAGGAAACACTTTGTAAGTGCAAGAAAAATCAACCTTGAATTTGAATTCAAAATATTCAGTTCATATGAAAGTCGCAGTGAGAGCCACTTGTAAGTTGTACGATCGTTTACTAAACAGTACTGAAGGCTACAATCCATTCTCTAAGCAATGCAGTTTAATTATTGCAGTACCAAACTGGCAAACGGGTTTCAGTTATCAATTTAGCAATTCGCCAGTCAGTCAGCTCGTCCCGCCTTTTTACTATTTGTCTACCTGCCTGACATTTCACTTAGTTCTTCATTGTAATTGGAGTAAATCAGTGATTTGTCTGTTGTAATAAAATGACAGCAGCTGCTGACTCGATAAAACATCAACAGTGACGATTGTCAATATGCATTAAACACATTTACAGCAGCACGACGGCAGAATTAAAAAATTAGATTTTTCCATGACACTCCGCTGTCATGCGTGAACGAATAAGTGGACATAAAACACATTCATTAATACACTTGCAAAATTCTGAAATTAAATTTTTCCATGACGACTTTTCGTTGTCATGGGTCAAAGTGTAATTAGTTGTTTATTGTTACATTTCATATTATTATGGTATTAAGAGATCTACACGCTATCTATATATTAGCCTTTTAAAAGCTATTTCTATTTGAAAAGCAATAGAAATAGCAAAGCGAATAATATTACACAATTTGTATTGTAAACGAATTGACAACCCGGTAAGTTTATGCTATAATTTTGCAATGAATGCAACATTTACAGTCGTTACCGATAATTTTTTTGAAATTTTTGAGAGTGATATTAATATATACGGTATCAACTCTATGCTGCCGTGATGATAGGTGATAGCTAGCTGTTATTTATAAATTAAACAAAAGTATATGAAAGCAGCGGAAAGATTTATCCTCGAAAGCTCATCGAAAATTTATACAACGTGAATATTGGGGAAAGTTCACAATGCAACTCAGAAAAGTTACTTTGATGCAATTTTTACATATTGTAAATAGGACACAAAAAAAAAGTCAATAATAGAATTTTTTCTCGTACAGAGAAAATCTAAAATCTAGTTACACATTTTATTGTTTTGAGTTTTAAAGTTAAATATATTTTGTGATATTTCTCAGAACATGTTTAACTTGAATTAAATACGTAATTAGGTAACCTCTTACGTCTCAATATACATATATAATTCAGCATATCGGTTAATATGGTATCTTCAAATTTTCAATATCAACACTGTATGAGCAAGTTGTTACATGCTACATTATGACGACATTTACAGCTGGCGCTGTAAAACTACAGATAGTTGTGCCGCTATCTATGGTGAATATGATTATTGGTATGCAATTCATGGTAGTGCTGAACCATGAACTTCAGGCGGTTTAACAGAACCTGTTTTTCATGAAAGCCTCTAACGAATCCCTATAGAAGTAACCGGAACTCTTTTGAACACTTAATGCGTAGTTCTTTTAAGACGTCTGCCATGAAATAGGCACGGACGACTACTCACGTAACTCTTGCACTCTTCCGCAATGTTGGATGATAAAAGTGAGCCACTGTTACTAAAACCGTAATTACAATTAACTAACAATTATATGGAAAACTCTATAAGTTGGATAAATATTTTGCAATAAAAAAATATGCATTTTGTTTACAAACACTCCGACTGACTGGAAGTCTCTTGTTTGGAGATGACTTGAATGCATGAATGCACTGGAGCTTGAAGAAATGAAACTGATTGCAAAAGCAGACAATAAAACGATAACGGAGTAAAAAAACCAATAATAATAAAAAATCATGTTTGACTTCATATTCATTACTTTTGCTCTGTATCAGCTCAATGAGTATCAAATATTTGTAGTACAAAAATTAACGCTCTTCGTATACAATTTTTATTTTCATTGTTATTATATTGGAATACACATGTGCAAGTGAGTGAATTCATTGAACCAGCTGACACAAGCTTTGCGAATCAATTTTGTTTAGATTATGTTGGGTTTGCTGAAAGTAGTGACCGAGACCCATGCCGCTTGTTCACTTTCCTGACTAAAAGAGTTGAATAACCTTAAGTATTTAGGAACTTGGTTTACTTTCGCTTTGCAGCAAGTTTTTCTAAAGGCAAGGCATTATCACTTGAACTGGTCAATCGTCTTGCAGTTTTGTCTGCATACAAACAAGCGCTATTACATCAGTCCATGCGGTGGAGATTTAGTTTTGAGTGTCTCGTTGGAATTCTTACAACCTCCCATACTCTATCTCTTTAGCCATTCGCCTCCATTGCTCGTAGGACTAAACAGTTTCCTCCTTGCTAGGTTGACTTCAGTCACTTTCGCAGCAATCGTTTCAATACAATTCGCGCCTTAATTTCCGAGTACAATCATGGGTTATGCCTCACATGTTATTAAAAAAGAACTGTAATGATGCCTTTGAAAAGAAAGTCAGTTTTATTTTTATTTATCTTTCATATTTCTTATGCGCCGTCACAAGAGGTACTGATGTTGAGATTTTCGAAAAGGTTAATTGTAATAGGGAAGTCTTCTAGTAATTTGATATACAATTAATAAGTTCAGAAATGTTAAACTAAAAATAAATTTTTCAAATGACGAAATGCACCATATTTATTAATTAATTTATTAATTGACGCAAAAAGGGTTTCCAACTAACAACACAAACGGCTAATAAATGGTCACTTCAAACTGGATTCTGTTTTAGCATTTCGTGACACAAACGAAATCAATGAGTTTTATGCGCGATAGAAGAGTTTTAAAGTCATATTTTTTAGTGTGTTTTTTAATACATATGAGATTTATTATTAAAAATAAATAATAATTAAAAATAATACGATTGTCTTCAGCTGTATTAGTTATTTACATACATAGAAAAACCACACAAATTGCTGGCATGTGTATGGCAACCATTAAAAAAAATATTATTTTGAAGACCAGATCTTTTTATGACGCTTTTGCCCTTTTGCCCATAACAAACCGATTAAAGTTCATATTTTTCAACCTTCTTTTATTTGTTTGTTTCATTTAGTTTGATGAACGGCAGTGGCTTAAAAAATTATTTCCATGTACTAAAAATAAAATTAACACACTTATCACATTTCACTGATATTAACTGTCAACTGGCGAAAGCACATGCGCATCATGGCAGCTGAAGAGTTTACTTAATTTGTTACTGTTTGAGATATTCTACAAAAAAAAAAAAAAAATATTAAAATAATTTATAATAAAATAAATAGTTGTTTTTTGTGATATTTAAAACGCACTAAAGTCCCAAAATTAGTATTCAATATAATATTTTTACTTAAAAATTGATATTGGAATTTATCGTTGTGCGATATATCTCCCATACGTATTTCAGACAAACTTACTAAAATCTTTTCTTAGAACAACTGGAGATTTATTCAACTTTTCATTGAAAATAAATGGGAAGTGTAATTAAATCAAAGTTGCAACAAGGCAGAAAAACAATCAAATAAAAAGTTCTCGTTTTCTCATCTATTTCTACAGTTGCTAATTTTTTGTCAATTTAAAAACAAAGTCGAAACAAATAAAATAAATGGGGAGTAGTCCAACCATTAAGGCACGACTTTCATTGCAAGTCATATTAACTTCAGTAGATTTGTTAACACACAGAATTGCCGAATTTGGTCAAATGAGAATCCCCAAAAGGTAACTGTTTGGTGAGGGTTAAGGGCTGACGGAGTCATCTAGCCAAACCACCAATAAAAAAGTAATAATTAAATGTAATAATTCAATCATTTTGCAAAAGTTTCTTCATAAAAACCAAATTTAAATTAATTTAGAAAATATTTTTTTTTAAATTTTACATTTTTTTTGACGATCTATGCAACAACAATTTTAAATATAAGTTAACTTTAATTTCTTTGTTTTTGTCTATTTTTTTTTCTGAGTGTAGCAGTGCAGCTCGCAGTAAAGAATAAATAAATAAATAAAAAAGCAGAAACCGAATCCAACTGACTTGATACTTTAAGGCAGCACGCAACAACTATTTCACAGATAATGCAATTTGGAATGCAACATGGCACAACTAGCAATGAAACTTTGTTCAGAGTCAATAGTCGTACAATACTTGCACGTCCACAAAACAGTGTTAACAGCCATACATTTATGGCTTTAAAAACAATCTTATGTTACGAATTCGGCCTCGTTTCCGGATTGTCTGGCACAAGCCGTTGATGAGAACAATAAAGATTATGACTATGATAAAGCAGTAAGACAGTAAGATTGGTTTAACCCATACCTGGCTAAGATAGTCGGAGTGGCGGCCATCAATTCCAAACATGTTTGATATGAAAAAAAATGTTTCGAGTGCAATCTGAAACTTCGCAAAATCTAGGATTGCCTAAAATTTTGAGATTTGTTTACTATTCCGTAATGCAACAGAAACGCAATTAAAACTAAATTATTCTGAAACAAACCACGGATTGGAAGATAATTCACGAAAAACAAACAATGTGAAATATTCAAGAATTGTGAAAGCTCCAAAGGTGAACTGAAAGTTTCGTTCTAAGCTTGCAGAAGTATTTATTGCACATACATGCAAGTAATTTATCGGTTTATATCCCACAATTTAGTGACTATGAAATGGCCCACATTTCCGCCTTTGTAAATGTTTATGGAGTTAGTTCTGACTGTTGAATATTTTATTTTTTAAATAAAATATGACAAGCACAGTCTTGCGTACATGTGAACATTCATCCATACAAACTTCTGCAAAGAAGTGCCTGTAACTTTCCTAGAACGTGGTTATGATTACTCGTATTTGGGTTTGGCTTAAATCAACTAAACAAACAGACAAACAAACAAACCAACAAAAAATACTAAATAAGTTGATGTCATTAAGGTAAATGTATGGCTGAAATGTCGGTCACACTTATTTGTAGAAAAATGAAATTCTTAAAAAGAAGAAATCATTAAATAGGTAAATAGAAAAAGAGTTGAGAAGAAAATTGGAACACCAGATGAAGACGGATTGAAAAGCTTTCTTTGCAGCAAAAGTGCATTTGAAATTACTCATTCGTTGATAACAATTTCCACAAGAGGAGAGGCAATTGTTGTAAAAATGTGGTTTTTACTACGTTTGTATTGTGTATATTTAACGAAAGTAATAGTTAGATGCTTAAGAAAGATACATAAACTCATTTAAAGTTACAGGATGAATGCATTTTTCATTATGGGCCTGGTTCAGATATATTTACACTTTTCGAAAAATTGAAAATAACTGTATATTGAATTCTTACAAATATAACATACATTGTGTGGAAAATTCAACGCTTCATTAATATCATATTTTGAACAAGTGAGTTGGCCGCCAAGTTCTTGTGATAAAACGCCATTGTATCTAAGGCTACTTTTTGTGGTCTTATTTGAAGTGGTTGGTCTATGCGAACAAGTCAAAGAGTACTTCAAAATTAAAAGGATCGTATGCAGTATGGTAAGTGCGGCCATGATGTGGTTTGATTTGAGCCATAATCATAACCACGTTCTAGGGAAGTTACAGGCACCTCTTCGTAGAAGTTTGTATGGATGAATGTTCACATGTAAGCAGGAGTGTACTTGTCGTATTTTATTTAAAAAATAAAATATTCAACAGTCAGAACTAAGCCCATAAACAAAACATCAACCAGCAGTTTCTGTTTTCATAATAAAAAACAATTTTTTTTGATAATTAATTTAAGATGCCAATTTTCGGGTTGTCGGCAGGAAAACACTGAGGGCCTAGGCAGGAATCGAACACACGATCTCCGCTATGCATTATTCATTCGCCTATAGAGGAACACTACAGGCACGTCTCTGTAACACCTCACAAAGTTTTTGCCTGTAGGTACATAACGCAATTTCCGATATAAAAGACATACTGTTGTACCTCAGCCATAACCTCAAATACTAGTTCAGTTTTGGAAAAAATGTATATAATGGGCAGGAAGTGCTCCTGGTATTTAATTCTTAATGTTTTAATAACAAAAATTATTATAGTTTAATATGTATAATACTAATATTAAACTCATGTTCGTTTCATATTATTTATGCATAAATTCATTAGACTTAAGTATTTTTACGGCTCGGAGATACAATGGTGCTGTCAGTGCGCTAAATGTACAGTTTTATGTCCTCATCTGTGTGCTTGTCTAATTTGTTAAATTTTCCACATAAAAAATTAATTTTTTTTGCTCTTTTGTATTGATTTTAACTATTTAATATTGTATTTCCTACAATCGCCATTGAGTCAGTCCAGATATTACACATACAACGTGTTCGTCCAATTTACAAGTCTGTTACTAGAAAGGTTTCCTTTTTAATTAATATATTGTGTATTATTTTTCTTTCTTTTTTCTTTTCCCTTTACTTTATTATATTTTGAATGTCCATATCAAATTTCTTTCACTACTAATTAAATTAAAAAAAAAAACACTGAAATTTCACCGCTGCAAATAAAATCTTTTGTGTTAGAAGCTCTTGAGGAGCCCTTTCAGTTTCCGCAAACGGATATTGAGTACAAATGAAGTTGTATTATGGGAAAATTTGGTAAGTTTTTCAACAAGAAAAAAAGTTATTTATTTTAAAATTTTACTACAATTGCATTTTGATATTTTAATTTGTATCTTGTTTATTTGAATCTCGGAGTTCATAATTGCGAAATAAATTTCATTTAAGAATGTTGATACCGTGGCTATTGCAGCTAATCTGTTTCGGTAATTGGATTAATATTTGGCAATTAAAAGTTGTCCACTATTTGTGAAAATATTACAAATAGTGTGCAAAATAGTGGGATTTTAACTCTTCGTAATATGCTGAAGCCAAAAACCCGCGCATGGAAAATTAACTCGTTAGTGAAAACATTAAATAAAAATTTCTTTTTTAATTCATAAAAATATAATTTCTATGCCAACTTTATCACAAGTCTTTAAATATAGTTGTCAAATTTTTATTAAAGATCCCTGCATTATTTTGTGTGCACCCTCCAATCTTTACATACTTGTGTGCATTATCTCAAAAGTGGATACAATCGAAGGAAATGTTTTGGAATTACATTTGTAACAGAATCAAGCGCTCGCTAATATAAAGTTTAATTACAATTTTCACGCGAAGGCCAATAGATAGAATGGACGCAGTCCTTAATTGTATATGTGTATGTATGTTCGATGACAATATAAATTTTGGACCTGTGCACCTGGAACCACATTTTTAAGCAACACCAATAGCTTGGCCTACTTCATAAACTAACCGAGAACTTTTTATACATCATTTTTAATGTCTTTGTCATTCCACTATGAATAAATACGCCTAGTGCGTTTGTTTGAGTGCTAAATTGAAGTCAAACAAAAAGTAAGAAATGGATTGGACTTGTAATTTCTTTCGGTGGGAACTTCTCCAATATCTGTCGCATTAGTGCGAGACATTCACGGCAGCAAAGACAAAAAGTGTTACACATATTAAAATATAAAAACCGGCATATGAAATCCACACTCCCCATATACTCATGCGCACAAACGCACATGCACAAACGTGCATGTGTTGGTGTATTTAACCGCGGACTATTTATAATGAAACATAGAAGTTTTTTGGGAGCAAGAATATTCTTCACTTATTACTTGTGACTTAAATTATATTTAGTTTTCCATTTTGGAGTCAAACTATAAACATTGTGCCGCAGTTGCTTCTGCTGTCACTTAAAACCAAATAATAAACCAACTTATTAAATTAAAACTTGTTTTAGAATGTAACTAACGAGCAGTTGTTTAAAATGGCTTAATAATTATTATTTTATTCTGGCCGTTTTTTTGTCAATAGTTGAACGTATTAAGTAATTAATCGCAAGTCTTAAATGTAATTAATACCGGTTTAAAAAGTTTTTGCGTTTTATTTTCAAAGAGTTTTAGTGACCACAGAAACAACTTGAACTGATTTAAATAAAAAACTTGCAATTGTGATTCGTGTTTTGTTTTCATAATTCACAAAGTTGGTGCATGTCAGCAGCAGCTGCGTTGGAAAATTGGCTACAGCTGATACTGGTAGTTGTAATGAGGTCAATTGTAAGGAGTTTTTAGTAATTAAACTCTTACTAAGAGAATAGAAAATTCATTTTCTTGATGTTATTTCTATTAATGGAAGCTATAATTATAAAGAATATAATATAATATAATATAATATAATATAATATAATATAATATAATATAATATAATATATTATAATATAATATAATATAATATAATATAATATAATATAATATAATATAATATAATATAATATAATATAATATAATATAATATAATATAATATAATATAATATAATATAATATAATATAATATAATATAATATAATATAATATAATATAATATAATATAATATAATATAATATAATATAATATAATATAATATAATATAATATAATATAATATAATATAATATAATATAATATAATATAATATAATATAATATAATATAATATAATGTAATATAATATAATATAATATAATAAATTATAATATAATATAATATAATATAATATAATATAATATAATATAATATAATATAATATAATATAATATATAATATAATATAATATAATATAATATAATATAATATAATATAATATAATATAATATAATATAATATAATATAATATAATATAATATAATATAATATAATATAATATAATATAATATAATATAATATAATATAATATAATATAATATAATATAATATAATATAATATACTATAATATAATATAATATAATATAATATAATATAATATAATATAATATAATATAATATAATATAATATAATATAATATAATATAATATAATATAATATAATATAATATAATATAATATAATATAATATAATATAATATAATATAATATAATATAATATAATATAATATAATATAATATAATATAATATAATATAATATAATATAATATAATATAATATAATATAATATAATATAATATAATATAATATAATATAATATAATATAATATAATATAATATAATATAATATAATATAATATAATATAATATAATATAATATAATATAATATAATATAATATAATATAATATAATATAATATAATATAATATAATATAATATAATAAAATCTAATATAATATAATATAATATAATATAATATAATATAATATAATATAATATAATAAAATCTAATATAATATAATATAATATAATATAATATAATATAATATAATATAATATAATATAATATAATATAATATAATATAATATAATATAATATAATATAATATAATATAATATAATATAATATAATATAATATAATATAATATAATATAATATAATATAATATAATATAATATAATATAATATAATATAATATAATATAATATAATATAATATAATATAATATAATATAATACAATATAATATAATATAATATAATATAATACAATATAATATAATATAATATAATATAATATAATATAATATAATATAATATAATATAATATAATATAATATAATATAATATAATATAATATAATATAATATAATAATATAATATATATATAATATAATATAATATAATATAATATAATATAATATAATATAATATAATATAATATAATATAATATAATATAATATAATATAATATAATATAATATAATATAATATAATATAATATAATATAATATAATATAATATAATATAATATAATATAATATAATATAATATAATATAATATAATATAATATAATATGATATAATATAATATAATATAATATAATATAATATAATATAATATAATATAATATAATATAATATAATATAATATAATATAATATAATATAATATAATATAATATAATATAATTTTAGGACTATTTTTCTATTCAATATATATATTTTAATATTCACAACATTACCGGCATTGTAGTCTTACTTATTCAATTTTTAACGCTCATAAACGACGTTTTTTCTAACTAAATACTTTTCAAAAGCGTTAAAAGTTACTGAATCGGATCACTATTTGAACAGTGAACTGGCCGTGGCGGGCTGGTCATTATTCCTTCTTCAACCAACAAATGACTCAATCGCATAGTAATTGAAATCAACGCAAATCATAACAGTTTGCTCAATGTTTGGTCTAACATTGTCCTCTAGAACTCAAATCTGAAACAACAAAGTAACAAAAACATTTTGGTTCACTTTCTAAAACAATCATACTTTATTTTTTTTTAAATTAATCCATAAATGTGGCCTGATAATTTATCAATCATTCTAAATGCTAACACATTCTCACAGAACAAATTGCTTTGCGCTCATTTAAACTAAATTGTTATCGTAATTTCTTTTAATTTTTCATAGCACCATCTACGGGTAAACGTGTTGGCAGAAATAAATCGAAAAATGTTTCTTTTTTCCAAATAATTTTAATTGGTAGCCCACAGGACATGTTTAAATTTACGACTTACAAGTTAATTCCTAAAATGTTTTCGCTGGAGTTTGTAATCGCTCGTTTTATGTAATTTTATCAGCCAATTGCCATTGCAGTCCATAAGCAGTAAAAATATCTTCAGCTCTGATGCAACTGCATTAAAAATGTATAAATATTTCTACTTCTTGACACGATTTCAGAAAAATAGCCTCCACACCACACCAGTGATAAATCCATGCGTGTAGTTAAACGGAATCACAGCAATGAAAATGCGATTTCAAATGAAAACCTGGGCAACTAAAACAGCATTGTAAAGCGGTTGCGTTGAAATTTACAGATTTTACGAAATGTTAGTCCAATATTCGTATACTTGTTTGATTCAATTTCAGTTACTTTATACAAAATGAAAAAAAATATAACTGCACTTAGAAAAAGATATAATAAAAAAAAAATGTGAATGTACATAAAATATCTCAAGTTTCGGCGAAATTTAATTGAAGCAATAAAAATTGCTTGAAATAAGTAAAAGTAAATTTATTCTTACATCTTAAGAAATTTTTCTTACAAATAAGAATCAGTTTAATAAATGTAAGAAATTTTCATTGCAAGTAGAATGAAATTTTATTTTAATTAAAAAAATTTGCATTTGGCAAATGGTTTCCATGAATTGGACTATTATTTCGGCATACTTGTAACATACTTGTAACATACTTGTAAATAATTTTGCCGATTTTTGTTGGATGTAAATTATGAAAACAAATTTGCAAAATACTTTGGAATAATTTTCCATATCTTATACTAGCATTTGATTTTAAAGAAACATTAATTGAAATGTTAACGATTCCGATATCACTTTATACAAAATATAAACGTTCAACAGTGGAAATAATTTGCAGTGAATTGATTTAAAATTTAATAAAAATATTAATTAAATATCAATGAATAGCAATGAATGAAATTGATTAAAATTCACCACAGCAAGAAGATTTTGAGAAAATTCTAAAACTCTTTTTGCAAATTCTATAGTTGAATTTTAAAAAATTTGACATTAAACAATTTTTATAAACAGAGAGAAAATTCGACAAATATTTCTTAAAGTGGAAAGTGGATGAGGTGTATCAAATTCAACTCAGTTTCCCAGGCAATTCGCTAAATCAGATGTTGCAGTTGCAACTTGCTTCAATACCGCAATTGCAAAATTTTTCAGAATGAAGTTTTCTATAAGGGTGCACGTACAGAACACACCAAAATCCATTGAAAATTATGAAATGCAAATGTTTGCACATCCGATTTTTAATAAATAATTGATCAGCTGAAATTGTTTCGACAAGTTACCGCATACGTCGTAGTAAAATAAAAGTAAAAATAAAAAATAACAAAGAAATTAATATTCTGGAAGAAAAAAGCCATTTGTTCCTTTGAAGCAAAGGGTGGAAATGCACTGAAATTGAAACAAGATTAATTTAAAAAAAAATATATATATTTTTGTTATTTTTTTCTAGATTGAAAAGTCAAGTGTTTAGACAGACTATCATGCTTTGGAGCAAAACATCATTGCATAAATAATTCCACTTGTACCTTGTAAAGCAAACTCTAGAAAACACGATCAGTAACATTTTTGTTGCTTTTTTCCTTCCCCACTGTGAAAGGCATCATTTTTTTGCGTTGTAGGCAAATAAAGAGGCAATAATAAATACTTATTTGCAGCAGATTCAATCTCCAATTGAATCAACATTTCTGTTGCTCCTCTTCGTAAAGTTTGTTATTATTAATGCATGTTAAGCATGTTGTAACTTACAACACTTGCAAGCAAATCCAAATTAGATTTTGAAATCAAATTTTTGTTATCCATTTCAATCTGCAGTCCTCTTTATAATGAATTCATGTGCCATTTACTTAATGAGCCCACTTTATAAAAGTTTCAAGTTGTTGTTCAGTTGAGTTTTAAACATAATTATAACATGACAATTTCTCGCCACAGCAGTTAGGAAATTGTAAGCTAAATATTAAATACAATTTAAATATTTGTAAAGACAAACAGAATTTAAGCAGAAAAAAGTAGACAATTTTAAATTTAAAAAACCTCCAAAAATTACTGGACAATAAATACGCCATAAAAACATTTGAAATCAATCAGCAATTGAATTTACAATTTATTTTTTGAATGGCTCTTTTCTTTCAAAATGTCACTTTCAAAGCTTTTGCTTTTTATTAGCAGGGTAACGAAAAATAGGTAAATTTAGTGAATATTTCGAATATTTTTACCTCTGACAGCATATTTTTTCATCTTTAAGCAAATTATGACATTTTATCGGGGTTTTCATATTTTTTTTCAACGCCAGTTGCGTTTTCCATATTTTAATTACTTGTTTAATGAGTATATGTAGCTTTTTGTTTTTTATTTATCAGAAAATAAATCAAAAACAAAAATGTCCAAAACGTGGAAAAAATTTGGATAAATTATATTTCAATACAGGAAATTTCTCAACGAACTGTTATTCAATTTTGAGATTTCCTTTTGAAATATTATTTACTTCAATTCTTTTTATTTTAATAAATAAACAACTTTTTGTAACTTTTTATTTTATTATTAAACTTAAAATTACAACAACTTACAGCTGTTATTTGCTACTATTTTTTCATATTGATAATTGTTTTCGTTTCATTTCTTAATAAATACTTGTACGTCAACAGAAAATTTTATCATGATATGGCGGATTATCCTGTCACGTTTCTTTAGCGGACAATTTAGGATTCGAAATTGTTGCTTAAAAGTTTATCATATAAAATGTTGACAAATATTTTGCGAACACTTAAATATTTAAGACTTAGAGTTCAAGCAGGCTTTTAAAAATTTAAGCTTCCATAAAACAAATATTTTTAAAGATATTTTTCTAAATCTTGATTTAATTTGTTGTCGCATTTTTTTTTTAAAATAAATTATTTTATAAAACAAACTTTTGTAAAAATATATTTTTTGAATACTTTTTTCAATGATTATTTATTAAATAACAATATTAAATTATGTATAACATTAATTATTATTTAACATCAATAAATACAAATTGATTTTAGTTTCTTCTATTAACAGTTTTGCTATTTAGCGAAATACGGATGTAATCCTAAAAGCTTTCGATTTTATTGTTATACAAGTAGAAGAAGAAAAGATTTTTTTTTATCTCACAACTGCATCAAACCATACGGCATTAAATTTGACTTTTTTATAAAATAAAATAAAAAATTTTATAGAAATCCATTATAAAACGCAGCCATTCCGCACATGCCGCAACTTTCTAAAATGATAATTAAATAAAATAAAAATCTGGTAACATGTGCTTGGTTAGATCCATGTTCATAAGCGATGGCGCAGAACTGCGTGAACACTTTATGTCGCTCTTCTTCTGTAACGGTTAGCCAAATTCATTGGATATTAATTAATTCAAAATTGCAGCGAACTGTCAATTCCATAATTGCCAATGGCTGTTTATTGGCAAAAATCAAATCACAACGTTGTCTTATATAAAATATATTATTTTTTTTTAATTCAAAATTATTTAATTCAAGAAAATTATTTTATTAGTGAAAAAAATATATTCACTGGGAAATAATATATTTACATTATATTATATTCGTTTACTCAATATAGAAAGTGTTCTAGTTATTTGCGATATAAAAAGCAAATATGGCAATACAGTCACCTGTTTTTTGTTTACAAATTGGAGCGAATAACTTTTATACGACAATGCAACAGCGTTCATCTTGTTTGAGTTGTCATCTTAAAACTGTTTGTGAATTGTCTAATTGTCCTTACGACCATGGAATATTTATTAAATTTTATACTTTCGAGCTTCGTGATTTACTGCCGTCATTTTTTTTTTTATTAATACCGTGTGCAGGCGCGTTTTTCACAATTTAATCGCAAATTTATTGTATAATCTCTTTAATTTTTAAATTGGCAATTTATTTCAAAGAGTCACTGGCCCACACTATCGTACCATCTGTCAAACGTGGCATGTGTACAGAAAAAAAAGCGTAGTGCGGTTTAAGAATGCATCTGTGAGATAGATATCTTTGATATATCTTATCTATGTGCAAAAGTTTTGGAATTTTCATAAAATGATCATTTCCATCAATCAGCATACAAAAATTTGCTTGCATCATATTTATATGATAGTCTGGCATCAGTAGCCATTTCCATTTAAAATTTTTTAAAATAGGAAAGGAATCGTATCCGATTTTCGTGTGAATGAATCGTAGGATTGTATAGGATAGCCCTGAATAGAGCAAACCTCCTAATGCAATTCTTTTGCAGATTTCCTTAATGAGGAAAAGAAAATTGTTTCATTGACATACAGCATACTGTAAGGCATCAATTGTAGAAATGACATGAATATTTAAATGTCAAATACTGTAAAAAAAGTTGTTGTTCTGGATTTGCGTATGCTAAATGACCAACAGTTAAATTCAGAATGTGTTGAGCCAACAGTTATGGAGTTTCTTTCCTACAAAAACTGTAACATTTTTCACAAAAATTGCAATATTTAGTTGGTTTGTCAATAATGTTCTGCTCTCATAAAGGTGTGTGTCCTTTTCTAAACATAGACGAAGTACTGTAATACCACCTTGAACTCTTATGAAGTACATGAGGCCACAGGAGAGGACTGCATTCATACTCCCTGTGCAGTGAGTTTAATGCTCCTTGCTTGTGGTCTTGCGGCACAGTTTCTTATTTTCTCCTTAATATGGCTGTGACGTTGCTCCCAAGTACAACACTATGGCTAAGAGTGGCAAAAGTATTTGAAAGTACCAACTGGTTCAGGTTTCTAATTTCTAATTTCAAGAAATGCAAAATTGCTTAATACGATCAACTTTAGTTTGATGAAAATACAAGTTTATTTTTAATGCCAGTAGGGCTTTTAATTTTTTTCTTTTTGATCTTTTTTCCACTTAAATTTTATTTTCCTGCTGCCAAGTTGTATAATGGAAAAAATTTATTTTTTTATTACACTTGTAATACCCTTTAAAGTAGAAAGTTTAATGTTGTTGAAAGTGGCAGGCGTAGAAAAAAAATGTGTAATTGTCCACAAAAAAATAAAATAAAATAAGAAATATGACCGACGATTAGATAGACAAACACACGTGTAAAGTTTGTTTGACAACAATTAAGGTTTTGTTATTTTTTGTGGATTTTGAAAACAAAGACATACATTGAATTATTTTTGAATGAATTCGAGCTCAGGCACTTGCAGTTTTCAGTACCGGCAGTAAAATTAATGATTGATTTATTAAATTAGCTGGAAGTATTTGAAACGGCTCTACTTCACGACTGTCAAATATGAACATGTCAAGAAATGGCGTCAAAAAAGTTTATAACTTACCCTCGGACAGCCTGTACATTCAATGGGAATAAGTCGGGATTCCACGCTGTTCCATAAAGAGGTCTAAACATTTATAGTTATTAAAGTTCCCTGTCAAAAAACGGTAAAGAATTCGATAGATGTCCTGCTACTGGTACTGCTTCTCTGTCGCTATTAAACTTGAGAGTTATTAAAAAAAATCTCTCCAAATGGAAAGCGAACTCTGAAAGTGTGGTGGCTTATTTGAAATTTTCCTGGAACTTTTATACTGTAAGGCATCAATTGTAGAAATGACAATCACTCTTTTATATTTGCAATTTAGCTCACGCTCTAGCATATCGAAATAGAATGCAAAAACATCGCCAAAATAAAATTTCGCGTATGTTATCTTTCCTCTTTCCTCTGTCCTCTGTCCTCTGTCTCGTATTTCGTATTTTTGTTTACTTCTATAAAATTGTAGTTGAGAATTTTCAAACAGTAAATTGACATTTTGAATGTAGAATATTTGAAATATTGAGCCAATTCACAGCAGTGAATTAGCAGTTCCTTAAAATTGCTTGTGATAATTTTCAAACCATGAATTGATACAATTTCTCACATTAAAGACGAACTCAAAGAATTAAAGTTTAAGTGGAATTTACGAAATAGATAAATAAAAGGTTATCGTGGGGAGGAAGAGGAAAAATATATTGTTATTTCGTATCCACTGTTTTTTAAACATAAACGTTTAGAAAATACGAAAATTGCAATTTAAAATTAAATTTGCCTTGAAGTGGCTAATTGTGCGCATTTTGCTTTATATATTTGTTGTACGGAAATGGGCATGCGAGTATTTATTTACTTCGCATTCAGAATTCGCTTACATCTCACTGGGATTCTTTTCTTTTTATGTCTAATTATTCTTCAATATATTTTTTATTGCAATATTTTTATTATTTTTTACTTCTTACAAATACATTTAACGTAGATCGCGGGACTTTTGTATGATTTTTTGCACAAGTTTGCAATTTGTCATTTGCAAAGATAATATTTTATTAATCACAACTCAGCAACAAGATATTCTGCTATTAATTTCAGCCACTATTTTAATTTCGTATCAGTTTGTGTACTTTCATTTGCTAATGTTTGTGATTAAGTGTTTTCAAATGTTGTTGGTAATGTTTGAGAAGAATCTTATTTAAATTTAATTTGTTTATTTTTCCATTAGCAGTTTAAGTAGGACAACATTTGTGATAGATTTGCCTAATAGTGTGATTTAAAATCACACAAATATTTGTAGCGAAAAAAAAGATTCTCTTCGGTTTTATTGTTTTAATAATTTAATAAAAGGAGGAACAACGATTTAGACAATCTTATTAAAGATTGTTGCCATCGACAAATCTATAATTATATTTATAAAATATTTTAATTTGGTTACTTTTGTTTATTTATAAATTTAACGATGGGTGCAAATCGGATGACGTAAAAATTGGTTTTTATAAACATCCAAAATAAAAAAATAAATTCCGAATTAATTTTGTGTGGGAATAAAACGACTGTGCCCTGCCTGCCACATATTTGAAAAACGAATTGCTTGTTTGCAATTAATTAATCATAGAACTAACTATTTTAACTATTAAATTAAATATTTATTTTGGGTAGTGAATATTTACATTTTAGTAAAAAAAATTGCTGAATTGCTGATTGCAAAATTTATTTTAGCCTGATGTCAAAATTTCCGTATTTTCTGGTTTTCTTTAAAGAAAACTGCATATTGGCCCATGGAAAACTATTTACTATCTTGTAAAAAAAATAATATTAGCGAATTTAGCATATGTAGAGCGTGAAACAACAAGTGCGGGCATGCAGAAAAACGCCAAATGCCAATTTCTCGTGTGCGTATAATTGGAGGTATAATTGTAAAAGCATTAAGAGTTAATTTTTATGTTTTGTAATAAATAATTTTTGATTTATAGAAGAGCTGCTACGAGCTGCTACAAAGGCCGCATTCGCAATTGGTCCCAAAGGGATTTTTAATACATTTCTTAACATAAAAAAAACTGGTTGGAACTTATTCAATTCCTGTCACCCCAAAAATAGCTTTTCTAAAGCGCAACACGATGTATATTGTAACTTGCTAGTATATTCCCATACGAAGCTACGACGATCTTCTTGAGCTCTTTAATTGATTATAGAAAAACTCAAAGTTTTTAAATTTATTACCGTTGGAGCTGGTGTTAAAAATATTGAAAATATATAATATATATGTGCACATATATTTGATTAAGATGGATTTGAAGAATTAAATAACCTTTTCAAAATAATTCAAGAAAATCACCAAATTTAAAAACGTTAAAACACAAATGGGCAAAAATAAAAGAAAACTGTGAAAACTGTCTGAAAAAATAGAAAGAAGATGGTGAATATGAGGAACATTTTAAAATTAAGTGCAATTGCTTAGTTAAGAAATCGTTTAATTGTTAAAAATCGCCGAAACTATGGAAAAATCACCAAACTAAAAATGTGTAATGAAAAATTAAAAAGGCGTTGTGAAAAATGTGTTTAAAATTTAAGTTTGTTTTATATGGAAAATAGTTTCAAAGTTTGCGGGAATGAGGAAACTGCAGTCCAGAAAATGAAATGGGATTTGTTATTTTAGAAATGATTCTTTTGTATTGATGCACACTTTTACATGTAAATATATGTTTTAGGTTGTCATAATTCGGCTTGCCGAAGACTTCGATTGAAGCTGGTTGGACACGTATTAAAACTTGAATAAGCAAAAAGCAAAAGCAAAAGTAAATGCTTCCATGTAAATATTCGTTACTGAACTGTAAAAGCGTCTGCTGTTAAATGTGTAAAGCGTAGAAAGAAATTCAAACGGAAATGAAAATATGGAAATCAATTATATTGCCCATTTATGTACATACGTTTGTGTATAAACGCGTTACTTAAATAGATACATTTATAAATGGATGTAAAAAATCAAGTGGAAAACAAACCGCAAAAGGCTTTATAAAAAACATCAGCTAACAACGCAGTTTACAGAAAAATTCCATTAATGTGGAAAAAAGATGTTTAAAAATACATTTTGAATTCCACTAGACTTTGAAAATAAAGAAGCAAAGTAGGCAAATTTAATAACAACGCAACATACTTCCGTTATGGGTGAAAAAGTAAATAAATTAAATTAACAAACATTTTTAACAAATTCATCATATTTTTCCACATTTAAATGAGAAAAACTACGCACACATACAAGTTTAATAATAGAAATTTTCTTTATTTTATTCCTTTTGGTAAAACAAAAAGCTTTCTAGCACACGCTCCAAGTCGGTGCTGAAAAGCTTGCGTTGTCGCTCTTCGGGTCGTTCGAAATCAAAGTCGAAATCTTCCCTAGATTTAAACAGGGCTTATGCAGATACCGCCTCAATTGCTTCGACGTCTGTGAGCAACAACAATAGTCCCACTGACACTAAAGTTAATAGTGATGGACAGGTGCAGGTAAGATCTAGAGAGAAGAACCGTTGTTCCCTTGCATTTTACCTGTTTCCAGCATTATTGTGGTTTAATTGTCATCACCAGCAATAATTGACTAATTAATATTAAAAAAAAAATATTCACGTTTAATATTTCTCACTACAACCACATTGTTCGTACCCTTTTCAATAACAGAATATGGGTCCACCATTTCATTAACATTTATACACACATCCATCCATATGCATGCATGCATATGGGTACATACATACACAGATTTGTCTAATTTTATTTTTAATATTTTATTATTCTCCCTAAAATTATTTCAATTTATCACTTTTAATTCACGTGAATGTCGACATGTTATTGAGCGAAAATAATTTATGCTCAATTCGCGTGCAAATCAGTTGTTTAAAATTTCTTACATTTCACAGTTTTATAAGATTTGTCAAAATGAGTAAATTTGGAGGAAAACAATTAATTTTTTGCAAAATTTGCTAAAAAAAATTCTTTGGAGATGGTTTAGTGTCTTTTTTAGGAAAACTATTATACGCCACACGTCCGTCTTTCAAAGAGTTCGAAATACGTTACTTTTTGGATATCGTGATAGTTTAATTTAATTATTAAAAATATAATAAAATCAAACACATTAAATTTGGAGCTTTAAAATATTTAATTTTTTAGTTGAGCTTACCATCTTATTTCTTATATAAAATAACTTTTTTTTATTAACTCGTATTTATACGAAATATTAAAACAAAAAGTTATTATTTAAAAGAAAATAATTTAAAAAATACAAAAAAGAAAAACTCTAAGAAAATTCAAAACAGGAATGTTATTTAAATATTGCTGAAATATTATTTGAGAGAGCGCACAAACAAAATTGCAATTTTAAAAAGGTGATTTCATATTTGCGAATATTTGCCGCCAAAAGAAATCGCTTTAGGCCATATGAAAATGCACACAGAAATGCACACAATCTACACACAACTCAAAATTCAGCTTTCACGCAATAGCGAAGAAAATTCATACATATATCAGAATTCGTAATGATGGGAGAAGTTTATTACTAGTTTATTGACCAGTTGGACATTAAAGTAACATTCACATCTCATTTAATCAAATAATAAAAAGTCGACAAGTTTTTGTGTAAACTAAAATATTTATTTCTCATATTTAATGGTTTTTTGTTATAGTTGTTGGCAACTTTGTCAGTACATTTTATAGAAATGCTGCTTTTAAATTTTATAAACTAGTTTTGCTTATGACTGTGATTATGAAACATCCTCTTTATTTGAGTAGTATCAATTCTAAGATTTCCGTTAATAATAATGGGTTTCAAACATGATTCATGTACACCATATTCCCCTTTAAAACCCACTCGTACTATAACGATGTGCTCTCTAACATTTTTAATTGTCTACTAATTACTTTTATTTATTTATTTATTTTTTTTAAATTTATTTACTACACTCAGTATTTGACTTTTATAATACTTTTATATAACGATAAATGCACCTGCATACACACATGCTTGTTAGGTATGTGTGTGTGTTTGCAACTACAATAAACACACCAATATAATTCCATGTGATATAGCAATGAAGCATTTAATTGTTTTCGTTTTGTTTAACAACACAAGCTCAGAAGAAAACTTACTCGTCATTTGGTTAATTATTTGAATACATTAAATTGTGTAAAGCTATTATATAGTATGTATAAAAAAGCTTTTTTATTTTTTAGATTGAGAGGCAGAAACTATTTAGCAGAAGCATTTCAAGAAAATTTTAAAACTGCGAACAAACCCTAATTGTCTAAACTAAATAACAAGAAATTAGTAAATTGGTTATTGTCTTTGCTAACTCCTAATAAAATAAACGGTATGTTTTTAATAATACAAATAAAGTTGCCAGAAGAAACTTATTTTAAAACTGGTGGTAATAATTTTTCACAATTAAAAATTATCAAGTCCACTAAGATGTTCCACTGGTAGTTCTGGTTCAACAATAATCTCGGATCACTTTGTTAAATTTTGTTTAATTTCTTTTAAATGTTTGTTAGATTTTGTAATTTAATTAAATTTACTTTTTTAAAATTATTTTTATATTTAATTTTCTTTTTTTTTTATTATTAATTTTAATTTTATTTTCTTTGCTTTTTTATATAGAAGACCTTTTACAATTAATATTATAACAGGCAATTAATATTATTATATTATTAATATAATAATTTTTTATATTAATTCAATAATTCCAATTCCAGAAGTTGCCAATAGTGGTAATGGAATATTAGGAGAAATAGAAAACATTTTTTATATAAAAAGTAACGATATTAAACTCAATCACAATTTTATCTCTTGCGCCAATTGGTAATTCTTCAATTGAAAAAATGTTTCACTTTTAAAACTAAAGTTCGGTTTTATCGTTAACTAAAAATTTCCGCAACAGATAAATAAGTATTTTGTTCAAATTTTTGCCATTAAAAAAGAAATGGTGCACAAATTAATTTTTTCACAAAAAATAAATTTTTGAGAATGTTTCAATGTGTATAAATTTTACTTAAAACGGTTTTTGGAAAAAGAATTCCTTATGAATTTTTATATAAAAACAGAGTCGTTTGGATAACTTTTGAAAAAATTTTATATCAGTGGATATAAATTTTATTTTGAGAGTTTTTTTTTTTTTATATAAAATATTGTTAAAGTCAATAATTTTTTTTTATAGAAAAACAATTTTTTTATTTATTTAAAAAATATATTATATATATAAATTATAATAAATATATTATATATATATAAATAGTTTTTCAGTACAGAATGAAAATTTCTAGTAATTTCCTTTCGAATTTTTTTCTAGTAATAACTTTTTGATTGGAAAATAAAAAGTACTTTTTGAATTATATTTTCTTGATATAAAATATACTGTAATAAAAATTTTAAATAGAGAAAAACATTTCTGTATTTTAAAAAAAAAAATTGAATTATAAAATTTTCTTTATAATGTATTTTCTATCGAGACATATTTTATATATTCATTTATTAACAAAAGATTTTTTTCATCGTGATAGTATTGTGTTACATAAATATTTACTAATTTAAGTTTTGTTATAGTAAAATAACAGTTGTGTTAAGGGACTTACGAAAATAAATTTAACAATTAAGTGTTATTTTACTGGATCTGTTAAGATCGTTAATAATATTTCTTAACCACTAAGGTACTAATATCATTGCTCAATTTTCTAACGAGTAATTAACCGTGCAATTAAATTACTAAATTACCTGTAGAAATAATCTAATGAATTTTTTTTAATTTTTCTATTCTTTGCAGGTGAGTTTAAAAAATGGTTTACATTATTGCAATTCCTTCTACTTAAAGCAAGACCACATTTTCTTGTCATTATTAATAAAAGGAACGGTAATTGACATAAATTGCCAGGAAGCGTATTACATTGTAAGTGACTACTTCTGGTATGCGTGTCTTTGAATTCTTTTTTATATTAATTTTTAATTTATATTTTTATTCTAAAACATTACGCATTGAAATAAAAAAGAACAAATGCAAAGAAATAATTATATTTACCGATTTATCGTGATTATAATCGAGCATTTACCCGGTTCTCACAATTTAATTACACAGCAAAACAACAGCAACCACATCAAATCAAAAAGAACAACGGCTGGAACAGATTATTAATTTACAATCGCGGAGTCAAGATATAATGAATTTGTCGCATGGAGGCGACTACGTAGTGCTTTAAAATCAAAATCAAAAACTGCAAATATAAAATTTTATAAAAATATACAATTTATTTTCACCAATTAAAAATAATACAAAAATATATATATTTTTTTAAATGATATTATAAATTTTGTCCCAATTAGAAAAAATTTAAACAAATTCCATAGATTTGTTGGTTCTCATTCAAAATTCTAATCATGTATCACAAGACATTTAATAAATTTGACGTTTCACTGTAGCGTGTTAGTCATAATAAGTTCTAGATTTTTACTCGTCTCATTGTCATCATAAATATTATCTATTCAAAATATTTTTTTTTATTATGGGTATTCACGTTAAATGGCAAACTAAATGGATTTTTAAAATAGATGCAGATGAATTGAAAATTGAATTCCAAAAAATTTATATTCAGCAGGATATTAAAAAAATTTCGCTGATTATTGTTGGTTTTTACACTATCCTATGCAGATGCATGGTATGTAAAAATATCAAATTTCATGGATTTTTCATGAGCTTTAAAAGATTTTAACTAATATCTTTTATTTAAAATAACACCATTTTTAAAATTAAATTTCTTCGAGTTGTAACTGATAAAAATTTATGATGTTGTGAAAAGTATTGATCACAAGTAAAATTGTAAAATCCGCTTGTTCTCGTAATCTGATTTCAATCAAACGTAATTTGATTAAATAGTAGATACCCCCAGCTTCTGGCATACCGCTGACAGCGTATATAAAGTAATAGTGAACACTGTTTCTATTTATTGTGATGAACTGTCGAAAGTAATACTTTTCTATTATAGTTTATTTGTGTTACTAAAACAATTATAAAAAATAATTGCAGATCTTGAACTGAAGTCAAATTATTTATTTTTACATCGATTTTAATTTGCGGGTAATAAAAACATTATTAAGTTTATGCCCTTTTGCACTAATGCTGGAGTTAAAGTCGACGTCGCAAACGCCGTCTGAACGCTGAAATTGTGATGTTCGACGTTTAATTTCATTTTGCTGTTAATGTCAATGGCGTACAGACGTTTAAATATAAACTGTTAATTTGAAAATTTATTTACTGAAATATTTGTAATTAAATACTTATTACTTATTTTTTACCAAATCTCTCCATTAAGAGCTTTATTCTTATAGTTCTTGAAGAATTTGTTATATAAATATTTTTTAATATTTAAATATATTTGTTTTTATGGGAAGATATTACCAAATTTTAATTATTATATATATTATCCCCCTATAATATCAATATTAATAAATTCAACTCTCAATTTTTATAGTTTAAAATAAAATATTTAAATAAATAAATAATCAATTATTAATAAAGTATAATAACTAAAATTAGGAACTAAAAATTAAATTATATTAATAATTAAAATTTGGTAATATCTCCCTATTAATATCAATATTAATAAATTGAACTCTCAATTGTTCGTTTTCGCGAACAGCATTTATAATTTTGTCATTTAATGTACTATCCGAGCTCATTTTAATTAAAAAAAAAGCAACAGTTTAAACAAGTACAATAATCAGATAATTATGTATGTATATTGCTTTGACATTTCATTGAACGCCGTACAAACGCTGAAAAAGTTGAAATCGATTGAACTTTTTCAGCGTTTAATTTCAAACGTCGTTGAGATTAACATCTCTCATACAATTTCATACATTTCAACTTTTTTTGACAGTTGAAAACGTTCAGACGGCGTTTGCGACGTCGACTTTAACTCCAGCATAAAAGAAGGTACAGCTGTTTTCTTTTTTACAAACTCAACACTTTGTTTATATAAACTTATTTCTCAGATTTTAATCACTGTATACTCAACACTGTGTTATCTAGTTCGCGAGTTTCTTATCAATACTTCGGTCAATCTGACTGACTTATTAAAATTTTCTATTCTCAACACTGACTGTAAATCACAAGGTGATCGGTGCCTAAACAGTAATAGTTATATAAAAATTGCACTTTTTGTGCAAAATCTTTCCCTTTTTTTTATATAAAAAATACATTAAAATTATCTCGTAACATCAGCTGACTTCTAATGCAGATCCAGATTAACAAGGAAACTTTTTTAATATTCCGCTGAATATACATTTTTTGGAATTCAACTAATTTTTTAAATTATGAAACTAAAGTTTTAAAAAATTTTTGCAGTTTTTCAAAACACATTTTGTAATTCTTATATTATTAATTTTTTTGAACTTTCCATTTCTAATTGTAAATTAATACGAAAAACATTTTCTTTTATTTAATTTTACCTTTTTGAACTGTATAATTGTTTTAGTTCTTTGAGCAAAAGGTCGTCCTTTCATTTATAATAGTGTGGAAAGTTTTTTTCAAAATTTTCAACATCTCCATTTAGAATGCGAAGAGAGAAAAAAAAGTTAATTCTTTCCAAACATAATTTTTTACTGTTTAGTAAGATTACCCACTGTGTCGTAGGAGAAGATATTTTAGATATTTGGCGCCCCTGCCATATCTCAGGTTCATGTGATGTGATTTTTATTGTAAAGGTTATCTGCAGCTCTTGTTTACTGTTGAAGCATTCGTCCTAGTAATTGTGGTGTTTGCACCATGCAGTGAACACCTTATTCACATACTCACATACTCGTTTCAAGAACATATACACAAATTCATTAAACAAAATAAAGTGTCAGTTCAAAAGCGGTTTTCTTAACTGGTTGCATTAAAAAAAATAAAAATAAAACAATTATTACATTTTCTTTTTACAAGATTCTTAAATCTGCTGGAAGTTAAAATGAATGACTTATTTTCTGTCTGCCAGAGTGCTTCCAACCGAATAGTTCGCATGCACATGTAGGAATATGACAGCATTGGTTGGCTCAAAGCTGGTTAAATAAAACATTGTCTGAAATGAAAAAGTTGCTTTATTTTCTTCATACTCTTTCTTAAAATGGTAATGATTTATTGTGACATAACGACGTTGTTTTTACACTTCTTGTATCAACTACGAGCACATACAACTGCATACAATAGAAATATTTGTGCAGTTGTATGCATTTGTATGGGAGGTGCTCGAACAGACTTGCAAACAAATCGTCTGGCTAACTAACGACTATTTCAGTGAAATACGTTCACTAGGTTAATAGTTTGTGTAAGAATTAACTAACGCTTACAAACTTATATTCATTACAAAAAACCTTATTAAATTACATGTTAGAGCCAGTTAATGCACTTGTATGCAATGTGTTGCTGCGTTTGCTTGCGGGCACCTACCCCCACCAACCAACCAACAAACTAAGTATATTTGTAATACTATCGTATGCAAATTTCTTTTAATGGCCAGTGTTACGTCTTGATGTACGGCGAGCATCTTGTGCTGTTAATAAAACAAACTGTCTTGAGAACAAATGCAAGTTGTATGCGGAGATAAACGAGATTTTTTTCTCTTCATATGTATTTAAATTTTTACAATTTCATTGCGCTTCTTAATTCATTGTACGAAATTGTTAAATTCTTTCAAATTGGGTAATAAAAAATACACAAATGATTTGTGTACATAACGATGTTACTGAATAAGTGAAATAAATGCAAACGCCATACAGGAAAAATGTGTCCATTGCTGTTTCCTCTATAATAAATTTAGACCGTCGAAATTATAATAAAGATTATTCTAATGTTCTATTCAGTTTTAAATTCCTTATTAGTACAAAATCCCGCAAGACGAATTTTCCTTGAAGTGAACTAGAACTAAAAAATATATATTTTTTTTATAAATATATTTTTTTTAATAAAGGAAGAAATAAATTTATTCAATTAGAAATTTTTTAAAAATTAAGAAAAAGATTATATAAGACAAATAAAAAAATATCTGCAAAATTGAAAATATTTTAAACTTATGTGCCATGCAGGAATGCAAAATTTTTCATAGACTATCGCCAATTTTTAATTTTCATATGCCTAAAATCCTTAAGTTCATTAAAAATGCTTTAACATGCGATGTTAAACGACTTAAGAAAAATTCATGAGAATTGGTTTACATACACTGCACACGCAGGAATGTGAACTAATTTTTGTGGAAAGTTCAAAATTTCGATTGCATTTAATCGCATATATTAATATCTTTTATATATTTATAAATATATTTATATTCTAAATTTAAATAAAAGTGTGTCTAAAACATTTATCAAATCCACTTTTTGTGAGGACCTGACACATTTTAACACACATGTGTGTGTACCTACAAGATCATTCAAATAGTTGCCTAGAAGAGTTGACAAGATGTTATCTAAAAAACCAATTTCTAAATTGTGTCTTTAAATTCATTAAAAATATAGGGCGGCTAAATATACTCGTAAACTACGATAATTATAAATTTTTATTGATAATTTTTTTACTGAAATATTGGAAAAATAAATAAATGGGAAGAGACTTTATTGGTCATGATTTTAATGGTTGGATCTTTAATGCGTTCCAGAAAGAAAGAAACAACCCGGCGATCTCTTGTTGACGTAGTTTTTGCTGGAGGATTTTTCATGCAGTTTTTTCTTTTAGGTTCCGCAATATTCTGATATCATTTTCACCGACATCTTCCTTGTCACTCCATGTACTTTATGGGCTTAAAACAGTAATGAATTTACATTGATGCCCCCCAATAACAATCACGACAACTTCATTAAATTCCATCTCTTAAGAAGCTATTAAAATATGACCCAAGAATTGAACGAACAATAAGAGTGCAATATTGTCTCATTTACTGTTTTTCAACCGAACTTTTACTTTAATGAATTAGAATAAATTACAAAACAATGTTACTATAATTTGAGCTTTTTCAAATTCTATAATGTGGTTTTACATGTTTTAAATGTCAGCTCGGAATATCTTCTACGCTGCTTTGCATTTTATTTACCAGTGCAGACATTTTTATTAATTTTCTTATTTATAAGGCAATTATTTAATGCAGTTGCATGGCAAAAGCCTCACCTTTTGGTTACTGAACGATGTTGAATACCACTAACATATTAAAGGAAAGCATTTATGACTTTCTCACATAATTGTAAAATCAATTAGCTCAAATTAGTAGCAATACAAAAAAATAGCGAAATAACTTTCTAAAAATCAGCAACTACAGTATTTCAAATATTCTTCAAAAAAAAAAAAAAAAAGATTTCTTAACAGGAATGAATGTAATAAAGTTTTTTTGTAAACATTAAATTATGTTGCATGCAACAACATTCTAAAAGACACAAATCACATGGTTCACAGGTGAAAAATATATCGCGTGTAAGTGAATTGTAAACGTGGTTCGTTCTTCCATTATTATGGCAAGACTGACAATTTATTGAATGTGTTACTTTGTAATAGTTGAGCTGTATACTTGTAATTATTTTATGTATTTTTGCCGTTAAGCGTTTTGCTGAAAAGATGTCTATATTGAAAAGGATAGTGGCACCAGCTTTTGCTGATTTTATGTATGAAATACGTAATAAATAATAATTTTGATTTAATCGATTTTAAACATTGCACAATGTTGCCAACAAATTTCAAAATATATTTTATATCGTTTGAATGCACAATATTGTGCAATCTTCCAATATGACATATACTCTGGCAATATACATATACTCTACAATACATAAAATTATGCATGTCGTAACGAATGCAGAAAATTAAATTTTAGCTTCGGACTCGTAATGGCTCTTTTCATATCGCAGATGTTATTTCTTTAGAATTAATTTTTTAACACACTCAATGAAAATATTTTATAGCGAAAAAAGGAGGATGTGATGCAAAGTAAGAAATGTTGATATCGAGATTATTATTTCACTGATAAATTAAATGTTAATATTTTCTCGTGAAACATGCGCACGTTTTCGGTAATGCAATAAAATGCTTCTTCCAAGATAAATTTTATATGAAACAATTCTTTAAAAATCTTTTTTCCTCGTAATTTTATCGATAAGAAAGTGTTTTCGGAAAAAATGTTTCTGTAAATAAACTTTTTTTTAAAAGTTTTTAGTAAATAATTTTTGACAGAGCAAAAAGGACTCACAAATTTACTTCATTAAAATTTTATATCTGATAAGGGTATCGTAAATTCTGCAAAATTATTTACCCATCCTATAAGATACATGCATTCTGGAACCATATAAAAAATAACCTGATTGAGTGTTTTCCATATGTCTGTCTGCTGTCTGTCCGTCTATCCTCAGTATTGTCGCGTAAATGTTGCTTAAATTTAAAAAATTAAAAAGTCAAAATCGGTTAATAACTAATGGAAATGGAAAAAAATTATTTTATATATTTTGTAATTTTTGGTTAAATATCATTTAAAGAGGTATCAAGAATGTCTATTGTATCTAGAAGGACATAAAAATAGATTAAATTGAAACTGTAAAGTTAAATATCTGTGAATTCCATCAGAATTGCGATTAACTTGGAGCTAAAAAGGCACATATTGCAACTGCAACACAGCTGTATTATATCACCAAGTATTGGTGAGGAGAAACATGTCCAAGAAAATAATAAAATAAATAAATAAATAATTGCGTGGCACAGTTGCCAAACCAGCAACCACATCACATCAGCCCCTGCATCTACCATAAATAATCGCAAAGTATAAACAACATACGGTTGCCCATATGCTTACTATAAAAATCTTTAAAAGCGTTCTGCCACATGTTCCAAATACTCCACTGAAGTTGCATAATCAAGCAAAGCGTACATCTTACAACCAATGAACATTTATGTGCTGCAAAAAGCAAAACAAAAAAAATATGAAAAACTTCTAACAGGTGTTTTTTGGTATAAAATTTCTTCTCCTGTTTTTTAAATTGTTTCTTAATCATCTGAAATAATTCAAGTTCTAGTTTACGCTTGATTACAAAACGGCTGAAAAAGGATAGCATTGAAAGACCAAGTTTGCAAAAAGATTTGAATAAAATCCAAGTGGCACCCGTAAAGTTTTGTGTTGCAACGGTAAATTGAAAATAAATTAAAAATATTTCTGCGGCTGTGAATGTGAATGTGAACGTGCTGGTCGGTTGAACAGACATGAAGATTTTCAGACAAAAATATCAATAAAAACTTGTGCCCTCAGATACATACGCCACTGAAAAAGTGATGTGACTAAATAGTACAAGAACTATCTAATGTGCTTCGATATGTTTTGATCTAGACTCAGCAGTCTGGCTTGATGGCTAATTTGAATTTAGTAAATGGTTGCCGGCTTTGTCTTGTTATTACACAGAGATCAGCAGGAACAAAATTAGCAGGCAAACCGCGAATGGCAAAATCTAATTTCAGTTTTTAATTGCAAACAATTAACGTTTTAAAATGTAATAACTGGTGCAGAACTGCTGGTAAGCCAGCAATGAATTGAAGAAGAGCTGGATCATTTGCAAAATTAAATTAAATTTTATTAAATGTTAAAATTGAGTTGTAATTTTTTACTGTCAATGCGTTTGTTGTCAAAAATTATGCCATATAAATTTTCTCTATATTTATTTTCTGAGTTTTCTTACAGAAAATTTTTTAGGAGGAATATTTTTATCCTAAATTTCATTTGTTGAAAATGTATAAATACAAAGCCAACTCAAGGTTGTCACGAAATTGGTTATAAAAAGTGGCAATTGCCAGATTTTTTTTAAGAAAATATATATCTTAAATTGCAAAAACAATTTTTTTAAATTTTAATTACAGTTTAATTCTTCAAAAATTACGAGGCACTTAAAAAAATAGATGTAGAAAATTATTTAATATAAAAATTTCAGTTTTTGTTTGGTTGGTAAAAAATTGTATTGCAAATTTTCTTTTGCTTAATTAATAGCCTTAAATTTAATTTCCATTAAAATTGGTTAAACAATTTTTATGCATTAATACTCTTAATGTGCTGGAGTTCAAATTCATTGACACCAATGCAGAGTGCTCTTTTTTAAGGTGTTCTATGATTCGCAATAAGATTTATCACGTTCAAAAATAAATAAAATGTAGATTTGAGAGAAAATTCAATAAAATATTTTTATTAATTTCAGAAAAGCATTATTTTACAAAGAAATTAATTATTTAATTATTATACAAATGCTTCAATTTATCACTCTTAAAGAGAGAATTGAAAGAAATGAATGAAAGAAACCTCTAATATTATCAAAATATTCAAATGTCTAGTTGTAATTTCTTATTTTTAAACGCCATTAATTGCCATATTCTATATATTGTATGATTCAACTGATAACAAATGAATAAAATTAAATAAAACAAACTGCATTCAGCACACATCACAAAACAATTCGCACAACGCCCACAAGAGCACTTAATGCCACATTGTTTACTTTGCGAATTTCTTTACATTTTCAAATCTGATCGTTATCTCTCACAAAAAAAAAAAACCAAAACTAACATGCCACAAAGGAAAACTTAGGAGACTCAAAAACTCCAAAAACGATATACAAAACCATTGTTTGTCAATCGCTGTGTACGCACTGTTTTGATCATTTAAATGCGATTACAATGCAAATGTGCCTTAAACGGCTGTCAAATGATGCAGTGAAACAAATACGGAGAAAACCACAAACAAGAAATCTAACCATACTCGAATGTCTTCAAGAAATATATCTGAGAGTGTGCAAACGTGGGGTACTTGCAATCGACCTCTAACGGTTTTCTTTAGAAAAATTAGAAAAAAAAAATTGCAAATAATGCGCCATTAGATAGGAACACCGCATAGGAGGGAGTTAACTTTGAATTAAAAATACATACTCGCATGTATATACGTATTTGTACTTGCATTTGTCGGAAATAAAGAGCTGTCAATTTTAATTTTTTTGAGACGAATAGCGAACATTAATTCTGAACTTTTTTGTTCAGCTTCGTACAGTTTTTATGCCATTTTATTCGGCCAGTTGTATATTACAAACTTCCCTGTTTACATTGGAAACTTATAACGTCCCATACTAAGTAATACTTTAATACTACACTCACCTGCCTATGTGTTGCTGTCTCCCTCCAAGGGTCCCATATACATACATTTGTAATACATTCTTTACATGATTTCTAAGGGCAATGACAAATCGTGGACTTTCTAGTAGGTAGTGTATTTCCTACAGGTAATACACTACCTGTAGGAAATTTTTCAAAAAAATTTGCAAATCGTACGGGTTGTCACAAAAATCTGTCACAGAGATGCATTTTTAATTAAAATTTGACTGATCGTCTGGTTCCGTTCATATTAAAAATATTTTTCATAGTCTTTAATGAATTATTTAATCTCAATTTTTGGTAAATCTGTGTTGTTAAAATCGGCTTCCACATTCTTCTATAAATATTTAATAACTAGAAAAAAAATTAGTTTTTAAGCACATTTAGCTTTTGTGAATCGGTAGCTACTGTACTTGACATCTGAATGAAAGGGAGCTCTAAATACTACGTAGAGAACACCAAATATTATTTCATAAATTAGAATTTTGCTAAAATTCATGAAACGTTTTAAATAGTGAATACTGCAGGTAAATTTAATTTGGGTTAAAACACAAATATTTTACTCAACAAAACCAGTTTAACGTTGTTTTGGTTTGAAGGAATTCGAAATGTGAGTGTGTATGAGAACTACCCCAAGAAAAATATTTTAATTATCACAGCACAAACACAACAACAACCAGACGATCTTAACACTACTGTGAGCGATAGTAACAGAGCGGGGAATAAAATTTGCGCGTCTCAAATGATTTTGACGAGAAAGAATATATCTAATTTTTTTTTTTGGTATGAAAGATTACAAAACTGGAAGCCGAAAATAGCATTTTAAAAAGGGCTGGCATGGAATCGCCAGTGTATCTGCGGTTTCGACGCTAAGACCATTTATCCTTCCTAGATGCGTTATTCCTGATGCTGGATGCTGAGTATATCCAAGACAGGTACCAGAGACTTGATTTTTTCAGTGCATTGGTATCTAATTCTGTCTGCAAAAAAAAATTCTGCCTACGAATCGCAAATTTATTGTACAAAAATTTGAAAATGTGAAAATTGATAACCCTGTCAAATTCGTGACAGATGAACTCGCAACTATAATAAGTAGCAAACCGGAAATGTATTCTTTTTGTCATATCACTGTATAATGAGTTTTACCCTAGAGAGAGAAAATACGAGTTTATTAGTTTTTCATTAATTATTTAATTACTTTTCCTTTTATGGCGTACTGACAATCGCATTTTCGCTTGCTTAGTAGTGTGTTCATTAATTTCGTCAAATGTTTGTGGTTGAATGGCAGTCAGCGCTAACTAGTATATTGGATTAAAGAGCTTTCAAACATATCTTACTTATCTCTAGATTATTTTATCCATGAATGACGGTGTGCTCAGCCCGTCACTGGCTATCAATCAAGTTCGATACTGCGTACACCTGTTGAAGTTCAAATAGTATTACAAATAATAGCCTATTGAATTGTTAAGGCAATTCACTATTCTGTACAGTCGCATGCACATGAAAATCTTATGTGAATCCATCCTATTTTAAAAAATCGCATGAAAATAGCGTTGATTGAAATGAATTTGTTTTGTTAAAAAAATTTTATGAAAATTTTCACAAACTTTTGCAAATTGCATAGCTTTTTCAAAAAATCTGTTACGTAGATAGAACTTCCGGCCACACTATCCCGTTTCTTCACCAGATATGCCACATTTGACAAATAGTATGACAACATAGCACAGTGTATGGGGGCCTTGAGTTTCTTCGCAGCTCAAACAAGGGTTAATACAGGTAAAATTTACCATTTGTGTTATTATTTTTATCCGTTTTGTTTTGATTCTTGTTGTTCTTAGCATATACCATACAAATATCTGCTTCTATTTTCACATATTGGAGAGTTTTTTTTTTGTTTTATGAAACTGAAAATGAGAGCAAGGTGCATATGGAGAGAGAATTGTATTTTATGTTTTTTCTTCGCCTGCTTTCGTTAATTTTAAACAGAATTTGCTGTACGTGGGGAGTCACTGAATGTTCAGCAACAACCTAATACAGTGTTTTACCAACAATCAGAACCTACAGACGGCGATGTGGAAGATATTTTGAATTTGTTTTCATCTCCCAACGCAACACTAGACAGTGTGATCATTTTGATTCGCGCGGTACCTCGTGCGGCGTTTAAATTAAGAACGACGTTATAAAACGGTAGAAAAACATTTTAAATACAAATAATTTAAATAGAAATAAGAAAATAGATAAAGAAGTGAAGTGAAAATATAAAATTAATAATGTAAAGCTAAAGAAAAAAACAACAACAACAGAAAGAGAAAATAAAACTTTTAAAGCTGCCGTTAATACCGTTAAGAAACAACAGCAGCAGATCTTCATTATTGTAATTTATTAGCAACGTGAAGGAAAACATTTAATCTTCTGTTGACTATTGCGATAGACAGGGGAGAGAAATAAAAACATTTAATTGTGTGAAATAAATAAATAAGTAAAAACTAACTTAACAGATCGATAGTTTTTCAATTATTTGTTAATTATTTGAAAATTGCAAAAAAACAAAATAATAGCAGGGGATTTTTTTCCGTTTGATTTTTCAGTTAAAGAAATTATAAAAATTTACGAAAAATATTTTGTGTCCTAAAAATATTTACCTATAAAAAAAAGTTAATGATCTAACAAAAAATCAAGTGCAAAAAATAAAATGTTTAAAAATATTAGAAATTGTGAATAAATAAAATTTGTATATAAAAAGATTTTGTTGTGTCATAATATCGTTTGAAAGAAAGATGAATAATTATATTTTTGTTGTCTCGAAGAAAAATGTAAAAAAAAAAAATAAAAAATACACAAAAATTCAATTATTTTCTTTTCCGAAATAAATTGCAGGGGAACTTCCTGAATTGTTATTAACGTATAAATTAGTCAAGTTGTTCAGTTGATGGCATTTAAGAATAAGTCCGAGCGGCTTGGAATGCCTGAGTAAAAATGGGAGCTGTTTTATTTTACCTAAATTGTTTTGCTTTTAAAATCGGTTTAAATATTATTTAATATTGTATTAAAAAATTCTTAATTGAGAAAACAATTTGAAATTTGTATCTGAAATTCTGCTACACAATAATCACTATGTCTTATCGCTTTACTGTCGACCATTTCCTACCTACCTTGATTTTATAATGTTACTTATAAATGCCATAAAAAAGTCTTCTTTATTATTTTTTTTAACTGACACTGAATTTTTCTTAAAGGTACAGCTTCAAGGATTATAAAAGTCTCTCTCATTCTTGCACATTGTTTTTCCTTTGCAAATTTGAGTGAATTGCTTGTCCTTTTTGTGTTAAAAGTTTTACCAACGTTTGAGCCAGGCATACGAGAATTGTATATGCTGTTAGGAATGCTAAATTATCTCGAAAAGAAATTATTGTACGTGAACAAATTAAGTCGAGAAATTTGAAACATAAAAACTTTTTACTTGAGAGAAATGGTATTTTTAATACAGCCAGCTGTCCATAGACGAAATAACCAACAATTATTTTTATTTAAATTTTCCGATTTTAGAATTTTACTCAAATGTTTAAAAATCACAAAATAATCTACTCAATTGGTCCCATCCTCTTGTTCTTTATAATGTTAAAATTAATTGAACCAGCCTACGTAGTAGAACCCTTTTCGTTTTTCAATTCTTTTTGTAGAATAATTTTACTGCCATCGTTGCTGCTTGAACTTTTAAATACAAATTGCAAATTTTATTAAAAAAAAATTTAATATTTTCTAAAATATTTTTCTTATTTCGTATTAATGATGCCAATTAAAAAAAATCTTGAATATCATGTTTTGGGAATGCCCCTGTCTGTTAATCGCTCTACTCGAACTTATATTTTGATACACGTAAATACATATTTTTTTTATTTCACTTTTGTTATACAGCATGAAACAACTTTAAACATTTAAAATTTTGTATTTCTATAGTTTTTTCAAATTTTCTTACTTTTTTCGTTTATTTTTAACAAATTATTTATACTCGTTCTGACAAAAAACGATGTATTTGTTGTTTATGTTGTTGAAGGTTGTTTGATTTTGGGAAAATCGTTCTTTGCGTGTTCTCTTGTTATAATTATTTAAAAAATTTTCTCGTTTTTCCACACAAGTTTTGGGTTTTTGTTCATTAGTTTCTGATTTGGGCTAAATGTCAATTTGTTGTATAAATTTCATCTCGATGGGAACTACAATGAGTTTTAGACAAAATTTAGGAATTACATTTTCAATAGAACCCCGTGAATTTTCTCTGGCCTAACATAACTGGCATAAGCATGCCAAGAAATTGATAAAAATTTTGCGAAAAAAATATCAACAACAATTCCTAACTACTAGGAATTTAATTTTTTATGGATTTTCTAAGAGAAAAGCTCAAAATCAGCTGTCGTTATTGTGCCAGCGGTCATCTTTTGTGATTAAATTGTGTAAACAGAAGGACCGGAAGCAACATCTGTTGCAGGCAATAAAAAAACAATAAAAGGGCCATTTAATACAAGTGAAGATCTCTGCTTTGAGGATGCTGGCTGTTACCAGGAATTCAATCAACTGAGCAGCGAGAACTGCTTGTGTTTATATTTCATATCACTTATTCTTAAATTATTAGCTCAGTTTATTTAAATTTATTTATTTACAAAAAAAGAAAATGATGTATTTTGTATTAGTATTTTCGAATTAGTGGCCAACTTTTTTTCAGTTTAAAATTAAATTGAAAATGCAACATCGATTTAGAATTGTTTGCTTTTGCACACGCTAATGAAACGCGAAATGTGTACACCAACCGTTTCAGGTTTGCTCAGATCAGTAGCATCAATTAAAAGAAGGTTCCCCTTAATACATACTTGTATTCACTACTGGCTGACATTTTAAAAACATTTTATTAAAAAACTTGTCGCTATCACCTTAAAAAAATGTATGCTGAGCTGACCAAAATCTTTACTAGAAAACGCAAAACTTTTTTTTAAATTTGCTTAATTTTTGGTTTCGTGATATTACTTCATTTAAAAATTTTGTATTTTTAAATACTAAAAATTTGAAATCTTGCCAAAATGGACCAGCGTTTATACGATTCGTCTCTGCGTCTTTAAATAACAACTGCATTACAAATAAATCACTTTGGACATTATTTTGAAATGATATCAATATCAAAGTAATGAACTACATTCTTTACTTACATTATTTGTTTCTATTTACGAGTGTGTGCAACACTTAAGAGAAAGTGGTGAATTGGCGAAGAATGTTGAGGTGATAAATATCCAACTCTTGTATTAACGTTGGTGGACTGAGCAAATAATCCAGAGTCTGCGTAATCAAAGAAAACAATGATGAGGTCGTGTTTTTCAGTAATATCCGCTGTCACATGGAAAGCTAGCATTAGACCGCGAGTGATACAAAAAAAAAAAAATAATAATAATAATAAATACCAACGAAAGGCGTATGGAATCTTTGTTTTATATTTTCGGCTTAAAACTACTGTTTTGGCGTTGGGAGGTAATTAAGCAATGTCAGATGTATTATTTGGATATTTTCGATAAATAAAATGAAATAAATCCGAAGTACAAAGTTCACCTAATTTTAATACCTTTTACTTTATAGAAAAGTCAAAATGCAAGAGGACGAGCGTAAGAAAGTTACAAGTATTAATTATTGTATATTAACAAACTGTATTGCAAAGTCTATACCCAACAAAGAAAATAAAAAAGTTAAAATAAAATATAATTTATAATTTCAAAGTCTTCTGAAATATTTTTAGCGTGTACATACGAACAAAAGGTTTTCTCTCTAATTTACGAAACAAAACTTAAACGTTTAAAGTGTAAAGTATTAATAATGAATATTCTGGGATTCTTTATTAGAAATTTTAAATATTTGTCTAAATATACCGTTGCTTTGTAGAAAATGGGGACTAAATTAATTTATTTATTTCATTTTGTGGATAGAAATTATAATACTACAGAATACTGAAAGCTAACGGGGTGTGAGCGATAAATAAGACACCCTACTGAAAATATTTTAAATATTATATTTCTATAATAAAATAATAATATTAATGGCTTTTGTTTAAAAGTTTTTGCTGGGAAGTAGCTCCGGAAGTAGCTATTTTAATTGTATAATGAAAATTCTAGTCCAAATTGATATAGAATTAAATATAAATTTTATTTAAAAATTATCAGCTGGTATCAGAGACTTGCGCTGTGGAATTCATTGAGCTGCCGGTTAACCGCTGCTATTTAAGTAAAATAAAATAAAACTTTTTTAACTGATAAAATCGTCATTATTTGATAATACGTTTTTATTTTAAGCCAAATTTAATTTTGGAGATTTCAGTTTACTTACATTTTTTTATGTAAATTATAAATAAAAAAAATGTTTTTGTCTACACAGTCACGGCATTCGTGACAGATCACTTTATTTCATTATTAGAATTTAAACAAAAATATTTTTAGAACCATATAAAATTATCAGAGTCAATAGCATTGCCACTGCCTTTGAGAAGTAAAATTATGCCGTCACAAATTCTGGTAATGACAGCGTGGGCTTACGGAGAACAATTAAATTGTAGCTTGCAATTTAGTAATTTTTTGTGGGTTTGTAAATGTATAACACCCGATTGCCTTTAAAATTGTTTTAATATATTGTATTAAGGATGCAAAACCATGTCATAACGGAATCCGCTAAAATCCGCTAGGTCTCTAAATGTGGTTACGAACAGAAATTTTAAATATTTTATAATATCAAAGAAAAGACCAGGTTGTATTTATAGGTAACCGAAGAAAGGCTCGAAAATGGACAAAAACTACAAATAAATTTTAATTAGAAGAATTGTTAAGAATTTTAACAAGTTTAAAAATAAAATAAAAATAATATTTTTTAATGCAAATAGAAAATATCCCACACAATATTAATAACGTAGAACGATGCTTTTCAATGTATAATTGCGATACCCCCCAAAACGCATTTTTCGCCTTAGTTGTGCCTGGTATAAAACTATTATAAAATATTAGAAAACAAACATAACTAAACATTCTTGCACATTAGTCACCTCGGTCAGTTTATGATCTTATTCAGTGAATATACATATTATTCATGCATGTTCACGTCATTTGTGTTTAACACTTATTTCTCTCGATAATCAAATCCAATGCGTGGTGTAGGGTGCTTGTATTTCAAACCAAGAATTTCTAAATTTATTGACAATTAAATAAAACGACGCAATGCCTAGAAAATAAACAAGTCAAAATACAAAAGACTTTTATAAATAGTATTATTTTTTTTACTTTGGCTGATTATCACACTTTTGTTGTAAAAGTTTCTTTCAGTTGGTTTTCGGTTAGCAAACACAAAAAAAGGGAAATAAAAACAGTTTCTTGACCCTTCATCTATTTAGAGATATTTGTTTTTTTTTTGCCCAAAGTTATTGGAAAGGCCTGACTATTCTGAAAATAACTTTTCTCCGCGTAGCTTGAAATAAATTAAAAGCTAATTTGCTCCTCTATCGTCTATATGCTACTAATTTTTTGTCCATAACTTTTATTTCTGCAAAGAATTATTATTAGAAAACATTTATTTATTTAAATAAATAATAAAACTTTTTTTACCACCGGCCTCCGTTTTATTGCTCATTTAAGCTCGCGTCTAGTAAATGTTTTTTTTTTTGTTTAAATTTCTGAACTAAAAGAAGCCTAAAAATGCGGTCACATTTGACAAATATTTGCTGAAATAATCATACCACTAAATACTACTAAAAAACTTTCTGAATAGATTATTATCACATTTTATTTCCGCAAAATATAAATTTTTTGTTGCAGTTACGTTTGTTTCTAACATTATTTGCCTAGTATGAATGACCATACCTTAGGAATTTAATTTTCCTTAAACAGGTTTTATATTAATATTTTTATGTTTGTTTAACAAAAATTGTAATGAAAAAAACGCCTCAGCTAATTTAGGCTGCCCAACCACCATAATATTATTTTCTATTCTTTTCCGTATCAACAAAAACTTAATAATAACATGATGTTGTTGTAATTCTTTTAAAGAAATTTGAAAAGTTCTTAACCTCTCTTATTCCTGGTCGGGTCATTAAAATGTTAAATTATTAAATAGTTTTGAAAAATGATTTCATAGTTTTATTAATTTAAGAGGCAACTTCATAAAGAAGAATTCTATTAAGAATGTTATCAGTCTCAAATGTTGACTTGTAATGCTTATAACATTAATCTGATAAAATCGTTCGTTAATTACTTTTCAGTTTTGGTTAAAATATTTTTCCTGGTGAATGTTTTTGATTTGAATTTGATGTTCTAACCAAAGTTCCCATTAAGAATTATTATGAAGACGGTGAAAAAGTTTGTTTACGTTAAATAAAATTAAAGGCTGTAAAAAATTAACAATTTTGAATTAAAATTAATTCTTCATCAAATATATTATATACGATATTATATACAATTTATTCGATCAGTTCGGCTGACAGCTGGAAGTGCTGTGAAAATGTCAGAATGGGAAAGAAAGATTTTAGTGTCGCAATTAATATTTCTGGCTACAAAATGCGGATTTTCAAACAACTAAATCGATTCTTTACATTTACGAAAAAATGCTTGCAAAGTTTGGATGTTATCCAGCTCTACTTTGCCAGCCGGCACAGAAATCTCTTGTAATACGCAAAACTGATAAGAGACAAATTGTCTCTTTAAGGTCAGAATAGAAATCGTCGTAAGCGCAGTTGAAAGTAAATATGTGAATAATCCAGAAATGTCTAAAATTTTTTATAATAAGCGGGAAAATAAAAACCGAAAATTATAGATTTGTTCAACAATTTCACCTAAATAGTTGAGTTATCCCAAAATAAGATTCTATCAATTCGATCAGCAAGAAATATCAGGAACTGGCGTAAAAGTAGTGAGTTAAAGAAGATTTGGACTATCAAGCAGTTTCAGAGAAGGAAAAAAAGTAACACTTGCCGGACAGAAAAGAAATCGTTGAAAAGGCTCTTCAGCAGCCAAGAACATGAAATGCAACGAAAAACAATATAAAATATTCAGCTGCATACATCGTGGGCTCAAATCTAATATCAAATGATTTATTTTTTTAATACTAGTAATTTTAGTAATGAAGAAACCAAAATGACTTTAATTTAAAAATTATATCTTATTTTATATGTGTAAAATTAAAGTCTTAAGGTTTTATTATTTTTTCTCCGTGGGAATCACATAATTGATAAAGCGAATTAGCTAAAATAGATATTTTAAAATAAAAATGAGTACAGTATCAGAGATACTAAAATCAACTAGTTATTTCGGCGTTCTCTTGCTTTTAGATTTCAAAAAAAAAAAAATACTATAATAAGCACAAGCTATTCCCAATATGTGTCTACTTGTAATAATCTTAAAATCCTTATCTTCTCTTCTCTTACATATGTATGCTGTAAAGCAAATTAGAAGAAATAATTAATATAAATTATAATTTTCCCCAATGAAGCAAAAGATGCGTTCTTCTAAATCAGACGAGATTATTAAAATATTTAGCAAAATGTCTGTTAATCACGTGCCATCATCTTGCTTGAAATCGTTCAGCTTTTTATAAATGTTTTAATAATTTTTCTTTAAATTATTCTTCTCTCTTAAGGAAACCAATTTTTTATTATTATTTTATTTTATTTTTTTTGTCGTTTTGGAAAATACCCACAATTTGCAAAAGTGTAATTTAAATAAAAAAACTCATCAACTCACGCAATTTACTGGACTTTGAGGTGGTTTGTTTACTTGGGTGGTATAGAAACCGGTATGATTTTTTTATAATTACACAGAAATAAAAAATTATTTGTTCAATGCTGCTGTGGCATTTGTGCATGATAAAGATATAGAATTTTAGCAAAATCTTATGATAAAAATAAATGTATAAAATATTTTGTTGTTTGTCATGAGATAAAATTTGTTTGCCAACTTTTAATTTATTTACACTTTATCTGAAAAACGTCATTCTTTAAGCAAAGAAAACAGAAGTTAAAAAGTAAAAAGTATTTAATTTTTTTTTCATATGCAAAATTCGTTTAATTGTCATGTGGCTGGATTTATTTGGTTAAACGTTATTCGACTGGTAGCGAGCATTCATAACGAGTTATATTTATTTAAATGCTGAAATATTATTTCAGCTATAAAGAATGGAACAACGCGTAACTACTACTCTTACAAAATACCTATACACTGTTCTACACAGTCTTACAATTTGCTAAATATGGCATTTCTGCTGAAAAAATTGGACAGTGTGGAATAAAAATTTCCGATTTTTAAGACGAGCAAAAGTTATGAAAATTTTCATACAATGCGATCAGAGTTGCATTTACTTCCACCAGCTAAGAAAAGCGCCATTTTCATACGATTTTTTAAAATAGGAAGGGAGTTATATCAGCTTTTCATCTGAATGAATCGTATGATCGGATAGTAAAACATGACCTTAAACTTGTTCTAAATGAAATCATTGCGACAAAGCATATAAGAAATTTAAATCTAAAAGAAAGGACAAGTTTTGGGTTCCTCTAAGGCCTAAAGTAGACAGCCTTAATGGTGGTCAATTATTTGAAAGATTGTACATAAGTAGTGTTAAGCCGAGGGAAGCTCACGCAACTTTTTTGGTTAAGCTAAGGAAATGCTTTCCTGATTTCCTAGTGATTTGTCATCCACCACAAGTGGCATACCGTCTAAAATCCCACCTTTTTCCTCCCCTCGGGATGTATTCAACCCTCACATTATTGATTTTTTAAATAATGGTCTGCATGGTAAGCCACTTTTGATTCAGTTTATATTCAATCGGACATGCTAGAATATTTACCGAAATATGCAAACAATGGATTATCAATTTATTCAAACTAATTGTTCTCTAATCTTGAAATAAATTAATTTGATAATTAACTCTTTACAGTTTTGCATAACTTTTTTAGAAATAAAAAATAACGAAGCCAAGCAGTTGTTTTAGCTTTTCCACCTGGTTTTATAGGACTTTCAAACGATTTACAAAATAAATTGTTTATGAGTTGTTGAAAATAATTTGTTTATGAAATTGTAGTTTTCCCAAAAAAAAATTGTGTTTAAATTGAAAAAAGAAATTTTAATGTGCCAAAATAAATAAAATATTTTTGGCACAAAATTATTTTTCGTTTTCATTAAAAAAATGTCATAAAATAAGAGATTATTTTTTGTTTTCAGCTTTTATTTTTCATAATTTTCGCATTTGCCCCTAATCGAGGCCATTTATTTTTATATTAAATGCACTCAAAAAACTATCACAAAAAAAAAAATTATTGATTGTTATTAATTTAATTCACTTAAATCTTGCCATTCAACGGCTGAAAAAAAAATATTTTATTTTAAATTCATGATAGGCATTATAGATAGGCACGTCCCCCGATGCTCATATGTACATACGAGTATGTGTGTACGCATGTATACTCGTATTGAAGTGATCTTTTTTATGACAACCATTTCCATATAAATATTTCGAAAACGAAAGTAATTTCTTTTCTTTATTGCCAGCATTGGAAGGGGAAATCTCTTTTTCAATTAGCCAATCGTCTACTGACGAAATTGAAATGTATCAAAACCAAAGATCATAAAGAAATACAAACATTGTAAATTGTTACAGAAATCAAAAAACATTTAAACATGCAATATTATAATTAACCTCCAACTTGGAAAATAACAAACAGCACATACTCGTGCATCAGGGTTGGAGATCCTGTTACAATTGTTGTTTTACAAATGCCCCGTTGCATAAAATGTGGCAATATTCTCAATTGCATTGTATAGTATTAAATTTTAAATTTCGTTTTTAAAATGTACTACTGAAAAGAATTATAATATAGTAAAATAGTAAAATCTAATTAAATCTATTTTTGGTTGATTCAATTCCATTTCTGCGAGTTGTTTTCAAAAGTTTTTCCACCACTCGTAGAGCCCTTAATGTCCATGATGTACTATCCTACATAATCATACGATCTGCCAAATATGGTACATGTGTTGAAGAATAGTGTGGCTAAAAAGGCACTTGTGGGACAGCTTTTTTTAAACAAGTTTGCATCATTCTTATATGATAGAATGCCATTCTCGACGACATTTTGATGTGATCTTTTAAAATAGGAAGGATATCACTATCAGATTTCCGTGTAAATGAATCGCACGACTATGTAGGATAGTGAAACATAGTCGTAAAAAGCGGATTTTTATGTACCGTTTGTAAAATGGGAAAATTCAGTTTGCCGTCCCTGAAATGCAATACAAGAACTGCCACAAAAACTCACAAAATCAAAACACACATCCACTCAAGTTTATTAAAGAAATACCCAGTTTAATATAGACCTTTTTCTGCTGCTTACTTCATTGCATTTACATTTTAGCCCAGTTATACGAGCTAAAAAGTTGAATTATGTTTGTGATTGATGTTTTCTGCAATGCGTGAGCCGATTTTATTTCGTCAAAGTTCGTATTAAAGGTGACGCCAATACCAAGGTTTTTATGTATAAACGGTCCCTGTAGGTGTATTGGTTTATGAATTATAACCATTTTTGTGAACTCTGCATGCATTATGCACAGCAATGAGCTTTCGTACATGTTAACTTAATGAATAAACCGTTAAATCAAACAACGTGTAATTCTGTAATATTTTGAATAAATAAAATTTCAATTACTCCATATTTAATTGGTGTATCCACATTTTGTAATACGAAATGGTACGTACGCACAGTAATTTGAAGCGTCAATCACGTAATGCTAGATATGTTGCGGCATTTTTAGCACCTCAAAGTGTTGAACAGCGTGCAAATAATACATTCACTTATGATGCCAACTTTGATTACATTTCTCATGGCAAGGTTTCAATTGGACCAATGACTACTGTTTGCAATCACTGCAAGGCATTTAAGTTTAAACATGAGGTATCTGGATGGACAAATTAATTTACCAGAATTGAATCCACCACCGGAGCCTTTGCATAACTTGATAACTGGTTGCACACCAATTTCAAAGAATTTTCTTGCAAACATACAATCTTATAACTACGGATTTCAAATGACTTCATTCTGAGCGACAAATATTATTCGAGACAATTTTATACCAACGTTGAAGGTATTTTTGTTTGTTTTGATGCTCATTTACATGATCGTGAACCGTACTAATGTGAAAATTTCAATCTTCAATAGATTCAAGGCCAAGTTTGCCATCGACCTGGTTCTTTGTTACCCTCCCCTGGTCAAAGCTACTTTGTTGGTAACCCATCTGTGGAACCGATTGTTGTTGTGATATTTTATCAAATTTGAGAAAAATTTGCAAATTCGACCCCTTCCAGAATACATTGCATGCTGAAAATGAATTAGTGCGACTTCTTCATACTGCTCTCGATCAAATGTCATCTGATGAAAATTCAAAAACAACAAATATTGTTTACCACAGGGCATTACAATAAAAGCATTTTATTGCTGATTTGAATGAATTCGAATTGATTCATTTATTTATTCTTTTTTGCACTACGAAGTGTGCGAGAGGCTAGCTTGTATGGATATAAAAACTAAAATTTACTTAACATTTGTTACATTGGCAACATCGTTTTTGTGTTCGATACTCAGCGATGCGTTTTCTTAATATTTACTTTGCTTTTTTTGTAACGTAGTCACAATACAATCGGAACAACCCGCGACTTGTTCTACTGCCTTTAAATTTTTAAAACTGAACGCGTTTTAACTGTACTGGATTATAAGGCGCCAAAGTATCAATTTTAAAGCACTTTACTTTACGTGAAGTATTAAATTTGTGAAAAAAGCGCAATCTCAAAATGGAAGACTTAAATATAGTATAATGTAAGTATATTCATTTTCATTAGTGACATTTCAAAGTGCAGTAAAACACACTTCTAACGAAGTGCGGCAAAGCAGCAATATTAATCTGTATAGTAAAATTATTCTTAGTAAGTGTGCTGACTTGCAAAATTAAAACAAGTTTTAATTACGTAAATATATTTTTCCATCACAATTAATTACTCAGTTATAATAATTCGATGCAATTTAAAACAAAAGTTTTCAAAATAACAAAAACTGACTGGCAATAAATAGTCATACATCTCGAGGCACGGTTCGAACACGTATTTATGAACAAAAAATACGCTTTTTGGGCAACACGCTTCAACATCATTTTAAACTATTTCGCCACCTTTAAAATATCACACACTTTTTTCACAAACTTAATAGTTATTGGTTTTATTATAATTTTGCGCCTTTAATTGATTTAGATCATTCGTGCATATCGGCTGATTACAAATATTACCACATGTACGGAAATTAAAAATTCATGTTGCCAGTTGAAGATATATTTTTTGACAGTACTGCACGAAAATCGAATGTGATTCCATACTATTTTAAAAATCACATAAAAATGGTGTTGCTGGTGCCACACTATTACAAATATGATGCTAAAAATTCTTTTGTTAGTGGTTAGAAGTAAAGGCAACTCTGACTTGTTAAAAAATCTCCTACACAAATGCATTTTTAGTCCGAACTATCCTCTTTTTTCAGCAGACATGCCATATTTGACAGATCGTAGGATTGTATAGGATTGTGAATCATGACCCTTAAAAGGGATCCTGCTGTTTCCTAAAAAAGGACTTTATTGAAAATAGCATATGTGAGTCAAAACGGTTGGCAATAAATTGCAACTAAACCCATTATAAATGAATTATTATTATTAATGTGGCCTAAAGAATACATTATTTTCCGTGTACCAAAATATTGAGAAAATTAATTTCAAATAATTAGTAATGAAAATGTTCAAGAAGCAGAAATTTCTTTCTACGACAGGCTGATGTATCTATCCGTTACGTAATTAATTGCTATTATTCACATGTTTGTCATATTCTGTGTATAAATATCCACCGCTGTTGGGGAGCGAATTATGTTGAACTTATTAGCAGTGTCGTACAACGAGGCCTGCTTAAAGAAACTCTGGTGTGCTTCTACATGTGTTTTGATGTTTTCACTGGTGTTTATGATTTGCTTATACCACCATTGGTTATTTGCATGTCACACAATATTTATGCACTCGCATAGAAATAAATATGCCCGCTTACCACATTCATTCATGGAGCGTTTTCTGAAGCTAATGCGATTCTGTTTGCAGGATTTCATTGCCATAAGCGTAGATAACCTGAAGAGGTTTAAAATTTCATATTTCAAAAGGCAGCCGAAAGAAAAACTTACGTGAAACTGCAAGTACATACACTGAACCGAACTGATAGTTGTACTAAATAAATTATTTTAATTTTTTTTTATTTTCTGTGTTGGTTTTTCTATTTATTTTTGTATGTGCATTACGGTGGTCCTCGATTGTATGAAGAAAAAATTTATTGGATGTGGAAACATTTGACCACTGTTGCCAGAATTGACGATTTCTCTGCATTTTGGCGATTTTCAAAAATTACGACTTCTCTAAATTACATGGGAACTTTTTTTATTATTGTATTTCTTTCGATTTGTTTTTTGGAATTTTGTGACTTTTTTCTATTCAACTAAACTGGAACCAATCATGTTTAGGGAACTGCAACTTTTTAGGTTTTTAAATTATTTTTGCATGAAAGGAAACTAATTTTATAGAATTTTGAGAAAAGTGTCCAAATTCAAAGATGTGACTCAAGTCTGGCTTCATATGTTATTCGCTATGTAATGATTTTACAACATTCATCGGCAAATGCGGCAGGACCTTTAATAATTGTTTAAAAAACGACTCTTTAGAAGGCATTCAATAAACAAATGACTATTTAAAACTTACAACTCAAACTGAGATCAGTTCAAATTTTTTAAAAATTTTAAATTTAAAAATTTTCATAATTTTTTTTAATGTTATCTGTTTTATCGTATATGATATCTGATTACATTTTAATTTTTAACAACTTTTATTTTTAATTTTAATAGTTTTCATCAAGCACATATGTATGTATATAATATGTATATAGTATGTATGCATATATTAATGTACATATATGCATATATTTATTGGAAGCTTAGTTATCAAGTTTGAACAATTTTTTAGTTCTTGTAATTGAAATACCAAAATATTTAATGTATTTATTTTGACGATTTTTTTGCAAAGAAATCTGGATTTTTTTTCACGATTTCACAGCTGTAAATTCTGGAAACAGTGCATTTGAGCCAGATGTAACAGTTTATGAGTATAGTTGCAATTTTCTGGAAAATTGTAGTGAGAATGATTGTTTAGAAAATGTTATTTACGTTTATGCTTTTTTATTTTATATCTTAAAAATGTTCTGGAGCTTTTCATTTGTTTTATAATATTTTTCTTTATGTCTCTAATTGTGCTTCAGTTTAGATCGATCTTAAAATAACCAGAAAGTATAAAAAAGTACAATTTGCTTCAACGTCTGAGCTCTTAGGTCATCGATATAAACTTTGCAATATTTTGTAATAATATAGTCTTTATACATCCGCTACAAACACACCTTTTTGACCAATTTTGAAATGAATTTGAATTTCGTTTGTGTAGAATAGATAACTTCGAAGAAAATATTAAAATAATAATTTCTATATATGAAAATTTTACTCAAAAAATACTTTTAATAAAATATTTCAGTTACAACTAAAATAAACTTACAGTTTTTCAACACAATAATGCATACCACATCACTCAAGACCTGCTGTAGCGTGCCGTATGAATATTTTAATTTCTATAAAAAAGACAATATTTTATTAAATGTGTATCTGCAACTGTTTCATACGCTCTGCACTTACAAATCCACCTGGACGTTGGCCATTTTAGCACAATTTTAATAACAATTTGTTTAACAGAAAGTTTACAAGATTTATTTGCTCTACTCGTCTCCTGCTCACATTGTTTGTGAAGACAGCAATTCCAAGTACAAATCAATTTAATTCAGTCATATATTCGACAAAATGAATTTAAATACTAGAAAGTTTTCGTTGTTCGTTAAGGAAATACGTAAAGGATAAAAGAACGTAGACCAGTAGTTGTTTGTATAGTGAGCAATAGAAATGACACCAAACTATGGGTATGAAAACTTAATAAGATAATTAAATTTATTATCCAAGTAGATCTGCGAAAGTAAAATTTAATGCAAGCCGAAACTTTTATCGAATCACAAGTATGAACAGGAATTAAAACAATTTAATTAATTACGTTTTGCAAAGCAAACAAACCAATACTTAAAACACTTCATAACAAGTTTCGTTTTGAAAATATATTTACATAAAAGAGAATAATTAAACTGTGCTAAACATTAAAATAATTCAATCCATTACTATTTTTTTTTATCTAAAAACGAACATAAAAATGACGTTGCCATTAATTAAGTTAAAAATAGAAACTAATAAGTCAAATTAAATTTTTTTGATACTTTTACTGCATTTTGAAATAAAAAGGAAACAATTTTAGATTAATGACAATTACAAAAATAAAGTGAAGTAAAAACCAATAACTATTAATTCTACTACCAACTTTAGCCTAAACATTTTCACAGTGACTTAAACAAATTTTCCATCAAGTTTTTCAATATATGAATTGAGCAAAAACGAAAAACAAATATTTCATGATTTTCTTATTACTTACCAATCAACAAAGGAATTCAAACAAAAATGTATCTGTAAGAATTCACCCTTTAAGTAGATCGTGAGTTCACAGCGCGACATTGAATATTGAATTTTTTGTTTCCGTTTCTTATATATTAATTAAGTTCACTCGTCTAATTAAGTTCGTTATGAGTACTTGAGGCCTAGAAATAAACTTCAATTAAGTAGACAATTATGGGCAGGATAAATTGCAAATATTTGTCTAGATATTTTATTTCTACTCAATGCAACCAACAAGCAATTATTCTCCTTAGCTTTAAAGGAATCCGTGCATGATATTTCTTATACGCTTTTCTCTGTGATAAAATTACTTGTACGTGATTTTTTATAAATTGCCACCACTGCAACAAGATGACAACAACTTGTAGGGGAAATGTAGAAACATTTTACACATAAATATCAAAGGAACAAAATGCTACCGCTCGCTCGTACCCAAAAACCCAAAACAGGATGAGAAGCAGGGGCAGAACAGCATGCCAGCCATATCCACATACGAAGTTACGAAATGTACTTGCGTAAAGAAAAGATTTCCTTAAAGAATAGAAGGCATCATAAGTAACACATATGCACCACATGCAATTACACGCAGCCACACACACTCCCACACACATTCACGAACGTATACATTGTACGCACATGTGGGAAATGAGAATATAAAAACCTTTTATGGCTTGAATTCTCTTTTACAAACATACATTTTGTAAAAATTACAAACAAAACGTTCTTGACATCTTAAGGATTTTTGAGGCCATAGGCATCATTGGACTGCCAAGCATTTCGCTACATCTGAACGTGCAAGTAAGCTGAGTGTTGCTGGCAGCCTGCAGAAATTCTGGGCAAAATATTTAGGAGATTCACAGTCTGAATAGAATAACAAAAATATAAAAATATTTTGAAAAGTTCTTCCGTTTTAATTATAATAAAAAGATATTTTTATCTGAAAACTTTTAAAACTGAAATAAAATCGGAACGTTTTTCAGGTTCCATACAATTTACCATTTTGACTTTTTTTAGTTTGACGTAGTTGCCGTCGACAGCACAACACCATGTCAGCCCATCTTAAAACACTTGTAGCCAGACCAGCGCCCAAAAAATTACTATACTATCCAGCATGTCGTAGGTTCGATTCCTCTCGAAATATGCGCATTCATTTGCTTCGCAAATTGATCGAAAATATTTTACAAATTTAAGCACCCAAAAAAAATGTATTTAAAGAGAAACTGCGAACAGATGATGAGATGTAAAAACCAGCTTATGTATTTTGGAAAAAGTAGTTCATACGTGAGTATGTCATAATTTATCGCTCAGTCTGCTTTAATTAAAGAACAGAAACTCGTTCGGAAGTTTAAATCAAAAATATTCATAGAGAAATTATAAGCTTGCACTCCTGCATTTCGTTGGTGGTGTGAACGCATTCCCCACTTAAGCTGAAGATTTAACTTCTGGCAACAGCCAGTATGCTGCAGTTTGTTTAATTGTATGCAACATAAGTGCTCTTTTACTTTTTGGTTCCATACAATTTTCCATTTAAATTATGGGCAATTTTTAAGGTTATTGTAAATAATCTACGCAATTTAGTTGGACTGCATGGACGACACTGCACCGACTGTTAAGTTAAATGTATCATTTGTTTTATGTTTTTGCTGGTTTCTTCTTCTTTTCGCTGGTAATTTCCCCTAAGGATATTTGTTGCCTCAAGCTCTATTATACACAAATGGGTACTCACAAGTAGTGTTATTGTTCGTTTGGTAGACGCGTCAGATTTCGGATATGTTTATTGAATGTACGAATGCATCGAAACATTTTCCAAACAGTTATTGAAATTTTAATTTATGGGTTAGTCAACTGGTCGCAGATGCGGCGGATTATTTATAATCATCTAGTTTTATTATGTTGTAATTAATAGAACTACTGATAACTCGCTATCCACTATTATTAAAGTATAATAATAAAGTAAATAAAATGAAATACTTTAATTTTTGGAATATATTCAATGGCACGAATCCAAATTATAAATTCGATATTTCGTTACCGGAATTATTAAATTTACAAAATCATAAATGCACGCAAATTATTTTTTTTAATTCTTTTTACTGAACTTTGTGGGAATTTTCACTACCCTTGTCACCACGAGGTATTGTCTGAACCAAAATGGACCTTTCCGATTACCAATTTAGCTCGCTGTTTTACTAAACAATTTACGTACCATGTAATATAAAATCTATCCCACTTTATACGAGTATTTATCGTTATCCTAAATCTTGGAAATTTGCAATCTTTCAGATATAACAGCAGCAAAAGTTATTGACTTGTAATTTTTTGCCCCTTTAAAAACTCCTCTATTCAAATTACTACAATAATTATATTTTCTTGCTAAATTTGGAATTAATCGCGGGTTCGATTCCTGCCTGTATGTTTTCGTGCGGTCAAACCCAAAGCTTTGCTGGTTAAGTTAATTAAAAAAAAACAAAATAACTGTTCTTAAGTAAAAAATATCCTTAAATTTTCTTATATAAATCCTTTGGAACTCTATAGTATCAATTTTTAACTCTGTAGCAATTAAAATAATTCTTTACCGATAAATATTAAATAATTCCAGAATAAGTTACCCAAAGCGGTAACGAAGTAATGAAAATAAAATATATATTTGTATAAAAAAAATATTTGGGTAAACGCCATAACATAAAATTAATTCTCTTATAATTGTTATTAAAAATAATTAATTATAAAAAATTATTAACTTAATTCCATCATAAAAATATTATCAGAAATAGAAACCACAATTTAAAATAAGATTAATTCAAAACGATAATAAGACTGAGAAATTAGAAACATTAATAGATTACAGTCTTTATCTTCTTGCTATGACCAGAACTCAGGGAATGTTCATTACTCAGGCAATATATATTGCGCAAAGGTAGGGGCTCAAAATTCTTAGCGGAATCACTCTTGATTACATTTTTATTTTATCATGAATGCCATATTTATGTGGCCGACTTTGATATTCCGCTGATAGTATCAGTATTGTACTGCAGGATCACATATTTGGATCATTTTTTTTAAAAATTCTTGTAATGGGAATTAAAAAAGACACTGCTTGATTAAAAATCGAATGTTTTATCTTTAATTGAAGTAAAACGTTATCAAATTTTTTTCAAATTTAATTGACGATGGGGGATGGCCGTTGTGTACGTGACTCGATTGATTGGAAGACGTAATTTATTACCAATCCCGGGGCCCATAGTAGAAATGTGTAGCGATGTATGAGGATATTTTCGCATGGCCGTGTCGTATCATTTAACAATTTTAGTAAACAGTTGGAAAGCATTGGAAATACCAACAGTAGCACGTTTCTACCCCTTTTTGGCGATTAACAGTTTCTTTTAAATATTTTAGCTACATAGCCTAGTAGCCAGCTAGCCTAATAGTCCCGTAGCACTTAGTCAAGTAGCGACATATCCACTTTCCCACATAGCCATCAGCCATGTACCCTCTTATCCACCTTATCACTTACCCAACTAGTTAATTCTAGGTATAATTAAAAGACAAAAGCTAACATTTCTTCTTCATATGCATAGAAGGATCATGTATGAAAAATCTATACACAATATCATACCTGCTGGCGGCAACCAAAGTTAACATATTTCGAAGCATTATTTTAATTACTATGGCTTCCAATAAATTTCATTATCTGTCTCGAAACTGGGTGACTTAGAAAAGGCAGTGTACAGAAAGAAACAAATAAAAAAAATCCATAAGATACCGCGATAAAAGCGTTCAGCCAAGACACAGTTTTAAGTATGACAAACGCGCAACAAAGCCATGAATGGAATTACATTATAATTAGAAGTGAATTAAATTAACACAATCGATTTCCGTGTTATAAAAATGAGCAAAGGTAATAGATACAAAAATATGTAGATACGACCCAGCGATTGCAAGTTTGAGAAGAAATACGAAATTATAAGTGGCCAGTGCGTGGCCAATATTATTAACAAACTTTTAGTTGTGCAATTAAATTTACTAAGATAAATTAAATCAAGGAAATTTTAACACAGTTTCGATTTCGATAAGAGAAGGTAATTTAATAAAATCCTTCTTGTAAACTGGTTATAAAACATTTAAGGGGAATCACACAAATTGTAAAATTTAAATTCTTAAATTTTAAATAGAAAATTTTAAAAGTAATTCTATTTATTTTAAATAACAAGCATTCCTTAGAGAGTTATGACTTCTTGCAATTAAAATTTTAAAGACTTTTACTAAAAATACTCGGGGGAAAAATTATTTAAAAGAGGGATCACACCTTTTAGTGAAGTAAACTTTTTAAATTATTTGTATTACTAATAAAAGTGTTCAGTATTCCATTTGAAATTTTATTATCTTTTCAGGTTTGAAATAAATTTAAAACAGTTTTATTCAAACTTTTCACGACTTTTTTAAATTTTATAATCAAATTATACCACCTTAAATTTATTTCAATAATAATGATAGAATTTCCAGAATTAAAAACTTAAAAATCTTTGCCAAAATATGCAGGCCAAGAACTACTATTGTTTTCGAATAAAATTCTTAAAACCATTTTAACAAACTCTTGCGGTTAAAAATTATAGATATAAAAAAATTATCTCTTTTTTCTATTGAGCAAATCCGTTTAAAAAACGAGATTTTATAAAATATTTCTTCTTTTTTAAGCAATAACATCTGTAGAGTTATTTCTTTGTAATAAAAATGTTAATTGTAATTCATTTTAAATTTGTAAAAATGGGATTCAAAAAATCTCCATTGCAGAAAATTTCATGGCTGAAAAGAAAATTTATTATTTTTATAACTTCGAGTAGACGCAATACTTTGCAATACACAATTTTAAATGTTTTTTATGTCTCCGGCTTGAAAAAGTATTGCAAGGTGGGATGGGTTTTTAAACTTTATCCTGATATAAGTTATTTTAAAGGGAGAAAATGAAAAAAAAAAAACAATAAAATTTTTGGTATAAACAGTCGAATTTCATGTATCTTCTGGGACCTGCACTCATGCAACAACGCATTCTGGAATTAGCGGAAGTAGGATATTAGTAGTATGATGTAGGGAATAAAATATCGAATCTTCCAACACCACATATAATAGAAAAAAATCTTTGGGAGAGATTATTGCGCAAATGAACTGTTTGGCTAAAAAATCAATTTCCCTCTGCAATGTATAGCATTCTAGTCTTTGGGAGAGATTATTGCGCAAACGAACTGTTTGGCTAAAAAATCAATTTCCCTCTGCAATGTATGGCATTCTAGTCTTTTTTTCTCCCTTTTCCGAATGGCGTAAACTAGTAGCATACCACTTTACTTTAAAAATTGAACGAATTTGAAAATGTTTTGCAATGAGAAAAAATTGGAAGGAAAAAATAAACAAATTCGTCAATTCTAGAAATATTTATTTAGGTGATTTTAAACTACGCCAAATATAACTGACTGGAGTCCAGAATAAGATAATTCAATTGATATAAAATTGTGTTGATCTAAACCATTGATCTAAACGTTTAAATAAATTATTAAGACTTAAAAGAAACAACAAGGGAATCCTACTGAAGTTTTTAAAAAAAAAGTTATTTAAGCAAATAATTTCAATGCATCATCACAGACGGCATAAAAAACTGAAATGTATGTACAGCTCAAAAGCAAAAACAGCAAACAACACAACGTCGCCTGCTGCTGCTGCACCGGCGCTCTCATTTCATACCCGTCTGCAAATGCACCTAATGACAATTATCTACTGTGTGGTAATTGAAGTCTTCACTTGTTGTTTACTTTTTTTCAACCATTTGAACAAACTACACACCGAACTGTAAGCCAGCAAGCAACCAACCAGTCAGTCAAGCAAACCTACATAACAACCAAACAAGCAACCATCCAACCTAACAGAACCCCAAGTCCCCGACAACTTATCAGAAATGTTCACATGGCAAATGTAAAAGCAGCAACATGCACATGCAACAACTTAAAGGGCGGAGGGGGAAAAGCTACAAAATAAAATGGAACTACTGCAACTAAAGGCGAAGAACCTGAGAACCCCCAAGATTTGTTACACATTGTTTCTTCTTAATAATTAATTTATTTGTTAATCTGTTAGTCGTTCCATATAAACCGCTTACAGTAGTAGCAGCGACCTCTATAGTTCTTTGGCATTAGCGAGTGCAACACTTGCCAGCAGAAAATTAACAAAAGAATATTCTTTTATATTTCAATTTCTATTTGAAACCATAAACATTTTGAGGTTTCTTTTATTTTATTTCATGCATTTGGCTTTTTTGTTTGTCACACGAATACCATGTAAAGAACGTTGACACAAAACCCCTCCAGCCGAAACAACCAATAGATTTGAACAAGAATTGCCGGTATGAAATTCATTAACCCCACGCCGGGCATGGCACTTAATGGTTAAATTCATTCGTTCAAGTATTTTCTAACGGATTTTAGCCCAATACCTTGCCGTTAGGGTTGTCATCTTAGAAGTTCTCATCAGTCAGTTTTGGACCAACTAAAATAAAGCAACGATATTTGTCGCCTTTCAGCAAACGCTCCGTATGTCCGCCGCTTAAGTCAGGTGGGTCTACTTGCTTTTATTCATGCAATCAGTTCGTTTACTCACTCATTCGTTTCTTGCCACGCTATTCAAGAGTCCGTTCTGGCATTAATGCATGATTTGTTTAAAACTCATTGAGTAAAGTTTGTTCAAACAGCTTGTAGTTTACTCTGTGTTGTCGTTGTTGTTGTTGTTGTTGCTGGTTTTTGCTTTTCTTTTATTTAGTTCGTTCTTTATTATTTAGTGATTGTAATAACAGGCCTTGTTAGGTGGTTCATTTGTGGTCTAATATTTTATAAATTTGTTTCGCACTCTTCATAATTTTCTGGGTTAAGGCAGTTGTTTGAAAATTTATAGATCGCTTCAGACCATGCAATTGTATTGTCAGTTGGACACACTAAAAACTCTTCCTCTTCTTAAGTTGGAATAAAGGTGTGTGTGTGCAACACTATTTGTGTGTAATATTCTTGGTGAATTCGCTGATTGACACCCACTTGAAATTAATAATCGTCGTTGACTCTGTCATGTAAATCAGGATGAATTTAATAGACTTCATAGCTTTGGGGATGATTTCTAGCCATGGACTGCATTGTGCCGATATTATTGGAATGACGTAGTAAAGAATAGCGGCTCCGATATCGCAGTACAAAAAGGTCAGCTTTTATTTGATATAACTTTTTCTTATAAATTATTTTCATTTGCCGATGAAATATTGCGCCAAACGAACCGAAGCCGTCGAAAAAAATATTTTGTGGAACACTTGCAATTGTAGTTTATGTAGAATTTGTATGCATCTCAAATTATGTAGTTAATTTTAATTTTTTTTGCACTACAAATGAAAAAGAATTATTTCGCTTTACTCAACAGAAGAAGCCTTTGATTTTAAAGGGTGCTGGAACTAAAAAGCTCAATGTTAGTTTCTTGCACAAAAGAGCTTTTGTTCCCTTGGCAAGTGACACTATCCTGTTGCAACCACATATCGACATTAGTCAGAACGCTTCAGCTATTGACACAAATGAATCCTCTAAACGTATAAATTTAATAAAAATTCGTTTCAGTCGTGAGCTGCTCCCAAGCAGACTATTCCATAGAACTTGGGAAACGAAGTGCACGAAATTCATTTCGATTTGAATTCCCATTTTCCTAAATTCTATAGCAATAACAAAGCGCTACCCATTTGTGTATTTCCTCGCGGATAAATTTATCAAACACTAGCACAAAGGTATGCCACATTATGTGTGGCTCACAATTAACATCGTTCATTATCGTTGGACCAACTTTTAGTAGTGAAAATGAAGCAAAACTACTTAAAATTATTTGTAGCAATTTCACATAGAGTGTTAGCGGCATACAGGGTATGTGTTACAAAAAAAAAAACTCTATAACACACTAATGCTGCAAACGTATAATATGTTGCATTGTAATTTAAATAAAAAAGGCTAAAACTTTAAGAAACGCTCGACTACGCCCTAACTTGCATGTAGCGAAATTTTTAAAAATAGCAATTTCTTAAAAAAGCCAACTCCACTTATACAGTGTTATATAAGGAATGTTTGTGGAATGAACTACGAAAGCCTCTATAAAATTATTAAAAGCTTTCAGTTCAATTACTTCAAACAAATCGACAATTTGGGAAAAAATTAACTTTTGCATTTCACTAAAAGAAAATAAAACTCGATTAATCGCCGACCAAACGAAGATAAAACAAAAACGTAAAAAAAAATTATTCGTTTAAATAAAAAAAATGATAATAATTGTCCGTCGAAGAATTGAGTAACCCACAATGAATCGTTTAAGATCACAAAAGTTTAAATTGAATACTAGTTTCGAGGAGGAGGCTAAAAATAACAATAATAACAGCCTACTCAATAAGATCAGCCAACGGTATTCCACACTTAGTAACAAAATTGCTAGGCGAAGTCATGCAGGACGTTCAAGGTCACCGCAGAACATCGTGTCAGGCAGTTATGATATGACTGGTTCTCTATCAGAGGATCATCGTTTGGAGATTGGGGCTCCAGTTTTAATCTCTTCAACTACTCTGGATGCTGAACTCTTTGATGTTAGTGAAGAGAGACTAAAAATGATAGGCGGTGGTGTAGCCGCCCCACGCACTGGCGCCATTGTACTTATTGAAACTCAACCACAGATAAACTCTTCATCAGGTAGTGAAAATGAAATGTTTGTTGATGCTTTAAGTACACCACCCGTAGAGGATGAAGATAAAGTGGATAATGGGGAAATGGAAAAACCGAACACTTCTCAAATTGAAGACTCCTCGAAGTCAACTCCATCATCTTTTATTATCAATGAAAGGGGGAAAACGGACTCTTCTCCTAAATCTGTAAAATCTCTGGAAACCGATTCGACTCCAGTTAATCAAATGTCAAGGTTTTATGAGTCGCCTCAAACTGGGAGAAGTAGTACAATTTTAAGCCAAAAGAATCACTCCCAATCGGCTCATAACTTGCATAAAACTCAGATAAAAGTCTATTTAAAAAACCCCTCTTCCATGGAGCATAATGGTGAAGGTCAACCATTACAAAACGAAGTGGGAATAGATGAGTTAGGATACAATTTACCGAAATTGCCAGAACTTTATGGCTTGTCAGTAGCCAATATTGCAGTTGGTGATGATTGCGAGGCTGATAAGGAAAACTCTTCGCCCTCAATGGTAGTATCGATGCAGAGTAAAAGTGAACCCAACTCTCCGATTTACCCGGAACAAAATCATCACAGTTTCTTATGCCAACAAAAAGTCTTTCAAAGTGAAGATAACATAAGTCGGAGAAGGGCCAAAACACGGAGTGTAATGTTTAGCAGTAGTACAACCATGAATTGTCGAGATTCATGCAGCAATATGTCCGGTACTATGGGCTCCAAAACCAGTATACTTAGTCAGATATCTAATTTAGAAGATTACGATTTGAAATCTGTCAGCTGTCAAAGTCTTGATCCTCAATCTTTGTTTGTATCGCTTGATGAACTAAACGAAATTACCCGCCAAATAAATGAATCTGAGGAATTCAATCAGTATATTGACTTGGAATATTGCAACCATCGCGATCAGTTGAAGCCCAGCGAAAGACGCATAACTTTATTAAAGAACAAAAATACCAGCATCATCAATTTCCATCATAATAAACAGAAAATAAAAAAATCTTGGTCGGGTGTCAAGCACTGGATTGGAGAAGAGGGCCTGAAAATAAAGGACGTTGTCCAAAGACAGCCACTTGTGCAAAAAATGGGTTCATCTAAATTAAACCTCAGTGCAGAGTGTAAAAGTTCTCCTTCTTTTACAAAGCAAAAGAATGCTTCAGAAGACGATGCGATTGAGGACCCCAACATTAATTCGTCGCTAATTCTCCACGATTGTATGACTAACACTGCTGACACAAGTACGGATAGCTATGCCAATATTACTAATGAGAGCAATGAAACAAACGATTCGTTTAAAGTGGAGGAAGAGAAGTCACCTTCAGCTAAGAGATCAAGACCAGAGGTGAGACTTTAGGAGGGAATTATATTTCAGCTTCTTGGCTTAAGAGAATGTGGCATGTTTTATTCATAAAAATTATTAACTTTTATTTATTTTATCTGTTTTTGATTTTTCAGAAACTAATTTTTCCTTGCGTTATTTTTCTTCTCATTGTAGGGACAGAACGGCTTCGAAGAATTGCGCCGTTACATTAAACAGGGTGGAGATTTCGGCAAAGAACTTATAATTATTCTGCAAGAGAGGTGACATGATTTAAATATTTTTAACTTTTTCAACTTCCCCAAAAATAACAACGCCTGTTTGATTTTCCAGGATTGATTCTGAATTAATGTATTCAAAATCTTTATCTAAAATGGCCAACAAATTAAACAAGGCTTGTCGAGAGCTCCCTGGTACTGTAGCCGAAGCGTGGCGTGGTGTGGCAACAGAGATGGAAAGTCGGAGTGATATACATCGCCAACTGTCGGCGTCTCTGGCTGAGGAAATCATTAAACCTTTAAAAACTATTGTTGACGGGCATCATAAAACAAGGAAATCGGTAACTCACTCGCTTAGCTGTTCATTTGTTTGCTTTAGAAACTGATAAATTTATTCTTATTTGAAGGTTGAGAGTAACGTAGACAAAGCCTCAAGAGCGCTGGCCGAATGGCGTGTCAGTGAAGCGAAAGGTAAGAAATCTTCACATGCTGCTGCTAGAGAAAATGAAAAGCTACAGGATGCAATGTTGGACGTAAGAATACAGAAATCGCCTTCTATAGCTTTGCTGCATCAAAGCACTAATAAACAAGCTGTTGAGAAAGAGCTCAAATCGGCTGAGAGAGATTGTGCAAAATTAGATCAGAAGCGTAAAAAGGCCGAAGAGACTGTCAAGAGAGCCGATGTTGAATACTATACACTTTGCGTAAGAGCCGAAAGAGCTCGTGTTGATTGGGAAATGTCTGTGCTGAGAGGTTCTTCAATTTTACAGAATATAGAAAACCAACGGCTTATTAACATGAAAAATTTCGTCTCGAATTACGTTCGACTCACTGCCAACATGAATCCCATATTAGAGAGCTTAATGAACCGCCTGCAGCCACAAGTGGATAACTGTAATGTCGTTAAGGATATGCAAATTGTTAAGAATATAAGACGGAATGCTGAAGGTCCAAGTGAACAATTGCTGCCCGACTTTTATTGTGAACACACTACACTGGCAATGAACCGTGAGAGACGCAAACATGCTTTAGTCAAATTGCTGCAACTGGTGAAAACAGATTTGGAGAGAGAAAGGCGTTCACGTAACGGCTTAAAACATCTCTCACAATCCTTGAATAGTCAAGAGCATCAAAATATAACAGACAAATTGTATCATGTGAATATATTGTGCTCTTAACAGCTTTTACATTTTTTTTCAACAATTTTCCGTTTTTCAGATACGTTCAATGCTTACTTATCTAGAGGGAGCACGTTTCAAACTGCATTCAGCCTTATTAGAATTGGATCATAAGCCAAGATCATCTCATCCCTTGGCACAGCATATACAGGTAAAACATATTTTGTACTTATTATTATGGTTGCTTGAAGCGCTCATTGTACAGCGACCAGTTGAATGTTTTATATGGGGCATATGTTTACTGTACGGGTTATAGGCCACTGAAAATCCCAGTGAGAGATTGATTACGTGATCCCTAAGGAATTTTATCCTATTGAATGTCGGTGCAAACCACTCCAAAAACATTTGCTCCGAGATCTCATGTAGCGATTCATAGAATTTGCATAGACCGATCTCAATATTACTGTGGTTCATTGGTGGTGTCTGCTGTCGTCCTGTGGGCAAGTAGCCAATAGTACTTGTTACGAATATAAGTAGATTCCCCCCGATATATATAGCTAGAAGATATATCAAAGAAAAGTGTTGGTTAACAAAGGAACGCATGCTCCTCTGTTAGCTAGACAGTCTAGACATTTATTGCCAATATGATCGTAATAGCCAGGCAGCCAGCATATCTTTAGTTTGTTGTGAGTACCTATTTTGTTTAGTAAAGCTGGTCATGTTTTGGTACTCTAAATCCAAATCGTGGCTGTTCTCCAAAGTAAATTTACAACAACAACTTAATTGTGGAAATAGCTCGCTATCAAATGCCAAGCGGAGATTCTTCAGAGCATGATGAAAAATTTAAATAACAAAAATGTCAATTAGCTGATTATTTTCGTTATATAGATCGTTTTTTGTGTACTCTTATATATTAAATATAATATTATATTTGGACGCCTCTATTGATAAAAACATTTCGTAGATCATCCAATGAGTATAATAAAACCATTTTCAATTAGACGCATGAAGTTTTAAAAACGAAAGGAAAATCCCCAGAGCTTTTTGAAGAGCACTTTTATGTAGGTTAATGCAATGAGGCACTTACTTAGCTACCATATGCTACCAAACTTGGGGCTAAGAGGCAAACATTTAATCGACGCCTTAGTCCATTTGGTGCTTCAGAACAAATAAAACAATTGCGTATCACTATTTGATGCCAAAAACAGCCTCTGTAATTAAGAATATGCCGAGCTAGTGAAATTGGCTGTGATTCATAAGTATGCTTACACATGCTTTGAGAACACCTGTTTTTCGAATCAAGTATCCCGTTTTCCTTGTTTAAAGTATCATGATGATCAGAGAAAGTTTCGATTCTTTCCATAATTGATAAACCTCTCGTACACACCTTTTTTATAATATTGCAGTTGGTTCCAACGAATTGTGTACACTTCGTCCATTGTTCGCAACCAATATTTACCTGATACTTACCTTCTGCATTTTCGCAAAAGTCTTCACTTTTTATTTTTGTAATATGATTACAGATAACACGAGATCGCACTGGACTACAACAAAGCATACTTAAAGTTCCGCCTTGGTTAAAAAACAATGAGAAGGTGAACACCTCTAGTAACGGCGATGACAGCAGCGAGTTCGACCACGTATCACAAGCAAACACAACAACATCGACTTCGAACCTCAGCTGTTTGGATAATCAGAGCGGTATCGTGAATGACTCTGGTGAAGCCTTTAAGAAAACCTTTAGTCGCAGCAAAAGCAATATTGAAATGCTCTCGAACAAGACGCAAATATGTGTAAAGAGTATCAATACTAAGACAAAGACTCTGAATGCGGCCACAAATCTTTACGATGATAATTGCAGTGATCGAGGCCAAGCTGACGGTGGCTCAAATCAACAAGATTCTGACTTTGACGAGTTTAGCTCGCAGGACGACGATGATGAGCCTGCACGCAAGGAACACAAACAAAGTGTTGAAAAAGCTTTTGCAAATGGATCAAGTAACCTCTATCAAAATTCAAACGATATCCAACAGGAACAAATTCTAAATAATAGCAGTACAACGGTGAACAATATAAATGGAGTGGTGGTATTAGGTAGATGTAAGGCTTTATATAGTTACACTCCAAAATTATACGATGAACTTGAGTTAAGTCCCGGCGACGTAATTGAAGTTCATGCTAAACAAGACGATGGTTGGTGGCTGGGGGCTTTAAGGAACCAAGTGGGCATATTCCCAGCCACGTATGTTGAAGAAATAGCCTGAGAACAACTTAAAACGTACAGATTGGTTTACAAATTTGATTTAAGAATTTAAGATAAACTTCCATAAGAACACTGCCAAAAAGAGGGAAGCTGGAAAAGATCCAAGCAATTTAAAAGTGATTATTTGCAACAGAATTTCGAATGACATTTCCGAGTTTGCAATTACGTTGCGCACATGTTTGTAAAGAACTCTAAGTTCTTGGCAAATTTAAAAAGAAATTGATGCGCCTTAAATATAAATTTTGAGCTATTTTTTATTAATATGTATGCCCGCCTGTACACCTCTTGACTCCAAAAGCACCAAATCTAAACTATCTCATAATAACTATTATAATTCATCTAAAAACTTCATTGTTGTTGTTATTAATTTTATTATTATTATTATTATTATTATTATTATTATTATTATTATTATTATTATTATTATTATTATTAATTTACCTTTAAAGAAGAAAAATTTTAGCGACTAAATAATTGCAAGTCTCTTGCTTAAGTTTTTATGAATATTGTTATCGATCGTAATTTAATCGGATATCATTAACTTGTTTCAACCAACCAGCCACTGTAAAAAGCAATGAATAATTTTTGGAAATTTAAGAACATTTTTAGGAAGCTTTAGTTTAAGTCTTAAATAAATGTAAATAATTCTAATAAAAGTTATTTAATAAAAATACAAAAATATTCATCATCTTTTTCTGGAACAAAAACGGTTTGAGCAATTCGGGTCAATCTTTCACCATATATAATAGATTTGAAAGTTGTCTACATGGTGGTGCAACTTTGGCCTGCTTAACAACGCATTATTGCACTGCAAAATTGCAGTTTCTGGTTATAACCTTTTTATTTTGCTTACTAGTGGGTAAAAACTTGAATTTTATGCCAAATAAGCAAAAGAACGGCGTCTATAAGCCCGTAGAAGCTATCCTCTTATCAAACAAAAATTTAAATACAACATTTGTTAAAATTTATTTTATTAGTTATTTTGTTATTTTATTGAGATGAAGTTTAGTCTTCTCCTTTTATCTTTAAATTCTTAAAATTTTTTTTTGCAGTTTTTATTACAATATTTTTTTGTTGTCTCGTCTGGTAAAGAATAGCATTTCTGTATATATTTTAAGATGTCTTCCAAATATGTGTTAACTTATTTACTTTTTTATTTATTGCATATGTTTGAGTGTATTAAATAAGTTGATATAAATAATTGCAGTTTTAAAAGAACTTCTAAAATAATAATATAAAAATATGTGTAATAATTATGAAAAATAATAAAAAACTTAACAATGAATTTATTGCTAAATAAATTCATATTTAACTATAAAAATAACATAAAGTGTGCAGTAAGAGGAAGGTAATTTATTGTTAAATGATGTAAGTTAATGGAGCTGAACTGTTGCTGGTTTTCTTCTTAAACTTCATTGGATTTCTCTAAGTTTCGTAGTTTTTGATACATGTTTATATAATGAGTTTGTAGCTGCTTTTGATATTTAAGGACTTTTTCCTTCTCATCGGACCACTGGCGCTTTTCTAGTTCAAAATTGATGCGTACATCATCCAATTGTTTACGTAGCTTAGAAATTTCTTCTGCATAACTGGCCGATTCCTCAATTAATGTGTCCAATGTAGCTTCCTCCAATTTGATAGATGGTAGTTTACTGAGTGCTTTTATATTGATGGCCACATCTGGTAGATTTTGCGAGCCATAAACGAAATTTTGTATATCATTTGATATTTTGGCTAAACGTTTCTCAGCATTTAATTTATTCAACAACGCCTCCTCATGCTCTTGTTCATCGGAGATGGCGCCACCATTACTGCTACTGCTGCCATCATCCTCCATGAATGGCGGAGCAATTTTCAAACAATTCATTATCACCTCCAAATTGCAGTCATCAATGACCTTATCATTATCTTGCTTCTCGCCACTTTTATTATTTTCGATGCGTTGCTGTGTGTGTTTGCGCGTCTTGTTGCAAATGTCTGTTAAATTATCCAATTGTTGTTTCAGTCTGGTGTATTTCCCCGATGGCTCTTCGCCATATTCATGAAATATGGCCAAGTCGGACAATTCTTTTCGTAGTTTTGCCAGCTCATTGGTCAGGGCCAAAATAACCTGATCCTTGAGTATGACAATTTTATTCAGCTGTTTCAATTCGGTTTCCTTTTCCTTTTGAGTTTGAGCTTTTTGTTCTTCCACCTGCCTGTGTTGTTGAGTCATTTTATGATTTTCTTGAAGACTTTGGTAAATTTGTGTTTCAGCATTGGTATTTTCATGTTTTAAATGTACTATTGCATGTTCCTTAAGAGTTAATTCGTTCTGAAATAAAAATTTATAATTTTAAAAAAGTTATGAGATTTCATGCTTCAATTGATTTTAGACTTACATGTGCCTCTTTAAGCTGAGTTTTAACTAAAGCTAATTCTCCATTTCTCTCACACACTTTCCATTCGCTTTCCTCCAGCTGAGCCTTAAGCCTGCTGATGGTGTTTTCACTTTCTTCTAGCTGTTCCTCTACATAAGCAGAGCGATCTTTTAAATTGCGCTCCGAGTTTTTTATACTGATGTTGTTTGTTCTTCATCAAAAGAAAAATGTAAATTCAAAATTATTTAACTTTTAAAGAAATTAATTTAAATCGATTAAAACTCATTTCTGGCACACTATACATATATGTACATCATGGAAGGAAATCTACAGAAATATAAGTGCAGATCAGTGATGTAACTGTATTATAATAATCACATAAATGAATATTTTCAAATAAATTAAAAGGATTTTAATTTCAATCCAAGTCATATTGCGAATGTGAAGGATTAAATATTTGGCTCGTTTTGTGTACGCATGTGGTACACAAAACGATATAATACTTTTTAAATAAACCATACAATAGTAGTTTTCAGCAGTTTGAAGTGGGGAAAGTGTTTGCTTCGCACTTTTCTGATACATTGGACACGAAAGTTTTAGTGGATATAAATTGGTAGGGGAATTTATACTCTTAGTAGTTTTTCTCTTTGTGATTTTATTGGCATAAAACAATGTATGTCGCTGCTAAGCCAGTGTTTAGCATCCCGAGCTGCAGGCATGCAGGCTAACTGTTTATCTTATAGAATTAATATATATTTGTAGTTAATGTTTCGTATTTTAATTCTAATGTTTTCGACCTTTAGTTGCTATCGTTATCTTCATTCTTATTCTGAAAAATCGGATCACCTTTTATATAATTTTTTAATTTCAATATTTCATTAAGTTTTTGTGAGTTTCTCCAGAGGATACTTTTTAAAGTAATAAAGAAGAGGTCCATGTTTTATTTCATTACGGAAATTGGCTACTAATAATTTAGTTTTTATATTTATGTAATTAATTTATTTATTTATTCATTATTTTGTTTGGGATTCTTCTACAACCAGCAAAGAATTTGTATGGCGAACCCTAATGGAAAGACTTTGTATACCGTTAAACCAATTATTTCCATCTGGGTTCGCTATACAGATTCCTTGCTGTTTGAGGAAAAATCATAAATAATCTAATGTATTCAAGACGTCAGAGCAAGTGGATATTACAATTAGTATTTTGTGTGCCGAGAAGGAAGTGTGGGGACAAACGGAACATCGCCAGCAATCGAATAAAAAATATAAATAATACTTTACAAAGAAATTTTAAAGAGTTACAAGTTATACTCAGATGAAAATGTTCACAGACGTCAAAAAAGGGGCCACTAAGTGGTCACACATGATATGTGAGAATGATACTGCATTCCAAAGCCACGAAATAATTATCTTGCCCAGAAGAGTAAAGCGATTACAAGTTATTAAATTGAAATTAGAAAACGAAATTTTGAACTTCATCTACAAATAACGTGAGCAATGACTCACTTGTTCCAGATCATACACAAACACACATAACCGCACACATGTACACTTTGTGCCAGTTAATAGAATAATAAAAATGATTTAATACTCACTTTAGAATTTCATATTCATTTTTCAATTCAGCTAATTGTTCGCGCAACTTTTGTGTCTGTTCGCTGTAACGCAGTTTGTGCTGTTTAAATTGAAACTGTTGCATGGCCAGCATTTGTTCCATTTTTTTGATTTTTAACATAAATTCACGCTGCTGGGCCTCATAATGCAATTTTAAACGTTTCGTTTCGCTCTCCCAATACGTCTCCTTATCCTTTCAAATGTAATAAATGTTGAAAAAACAATTTAAATTTATGTACAAGAAACAAAAAGAAAGTAAATTAAGCGAATAAATTAATTTGTTAAAACAAAATTAAACCTTTTGTACTTTGAAAATTACTTTCTCATTGTGTTCCATGGTCTGCCTTAAATATGATAATTCTGAATCTCTGTCCTTTAGAGCTGCCTCCAGCTCTGATATGCCGGAATCCGAAGGTGACGGTGTCATATCGCACTGATCATTCGATGAACAATATTTGCTAGAAGTCATGCTTCCAGAGCCCATTGCAATGTTGTTGCTCATCATTGTGTTGCTGCTACAATTGCTACCATTCGATTTGCTTGAAAGAGGCAGAAATCAGAATTGAAAATCAATTTTAATTAAATTTACATTTTAACAGTCATCAGAAATAATTTATACGCGAATTGACTTCTAAACAGACACACTCTGTTAGACAGACAGACAACGAATGGCAAATAATTGTTGTAATTTAAAACAACAAATAAAACGAAAATAGCGAAATACTAAAATACTGAAATACTCACATTGTACCGCTTTGGCTATTAACATCTGAATCCGGTGTATGTCGAATTGATTCCATACTATCGTTGATCTTCAACGATCTGGAACCACGTCGACGTGCCATAAGGCTGTTGCAATAATTATTGCTTGAATAACCACCAACAAAACCTCCAATGCAACCGCTGATACCACCAACACCTGCCATACCACCGACTCCAACACCAATTCCACCGCCAATTATGCCAATGCCTATTCCTCCGCCATGCCTCAAATCGGTCGTGCCTAACGACGATAACCAAAACTCACACACATAAATAAGTATTCTCGTACTCATAAATGCATAAACTTATCAAGCTTAAACATTTAAATAGCAAAAAGTAATAAAGAAAAATATCAGAATTTGAAATTAAAAATCAGTGCTGAATGAATGATGAGTGGTTTTCGGTTCGGTTTTTATATTTCATTTTACATTGTATTATTTCTTCACTACAGGCCATTCATTCGCCATTATTAATTATCGTTTTGAGTGCACACATAAATAAATGCAAAAATGTTTATATGGTACAGTGCGCAGCAAAAGTAAACACCTCAAGATAAAATAGATAATGCCCTCTCTATGATTGTTAGCACAGACAAATTGATTTTTTCCGAGCTTATTTCAATTCATAAACTAAAGAAGAAATTAAACACTTTGGAATTATGAAAAATTTAAAACTGGTAAATTTTTCTTTTAATATAAACGAAATCGGTTTTACAATTTAATTTCTTATTATCTATTTATTCCTGTGTATTCCTGTTTGTAGTTTAAACCTGTAGAATCTTCAATGTGGTCTGGCATTTTTGTTGAAAACACTTTTGGCCCGCGCTATAACTATTCAATTGTGCATACCCAGCGAACCTTTATTCGCCAAATTTCAATATCTATTAGTTGTAAGGATATATTTTCCAAGGATATTTTTGCAAAATATTAAGTAACATAATTAGATATCAGAAGAATTTTAATTTTAATTTTAAGCCTTATAAAATATGTTTCCTACTATTCAGACTTCTGATAAGTCCTTGTCGTATGAAATTTAAATTACCCCTTATTTCTGCTTAGGATTGTAATGTATATTTTATAATTAAATTAAATAATAAAATTTTATTTTATTATTTAAAAGTAGATTGGCTGTCATGCAAATTTTACTGCCTTCTAGAGCTGATCATCAGCGAACCTTTAATTTTGTATAATAATTTTATACATACTAATTTTTATACCAATTTTAAGTATATGAAATGGGAATAGTAACAGATATGACAGTATTATATTACCTAAATAGTTTGCTTCACATGAAAGTTCAACGTTCTACATTTGTACAAAAACCCGTAGAGAAATCGGAACTCAAATGAGAATTACAAACCTAAATGCATAGTTGATGAAGAGAAAAAAGATGTACTCGCAATGCTTTCGCAATGAATTAGAAATAGAAATTTAATTACAATAATAGTTCCAACGCAAAGTATTGCAATTCCAGTTCCTCCCATAGGCGATCATATATTCCAATTTGCGCTTCTAAGTGATAATTATTAGGAAGACTTTTTTTTCTAGTAAACAGTATCGCTAATATATTCCAAAAATATTTCATTGGGACCTGAAAGTGGGCAATCAAAACTGTGCAATCTATTCCAGTTTGTAATGTAATAAAGATATTTTTTTATTCTAATGATACATTGATAAGCACGAACTGTACCATTTATGTACTACGATGGCAACGAAATACTTTTGTATATTGTATAATTATATAATGGCCGTGTGATCTAGGAATTGATATAATTCCTTTTGTTTTGTATGTTCCTCGTTACAACTGATTTGTTGTAACTATAATATTTCAGCAAGAGAGCACTACAGTATGCAATTGTTGCGTTTTTTGTATTCACGTACGTGTTAAGACAATCGATACAATTGAAGCTATAAATACCTCCCATATAATATTTTTTTATTCTTTATTTTTGGAAAATTAATATCTCAAAAAAAGGAATTTTATCAAAAATTTTTGTCATGCTTTTTTTACATATTAGTCAACCCATTAAAATTGGTCTATTTCCTGGAACATGAAACAATTTCAAACAAGAACCAAAAATTAATTTTGTAAAAAAAAAAAATATGTGACGAAAAAACCACTGGGAATAAACTTACTGCCAAACCTCATATTAGAACCTGGTGCTGCCGCTAATGAGGGTGTCGAACCGTAACGATCGCCCACGCTGTGCACTGTTGTGTGTACAGCAGAATGCGCTTGCGCAGAAGTGACATCACAGTAACGCTGAGGCAAACTGTAGTCCGGCTCAAAAGGGATCGGCTTAAAAGCTATCGGGCGTAACAGATTTGCAGTTGTTGTTGTCGGCTGCAAAATGCAAATAAATTAAATAAGAATAAATCATTATTAGATTCAACATAAATCCATACACACATGTGGCATACATAAATAACTTGTCGCACTTACATGTGCATTCGAGTATATTTAAATCTAAATTTCAAGCCATTTTGCTATTTTATTTAAATTTATTTATTTTAATTTCTTGATTTCGAATGATTTTTCAAATGAAGAAAATGTGGTCCGAGTACACGAATGTTGTGTGGAAATGGTGTAATGTAACGAGTGGCCACACCTAAAAACAATTTATGATACAACTAAAACAGACAAGTGTTTTTGTTGTGAAAGTGTAACCGCGAATTGATGTTGTAAAACGAAAAACAGAAAATGTCTTGACAAGCTATTGATGCAAGTTCGCTGTGGAAAATGATCAAAGACGTCATCGGCAGTACCGATTATCAATTATGCCGAGCCAATGTGACTTACAATATAGTTTTGTTTTTTTGTTATGTTTAATTATCATATTTCAGCGATAAAAAAATATATTCTTTCATTAATTTTAAAAGTGAAACATGTGTATTACTGGTTTTGCTATATTCGATATAAATTGGATCTATGGAAAATGTAAAGTTGAGGCTTAAAATTCCGTCAATGTGGTATTATTCGTCACATTTAACTGGAGTTTTGACTCTAAATGGCATTGGAAGGATACTTAAAATAGCACGGAGCACGGCACGACGGAGGTGCTGCTTCATAATGCTTATCTTACAGAGTGTAGGGTGTTTGCAATATAAAATGCATTTAAAATATATATAAACAAACCTGTTGTGCATGATTTTCTTCAATCGGTTGAATATATGACAAATCACATGAACTACGTTGTTGATGTTGTTGCTTGTGGTGTTGTGTTTGCTGCTGTTTCTGTTGCAGCTGATGGTGTTCTTGTTGCTGTTGATTACTGTTCTGCACTAAAACCGACTGAGAATGTAAACGTAGCTGCTGCTGTTGTTGCTGCTGCTGTTGCTGATGGTGGGCACGAATGTGATTAATATTATCATTATTATTATTATGCGCTTCAAGATTTTCCGTTATATTAAGACGTTCGTCGAGTTCCGTTATACTACTTCGACTGCCAACACTTCCGCATCCAGTTAGCAATGTCGGTGTTGCTGTAGGTGTTATAGTGTAGCACGGTTTCCTTGGCAAGTGTGTTTGCTGGTGATAAGAAGCCGCTCTTTTTTGTACTGGAGCCTGTATAGGCTGACTGAATTTCATTGTGGCCGATGTCAATGATTGCGTCATAATTGGTGGCAATGATTGCATTTGTTGTTCATTGTTGGAATTCATTATTTCGGCATTATTGGGCGAACAGTTTTTTGCACTGGATTTTGTCATCTCAAACATTTGCCTGATATTATTAAATTTATTTCGCCCTTGCTGTACAAAATCTCCCAAATTACTATGGCTACCGAATTTGTTGCGCATGCGCTTTTGCTCATTGCGTGACTTAAGAGTACCGGTGCTGGTGTTAGTGTTAGTGCTAGCAGACTGGGCTTGTGGCAAGCCCACTGTGTTTTTCGACAGCAATGAATTACCATTTTCTAACGAAGCTGATCGTGTGTGGCCACGTTTTAAGAGAGTGGGAGAGGTATGTGCTTTTAATTGAGCAGGAGAGCCATTACGTGCTGTTTTGTTTGCCGCAGTGGTCGCCATGTTGTTGGCGTTAAGAACTGATCTTTTTTAATTCTAAAAAAAGATATAATTAAATCATTTTTAAGAAAGTAAATAATATTACCAAAACGAATAATATAGGAAAATGGTTCTTTTATTTTCTGAATGAACTTTTGTCTCTCCATATTTCGTGTAATTAAATTTTCGATTACATAAGTAAAAGCCTTTTTTTCGAAACCAACTCAAGTTAATAATTGATACAATAACAGACATTATTTTTTGTGCTACACCAAACGCAAAAGAAAGTAAAACTCGATTATTCATTGTTCACACTATGCAAATTATTCAGGAAATATGCGTAAAATTTAATTTAATGAATTTGAATCTGCAAGGACATCGTATATATGTGTATAATTAAGTCTACTATAACCTTTTGAAATTTCTTATATTTTCATCGCCAGATATTTTTTTTTCTATACCAATGCAAATATTCGTAATATACGTATATATTTTTTTTCATGTTCCATATCAGAACTTTATTAATTTGAGTGTACTTTGAGAAATATATTTTAAAGAACATTCACATTTTAACATTTTTATTAACAATAATAATAAAAGCTCTAACCATATAACTTCCCAGGCATCCGACGTAACCGGAACCAAAACAGGGTATCTTCTAATGAAACACCGACACAAACCGAAGCAACGAAGCATCTACATTGTAAATTTTATATTTAAACTGAAACCACGTCTATGTTTCCATTTTTATACATTAAAAATAAGTTTCTGTCGCTGGAAGCTTCGGAATACTTTTAACAAAATCTCATTAACCGATATTAAAGAAGAGTTTAGTTAAAGAAATTAGAAAATATTTTTGCATTATACATGCCATGTTTAATTTGCCTTTTTCAAAATTTTTATAGACAACATTTTCCAGGGTCCTAAAATTTTATAACACTTTAATTAGTTCTTAATTAGCAATTCATAGAATCTTTTGCTACTGCCAATATTTATGTCAACACCTAATACACGTATAAAAGTGCTCATGAAACATTGTTCAATAAATATTTTTTTTCAGAAAATCACCAATCTATTTGATTCTTGCTACTCAATAGATGGCAACAGATCTCTACAAGGCCATTCGCTGCACTAGGTCAGTGTAATACTTGTATTGCAGTATTCCTACTTCGGATTTTTATGGCTGTTCCGTGCTTTTGATGAGGCAAGAAAATGTTCGCAGTGAACTTGTTTTGATTGCGAATTTATATTTTTATGTGACAATGATCTATTATGTACTAGTGCATCAACATGCTACACATTATCCAACACATATTCAAATGCGTCAAGACTTGCTGCACAAATAATGCTTTACTATTAATGCTTTAATAGAGAAATGAAGCAGCAAACTACTAGTACTTGCAGCACAGGATGAGTAAGCAAATATTTTCCTTATTTTTATTTTCCTTTCATTATTTTTCCACATGTGGAATTTTTAACCTACAGAAAAGTTATTCAAATGCCACAAATGGAACTCAATAAAATTTATAAAACAATTCGTATTACATATATGGATGCTGTACTGTTGAGCCACATAATTTTATGGTCGGTCTTAAGGTTTTGGAAAAAATATTTCAAATTGGAATGAAGCAAATAAGTGGGAATAATATTGCGGTTTATTAAAAAGTTTGACATCTTCGAGGCCATAGTTTTAAATTATACTTTTTAAGCACAATTTGTTTAAAAATTGACGTGACCCCAGCAATTTCCTTTCGGTTTAAGAGAACAAATCCAACTGCAGCCGAAAACAATCAAACTAGAAGTATTTTGTTTGTTGCTCATTAACAAATAGTGTTTTGTATGTACGCAAAGTGAGTTTACATATTTCCGGATGGTGTTATTCGTACCATTTGCATTATTTTTTTTGGTTTTTAATTAAAAAATTTACCAATTTTATCATATTTACAAATACCTATTATAGGAAAAAGAATGGAAAATGTTTATACAATCCGGATCTAAATCAGTTCATTCAGAAATCAGTTCAAAATTTATTTGAAAAATTTTAATAAAAAATATTTAAAGAGCAGCAGTTTAATTTTTGCAACCACAACACAAGAAAAGGCAGAAGGCTTTTTTTAATCAGACAATCATCTGCAACATCATAATGAAGATTGAAGTCAACATCATTATCGTGCTTAGAGACACATGCCGAATGCTATTTACAGAGTGGCACACTTTTTGTTTAGACTTTGATGGTTATCCGTTAGATGGTTAGACGGCCACTATGTAGTAGACACATATGTACGTACCACTGTTGCCAATTTGGCGAACTTATGAACATTTTAGAGTAGTAGAGCTGATCAGTTTTAAAGTATTTTGTTTAAAAAAGTAATTTTTGTTTAAATATTTTACTTTTATACATTTAAATTTTTTATCTTTAATTTTGTTTTTTTAATATCAATTCCAAAACACAACAGCGGCTAAGTTACTCATACGTTTTTATTGTAAAAATGTAGTGATGACATACTTTTTTGCACCACTAATCTCAAAGCAATAGGAAATGGATACACAGATCGAAGCTGCAAGTTTAGTTCATTACAGATGCAAACTGGAACTTCTTCATACTTTTTCTCGTCATGTGAATCGATTCAGAAAATTAATAAAATACTAAAATCAACACACTGCCAATATAGATAAATATACATGTATGAACATAATTTAAATTTTCAAATACTTTTACCAGCATATCGTCATGTGAAATGAAAAATAACGTGAAATGATTTTGCAACATTTTTGCGTAGAGGTAGGGATTAAACAGTAAACTCGCGAAAACGTGAAACCTTTTCATTTTAGAATGGCTTTCTAAGTGTTTTTCGTTTTATTTTTATACTTTAAAGTTCCAATTGCCCTAGAATTCCAAAAATTAAAAAAAAATAAAATAATTAATTTTTTTTTTATTAAATTTCTTTCCTTTTTGGCTAATTATTTTAAATTTTTGTATATTTTTAATGTGCCACTCGCACATGTGTTTAGCTTATAAGGCCTAACTTCCTTTTGCCAATAAAACTAAATTTTATTGCAAATTTATCCCTACGTTTCGTGGATTTTTGTCCACTTCATCAGGGGATTATCTAATTTATTAGAAACAAAAATTAAGAAAAGGTTTTACAATATTTGTTATTATATTTTTTAACTTACTAACTTACTAACCGTCTGATAGACCAACTGCAAACGCAAGTCCTCTCTGGACTTGCATTACAAAAAATGTATTACAAAGCGGCTTAGCCGTTTCGAAGTTCAATTTGGTGTGCATGCAGAGAACAATTATTTTTACAAGGATATTAGTTTTTTGTGCGGTTTTATTTCAAATTGCCGTTTTTGTTAAATATGGTAACACTGCCTCATAAATATGCAACCATGTACTGGTTCGTTATAGAATCTGTGTTTTTGTTTGGTTTTTGAATTATTGGCCGCTTTTCAAGTTGATCGCAAATGAATTTGATTTTTATATTTGTGGCGCATTATTGTCGTTTACACCATAAGAAACGCGACCGCATTCGCAGCCGTCACTACATTGGACAGCAGCTAACTTTTCCTACTATTTAACATTTTTTTCCATTCCTTTCATGTTTAATTATTTATGCATTTCTCAATGGAGGATGGACGATTATCTCTTTAGTGTGTTAGTTGGTAACCAGTTCTTTTCTTGGCATCCGCTCGATGCCTGTGGAATTTTTGTCTATTTGAAGATGCAATATGCGTAAAATTACTATCGTTTGGAAAATTTTGACCGCCCAGTAGTAATGCGGTTGCCGCACACATTAACGCACACAGAGAAGAAGGCTAAAAAATGGTACCACTTATATGAGTACTACCATGTGAAGAAGCAAACATGTTCCAATAAATAATCAAATTTATGGCCATCAATGGGGTAACAAGGCCATAGAAAATTATTTTGAATATTAATTAGATGAGGCAGTTGGTTGCCGCTGCGCGTATGCCATTGACTACAACAAATTAACTCTAATGGGGCGACGCTGTAGATACTCGCACGAAGCTTCGCATATAGTGTTACCAAAAATGTAATGCCATGTTGTTCATTTTCAAATCCATTCCACATCCATACATGCATTTAAAAATCTGTCTTTATGTGCTCGCATCTATGACAATAACACATAAAATTATTTGGTTGGACATTCAAGCAAGATTTTCAACCGGTTAAGGGCTAAAGCATACAAAATAACATCATCTGCCTGCCTCTAGTGTAATATAATTAGCTTTTGATTTCGATATCTCGAACATGTGCGCTTATAAATGCAACATTGTAAAAGCTGTGGTAGGGATAATTTAATTAGCGAATGTGACTTTAGAATTCGATAAATAAAATATGCATATTATAAGCAAACAAAACTGTGTACGATGTTTTAATTATTTTCAGTCTGCTAAAAAAGCGCATAAATATATTTACGCATAGAGTTATATGTAAAAATATGATAAAAGCAGATCTTCCCAAAAACATATGCATTCTTTTTTATAATTATAACTTTGGAATTGTTTTCACACTTTAATTTTACAAAATGCAATTGACAGTACACAAGGTAACAGAGTTGTTTATAAATGATCAATCCTCATTAATAAAATTAATTGTGTTTGATTTTAAGGCTTTTTTATGTTTCAAACAAAACGAAATGGAAGTTATTAACTAAAGTTGGAAGTAAAACTTTTATTTGGCAAAATTGCAAAATATACTCAAACAACATAAATCGAAAAAAATTTTAGATGTCGGTTCAAAGATAACTGTAGCGAATGAGCATCTGACGAATGTTGAAGATTCCTTTGCAAACAAATGACTAAATTTACATTTTAAATTAATTCGAGGTAAAGCAATACGTAAAGAAATTTGGAATTACTTTTATTCGGTAGTATTTAGTGCATTTTAAAAAAAAGGTATTTATTTATTTAATATTTTATATTTATTTACTTATTTGTTTATATAAACATAAGGCGAATAGTTAATTATAAGCTTATATGCTAGAAAAAGAGCTATAACATCTATGGTCTTATGCTCGTGCAGTTAAACATAAATGGTAAAACTAATTTAATTTATTTAATATTAAACGATAAGGTTGGCACACTTTGAGGAACTCCAATAATAAAAGTTATGTCAAGATTTTTTAAAATTTTTTCCCTTTGAATTTTGATATTTTCGAATATTAGAAAATTTAACTAATCTATTTCTGTAATTGAATCTATATCTATAATTCAATTTCGAATATTTCCTAATCTAACTCTAGTCAATACAACTTGGTCGCGTCTATTAAAATTGTTTTCTTTTTTATCTTAAACATGTTGATTAATCTAATTTTATTTGGATTTACTTCTAAACTACTTTGTTATCTGTGTCTAAATAGATAATTTAATTAAAAAATTATATTCAACGACTCCCAGTCACATGAAAAAGTATTCTTGCGAACGAAATAGATAACTGTGTAGGATAGTGAAACATGGCCATAAGTAGGATAAAATCATGTCAGAATTTCGAGTGAATGAATCAATCATACCAGTTATGAATAGTGGCTTTAAACAAAACTGATGAAGAAATGTCCTTAATCCCAAGAAAAGCTGATGTGGTACCTTTCCTATTTTAAAAATCGCATCAAAATGGCGTTGCTGGTGTCATACTATTATACAAAAATTATGCAAGGAATTCTTTCTTTGACGATTGAACTAAATGCAACTCTAATCGCATGAAAATTGTCATATTATGAAACTTTTCTTAAGATTTTTCTTCCCAAAAAAAAGTGACATCGTGTATCGGGGCTTTTAAGAGAATCTTATCAAAACGGTGTTGTAGGTACACAACACAAATAATTAGATAGACACAAATTAAATAGAATAAATAAATGAATGAATAAACAAAAGGTTTTCCTGGACGCTTTAAAGTCTTCGATGTATGAAAGTTTTTATAAAATTTTACAAATCGTAAGGGATGCAATAAAAATTGCTCATACTATCACACTTCACCAGCAGAGATGTAACTTTTGAAAAGTAGTGGGATTGCGGCCTTTATTAATACATAATTATATATTGTTTGATTATAATTAAGTTATTTTCCAGCTATCAAACACAGGATCATCCGCCCTTTTACCGGTGCAATATTTTTGTGTTGGAAAAAATAAAGCTAAAGCTGCAATATTGTTGTTTTGTTGTTGCCTTAAAGGTGTACACTTTTCTTATTATTACTCTACTTAAATTTATATATTACTGTGGTGTTCTGTAAAATCAGGTCAAAAACCCCACTTACCGCTTTGCTAGATTGCCATCATGTAATTAATTAAATTTGCATACAAAGAGGAATTTTCTTAAGCGATTCCACAAAAAAATTTTCTTTTCTTAAAAACTAATTTTCGAAACGCTTCGTGCCAGAAGCAATAAAATAGTTTGTGTATTTGCTTTGTATTTGGAAGAAAAAATATTAAAATCTATTTTATGCGCCAATGTTATGATTAAGTAATTTATTTCGATGTGGAAAAATAATAACAAAGTTTTCAAAGCGGTTTTGAAAACTAAAAATAAATGAGAAAAATTTAACAATAAACACAATTCTCGAAATCGAAAATATACTCGTAGTTGTATAACAAAACATTTTGTTGGAAAGATATTAAAAACAAAAACGAATCTTTTCGTATCAACTTCTCTTTGAAGTAGCACGTTTCTAAGCAAGAACGTTATAAACCGTTTATGAAAATGAGTCCGTATAAAATTAGTTATAGAAAGCATTTTGAGAGTGAATAAAACCAAAAATTAACATCAAAATGGTTAACCGAAACAATAGATATTTCGCTCTTTCTGAGGTGCCGTCCAGCTCCGATTTGATATGGCCAGTCTCTAAATAAAGACTGTCCCAGTCTAAGCAGAATTTCATACAAGCCACGATTATTCTAAGCAAACCCCAAACGGTTAAATGACCCATTTCAAAAATTTATAAATTATAATTTCTTTGATAAAATTAAAACAACTTCACTTAACAATCATTCAATAGTAAATGGAGTGGAATAAAATAAATTTAAATTTAATCACAGTCTTTGAATTTCGGGATGCCCGTATTAAATAACCGGATATAAAACAATTGTTATTCATTGATTTAATGCTCTCACACTGCTTAATGCCAATTCTCTTACAATAAACAAAAGTTCAAGTTTAACACAACAATAGTCAGGTTGGTTATTAGTTTTATTTCTAGATCGCGCTGGCGATAACTGAAAATAAAAACGAAAAAAGCGTATAAATGAAATGAGTAAAAGAAACAATAATGGTTTTCTTTTATAGCCTTTTTGTTATTGCTACATTATACATATAATGCCGTTCCCTGTAATTATGACCGCTCCTTTGTAGAGCAAAGACCAGACCACAAAAATTTAAGAAAGAGATGAATTTTTTCTAACTGGCATTTTTTATTTTATTGAGTAATGAGTTAATATACCCTTTACATAACTTTACTTTGTAATGAGACTTGTACATATTTGTATTGCATTAAATACACATTAGCATCAACTTAGCACGATTACGTAACAATACGGAAAAAGAGATGTTTGCCATCGGTTACAAGTAAAATCCTCTTGTATCTTCTTTAGTTGATCTCTTCAAATCAAATTCAATATTAAAATTTATATTTACAAAAATGCAATTGTTCTAATTGTAATTTTTCATTTCAAATCTCCATGCACAAGTAGCCAAAATATTTGATCCGAACAGAACGATTGGCTTTGAATTTTTATAAGGAAAGACCTTGACCTGGAAAGAATTAGAAGAACTTAGTACGTATGTCATTTTGAAACTTCCTGAGTTACGAATATTCGATTTTCGCATTTTTTTTCTGTTATATTTGGTACACATGTCTGCTATATATGTTGGCAATATCAGCGATTTTGGATTGTCAGTTTGTATTTGACAAATACAAAGGTTAGTCGTGTTTTGAATTGCTCTTTGATTTTTTACTAAATTTTGAGTAAAAACAACGTTGCAACAGGAGCTGCAAAGTTTATAACTGGTGACGAATGGCTGTATGGCTATGACATTGAAACCAAAGCCTAATCAAGGACACGCTATAGGACAGACGAAACAGAATGCATCCTGACATCGTGGCCAAACATTTATATAGTTTTCAGACAACTAAGATCAGAGCAAAGTGGTGACACAAGCCTATATCAACTAATATAAGCCTTTTGGTGTTTGAGTTTTATGCCCATTCAGTGCTGCCAACAAAGGTTGCACTTACCATTTTACTCAATTTGTGAGAAACTTTAAAATAAAACACCAATTTATAAATTGAATACTTTGTATGGGAATAGAGATTGCGCAATTTGGCAATCAAGATTATCTATTAATTATAGTTTACTGCGACCGCAATTGTGAATGCAAATGTATTTACGTCTCCTAATCATTCAATATTTTAAATATTTGTCTACAGTTCTTATAGCTTTCACTCTTATGTTAATACGACTTTTATTACGCTAATAAATTTCTTTTATAAAGTTTCTAACGAAATAGAGAAATGTTAATATTTATTTTTGCTTGACAAGAATCTATTAGATATTTTTTGCCAACGTATATTTAGAAGAAAAAACTATAAAATAATTACAAGTTGTCAAGTTTTAATATTTTAAGATTTGTTAATTTATATGAGCAGTCGCCGATATCTAGTAGAATATACACACTTACACATAGACAGATTTTAAGACTTGTCAGGCAGATACGAAGAAGGCTTTCAGCAGATATTATAAATATTTGAATGAGTGTTGGAGTTAAAGTAAAAACTTTGAATAAAAATGCCAGAAGTATGTGGTAAATTCGGTTTTGTCTTGATTTTTTATTTTAGCAGAAACTGGAAAATTAAGTGAAAGCTTAGGAAATTTGTGGCAATGTTGTTACAAATGTGATGAAAATTATTGATTCGCTAATGCATTATTTCATAAAAAATTTCTAGTGAAATTTAGTGAAACTTTTTTCTCACCACTTTCAACAGCTCAATTAAAACGTTTGCATTTCTGTCTTCTTTTTCTAATTAAATTTTATTATAATGGATGCAATTATTTAGCATCATGAAATGCTATTTACAACTTAAAAACCGTTATCATTAGCATACGAGTATATCCAGTAGTGAATAGTTTTATTAAAGAGAAAACATTTAATTAATAAAATCGCGTTTTGATCTTTAAATAAGAAAATGTCTCTAAATAAGACGCAATTAATAAATAACAAACATATGCTGGCCAGGAAGAAAATTAATAGATTTATTATAATAAAAAAATTGAAAGTCAGTTTTAATATATTTCTTTCTTTAAAAAATTTTTACATGCACTATTTTCTCTAAAAAAAAGCAATTAATTAATTAATATTGGAAAATTGAGAATTTTTTCTTGCGAAATATCTATTCGCTGCGATGATGCCTTTTTCTCACTCGAGAGTTGTAAAAGAGGAGTCATTTAAATACGAAATCCGAAATAATAAAAAAATTCATAATTAATATGTATTTTATTGCCATAGACGCAAATAACACATTTGAAAACAACGCAGTCGTCCGTCTGCTTTTTATGGCGGGTCTTTACTAAAGACAATAAACAAATAAAAGGCTTAAGACACAAACATATTTATAATGCTGCAAATAAAAGATTTAAGAAACCAACGTGTTTACTTTTATGCAATTTTGCTGCTGAATGCATTTTCAAATTTCGCCTTATAAAGAAGCCAATAAAATTAATTTAAAGCGGCAAAAAGAATAACACAAAGAAAGAAAAAAAAAAAATTAGCAACCACTTAAACGCTTGTCATCTTAAATAATTTAATTTCAAAGCGTACACGTATTACGCAACTCACTATCTTACGTGATTAGATAACACGAATGGTATTTATTTATGCTTCTCAATAGGAATTTCATTTATTTTTATTTTATTTTATTGCTACAATTACCTCTGCGCTCTTTACAACAGAAATAAATGAAAAGGAAACGGAATCTATTAAAATTGAACATGGCACAAGCATAAACAAACGAATGTTTTGTATTACTTTGGAAATAAATCATAATAATAAGGAAATATAACAAAAATGAAGAAAACAAATAATTACATAATTAATTATTTTGTACTATAAATTTATTATAGAGAGCAAAAAATGTGAGCATAAATGAAACGATGGAAAAATACGAAAATTCGTTTAAAGCGTGTTCAGATATAAATTTTAATTAAGTCATTTAAATGTTGGCAAACCCAAACAAAGAACATTAACTTTTTTACTGCTTTCAATACTATAATTTTCTCTATCATTCAGTGCCATCAGGAACTATTTTGTTTTTGATCACTGAGCTCTAGATTCGGAGCAGATATCTATAGTTTTGGCCTTTTTGAATTTGTATAAAAATACAGAAAAACTAAACGGGAGTGATTACAATAATATCAAAGTACTTCCTGTTTAACAAATTGAACGTGTTACAATTACGCATTTGATTTGAATGTTTTAAATTGCATTCCGAAATAAGAAAGCATAAAAATCATATCAAGTGGATCATATCAAAATTTGCATCATTACCTCACGTGCATAAACTTAACAACAATTTCTCAGAATGCTGTAAACAGTGATGGCATAAATTATGTGTCTGCTAAGATTACAGTCGTAACTCTCGTTAATTTCGTGAACATTTTTCTATGAATATAAAATGTCTACAACCCAGAGCCAATGTGGAAGAGGTGAAATAAAATCATTTGTTAATATAATAGTTAATATATTTCATATATTTATTTGCTCTCTCACAGTTGTGGACATTGGTTGCCTGATAATGTATTTTAGCACCAACTACACAATTGACTAAATAATTTTTTGGTATTTTAATTTTTTCACTATTTGTGCTCAACTTAACTTATTACTTAAATATATATATTTTTTGTACCATTTCAGACTTAACCAAAAGTAAGAAATATAAAAATCAGTTCGGTGAAACCTTTTCTGTATAAACGCAAAAATATTTTAAGATAAATTTTTATAGCGTTAGTAACTATTTTAATTTAAAACTTTTTTCTTTATTTTTTAATAAAAGGTTAAACATTTTTTAAGTTCCATTTCTTTAATAAAAGCACATTTTTACAGCCTCTTTAATTCCATCAAAAGAATTTTTTTTTATCTCAAATGTATTATAATATAACTTTTCTGTACTGAATTACGTAAATTGCTCTAAAAATTCATACAGACTTTTTGTGAGACCCATGTTTTTGTTATGCGGATTAAAAAAAAATATATTAAATATTGGGCCAAAATCGAAACACTAATTAACAATTAAATGCATTATTATTTTTAAATTTTTATATTTAATTATGTTGAACTTTCAAACACCAGACAAGCCACTCACCAAGCATAATGCGTTAAATGGAACACATGAACTCGTTTTACCATACAAAACTCCACGTTATTAGTTTTTATTTATTTTTAAAAATTTTCAAACAAATAAATTTTGAATAAATCTATTTTTATATCTACAACTAAATATAAATACAATTTATAACAGTGATGTGTTCATTCTATTTGTCTAAATCTATTAAGACTATTTATATTTCAAATTGGACACATGGCCGCAAAACTAGTTATTTGGAAAAGCTCAAATTAAATAAAGAAAATAATATAATAAAAAAACATACAAATAGCCGGCAGTATTGAAATAAGAAAATATCAAACTGCCCACACACAAGCGATACACCACATGTGCGATCACACACAAGCCTCGTCGTATCACTAACAGAGAGATACAAAATCATCAACAAGCAAAGTTTAGTCACCATCTAAACGCTCACACAATCAACCAAAGCTCAAAAGCTTATAAACTTATAAAGTACGGATAAGAGCGTGGGAAAATAAATGTGAAGACGAGAGCCGAGTACATCGTATTTTAAAACAAAACCATGTTAGCTATAATCGCACTGTGTTTCTGTCTTCCACTTTTGTGCCCATGAAAATTTGCCAAGAAGACTTTGTGATGCTCCGATGATGGCTTTGCTTCGAGTAGTAGTTGGTAGATGTAAAAAATTCACAATGAAAATTAGTTTCGTTTTATTTTTTGCCATAGAATCGTCGAGGATTACTTAAGTTAGGAATTCAGCACTGACTGTTTTTTACAGATATTGTGAAAAGTTCAAATGAACTAAAACATTTTATAGCTGATGGCCATGAATGTGGAAAAACAAAATTATTAAAGGCCCAGCATACTAATCAAGAACAGCAATAATTTTTGCCATTGAATAAATAAAACGCGATAAAGTATAAGCAGAGCATGAAGGGAAGGTATACCAATTCGCTTAGACAGAATGCATTCTCAGAATTTGTACAATCTTCATTATGCAAACAGCAACGTCTACCAGCAACATTTGTAAAACTTTACTACAAATACCAAAATAAATGCCCGGTTTTGCTCGATAAAAATTGGCGCACTTAAGAAAATTAGTTTTCATTTTAAAGTCGACTTCCAAATGCTGGAGTTCAAGGAAAAACTTTTGTAAGCGTAAATAAGCAGAATTCAGTTGTTCTTAATTGCATATTTTTAATATATTTTAATTATGAGTATTTAATATCTATCGCATGATTACCTCCTGTGAGCCATTACTATATCCTGAAGCTCACAAATAAATGTATTGAGTCAACATAAATGGCGAATGTCTTACTTACAATAATTAATAGAAAATTATCAGTTGGAGTTTAATCACATTTCAGTTAAAATAGCTACTTAAAATCAAATTTCTCACAAATGCATTCTTAAATATTTCTTCATGGTGTAACCGAGCTGAAGTGTCTTTCCTCCCGCCAGCTTAATAACAGACACCATTTATAAGCATATTCACCTCTTTCTTAACTCCTAAAAAAAAAAAACATACTCATATTTTGCTTTAATAAATGTTTGTTTGTGGGTTATATATCATCATAAAGAAGAATTTATAAAATAATTTAAGCTCCACGAATAACATTATTTAAAATCCGTGCAAATATTTGGTTTTAAGTCATAAAGAAAGTTCAAAATATTTAAAGACTGGCCGCTTTAAGCTGTAATTCGAAAAGCACAACATGGTTTTCTATGCAGACAGCGGATGTAGGAATTTAAATGGAAATGAATCATACGTTTATTTACTTCCTACAGAACAATAAGAGTGAATTTGTTCGTGTTAAATGTCACTGGTTTGCACAGAGAACAGCGCATGCATATACAATGTGGTGTGAAATTTTTTAATAAAAAATGAAAATATATTTTTTAAATTTGAGCATATTTTCTAGCCAAAATTATATTTAATCAAAACAAATATTTGTAAGTAATAAAAAAAATTTCTTATAAATGTTTAAGGAAATAGCTTAAGACCCCTTTTAGACGCGCAAAAATTACATGCATAGTTAGCTCCCACATCTTGATTACCGAATTTTCAGAGCGAGCCACATGAGTTCAAATTTTGATTAAATTTGTATCAAGTTAAAACAATGGAACTTGAATGTAATAAAAATTGTATGAAGTAAGTAGTGAAAATAATTGTAGCGAAATGCTGTACACATGCCCGTGAATTGAATGCTTAAGAGTTCGAATCTCAGTTCATTAAAAAGACGAAAAGTTTTGCAGTAAATTGATTTAGAATTTAATGAAAATAGTAAAAATCAGTATTGTATAATAATGCCCATGCAACAAAATGGACTACAGTTTGGAAAATTTTTTTTAATTTTTTGACAAATCGAAGATTGAAAGTAGTTAAAAACCACCTTATGCAAAGAAACTAAAGCAAATTCTGAAATTATTTTTCATTTTAGTAGCGTTTAGAAAACCATTTTAGTGCAGCATGACAAAATATTTACTTACATTTTTTTCGTAAATTTGCAATTAGTGGGGAGAAAATACATTTTTGTAAGAAATTTACAAAATTAAGAACATTTGTGTGTATGCTTAGATGCGCATGTATGAGTAGACACTTGCGCAACATGCAGTTTGCCTATAATTATAATCAAATCAATTTCTATATTAATTATTTTTATTCATATAAATTAGTATGAACCAGGAATGAGATAATCGTTTTCATTCAGCTTGTAATGAATAAATAATTAAAAATTGGCTCATTGCTAAACGAGAACGAGGTCAACATTTCTTATACAACCAATTAATCATTATGTTTTTGTTAATTAATTATTTTGTAAATTTAAGTTTTTGCCGTGTTAAATGACGGAAGATAATTAATAATTATAAAAAAATGTAATACTTAAACTCATGATAATAAAAATAATAAAGCCGATTAGCAAAAACAAATTAGCAAATAACATTTTATTGAAGCAGCCCTTCTTAATAAGAAAAATTTGTCATAGAAATATATTACACTGTTAAATGTCATTTAAGGAATTTAAAAAGTAAAAATCAGCAACATTCTTCATTTATCATATGTGACGACAGCATTCCAGTGGCAATATGAAACATTTTAGCTACAATAATACCGAATATTTCCTATTGTCCTCCTAATATTAAGCGTTAAAAGTAAATAAATTTTAAATATTCGGAAAAAAGTAAATCTATATCTGCATCAAAATCGTCATAGTAAGAATGTTAATGCTACGTTGTGTAAGATAGTAAACTACTAGTCGCGTTCACACTATAAAACACCAAGCCAGTAACTGTCACACCATCAAATGCCGCCTGAAACTGTCATGTTGTTTACCCGGTATAACTTTTTTAACATTTTTCTATTAACTTTTGGCAGCAAAATAATGTTTTCTTTTATTAATAAATTGGGAATAAATTTAAAACTCATTGAGTTGTGACACTATTGCAGCAAAGGTTCGATCTAACTGAATATAAAATTTTATCAATGACACTGACAAATTGTTACGTATCCTCTTCTTGCGGTACTGGGCTGGGGTATACTTTGAAGTTCCGTTTTCTGTGTCTGGCGTCCAATTATTAGCGATAACAATATTTATTTAAATACAGAAGCGATATTAATTTACTTATTTCATTCAGCTACACTTTCCAATAGCTAAAGAAAAATCCACAAAAAAATGGTGATATTTTTCTTTTTATTAATTGATCTATGTTTTATTAAAACACAGCCGTTTCTCCATTTGCATTTTTAAACATCCAAACCATTTACTTTTCCAATTTTGTTAAAGTGGCATTTTTCATTATTGTTATTGTTTATTTGAAACCTGATTACGATTCTTTTGAATGTAATTATTTACTACAGTTGATAAAAAGAATATAAATGAAAAAGAAATATTCTTAACATAGCAGTTTGTCTGTTTATTTACTTCCGCTTTTTGTTTATTATTTTTTGGCAATTTTGTCTCCTCTGTTCTTGAAAAATTATTTATTCATATACGAAAAGCATGAAAGAAAAAATCTCAATGGCTTTAAAGTAGTTTTTAAATCATTCTATAGAACTCGTTTATTTTACTACTCGCTAAATTGCACAATGACGAATAAAAAAAATAAAAAAATTTTGAATAGACGTTTTGAATATTGATTTTTCTCAGAAATTAAAAGAGTGAAGCATATAAGCTGGGGATTTGTCTTAAAAACTCCAGCGAAATTGGAGGCATTGGAACACGCAATATTTTTTGATTTTTGAATTTTTGATTACTTTGAGAGTTTAAGCTATTTCACACATAAGACTGGGGAAAGCCAGTCATGGTTTCCTTGAGTAACGCTCATTCAAACTATGTAATATTAGTGGGCTGCATTGGAAAGATACTATTTGCTTGATGTTTGCTTTGGGGACGCTGTTATCAGCGGCTCGCAGATTTGTAACACGTAACACGATCATGCCCTCAAACTTGACACCAAAGGCCGTTTATGTCTAGATACTCCAGTTCAGACCAAGAGAAGTCATCAATTATTGATATGGAGCGTACCAGTATTTGAAGATAGACCTCATCTAGTTTTTTATTTAAATATTTGTTTAAATTAATAAAAGGATCTCCTCAAAAATATTTTCTGTTTTCCAAAGGAAGAATTACCCAAATACAACAGAAATATTTGCTGTCCACATATTAAGGATTATTGCCTATAGCTTCAGGATGCTAGCACATCCTCACGATTGCTATTCACATGCGACAATTGCCCAAATTTTCCTGCTGTAAGTATTTTTCTTATTTCACTACAAAATATTTACATTATTCTCCAAATGGTTTTATTCTTTAAATGGTTTTTATGGAAATTGTAAAACTTACAATTCGTTTCACTTAAAACCGATAATTTATTTTCGTATTCTCGACTGGAAAATAAAAATGTTATTGAAGTGTGTAAATGACCACTTGTTGCCACAACTTGCATGATCTGTCAATCTCATTTAAGCTAACAATCGCTGTTTCATCAACATATTGATTTATTAATACAATTCAACTATAAAAATCGTTAATTGCAAACGATGTATCTGTGTTGCATACGATGAACATATGCATTCTTAATTTATGATGTTTTTCGTGAATCTATTCAAAATTTGTCATAAAACTGCAAATACTAAGAAATATACAAGAACAGTAATAAAAATAAAATTAAATTTTAATGTAAAACATTCTTTTGAATGAAAATAACATGCAACTGGTTTTAGGCAGCTGCTTTTTATTACATTTTTTGTTTCAACATTTTCTTTTTTTTTTCTTTTTTTTATTGTTAAAATACTTTTTTTATACATTTTTCAATGAATGGCCGGAATGGTCAGAATGGTCAAAAATATATTTTGGTATCTACACGGACAGTTGTAGCTGAAGTTAATGCAGAGATATTGTTGTTGCTGTTGGAGTGGCGTTAGTAATTCCATCGCAGTTTTAACCTCAAAATCAGCTGGCCTGAAAACATCTAAGCAAAACTAGTTCTTAGGCAAAAAAAAAATCAATTAAAGAAACAAAAAATTGTTTGGAATAGAAATAAGTAGCCAAAAAGCATCATGAAATGATTCAGAGGAAAATCTTTCATACGCCCTGACAGATTAAAAAGATAATTTATGGACCATTAACCGACATACGAGTACTTTCATATATAATTTAAATACAACATATAAAAATTTTATTATTTTTAATGTCTGCCTTATTTACATACTTTTTTTCATTACTTCTGGTTTTTAATGACCATTTCAAGATTTCCACAAATTTAAAAAGAATTTTATTTGAATTTTTGGTTTCTTTTAATTACAATAAAATTAATAAGGCTTTACTAAGAAATTGTTAAAACTACGCATGCGTTAATAAATAATTAGGAAAAAGTTATGCATGCAGTTGCAAATCTAAAAAAATTACACTTTAAAATTTCTTTTCAAATGAAGAGACCAAAACTAAAAGAATTAATAATAATAATAATAATAATAATAATAATAATAATAATAATAATAATAAAACAATAACAAGTTAAAATTTACTGAATTTTAAAATTCTTTTTAAATTTGTGGAAATCTTGAATCGGTCATTAAAAAATAGAAGTAATGAAAAGAAAAAGTATGTAAATAAAATGTTTATATGTTGTATTTAAATTATATATGAAAGTACTCGTATGTCGGTTAATGGTCCATAAATTATGTTTTTAAAATTTGTATAGAATGAAAAAAATTACACAAAAAAAAAAATTAATACGAAAATGCCGAGTGAGTGAATAAAATATTTTAAAACATTTTCAAAGTATTTTTTGCTATACAATTTTCTTTACTACAAAATCTCTTTTTTCTACAAACATTTTATTTAAGAAATTTAGAAAGATAACTATTACTTGTACGATGCAGTATTTTATTTACATCAATAATAATGAATCAATTTAAGATCGTAAATGTTTTCTTTGCTGATTTCCGTACTTATAAATGACTTGTCATTAATAAAACAAATTCCCACACAAAATCAATAAATAATATTAATTTTATAGACTGGTTAAACCATTTCCTTTGCTAACCATTTTAAAAATAGTAGTTCCATTTTATCAATATTTCCTATTTCTCTGAAATGAATTGAGCGAAATATTAAAAAAGAAAATTTTGAGTTTCTTTTAAATGGCAGCCAATGTAGGAATTTCCCATTTAAAGAAAAACGTCGTTCCAATTGATTGGTTCCAATTTAATATAAATTGCCAACATTGAAATCAATGGAGAAAAATTTTTATTTCAGGCAATTTGTTAAAAAAAAAGTAAAAAAAAAGTAATTCTTCCTCTGCCTGCTGCAGAGAAAATATCCGGTAAGCAATCGTAGAAAATGCAAATTACAAACAAATTGTCAATACAACGTCAGCTGGCAACATTCTGAATTGAAATGCAACAGCAAAGTATCAACAGCAGCAACAGCAACAAAAGAAACGCAATGAAACAAACTGTTATTGGTACAATTTTCATTATTGATTGCATGAAGGCATTCACGACAGCAACACCATATGGGAGGTGCGGTAATCATACAATGTAATGAGGTCTCATGTTGTTGCTTGAGAAATTTAATGAATATGTGTGCCGAGCAATTAAAGTGAATTACTTGCCAGTCGTTGGTGCCACATAATATATTGCTAATTCATATACACGCAGATGTTAACGTGTCTGCAAAAATCAATAGTACGATGGTATTTTTCAAAATATTTTTCTCGTATTTTTCATAGTAAAAACCCGCTAAAATGATTGTTACAAACACAAGCAAGCTCAATGAAATGAAATCAATTAAATTTACATCGAAAACTTTAAGGAAAAAGACATGATATAAACAACAGCAGTTATGAAGTACTAACGAGACGATCGTCAACGATTTTGCAACCATCCTACAGTCAGTAAAAATATTTCTGAACACAATTTTATTTACAACAATTTATTTATAATTGTAACTGCAATTTTAATTTATTAAAATGAATGACGAATAATTATTTAATTTGTATAAATAATTAATATTAATATCACTATCGAGAGTTTATATTGTAGCGGTCGATACCACTAGTTAATTTCGGTAGAAAAGCTCAATTCACCAATCCGCGCAAATGAATACGTATTTAGTTTCCCTCAAGAGTAAGTTACTTCGAGCCAGCCGGCTCAAATATTATCTAGAATTTTTTTCTATTAACAACAACTGATAGTCATATTCATAAAAGAATTTAAATAAGGCTTTTAGTACAAACTAGTTAATAAACACCTTGAGCTTAAGAAGCCTTTAGTAAAAAAATGTGTTCATCATAATCAATAATTCAACTAATAAACGTTTTTAAGACTATTTAAGCTTTCAGTTGGCAAGTACGTAATTTTTCTTTGTCACTTGAACACTAGTGATGCAGTTAAAATGATTGCCAATGATAACATTCTCGTAATCACATTTTATTATTTAATAAAAAAATAGGCAACTTACATTTTCTTACATTTTCAAAATACATTTTCTTACAGCAAAAATAATACGTTATTCGAATTGCGAGCTTTGGATTTATTATTATTACCCAGGGTAAGATTTTAAGAAACGAAGAAATATATGAAAGAATTTGTAATTTGAACCTGCCTGCTTTTCCAATTTAATTGCATATAATTTCTTACAAATGGGCAATATTTAAATCAATGAAGAAAAATTAAAAAAAAAACCAAAACGAAAGCGTTTCGAAAACTGAAACCAGTTGAAATTTGGGTAACAGCTGTTAAGCAATAAATGTTTTTATATATTTTTTATTTTTTTTTTAAGTTAGTAAAGTGACGAATTATTTTATTCGATTTTGACTAAAACCGCAAGACTTCTTTATACAGTAGAGGTGTCAAACCATCATTAAAATTGGGAGGCGTGCTTTATTAAACTAATATTTTATTATGAATATCATATTCGACAAATTTGTTTAATAATCCTTTGCAAACACATTTTTATGAATGCGAGTTTGGTTTTTTTGTTTAATGATAATAATAAGAGCATAAATCAAATATAGTCTTTTTAATTCTTGTTTAGAATTGTAAAAAGCACAGCCAGTCGATTCCGACAAATTAACACACAATGGAATACAGCGCTGATTAAACATTAAAGGCGAAATTTAGTAATATAAATTTCGTAATGAGTTAAGAATGATATCTAAAGTTAAACCAAAATGTTAAAAAATATATACTTTTGAAAAAATACTTATTTTGTTTAAAATTTAAAAAAAAAAATTAATTTAATTTGGGAAATATTTTTAATTTTTTAAACATTGTAAATATTGCTATTGGGGCACTGCGATCCACAATAGGGCACCAGAAAAAACCTTTCACAAGCATATATTCAATTTCAACTTCATATGCAAATCAAATGAAATATGAAAAATATGTAAACTATACTAAACTCCTTTTAGAAAACTTCCACAAAGTTTATAATGCTACAAAAAAAAAATATCTTTCCACATGGAACAGAAAGTAAAACAAAAAACGCTTTCACTTTTTGTCAGAAATATACTTGTAGTACACCATACAGCGCACAGGTACCGTAAAATCAAATTATACATGCAACCACGTTGCTGCTGTGCATGCTGTTTGTTCCTCAAATTGAAAGTACTAAAAGGGAGAATGCAGCGACGCAGATAACAAAATTCGTTATTATTTAAAAAAATTTTATTTACTTCTCCTTTTTTCTATTTTCATTTTTCCTTTTAGTTTCTTTAATACAAAATGACAGAGATAGGGTGTGGATTCCTGTAAAAAATACAAAACATAAAATTGATAAAGTAGAAGTAGTCATATAAAAAAAAAAAAAAATAAACAATCTGCCCATGAAATACTTTGTAGCAATTTCATTCTTCCTTTTGCTTTTCTTTGGAAGTATATTTTTACTGATCATTTTGTTTTTTCTTTGTACCTGCTCCAACTGATTAATGTGACCAGCAAGCAGTCTTAGCATTGGCAAGATAAGTTACAGTAGAAACACCAGCTAATGCCTGACAATATCAATGGCAGCAAAAACAAAGGACAGCCAGTGACATGAAAAAGTACAATACTTTACACCTTACTTTACTTTTATTGAATGTAATAAGAACGCACAAAAGTTTGTGTACTACTGTAACCCTCCGCCTGCGAACCAGCATTAACATCAGTAGCCCTCCTTTACAGCCAGCGTCCGGCTAGAGCAACAATATGCTAGTGACTGTAAAACTTTTGACCTACTTTGCATATTATAAATTTTCATGTTTGTACAACTAAGCACCCGTTTTATTATTTAAAAAGTATATTTATCTTATAAGTACCTAAAAAACGTACAATACGATTATGTGAACGTTTGTATACGTTTATGTATACGTATGCTTGTACATATGTATTATTAATAAGCATCATGTATGCATGTATATACAATCACTTGTTGGATTTAAATTTATCACAAAAGTTGTTCTATTCTTTTTTCTTACTTTTGTTGTCTTCTTTGCAGAGATTACATTAGAAAATGTAAAGAAAGAGAAAGAAATATATATTTAAAATAACCGTAATAGAGTTAGGAGCAGAATGGAAAGGAAAAGGTGAGAAATGTTACTCCTACAAAATACGCTTCAAAGAGCCAGTAAAAACAAGAGACTCAAGAAGGAAACTTTTCTTCATGCTTTTAGTGCAGATCACAGAATTATTTCTATTATTATTTCCTTTTTTGTTACCAGCAAATAACTTGTAAGTCCAAAAATCATTTTATTTTGGGCTGAGGTTCGTCACACATTTATATAGAAAGAATTAGGTCAGAGGTTACTGTGCGCGTAGGAAAAAAATTTTTATTGTAACATATTATGCATGTATTAAAATAATATCACAAATATTATAATAATAAATTTTAATAATATTTCATATTTAAAAAAAGTAGGCGGATGTACACTGCTTTTAAACATTTTTCTTGTATATATTTTTTTTGTATTAATGTATGTATGTACATACAGCAATGATGGTTTCAAGAGCATGTGCCTTCGTATAAATATTATTGTACAAAAAAAAAATAAAAGAATAACTCAATAACTAAAAACTGTTGAAAAGCGATCGTTTCAAGAACTAACTCATTTCACAATACAACGTTTATAATAATTAAAAAAAAAGCATAAACGCCCCATCTTGTTTACATTCCACAAACATAATTCTTAAAAAAATAAAACAATTAATATTTTTCACATTATCTTAATGTGATAATTTATGGTATACAGTGCCTGCACTTAAATAAAAATCAGGCACTAAAAAAAATTACCGCAATACAAAAAAATAACTTTAACAAATAAATCAAATTACGCAAATGATTCGCGGCAAGAAATCGAAATAAAGGAAAAAGAGGTTTTTATTTCGAAAGGAAAAAAAATTGGTTTCAAGATATAAAGAAAATTTCAAAAAACCTTTTATGGCGAAAGCAGTCAGCAATCCAGTCGCCAATCAAAAGCATAAATTACGAAAAAGGTTTTGTAACATTAAATCATTGTTTATTTTCATGTAATATTTTAACGAATAAGCAAAATTTATACAAAATTTAAATATTTGAAGATCAAATGCCTTTAGTTACGCATTATCACCGAGGAATGTTAGGCTAGTGAAATAGCTGCTGTTGCAACTAATTTTACAGTGTTGGCGTCATATATACATAAGTCGTATTTGTCTTTCTTTTTTTATAATTTTTTGTTTAAGGTAAAACGCATACAATATATTAATTAAATGCAACACTCAGTAAAATACAATATTCATGATGATAATAAAACTTTTATCTTAAAATATAAAAGAAAACTAAACGCATCTCTACATTATTTGGCTTTAAAATATTTTTTTTAGAATGTTAATCCGTCTAATGATTGTGAAAAGCTTGAAATTTGAACATTTTGGTTTAACTTTGTTTTTTTTAATTTAGGGGTAAAAATGCAACAAATTACAATTTGCAGCTAATCGAAGACTCAGTTTTGATAAAAAAAATATTCAAGTTTCATTAAAGCCAAACCCCAAATAATTGTGTGAGTTTTAATTTTACTGAAGTGCAATCTAGGAATTGTAATTAATAGCAACTAATATTTCCTGCTTGAGTTTAATTTCAAATTTGACCCACTTTTTTTAAATTTTTTTTTTTTTTTGATGTTTTGTTAGTAATTTGTTGAGATCCTCAGAAGGTTAAAAATAAATATATAAAATATTAAAATATAAAACACAATTACTTGAATTAAATTTTTTACTTAAATCGGTAGGAATTTTTTTTTTGACATTTTATATTATATGGCAATAAATATTTAATTAATTTTTTTTTTGTTTTAATTTTTTTTAATGGGATTTATTAATATATTTATATACAACAAAATATCAAAAAAAATTTGTTTCTAGAATTTCAGAAATCGAAGAAGTTTTTATAGAAGACAACGGGGTGTGTAATTTGAGGCATGCATTTTCCCCAGTAATAATGATGACAAGAGAATTGTGTGGGTTTAAACTTGCTTGCTGGATACCATAATATTGTCAATGTAAGCGCTTTCAAACTATTCGCTTCTCAAGCCAACAAATTTCCCCTACAAAATACTTTATTATACAATTATTTAATTTATATTTATTTATAATTATTTTAGTTATATTCGTCTGTCTAGATGTAACACCTATTGAGATTTCATTAGTTGCCAGACAACTTGTTTAAAATCGTAAATTTTTAATTTCTAACCTTTTTATCAATGTATAAACAATATCTTCTGGAACTTTAATTAAACTAATTTTTCAATTTTTTTTAACACAATCAATGACTACTTTTAACATACAATCGTTGTAGGCAATTTATCATAATTGGCTTACTATGGCAACATACGAGGGTTTGTGTTGAAGTAAAAAAATTATCAAGTTCATCTTAAAAATTTATTGTATAAGCTGGTACTTTTACAAAACAGATTACAAATTGATTAACACCAATTTTAACTACAAAGCGAATAAATATATGTACATTTCTGGCCTTCCTCGATTAATGACAGAATGGAACACTATTTTTATTTTACAAATTCACCAAGCAAGCAAAAATAAGAATAAGAATAAAAAAATAAATAAATGAATAACAAATTGTATATTAACAATATTTGATGTGCAATAGTGCAGAAAGTGTTGATAATTAACTCGTAAACTTCAACAATTTAAACTTGTAATTTTCACCTTTCTTCTCAATCTAGCAGCAACTCCAAAAGGCATTAAATGCTAAAGAGCCACGTCCATTTCTAGCAAGAAATACTAAATACTTTGCATATAATTTCCATCTTCTCTTCATTTATTTTCTTTAATGATTGCAAACATTTTCAAATACACACACACACACACACACACATTATAGAGTTTAATACATAAACTATAGGAGTACAGAGATCAGTGTATGCAAGTAAATTGCAAGAGTTTGTTCATTGGCGGCCAGGCAGACGGGAGGCTCTGATGGCCCGATCGTTGTGCTTAAGCATCAGTTTAGGTGAAAGATTAATCAACGGAAATTTAAATAGCAACTATTTAAGGCACTGATGCATAAATCATGGCCAGCGGCCTGCAATTTATTTGTATATTTATAATTTTTTTCTTTTTCTTACGTAGTATTTAGTTTAAATGTGGCACAAAGTATTTTCAAATGCATACAAAGCAATAACGAATATTTGCAAATGTTAAATCTGTGAAAATAACATTGGATGTAAAAAATCTCTAAAAATAAAATTTGATTAAAAAGGTGGGAGAAACTTAAAATTTTCTAGAGTTCCGGTAGAGATTATTTTGGTTTTAGAATTTGCAACAAAGTTGAATGAAAATTGTTGTCAGCAAAGCAACTTAAGCCTTGTGATCTAGTTGATATTTTCTTATAAAAAATAAAAACGATTTCCATGCATATTTTATTTAAATTTATTTAATTTCTTTTAAAAGTCAGTGCGCCTAGGCAAGAAATGGCAAAACAAGCGCACTATTTAGTCTTATAAAGTGCAACAGTACACCAGAGGCTTATTTAGTGGAATAACGGTATTCTCCCCATTTTAGCAATTAAAGCAAGTTATCATTAAAAATTTTATTGAGGTATAGGATTTCCTAATACCAAGAGACATCTACTATCAAGGTACCTTAACACTCCAACACTTACTTTATATTTTAACACAAAATCAGTGACTCGCTTGACATATATTTAGTTTTCTTTTTCAAATTATTATCTATTTGAAGAAACAAGGAAAACAAGTTGGATTTTGGAAAAAAAATCAAGTTTTGGTCATTTTTATTTAAAAAAAATATTATATATAAAAAATATGATTTATTTATATGTATTAATAACAGAAATGAAATTAAATTAAATTAGCTTCTCGCGCCATCATGAATATCCAAATTAAAGCAAAGTTAATTTATCTTGTAAAAAAAATATGTTCCTGTTTATTTCGTATTTTCTAAAAATTTCATTTTTATTCTTCAATATTTCGCTTTAACTGAAAAACATATACCGGCATATGCCAAAAAAGGCATTTTTCACCAATTTTTTTATGACGTTTCGAGTAAAAACATTTACTAAAGAAAAGCGTATTTTATAAATAACGTGGCATGACGAAAAAATCACTACGTTTTGTCAACGCTTCGGTGTTAGTATCGAATATGCCTACATGTAGGTGTTTGCCTTACATCCATCTGGCTGCTCTAGTTGGGAGGGGTACGAAGATTGGAGTACACAAAGTTTTGTGTATGTGGCAATTCACAATTGCTATTGAAATACTCACAACTTCAATACTTAATTTTGATTGTATTGGTTTGACGTTTTATATAAGAATATACAGAAATTGCAATAGAATTTCATGAACCACACACTGTTCCATATCCGATATGGACGTCTAAATGTCATTTGTTTGACAAAAGCAATATTCTCTCAGAGAAGTTAACTTTAGGAAAAAAACATTAAAATTTATTTGTATGAAAATACAATGAATGAAAATAAAGATATTCTCCATATTTTTTACTTTTTTTATAACTTAGACTTTCCAAGTATAATAGTTCGCCATGTCAGATGTTTTCTTTATTAACTTAGCATCTCACCCCACTATGCAATGTCCTATAAATTCGACCGAAACGACTCCAAAACTATTTTCTCTTAACTGATTTGTAAAACCATAAGAATTATCAAAGCAGAACATTAAAGCACAATATTACTTTCATATATTTTTACACTTAACACTCGTTTTTAACATTTTTGGTAACAATTTTATTAATTGCCCTTCTTTAGACAAACCGGTAGCCCAAACTTTATTCATTGTATCCAATTCATAATGGTGTGTTTTGTTTTCTTTAGAAAAACTAAAAAATTGGACTTTTTGCAATTATGAGAATAACAAGTAATAATTTTATAACATTTATATATTTATTATAACAATGTTTATAACAATTACATTAGATAATATTGTATTTCGAAAACATATTGAGGGGCAGATTGCAATATCGATCCTCATTGAAGATGCTGTAAGCCATTGTTGACTGCAGAGATGTCAAGCTGTTGATTTAGCAACTTTCTTTTGATTCAAAATATATCGCTTTTAGATAGAGGTATAGGTGTATTTTTCTACTTCGTTTCATTTTACTTTTCATCTGTTATTCTTGAATATTATTAACATCATTTATTCGAAATAATAACAACAATTTCATCTGGCTCTTCGGCCATTGATGGTTTGTTGCCTTGTATTTTGTTTTTTAATTTAATTTAAACAGTTTTTACCACTTTTAATGGTTTCACAAAAAACCAACAATAATTTTTACCATTTTTTTTTATTTGCAACTACATAATTATTTTTTGTGGTTTAGCAATTGTGATTTTTTTTAATTTTAGCTTTTACTTATCGAATTTGTAAATGTTGTTGCTTTTCTTCTTCAGTTGCAATTAAAAGAATTTCTTATGTTTTTGAAATTGTTTATGAAATCAAAAATAAATATCGAAAACAATCAAATAATTTCGGAAAATTTTGTATTTCTAATTATTTCAAACTGCCAACAACATTTGTTGCAGTGATTGATTTCACTGATTTTTCCCCAGGAGAATATAAATGTTTTTTCTTAAATAAATTTTTTAAATAGAAATTTATTAAAAATAAAATTATCAATTCTGTTCAATTCAGTTTCAATTGAGGAAAGCTTAAATAAGACGGTTCTTTTATTTTCAGCGTGTTTTAAGTTGTATAACAGAATTTCGACTTTAGCATTCTTCCGGCAGTTTCAACATCTCGCTCAGAGAGTATTGTCAGCCTTTGAATATTTTTTTCTTACAACATTTTACCAAATAAATTATATAAAATTTTATAAATAAAAAACCATCTGCAGTTTGCTGTACAATTGACACACTAAAAACAACAGAGGTGAATCATATTGCAGGCATTATACAGAATAATAAAATTATAAAAATATAATTCTTTTCCCTCCGTAGGGAAATGAATAATGCCCAGCCTACTAAAGCGGAGATCGCAGGTTCGATTCCTGCCTAGACCCTGGGTGTTTTCCTGCGGTCAAGCCAAATGCTTTGCAGGTTAAGTTAGTTTAAAAAACCAAAAACAGAAAAAGCTATTTCAATAAGCTCGCAAAATCAGACTATAATTCGAAGGTTTTAAATTCAATAATCAGTTCTCTTTACGCTACCAAACTAAAAACGACTTTTAGTGAAATGTGTCAAGGAATGTTCATTTGGGGAACTCGTAACACCGCATACAAGCTAATATAATTAATTTTCTTACTTTATATCAATTTTTAATATTTTTTCCTATTTGATTGAAAAAAGCGCACCGAAAAAGAAAAATTGAAATGTATATGGGGGACAAACAATTATTGGATGGAAGAGACAAAATATATAAAACAAAAATGCGAACATACTTCATATTTCCATTTCAAACGAAATCAAGAAAATAGTCAATGCGCTAGACACCAAAAACCACCGACCAACCAAACAGCTAAACCGCCAAACAGTCAGCCATCCAACTAGTCACAGTCAAGCAAACGACACTTGAAGGCCACATGAGGACTAGAAAAAACGCAGTTATTTATGCCCGGCCATAAGCGTCATTGCAATTGCCATGTTTTCTTTAAGCCAATTTCATTGCAATTGGGAAAAATCCACAAAGACCGAAAAAGAAGACACGGAACACTAACGCAAATACAAAAACAAAAACAAAACAGAAGAAGTAGGAAAAAAGGCAACCAACCACTTGCATCTGAAAACCAGATAACGAGCAAAAATCGTAAGAAAAATCTGTGTTTGTCAGTCAGTCAAAACGGGTGGAATTTCTACCTTGATGACATCTTAAATTATTTTTGTATTTATTTTCTTATTCGGTTTTCCCCCTCCTTCTTTCATTTTAGTGTGAGCTGCTGAGCCTGTTCCTACTCATGATGCTATTGCTGCTGCAGCCGGAGCTTTTGTTGTTGTTGTTCTTTTTTTTTTTGTATATAAAAATAAAAAGTAGGTCTGCTAGCAAATAAATTGCTTTTTATAGTGTATTTTGTCGTTTAAGTGTTTGTTTCTTTTCTTTTTCTAGATTTGTCTAAAAGAAGAAACTGTGCTGGAAAAAGACTGTAAACTGGTAAGAAAGTTATTAAATGGCCAAGATAGAAGATTTTAAATGCACCCTATTCAATTAATGTGGCCATTTTTAAGGTGGGGTAATGAGATGTGCGATTAAGAGAAGTGTAACAGCAGCACACATAATTTTCAATGGGGCCTAAAATTTAATTATATACAATGAAATTGAATTTTTAATTCAGCATTTAAAAAGAGAGAAAGTAAAGATGGTTCGTTGTTGAGGCCAATTTTTTTGAAACCATTTAACCAGAATCATACAAAAAGCATAAGAAATTAAAACTTAATGTGTGCTGAATTTGTTTTAAGTCAGAATAGGATGAAGCAAAATGTAGTAAAATTTTTAATCAAATACAAGGCAGAGTTTTTCACATTTCGACGTTGAATCTCCTTCTTTAATGCAGTTGTGGCCTTGTTTCTAAATCATACGATCTAGGGAACAAATGTGACTACAGAAACGTAAGAATACACTGGTAACAATGCATATGAGACGCTCGTGTTGAAAGCAGATATTGGCCATCAATATCATGCAGTTTCGGCACAAAGAACAGTACTACCATTTTTAGACATCAAGCAAAAGGAGGAGTGTTGATTAATTAGCCGGATAGCCTTTATAAAAGTTAAGAACGTTTAGCCATTTCAGGAACAATTTTATTGATTTTTTTACGGAAATCGAGCATTTATGTTAAGATGTAATTTATCATTGATGATAAATGACCATTTGCTATACCTACTTTAAGCAATCCAACAACCATTCACACATGAGCGGTTAAATCTCTTGAAATAATGGGCTAGGTATCGAATCCTAGGTATCGAATCAAGTACTACATTAGAATATGGAACCAACTTTGAGCTTTAAAAAATAATTCTTTTGTTGTGCAATTAATATCTATTAGATTTATTTCAGAAACTTCTTTTTTCTATTACCAAACATAAATATCGCAAAGTAGACACGTTACCAGGCTTTTTTATTTTTGAATAGTTTTTGAAGATTTGAATTTAATAAACATCTCATATTATAACAAATAATTTCAATCAAGTTATGAAATTGCGATCCCTTGGCGCTACACATACAAACTGCGTAATGTTACGAAACTAGTGATCAATGCATTATAAGTATGATTTCTCTCAGATGCGGATCATTCATTTAAACTTTTTATTTACTATTCTTTGATTCTGAATTGCTGTTGGCATAAAACAGTAGTGCGAATGCTAAATTTGGTTACTGGTTTTAACTGAATAAAATGTTTCGCACATTCGCGCAGATACTTTTAAGCGCACTCTTTTCGCAGCTGATCATTTTATGGAGAGCATCACAAAGATAACCTTGACGCATGAAGTACATCTTGCAGAAGGTCAGTGACAAACCTCTCTATGTATGCATATGTGTGCGAGTACCTATATGTATGAATACATGTGTATATTTGTGTCCATGTGTTACGAGTGATTTTTATAAGACATCACCATTAAAAGGAAAATTTAACTTGAAATTGTTTGTAAAGTTGAGAACTTATTTCAGCTTTTGTTGCAAATGAGAGTGGAAGTCTCAATAACGGACTTGAAAATTTAATTACATTTATTTTAAAAAAGGCAAACAAACTTTAAAGATCCAACACAACCATATTGTGTTGATGTTGTGTCTGTTATTATTCACAAAATGCTTTCTACAAGAGTTTAAATTATTTATTTAGGCATTTATGGAAACTTAATACTTATTGGTGAACAAAATTTGGTTACATGTTGTGGCAAGTATAGGAAAAAAAATATGAATATAAAAACTTCAAAGCTGGTTACCGCCTTGTAAGTTCAAAGATGAAAAACTATAAGTTGATTCATGACTTGATTACTCGTAAACACACATGAGTAATAAAAATCTCATGATTTCTTGTCATCTTTATTTATATTTTGGATTTTGATCTTTTAAAAAGAAACTCTTCAAGGGAAAATACTCTTCAGTATCGGAATATGGAAAAGCGTAGAGAAGGTATAGAATATTAAATAGAAATTGAAGACACATAAATAAAGTTAATTGGTATGAACTGAACTCTATGAAAATGTGAATTTTGGCACAGTTAAAACTTAACTTAATAACTTAATAAAAAGTTAAAACGAATTAATAAATAAACTCCAGCAATTACTACAGTAGAAGAATGAACTAAAGCAGAAACAGGAGTAGGAGCTGCTATAGCAGCTGTTAATCAAGAAGAAAAAAGGGATTTGAGCTCTTTTAGTTATACCTGCTAATAAAACTAATAAACCAATAATTATTATTTCATAATCTTCTATTATAAATTCTAAATAAAATACATAATTTCAACTTCCATAATTTAATATTCAAGCAATAGCAAGTAATAAACAAACATCTCCAATTCGATTAGATAAAGCTGTTAATATACCTGCATTGTAAGATTTTACATTTTGGTTACTTGGATTGGCTCGGAAGGCAGCGGGCAAAAGCATTGCATAGGTTCATTAAGTGGGTGTATAACGTAATATCGGGTAACCTTCAAGGCTGGCGAGTAATCACGAGGCCTTTGTTTTGACTAACATTTTGCAAACCACTTTAAAAATATTTATAACAATTTTGCACATTCCAGCATTTATTTAAGAGTCTCTCACTTATGACAATTTAAATTTGTTTCATTTATTTATTTTGTTTCTTCCCCTTCCATCTCGTCACCACTCTAGTTTTACGAACAGGCTTTATTTATTTAATTTTTCATATACTAAATTAGCAAACAACATAATTATTGCAATCAACATTGACTTTCAATTAATTGGTATTCAAATATTTTGTGTATTTTGTCTCACCAGTTCTGACTGTGGCTAATAGCAAGGTAGTTGCCCTGCCTTAAAAACACTTTTTAATTTGCAATTGCTCTTGACCAACTATCGTTTGCAGTAACAATTTCTTGTTTTACTTAACCTAGTTGAAAATATTTTTTATTAAATGATAAATCAAGTATTTCGTATAATTTATGAAATATTTTTCGCCTGAGAACAAAATTTCAATTGTATTCAAGTCCAAGGGGAATTTAAAAATTCCCCCAAATCACGCGCATCTTGTTGTTTCACTATTTTTTTTATAAATTGATCGCTTAAAAATCAGATGAATTAATGAGGCATAAGTTAAACTGCAACAAACAAAAACGCTGCAACAGTAAAAGCATGAGCAGCAACAATAACAATACAACATTCTTCTCAACACTTCTCACATACAACTACCGTTTTGCACAAATACATACTATAAAATTTTTTGCGGATTCTATTTCTTATTCTGTTGTTGTTGTTGTTGTTGCTGCTGCTATTGTTGTTATGGTTGTTATTACATGGGAAAATTAGTCGCATTGTAGACAGATAAACAGACGAATGGATGAATAAACTCTACAACAGCAGCAAATATATCTATAAAACTTGCGGATATATTTTAAGAGAGGTGATTCAATAATTTAAATTGTTGTAGAGGAATTCTCAAGTTGTTCTAATTACTGTGCTACAAACACACACTTACATATTTCTTTTGTGGCCATGTATAACATTTGTTTGCAGCCAAGTGATAAAAATCAACTACAATAATATTATATTACTGTTTTATTATATTAATATTTTTGTAGTAATTCTCGTTTAGTTTCCAAGAGATTTTACACGATTATAAGGAAAATATCTAAAGTAGAAAAATTACAGTGCAAAAATGTTTCATAAATACGTTTCGAAAGTTTTGTATAATTAAACTAAAGCGGTTATGTATTTAACAAAAAGAAAAACTTTTTTTAATTATAACATTTCGAAAGGATTTTCATTTCAGCCTGATGTAGGGAACTTGTTGATTAAGTTAAGTTTATTTTTTTTTATACTCAGTACTTAGGCAATAAATTTTGCCGGAATTGTGAAATGCATAATGGAAATGACGACTGAGAGAATACCATTTATAACCACTGTGTAGGTCCATATAAGAAAAACACATTTTTCCAAATTCAATGAGTTCCTCCACAGATTGATTATAAGGAACACAGATGTGGGTTTATACATTTATTTTCGTTTTGTTTCTTACAGCTGAAAGTTTGAAATGGAAAAATTCTATTTGTGAATTATTATATGAGATGAAAATAAAGAAAATTAATTGTTCAACTTTTACTACAACTCTGATTTTATTTAAGTTTTTACTAATTTTAATTGTCATCTTTATAAAAAAGATTCGTTTAAAAATGGCATGCACTAACAAGCAGTAAACAGTGTATGGTGGCCAGTCCAGAGTCAACTTCAATATATTTTTCTAGGATGTTAATCTGGAGACCGATATCCCCTTAAAATTATTTTATTTACGTATATTTTAAACTTCTGCCATATAAACCGATATTGCGATAACAAAAACAATAGTTATGACATGAAAGTAGTTACGTCATTTCCATAACAAAAATAATATACTTATATTGCAAATTACTGAGAAATTGGAATTAAATGTCATTTCTGCCCGTACGGGTAAATTCTTTGATAAGATAAGACTAAAATATATACATAATTAATGCCAACATTTGGAAAAAATAAAACTTGTTACGAACTTTGTTTATAGAGAAAAGCAATCTCTATTATTTTAATTGATGTTACTTCCACATAATATAAAATACATTACATATACGTATAAGTTTGTAAACGATTAAATGAAACTTCTTTTAAATATCATATGATTATGATAAAATTTAAAATTTCCTCATCTCATGAAAATGCCGGAAAGAAATTTGAAAAAATGTGTCATATTTGACGTTTAGTGCCTTTTTGAATATGTTCATGAACTGTTTGACCGTTGACTTTATTGCAGTGTTGCTATGAGTACAGATTTAACTGGCGTTTAATTAATATTCGAAGACAATCACCAAAAATGCACCTCACATGCTGGTTTTTGTCTAGCGACCCTCGCATTTAACTAACCACGTAACATTTTATCCATATATAAAATTGGTTATGAATTGTAGTCATGCCTCATTAAAAGGTGCTCATTAAAAGTCACTTGAAACGAGTTCGCAATTGTTAATTTTCTGTTATTTTTCAAAATTCTATTTTTGTTGTATTCAACTTTAAATTTTGTACACAAATACTAATCCAACTAGGTAGTAAGACAGGTATGCATTTTAATGTTAGTGGTAGTGTGAATGTGTACGTACGTGTTGTAGTTTGCGCACACAATTTGTATAAAATTACAATAAATAATGTTTAATTGCTATTAAAATCGTTGTATATTAAATCAAACCAAATAAAAAAGGCCGCATACTTCCAATTTTTTTTTTTTGTTTTCTTTGCAGAGCAATAAAAATAACCAACAACTTTTTTATTAAATCGTTTTATGTTTATTATGAACGATTTATTAATCATTTCGTTTACAAAGTGCTTTTCTGACCACAATAAATATTAATTGTCTATGAATTGAATTTAAAAATTTATTTGCTTTAAAAATTCTTGAAAGGAATTTCTTATCTGCTTAAAACGTCAATGGAATTGGTAATTCATTCTAAAGTGTCTGGAATTTACAACAAAACTTCAATCAAACACACACACACACATTTTGTCTCTGAAAATTTGGTAAAAATGTGTAATTAAAAAATTAAATAACTAAAAACTTACCGGTATAATATGGATTTCGTAGAAGGAAGAAATCTGAAAGAGAAAAAACATACATTATTTTCAGTGAAAAATTGGGAGAAAAAAAACAAAAGTAACTTGGTGAAATAAAAGACTTGAGAAGGGGGCCTATAATTAATTAAACAACTGATGAGACTTAAATTTTTAATATAATTTTTTAAATTACATACTTAAGCACAAAAAAATTAAATTAAATTAAAATTTATATATTTTAATTTATACCGTATCACTGCCCGCTACATGAAATTTTCCATTCACCGGCAAATTAAAAGCAATAAACGCAGTTATACACAGTTATTTATTAATTTATTTATTTGCCATTAGAAAAAAAACTTCACCATAAACAATTCTAAATAATAAAAGAGAAACTTTATATGAATATTTCATACTTTTCTTTTGTACGGCGTTTATAAGCTGTAAATTATTCAATTTAATGTTCTGTCATGTTACTGAATTTAGCTTTATGCGTACATCCAAAAAAAATGCATTTAATATTAAAATAAGATTTAATATATTCAATTTCTTTGAGAGGTCGAAAGAAATGTGAAAGATATGAGGCATACAGCAGAGCTAAAGCGAGTTGTATTTAGTTAATTAGATAGACTTAATGAAATACTTTAAAAAAGAGTTTAATTTTATATTTACATGAAATTTGAAATGTATTTTTATTCAAGTAATTATTTTGTTTAAAACCAATATATGGAAAAGCTTTAAACTAAGCAGGTTTATTGGAGGTGCATTCAAGTGGCTTACCTTCTTCTCTATAATATATTAATAATAACTAATAGAGCTTAAGGGCCTTCTTTTTTCAATTCAAATAAATAAATATTTGAAGTTTAATATATCAAATTTTATTATTTATAATATCTTGCGGATAGAAAAGTTTTCATGTTGGAATGGGCTTTCTTGTTAGATACGCTTTCGTATTTTCCTTCGCAAATATTTTTAAGATTCGTTAAATAAAATATTCAAGATAATATAATTAACAGATTAAATATTTCGGCGAAAAGATATGTGTTTCAATCTATAAAATATTATGTAAACATAAGTTATAAAAACATTTATAAAATATGGTATTCTTAACTAATATGGAACCACATAATCGGTGAAATACATTTGAAAATGTCTCAATAAAAAATTTGTTAAAATAGTAATAACATAATTAAGAATATTTGAATACATCAGAGGCCAGCAACAACTGTAAATGAGCAGTCTCAATACATAACACTGAGAATTAATTTGGCATGCGATTTTTAAATTAATAAAGTGGAATAAATATCGGCACTAGCAACACTATTTCGGAGCTCATGAAAATGGAAGTTAGTAAAATTTAGCGGGAGACGCAACGTTGAATGTGAGACCATCTAGATGCATTGTACCTCATATATGTCCTCTAAACATTATTATGGCAATTTAGCTGGGCAGATAAATTGAACCAAAGTCAATATTTTAAAAGTTAATATTTTATTTTTTAATTTTATGGAATTTGCCATCGTTGCGTTCCATACAAGTTCAACACAAAACTAATTTCTAATTTGTTCGTTTAAACTAATTACCTTTTCTCAGATCGAATCAAACATCTCAAACGATAATTTAATATTTAATCTGTTAATGGGTTCATTACATCTACAGGTATTTATAACCACCGAACTACTTTAAAGTATAAATACTAATCGACTTATTCATATAAAAGATTTGGCCCTTATAAAGGGATTATTAAACACATTCTCGTAAAAAAATTGTTGCCAAAAACGTATATTTATATATTAATATATTAATAATATTAAATATATGTATATTACAATAATAATATTCGCTAAATTTTACAAATTTCCATTTTTATGAGCCATAGTTGACAAAAAAAACGACGGTGTATCTTTGTACTCTTGAATCTTCGACCAATCAGTTATTCTTCGACTCAACTCTAAATTTTTTTCACTTATTTGGAACCACATAATCAGCTGATTAAATAACTGCTTCTGCCTTAAATAATTTGTCCTTTAGTCACTCCTCATTGTTGAAAAAAACAACGCAATAATAAATGTTATGAAAAATGCATGAGTAAACTAGAAACACGAAAGTACCATACCCATAGCAGTTCGCTGTCACATACTTACACAAATACATATATGGAAATTTACTATTTTTGGACACTTTCGTATAATTTAAGTTTTGACTATTATTCACTAATCTAAAGAACGACTTTATATCAGTATCAGTGACAGCAACTAAAAAGATATTTTATTGTTGACTTTTTTAATAAAATATCTGCTGCCCATTTTATGCAAATTTATTCTATTCATTAATTTTTTATCTTCGAAACTAGTTCTATGCCTCCAGTTTAGTTTCTGCTTTGGTTTTTTGGTGAAAAATATCAATCAATTTTTTTATTTTAATTTATTTACAACAAATCATCGCAACAACAAGCAGAATAATTTTATATATTTTTCCTGTAATTGTAACTGCCACATAGCCAAACATATTTCGATATATTCTAGTGATTTATCTAATTTATTATATAAAAGATAAGAAAAAGATATTAAATATCAAAGTATGCCAGTGGAAGAATACAGACGTCGGCTTATTTTTCGTTAGTTTTTTTTTTTTGTTTTTAATTTAAGCCTTTTAATGATAATTTTTAATTAATATTTATCGTGTTGTTTAATAAACTATGAGTATTATTATTATTTTATTATCAAAAAAAAAAAAAAAAAATCGAAATAGAATTCCAAGCATTATTATCTTTTAACGAAACCTAAAATTTCATTACAAGTAATGATAAGCTGATGATGTCATTTGCATCAACGTGAATAGATCTAAAATGAGACTACCGACAGGAAAAAAATTAAGGAAACACTTGAAAGCTTACAAAAAATAAAAATAAAAACTAAATACACAAAAAATTCTTATTAATAGTACAAACCGCTTGCGTTTCTTAAAAAAGCCCAAGAAATCGCTAAACTATCAAAAACTCTTTGACAGCAAGCGTGGGAGACACCGTTTCTTTTAAGTGTGTAGCTGGAAAACAAACCGAAAAAAGGAATACAAACAAAATGGATTACTGAACACTATGAATACTGTATTCGAAAGTCTGGTCAACCTCCATCGGCACTGCAAACGGTTCACTTGAAACACTCACGCGTTTAGCATGTCCAACACACGAAAAGCGTCAACGTGTAAATGTTGGTTTTTCCATGTTCCCTATTGCAATCAAATGATTTGGCAAAGATTGATGCCGGAAATTGGCAATTAATTTATTACATTTAAGCAACCCGATGAAAAATAAATAAAAAAGAACAAATAAAATATAAAATTCGAATAATAAATTTAAATAAAGCACGCTTCGATCGTGTTTTTCTTTAATTTTGTAGTAGCTTGTCAACAAGAGTTTTGGAATAATTCTTGTATTCAGTTTCTATAAAGGGTTTATCCAAATACCGAACATTTTCATGTGTTCCAAAGAATTATTACTTCTTTTCAGAAGTTTGAAGTTCGTCAGTTTTTCATCGAATTAATTAATTAATACAATCAACTAAATATGCACTGTTTTGGAACATCGTAGAAGTGAATTTGTTGTATTTTATGGCATATTTTGGCTCCACTGCTAATCTTCGTCAAATAAATTAGCAAATTAGTTAAATAACTGTTTAATAAAAATGCGCAAAACTTTTATTTTGTTTTGCTCAATATGTGTATCATAAAAATTTACATTTCTTTTAAAGGCAATGAACTGTAAAGTTTTTGTTTCAAAAACTACAGAAGACCGCATTATATTTAAAATTAAATATAATCGAATACAAAATTATATACAAATAAAGGCAGAGTTATCGCAAGAGTGCAACAATAGCAAAATTATTTAAATGGGACTTTTAGATGGTTGCGAAAATTGAGAAATTTTAGATATAATGTTAAAACAAAAGTTAAAGCAAAAAGTTTGCTAATTAAATTTAATATATTTTTCTTTTATTTTGTATTTGAAATGTTTAGCACGGTTATAAAAAACAGATAGATTTTAGTAAACTGAATATTTTAGAGGCGAAAGAAACAACATCAAGAAAATCTAATAGATTTAGCACTATTGGCCAGACTCAAAGACTGATAAACTGCTATTGACACCTGGCGTGGTGGTTAATTTGTTGCTGGATTTTCCACTCATTTCTTAACGATGTCGTGATATTTGGCATTAAATACAAAACAACTTTTGTTTGACTTTTTTTATTTTTTTTTTATAAAACTGTTTTTCTTTTTTAATGAAGTTGCTATTTCTTTAGTTATGCAAATCTAAAAAGTGGTTTGTAAATGCTTAAAATATATTTATAAAATTAATTGACTTGTTCTTTACAAAAGCTGAAAATTTGTTAACTTTAATATTGAAATTAGTATAACAGGAGCTGCAGCAGGATCCAACTGAGTCCTAATCTATTTGAATAAGAGTATGCTGTTAAAGAAGTATAAAGATGTATCTAGAGGATCTTATTGTTGCCAATACATTCTTTAGCTTGCTAGGAAATAAAATAGTCAAGAATATTTGAATGTTTAATTTTTTAAAAGAGGAATGGTTAAAATATTATTTTAAATTGTAAGTCGGAATTTTAGCTACATTTATATTTTGAAAATTTACTTTTGCGCACACAAAGAAAAAGTTGAAACAAGTAATTTGCCTCAACACAACTATTATAAACCATCTTTTTTAATAGTAAATTAAATAATAAAAATAATACATTTAAGTATTTATGTATTTGCAATTAATATTCCCAAGTCTCATTTAATTTTTGAAAGAAAATTTGAAAAACTTTAGTGGCATGAATAATTAAATTTCGATTGGCTTAAAACTGCAATTAAAAAGTTTCTAGAATTGAACTTTCCTTTAATCCAAGTACGTGTTTCAAGTTTTAATTAATTATTTATATTTGGGAATTTGTATATAAGCCCAATGAATTTATATAAATATTATATATATGTATATGTATATAAAATTAAATTTAAGAAATAATTAGCTAATTTTTTTCTGTGACTTGTGCGCAACTTGTAGATATTTTAAAAATAGTAACAAACGTTAATAACCTCTACTAGAATACCAACATCGATACCTTTAGAAACTTTTTATAAATATAAAAAGGAGTATCTTTTCATGATCTAGAACACTTAAGACTTGCTTACTTACTATACCTGCTCATACTACAATACTATTGCACAAATAAGGATAGTTTTTTAACAACTGATTAAAGGCAAAGTTTTTTATATTTGCAGCAAGATTTATTCATTTAAATATTTTAATTGAAAATGAAAATGCAACTCTATAAAAATCCAGATGCCTTGTTTTAAATTTTAGTAGTTTAATTTTTGGATGCAGGAGCAGCAGCTGCTAAATTAGCAAATGTGAAGAATAAGAAAAGAAGAGAATCTTCGCATAATGATAAAAATAAAACTCCTTTATATTTATTAGAAAAAAAAGTTATTTTTGTTGGTAAGAAATAGAAAAGCAAAATAAAGAAAAAAACTTCAGGCACGATTCCTTAAAATATTTTTGTTTTACGTTCTTTCTACTTTATTAGACACAAAAAATATATGGATTAAGATTGGCAAAAGGCTACACAGTCATGCCTAAATATATTTAGCTTAACAATGTATCTGCGTAATTTTATCTTAACAAAATAAAACGAAACGCAACTAAGCCAAACTCTTAAGCAGAAGCTCGGCGATGATATTGAATGGGGCGATGATGATGATGATGGCTGCTGCATATAAAATTTTTCATTTTTTTACAAATACTGCAGATGTGCGGGTTCATAAGAAAAGCGAAATGAATGGTACGAGTATTAAGTGAGCAAATGCAAAATATAGTCTGATACATAAAAACTTATATAGAGACCAGCGAAAAAAAAATCGTAGAAACTTAAATATAAATGTGAGTCTTGAAAGAAGGAAAAGCATGAAATTTTTTCGATTGGCATTTATTTGTAAAAGAATATTGAACCTTAATAAAAGATTAAAATTCTAGTTTTTTTGTTTTGGAGTCTGCATCCAAAGAGTTTTGTTGTGCTTGAAAGATATTTTCCATTATCCAAAACACACTATAGAGCATACCTGATGTCATGTATGCTCTCTCCCTCTCTCTCTCGCTCTCTCTCTCTCTGTATGTGTCGCCATTCATTCTTTCAGAACATTAAATAAAATAAATTCAGAACAAAAGGGTATCAGGTCCACAAACGCCGCTAGCTGCAATTATTGCCATCTAGCTTGTAACTGAATTGTTTGAAAGAGCAGCAACAACCATAAATTAAAACCATTAATATTTAAATATTTCTATCAGCAGTTCAATTCTTAATTACAATAATTAAAAGCATTTTTAATTTAAATAAGTTCAATTAAATCAATTAATATTTTTATTTCTTCAACAAATCGCTTTTTAATAAAATAGTTTTTCCTTTCACTTATTGCAATTATATAAATTAATATATTTCCGTTTTCTTTAGCAGATCTTTCTTTCAATTACAACTATAATTAATAGTAGTTTCTGATCGATTTTAATATTTTAACAAGATTTATATCTTTTAACAAAATTAATTTTAAGTGTTAAATATTAATTATTAAATATTTTTATTTAAGTAATTTTAATTTTTTTAGCAGATCTTTCTTTTATTAAAAATTTCAATTAAAAGCCTTTTAATTTAAATATTTTTATTCCTTTAATTTAAGAGTAAAGATATTTATCTAATCTAATATTTATATGATTTAAGTAATAATCTGCCGAATGTTAATTTTTTGTATATGGAGGCATTTTGCCTTCGATAATTTTAGTGAAGAAACTGTTTTAACGAATTAAGCATTATGGAAAATCATTATGTTTTATTGTTCATCATAAAAGTTACCAAATGGCAGTTGAAACCGAAACTGTAAACAAGTACTTGCTTCACATTTAAATTAATTACTGGTTTGAAACGTGAATGGAAATTCAAAAAAGGTTCAATTAAACTGATTTCAAAATCATCTAATTATTTAAGTAGAGTGGTAAAAATTCGTCCAGCACCAACTAGTTGCAAATGCCTGTTATTTTTAAGCTTCAGTTGTTTCCAGAGATAATCGAAAAATACTTAATTGACACACTCTGAAGATTGAAAAGTGACCGGAATAAACTCCAGACAATTGAAAGTAGTAACTAATAATAACAATGAATAAGAAATAGAATTCTGTTATAAACGCTTGGGGGAAATAGTCGTAACAAAAAACCATTTAAAATAGCAACTGAAACATTTGTTATTTAATAAAAGATTCTATGACCTTTGGAACTTCAACTAAATGCTGTTTGCAAGTTATAACACTACATAAAAATTCACTTATATTGAATTAAAGAAACAACAACTTGGAGCTTTTGTTCTTCTTTAAAAACTTGAAAAACTTTTAATAACAGTTCAGCTTAATTGAATAATAGCCACATTATAACACTGAAAGTTGAGCAATGACCTTGATGTATTGAACTTAGCATATTGGAAAAACTATTTTGTAAAGAAAAAATCATGTTTGTACTAGATGGTGGCTTTTGTTTCACTTAGTTTGCAATATATCACAATATTAAAATGCAAAATACCAATAAGACAAGTAGTTTGTATTATTTTTCTTTAAGATTTATTAAATAAAATGAAATCACAACAAAAAGCAGCATTTGACACACATTTATATATACGAGTGCATGTGCTACATACACATATACACAATGTACTAGTAAAGAAAATGTATAATAAGTAAATTGAAAATTTTATAGATTTTTTCTCTTCGAGTCTAACAATAGAATCAGGTTTCTTTCTTAAGTCTTTAGTTTTCAATAACTCCGTTGCTGTTCACCGAGGGCAAATTTTTTTTGTGCATTTGCTTGACAGTTTGTTCATATGGCTGACGGTCTATCTGGGAATGTCAGCCATTCAGTTTGCTCATGTTACAACTCTAATAGTTTATTGGAACTCTTTATTATTAATCGACAACTTTTTATTTATTTATTTTTTCGTTGTTTTGAAATGAAGAATATTAAAATCGTTCTTTTATCATGATATTTTTATTTAATTAATATGATTTTATATATATAATTCATATTTATCTTATTTATTTTTATTTATATATTTTTTTTTTTTTTTTTTTTTTGTTTGATTTGCAATTAAAATTAAACAATTTTTTCCATTCCTTTTAATTTATAATTCTTGTTATGGGTGTGTTTTTATGATAAAAGTCTTCACACTTGTTAACAAAAAATGTAATAAAATAAAGAAAATGCAAATAAAAAAGTTGTCAAAAGCATTGGATATTGAAATGATAATATCAGTTTAATTCTCGAATAAACTTCAGCACTGAGCGAAGAGAATGTTATTCAGTTTATGCATTTAAATACAAAACAGACACCGAGTTGAGCAAAAAGATTTGAGAACTTTTTTTTCTAAAGAATCATTGCTCAATAAATCCTCGGATATACATTTTAAACTACGTTACTATTTGAGGGAATTTTTCAAGGAATGCTTTCTTTAAAAACAAAAGGCCTATAAAAATTTAATTTTTTTGAAATGATGATATTTATAACGTACCTTTAGATGATGACTTTATAAACTGTTCTTGTAATAAAATTAATAAAAAAAGGAACCCATTTGCACATAATTTTTTAAGAACACTTCTCTACAGATGCTCTTTTTACTTTGCTACTGCATCTAATACACGATCAATCACAACATGAAATGATCAACCAGAATTTATGTAATCCAATTAACACGCGTACATCATGCTTTCCTCATAAGATTTAGTAGACATTATAATTTAATTTATATTATAGACCACCAATTTAAATCAAATAAATCGTTAAAATCGTACACTAAACTTCGTTACTCATTATTCATAGCACAGAAATAGCATAATCGATTAAGACACAATTCTATAATACACAATTTTTTTTTATTTACTCATGATACAGCGGCACTTAAATCACAAATGACAAATTTAACCCATTTATATGGAAAATTTTTCTAATTTTGCTTAAATTTAAGGCCAGAACAACAACTGCCACCATAGAGAAGTTTTTTGCCAGCAGTGATAACAAAATGCAAACACAGTAGAACCTCGGTTATTACAAAGCAATGCATCGTTCTGCTATATCGTCTATAAGCTGACAACGTTGTCGTATTCATTTCTTCTTTATTAAAGAATAATTAATACAATGCTGGTTCTCTTAATTCTGTCATAGAATTATGAGTGCATGAATACAAACTTTGTTATATTTCCGCATATCTGCGGAAATATTTATGTGATTGGTATGATCACTGCAGATTGGTACTGCATACGCTGCAGAAACAGATATCCAATCTTCTGATGTGCATATCCCTACTGGATAACCCTTCAAATAGAACGTTACTACCAGATACTGCTTATCATTATTTACATATTGGGGGTTTTGAAAAAGTGAATGTTATATATGACGTTTATACTGTGACACGTAATTACGTCGTAATTAGTAATAATCAAAGTAAACCCGAATGTCAATTATCGTTACATTGCCCTGTAGCTAAGCATCCATTATAAAACTATTTTAAAGGATTTGCGCAAAGCAGAATTCGAAATACGTCTTCTCCCAATATATAAAAATTTGTATTGTATTCTTGTTTATTTTTTGTCGTATAAATTCTATTAAATATGCATTTCATCTATCGGTGTACTTGTATGCGAACCGCATAATCCATGTTCAACTGTACGTGTGAACCCGCAGTTGTGTTCTGACAGGGTTATGAGTATTTGTTATTGTTAAAAGTTTTCTTAAAACTAAATTTAACTGCAGGTTGCACGTTATCTTTTGGATGCCAAATATTTAAATATTTTTTGCTCTTTTCATTGCCAGTGAAACGCGCTCCTCACACATACTTGGCCATACAAACACACACACACACACACACACACACACACACACATTTACTATTCACGTACGTACAGATGTACGGTTTTAATAAATAAATATATTTGGAAATAAAAAAGGAGAAGAAGAAATATTATGATCGCTGTTATTCGATTCGCATTTACCTTCTTTATGCGATCGTTACTCATGAATTTAGAAAAACAGCAAGAGACAACAAAGCCAACCACCACACCAGCACTCGTTGTATGAACATGTTTTTAGCCTAAAAGCTTATTATGTGTCAGTTTAATGCTTGAGATCTGGAATGGTTGGCTTAGAGTATCTGTATATTTATCGGTTGGATTTAATAGAATAAACACGCACATATGCATGGATGCATGTGTGCATGTAAATATATGTGCGTGTGTGTGAGGCTGTATGTGCATGTATGTTGTTCTTTGCTTTTTCGAAAGTTTTGTTATTAATGAAAGAAAGTTTTTTTGCGCAATTTAAGCCCATCAAAATAATATAAATTGTATAGAGTGTATGAAGTGTATATAATTTTTCTTATTAATGGTGGGAAATATGAGCAACTTTTTTTGGGTTTTGTGGCCTATTGCCTACCAAATAGTTTAAACATTTGAAAGATTAATAAGATCTTAACTTGTAATAAACTTGTAGCGTATATAACAACTTAAAAAGTTTTCCATTTTGTTTAAAGTGTTTATGTTAACTATTTGTTTGTCTTTAACTCTTTATTATTGAGGTCGCTACTTAAGTATTTCTTAAAAGAAGAAAAATTTAAATTTGATCTTTTTTATTTACATCAAATGCTAGATTGACGGGGTTTAGACTAGGGTAAATAAAAAATTATGTTCATCTATAAAACGATGTAGTGGTCCTTCCCGAAGTAACACAGAAGCAGACAAGGGAGTCCTTATCACGATCGCAGTACCTTCATATGAAGAAACCCACTTTAAACCCCACCTTACCGTCAAAAACAAAAAAAAATTATAATGTAATTAATAAATATACATATACACAAAAGAATGTATGTACGCATGTTCATTGTACAATTATACATTTAATTTCGATGAATTTATTTTAATTGTTTTTACAAACTACTCACTAACTACAATCAATACCCGTATTTGACTCACCATGATCCTTTTAAAAATTACAGGAAAAATGTAATTGCATTCCTGCTAGACAATAAATGGAAAAGCTAAATGCGTGGATAAGGGAGGAAAATATCGGTCCATTTTTAATTTCGGGAAAAAACTTTACAAGAAAATTAAGCGTTTCGATTATCCGTGCACCCGAAGGTTGTATACAAGGCGCATAATCCAGGTTCAGTTGTACGTGTATATTACAAAAAAAAAAGAATGAAAATAATGATAAAATTTTAAAATTAAAAATTGAACTAAACTATCGAAAAGAGTTATATTGTAATGGAATGAACTGAATCTCCAGCAAACTGGAGCTGCACAATCCGGGAAGACAATTTCTGAAGATTTGTATTTCAATGCATAAATTTCATAAATAATAATGAGTTAAAAAAGCAAAAATGGAGTAAACTATCGAACCATCTTTTATAGAAGAAAAGTTCCAAGTCCATAAGACAAGCGAGTCGTAATATGTTTAATATTCATGTTCCTGGTAGACAAAAATGTGGTTACATAAGAAATCTTGAAAACTTTGGCTATTTCGTTCAACTGCTTTTTAAGTGCTGACTTTTTTGATAATTATTAGTTTGATAAATCATGTCATAAAATCCTAATCTTTGCATTTTATTTTTTACAGATTCTTGTGGCGACTTTGCAATCTTAAATAAGATTCCTTCCATGATAATCGGTACATAAAATTGGGCAACTAAAACACGTCAATTGGTGTCGAGAATGCATATAAATTACATCATTTACCAAACTGACATTGTCCTCAAGACTGCACACTAATTCGCTAGTGACATGAACAAGCCACTATACTTTTTAATTGGCAGAGTACAAATGCTAACTTTTATTGGATATTAAATAACTAAAATTAAAGAAAAATAAAACTTATGTTTACTGCAATTTGGAAAGAAAACTATTAAGATTATAGAGACAATAACTTGTAACCAACTTTGCATAAAAATGGTCAAGTAATTATACAAAGTGTGTATAATTACAAGTCCTGCAAGTCAATTACGTTTTAAATTTGTCTTTTTTTATTCATTTATTTTTGTCAAAATTAATTTATACACATGCAATGAACATCAAAAACAAAATTTGTAAAAAAAAATATGGCTGTTGCTGAAAATAAAAGCTCTTCATTTTAGACAAAAAACCTGACGAATAGCCTCTAGCTAGAATATCTGAAAAATAGGTAAAAAAAAGTTAAGAATTGATGACATTAGTGAACACGTACATAAAAGTTCAACAAAAAAAAAAAATTAAATTAATTGAGATTTATTTTTGAACCGGGTATAAATAGTTTCTATTAAAATTGCCAGCAGCACTATGATACTAAGCGGTAGTGACAACAAACGAAATGTACTCTACTACATACACATAAAATTCTATTTCTAAACAAAACAGTCCCAAACGTGTAAGTACATGCATCCTTATGTACTACATATGTGTGAAACCACCTTTATGAAAAGGTTTTAATATAAAAACTGACAAAATTCAAATTTTTAATTTAAACAAGCAACTATTTCATAACAGCATGTTTAACATGCCCTGAAATATATACGGAATGAAAAATTAACTGTAAGAATAACGAGAACAACAAGAACAACAAACACCGTTTTAAAACAAAGCAACTTTAACTTCACTCACTCAGCTTATAATTTCACAATGTTTAAAAAAAATTAATCCCAAATGTAATTTTGTTGATTTGCAATCAAATAAACACAAGCAGGCGGCAATCACATAGAAGTATTATTTGTATTTCTAATTGTAATAAAAATTTCAGTTCACAGTTCACTTACAGACATAAATTTTATGAAATATTCAAAAATATGTGTATGTTTTATTCTATAATTTCTTATTAATGCTGCGGTATATTTAATTAAAATCTCATTTATTAAATGCATATGTATGTAATTGTTACTTCACTTAAAAATAACTATCTGTGTAAGTTCAGCAATTATTAAAAGTTCATTAAATTATTTACACACGAACCAACTACTCTAATTTATACACGTCTTTACTGCACGACCGCCAGCACTTGACTGTTGTAAAAGACACAATCAAAATGCTGGCAATGTTAAGAGCTTTGAGCATTGCAAAGCAACAACTACTACATCTTCCTTACAATACTCACTCGCTTGCTCAATCACTGAATAAACACTAAAAAAAAGCAACAACTATTCCATCTGAACATAAAAAAATAACCAATAAATAAATAATACCTGGCATGGGCAGTTAGTATTTCAAAATAGTACAGAAATACAAATATTTGATAAAACGAAATTCATCCATTAAATGCCTACACACTTTAAATTTGGATAAACCTAAAACTATATAAGGCATCAAGGTAACGTTTTTACTATTCTGAAAATTAAACAACTAGCTTATGTTCTGAAGACAATTTCATTGGAATGATTGGGTTGTAGCGCAGTTCGAAGCAGATCTATTTTTTTATCGAAAAATTATTTTTTTTGGCTAAATAGGTAGCGATATGCGCATTTTGGACAAACGTAATCCATATGAAATACGTGAAATACAGTATCATCGGCCTTCATGTTGGTGGTGTCGTCGGGTCATATTTTTTAAAAAGCGAAAGAGGCAACAGTGTTCCCATTAATGGAGTTCAATGCAGGTCGATGATAAAAAAAAGGTTTGGTATGGTAGATATGGCAATTCTAATAATACATACACACATGCTTATAAAAAATGGTATGTACGTATTACTTATGTGCATCACTGCTGATAAATTCTTCGGTATTTCTGATATTTTCCATGTTACAATAAATTATCACATCCTGTTTAGACCTACTTAAGATATATATCGCTGTTTATTCTGAGGCACATAGGAAGTATACGTATTGTTTTCTACTTTTACAAGTCTTATTTCGACAACATGCTGTGCTCTTTTTGTGTTCTAGTTTTTTTGTAGCAAATTGATTGTATTATGTAGAATAAAAGAAAAAACGTTTTTATCCAAGCAATAGCATGGCATAGTCACTCATCTATGCAGAAGCATACGCACATATCATATTAGCAATTTATACTTTCCATAAATGTTTTCTTTGTTATTAATTTTCACCACCCATTTCACAGAAAATATCCTTATTTGAACACATTATCTACAAAAAAATGCACTTTATTATTTGTGTTAAAGATAGCAATTGCCGAATTGCAATTGTGTTCGTAAGATGTACTGTTACAATAAAGAATACGAATACAAATACAGAAATACTCGCTTTCTCACACAAATATGTGCATTATAAGTAATTAATGCAAATATGGCTGTTCTTCAATAGTTTCTAATACACCCTTCAAACTTTTTAGTTTGTACGTAAGAGCCGCCTGGTTTGTTAAATATGACATGTCGGCCGGAAAAGTATGATAAGGAGAACAAAAACGCACTATAGTGAAACAAGTTCTCAAGAAATAGTTATGAAATAAATCAATTGCAAAAAGTTTTATTAAATACTCGTATTATTTATTCATTATTTTTTTATTATTTATTTTCTATAGTATAAAATAACTTTTTAAAATCATATTAGCAATTTCAACCTTTTAATTAGCAAAATCAAAATAAATGTTAGAAAATTCTTATGCCAAAGAAGTTTCATAGAAAAGTGCTAATTTCACACAATTTTCACAATCAATTTCATTGTATTTTTAAGTTAAATTTTATATTTGAGATTTCTGTACAACTTGAAAAATCAAAGAATAAATTTTTCCAATTTTGAGCATAGCTCCCCATGTACTATAACGCCAATATTATCCGTCTCTGGTTAATACTTCAAAAGAGAGAAGTAGCATACTAGTCAACAACATATCTAAGGAAACAACATTAAAAATTAATACCATATTAAAACTGGCTCCATAGAAAGAGATCCACAACAAAAAATCATTTTCCTACATAAATGTTACTCGGCATGCAATCAATTCAATACAATAACAGCAACGAAAGCTGCACGATAACAGACATCTCATTAAAAATATGCTGTAAATACATATGTGACAATAACAGCATTAACCGTAACCCAATAACATTATGTTAACGTACGTGCATGTAACTGGAGCCCGATGAGTGTGTGCACTCGTATTTAAATTAATTTGTTTACATGGTGTTATTAAATGAATGGATGCAGGCGGTGTTGCCAGAAGATAATTTTATTTAACATATTTTGCACAACAGATATACTATATATAGGCTTCATTGCTTGCTCCTAAATTCATGTACATAAAAATTCCTTCATAGGAAATATTGCCATTTATTTTTAATACGAAAAGAATGCTTCAAGCAAGCAATTTTCTAAATTCTTCCATGTGTATCAGAGTATCAAAAATAAAATTTCCGGTGTAGTCGAATATAAACATGTATATTTATTATTATATATATATTATATATTTATATATGTAAAAAATTAATTAATGCATTTATATTAACAATAATAAGATAATTATAATAAGGAGGCTAAATGCATTCGCATTTAGCTCTCTGCAGTTCTTTTGAAAGAAATAGAAAAGAGAAATACAAAAACTTTAATGCAGTTTTGCCTTAAGAAAAATTATACAATTACTACGATAAATTTTTGAAAAGATTAAGAGCTTGATATTGAATTATAAACTTTAATTGTCGTTTCTTTGATTACAGGTTAATGAGTAAAGTTACTGTTAATATAAAACGTAATGTATTTTAATAAAATTATAAATCTTAGATTGTACAGAAACTCAATTTGTTTAATTAATTATCTTAAATGCCATTTATATATATTTGATTTGTTAAAGGAAAAGGAAAAGTGGAGCCATCGTATTGAACGCCAAAATTATTTTAAAATGTTAATTTTATATCGGTGTCGTAATGAACTAATCTCAAGTCAGCTAATAGCTAAGGGAGGATTTACTTTAGTAACTGACATTAAAATATTGAACTGAGAAAAAGAAAAGATATTTTGAATTGCTTCACTACACAGGATTATGGCCACAAACCGTAACAACTTAAGTCGAGTTAGAAAAAATTTCATTTTTAACATTATCATGTACAGCATGTCTAAATCTCTTTGCCAGCAATTTTCTACTTAATCTTGTAGTTAATTTTTTTTTCTTAAATGCCAGTTTGGAATAGTAAATTAATTCTGGTTAATTTAAAAACAAAACAGCTATAAATATTTTTAATTATTTAAGTATAATAACTATTTTTTACCAAAATTAATTTACAAATAGAAAATTTAAAATAAAAGTTGGAAGGTGTATGTGATGAAGTCGGAAAAGGCACTAGTCAGTTAACATTTACCAGCAAACAAATTATATCGATAATGAAGTGCAGTCTCTCGCTTCTTCTGTAACATTATTTCAACGACGAAATAAAAATATTTAATAAAATGCAGCGAAATAACAGCCATGCAAAGCATAGTTCCTGTAAAAACAAGTACTTTGTTTTCTCTAATAAAAATTCCTTTCCCCTAATTTCTAGAAATACTACTCGTATACATTTTTAAGATGCTACTAAGAGAATATTTTTAAGTAAAAAGAAAACTAAAGACTACAACGATGAATGCTTGTGACCACAGAAATACTTATCTATTTGTGTATAAATGTTTGCACGTTGTTTATTAGTATATTTTATTGCTTATTTTTCATTTAATAACTTGATTTATGTTGCAAAATTAAGGAATTAGCTTCCGCAGAAATCACTCACATAGTTATAGAATCTGTATTTAATATTTATTTCATAAAGCAATAAATACAAACCTACAATTGTATTGGAGATCATTTAAGGAAGGAAAAATATAGAATTAAATATTAATGATCATCTTGATTTGCAGATTATATATGTACATACATAAATTTAAATACCTTCATAGACAAAATAATTTTGATTATTCTTAATTTTCTTGAAGAACGCATTAAAAATGTAATTACGAAGTAATAAAGGTAATTGAACTAAAAATCTTAAAAATATCTATTGTATTTAAATGTGCATAGGAAATCATATAATAAGTACCCCAACTGTTGCAAACTATTCCGTTATAACCATAGTATGAATGTCGTGGCACAACTAAAGAAGAAAAATACCGAATCCCATGTTTCTTTATTGTAATTATTTTTAATTGACAAAGAGTTATATCAATCTTTTATAAATAAGAAGTCAGCTGCTCCAACAAAATCTTATATAACATATATATATGTACATACATATAGGAAATATCAAATAACAATTTTTAACACAAAATTTACTTAGGAAAAAACTTGTATAAAAAAATATTTCATTTAGAAATATTTAAAACATTTATTTATTACAACGAATCAGACTACTGTGTTAAAGTATTCAAATATTAATCAATATTATAATCAAACCAAAAATTTCTTAGAATAGAAATAAAAAAATTGCATAAACTTTTATTTATTTTTTAACTTGTTGATTTTTAAGTTAGCATCAACTTCTTCTGAAAAAATATCTGGCAACATTAACAAAAACAACAAATATACAATATCTGCATGTAAAGTCGGTCTTTTAATTGCGCCTAATTCTATGCTATATGCTTCCTGAAATATGTTCTATTTCCACTTTTTTTTTCTTATATGTTGGTAAACATATCTGTCATATAAGTTGGCAATATCAGCCATTTTGGATGGTCAGTTTGTATTTGGCAGTAAAAAGGATTAGTCGTGTTTTGATGTGCTCTTCTATTTTTTACTATATTTTTACTAAATTTTGAGCAAAAACAACGTCGCATGGCACGAATGACTTATACCGATTACGTCTTGCCCAGGTCCGTTAGTTTTGTTTGAAAATCATCTGTTTTGTGTGACGTCATCAATGGGCTAAAAATATTGCTTTGTATGAATTTTGTAAGTGTTCTTTGAATAACATTTAAAAAAAGGCAGAAAAAGACAAGCCATTTAAAGAAAATGCGATGTGCTGTAAAACACTTTCTTTGAAAGTGATAAAATTGTATTTAACTTTTATTAATTTCAATTCTCTCTAGTTTCATGTCTTATCATGTCTTATTTGTATTTTGAAACTAAAGTAATAACGAAATTTAATATTTTTTGAAATAGTCTTTTAAATCTGCCAGTGCAAAAAACCAATTTTGTTAATGGAATCTAAACTTCGTCTCTTAAACTCTAAAAAATTAATATTAATATTTGCGTTTGCAATATAAACTGACGTAAAAATGTGATATTCTTCTTATGACCACTGGCTGAAGCTTTTCAAATTTAACTGAAACATTTTGCATAATACAAGGTTTGTATAAATCACAAATAATACTATAAACTTGAAAATAGTGTCGGAAGAATTGTAATTTTCTTTTTTAAGGGGGTTTTCACGTCCACGAAGTTTTCTAAACAATTCAAAAATTATTTTCAATACAAAGTTTGTGAAAAAATATATGAATATTAAAAAATATCGCTTCTCAAAAAACAATACAAATTCCTTTTAATTGATTTTATAACTTTGCAACTCTCTGAAAATTTCAGAATAAGACAAGACTTTTTAAATGCCTGAAAGTAATATACAAATACCAATTTAAAAATGTACAAATTTACGTTTCACTAATATTTGTTCTAAAATTTGTTTCGCCAATAAAATGTTTAAAACCATAAATAAATTTTCATATGTATACATTTTCAGTATATTTTTTGTTTGATAAAAACTATTCAAAAGAAATATACAGACTACACATACATATATCACAAATTTAATTTTATAAATTTAAGTTTTTTTTTCTAATTATTTACTTTAAAAGAAGCATTAAAATCCACAAAAAATTTATAGTTGGCAAAATTATTTCGCCTTTCAAGGTGCCTTTCGAAGTCGACCATGAACTAAGTGGCATGGCCTACGATAGGATTGAAAATTTTGCAGGCTTTATATGCCATAAACTAAAAAAAGAATTTCCTGATATCGCAATCACTAAAAACCAGCTGGAGGTGCCTAGATATTCTTGGTTAGACCATCTATCTGAGGGCGGATCCAAGCCGACAGAAAAAATAATGGAAAATATGCAAGACCTCCATAAAATTTTCGAAGACAATAATGGTGGAGGCTTACTTATATCAAAGGACTCTTTGAAACTACATTTGGAGCAAGGTGATAGATTTAAGAACGAACGGACATGGCTACATTGTTTTCCCTGTTGAATGCCGTTTATGCTGGAGCCTATCTTGATCCCTTCTCCATGTTTCATACGAAAAAGTCAATACACACTGGCAGGCGAGTTGGTCGGCATAACTGAAGCAAATGTTTTTGCTTCTTGGCGTTTAATAATTGAATTTTAAATGCTTTGAAAACACAATAAATTGCTTCTGAAACAAATTTTTATTTTATTTCACCAAAATAAACTTGAAAAAATGTTATATTTCCAAAAAATGCTGATATTTACAAATGTAAACAACAAATTCCAAACAAATCTCACAGCAGAATAACAAAAGTGAACATTGATGACGTAGATGCGCAGTAGACAATTGTTTTGACACACTTGAGTGCGCAATCGGTATAAGTCATTCGTGTCGCATGGTACATGTTGAACACTGTCAACGACGATCCAGATTTGCTCAAAAATGTTACCAGACTTGGCCCTCCACTGACTTTTTCCTTTTCCCAAAATTGAAGATACCGGTGAAAGGAAACGATTAGATTTCAGAAGTGTTTCAAGGATTGGAAAAAGCGCTGGCATGAGTGTATTATATTTAAGGGGCCAAAATATAAATACTAATATATAAATACTTTTAGAAAGAATTAGAAAAAAGGGATATTTTTTTATCACCAGCACATCAGAATACGACTATTTTATCTGTCAAAAACAAACTGACAATCAAAAATGGCTGATATTGCCTAAAAAGAAGTATGTAACAGACATGTGTATCAACGTAACAGAAAAAAGTGCGAAAATCGAACATACATACGTAACTCACAAAATTTTTAATCACGGTTATTTTTTAATCACACCTCGTACTCGAAGTAATTTATTAGTTGCAGTGACAAATTTATACTATAAATATGTATTCTTGCATACAACTAAATATAAGTGTACATAACATTAAAATATCAGACTTCATTTAACTTAAAATTACGTAGTCCAAAAATATGTCTAAATATTAATTTAATAATTAATAAAATAAAAAAGGCCAGCTTTCGTTTAATAACGATTGATTTCCAATCTATTTTTCCTTACTTCTTTAATGACAGGAATTTCAGCACGGCTAAAAATTAAATTTTTTAATCAAATTAAAAAAAAAATAACAGTGATTTAACACAAACATAAAAACCCACCAAACATTTACACACATACAAACACAAATATATTTGAAAGCTTATCAACAAAAAAAGGAAGCTTCTTTAAAGTAATACTCCACCCATATCCGGCAAACAATTTTGTCGATTTGTTGTTATTTTGTAAACTTTCTTTATTATTAAGCAAATAATTTATACATTAAAATTATTTCAAATAAATAGAAGAGATGGTTGGCAAAAGAAGCATTAATTACAGACATCTTTATAAACGTAAAGTTTTGAATGGAATTACAGGTGCGGGAAGATCTTGAATTAAAAATACATGTTCACATTTAGGGAAATATACGTATACGTTTGTAATATGAAATGGGAATGTTGACATATTTTCAAACAACTTATTAATTATTTATATATAGGAGTATGAAGGTACGATAAAATCATTTCTTTGACAACACTTATTACTTTTAAAATACACATAAAGCGCCAAATTGTAATGGCAATTAAAAGAAATTTACGTTCTAAAAATAGAAATGGTGTCCATCAAGAAGACAGCACCATTTATGATCATCAATGAGCCGGCAGCAAGGGCATTGCGTTTACTCTCCTTAAACAAAAGATCAGATTTATCATGCCATTGATCAATAATTAAGGCACCGGAAATGACAAACAACACACAGCCAATAATCGAGAAGAGGCCATTCAAACGTTTCTCCACTACAGAACTTATAACGTGACCTAAAAAAATAATTTTTTAAAACAGATCTATTATCATATGGTAAAAAATTTAAAATTATGCTTGACACTCACCAATCAGGAGAACACCGCAGATAATGGTAAAGCCAACCATAGTGCCACAGACAACCAAGGAATTGGCGGAGAAGTTACCATTCATTTCCCAAAGGATAATGCAAACAATGGCAATGACCTTAAAAACATTAGATAAGAAATGAATGCATAAATTATTTGTTAAATACTTATTTGTTAAACTTTTAGAGGAATCGATAAAATACAATTCGATAATAAAAATATAAAATTAACTTTGTATACTGCCAGACTTCTAAACAAAAAGGTATCAGAATCTACCATGACGATCCTCTTGCAAATTCCAAAAAAGCTCAGAAATAATCAGTATGTGACAGCTGCCAATTGTCAAAGTACGCAACATATACGAAAAGTTAAAAGTTGCGCAACTTTCGCACTTGGGGTTAACGGATACATAATAATTGTAAACAGGCTGATATGAATACATATATTTACGTAGTATAACGTATTCTATGTGCATAGACCTTTAGTGAGCCAGTCATATCCAAGAAAACTTTTAGATCCAAAACTCAGGCTTCTCTTAACTTAAAGCCCTCTTACGAACTATTTTCCTTTTGGTTTTAATTTATTTACAAATACACATTTTTGAAAAAATTTATTCAAGCGCATGGAATGACTTCATATACTTGAGATGCGATGCACGCAGCATCTATATACGTATTGTAATGTTGTCTATATTAATGTTATCTAAATATTTTGCCAGACGTTACCAATATTAATGCTATTTGAAGTTACTGTCAGAAGTATAGTGTATATATGTGGGGGAAAGGGGCAGTCGTATTGTTCTATAGTGCACAGATGGGTGTGCAAGTGACAGTCCTATTGCTCAGATTTTGTTCCTTTGGCGGGGTGAGTTTTTTTTTGTCTTTTGCTATGAAAAAAACGTTTAAGAAACCAGACCGCATTGGATACAACAAAACGTGTTTTACGACAAGTTCAAATAAAAAGTGTAAATTATAAATTATTAAGAAATAAACGTGCCATATCAGAAGTGAAAGTGTTTAATTTGACCCCCTCCTTACAAATTCAGGTGCGGGGTCTAACAGGTGTGACCCCACACCTGAATTCCACAATATAATTGGTTCAACAAAATGGCGAATATGCTAACTCGTGTCGAGATTGTGCGTGTATTAACAGAGGCAAAGGTAGCTTTTGATCCTGAGGCAACATTAACACAGCTGCGACCACTGCACGACAAGATTGTAAGTGGCGCAACCCAATCTGCGTGCCGGACAGCTGAAAACAACCAAAAAATTAAGCAACACCAGGAACAGGCTACAACAGATGAGATCTTTAAACGTGTCCTAACAGATGCACAGGTGCCATTTGGATCAGAAGCAACGTCATCAGAGTTAAAACAGTTGTATGATGACTTTGTCAACTGTGCCAAGCAAATAAAAACAACAGACGGAACAAACAAAAGCCAACAACAAGCAGAGGAACAGATGTAAATAGTACAGAAACAACAGCAGCAACAAACACCCGATGATCGTGACTGGTACAGCGATATGGCGAGGGAAGAGCGCGAGTTGGACAGGCAAATATTATTGTTGCAGAAAAAACGTGAGTTGACGAGGTTGCAGCAAGAACTTAATGACATGAACAGCCGTAGAATCGACCTACACGTGCTTGATGCCATGATGAGCAAATTCGACGGATCTGATATCCAGGATGTTACAAAATGGTTTGCCGACTTGGAAAACGTCTGTGAACCGTTCCGCTATAGCGAACGAGACAAATTGGTAGCTGCGAGACACCTAATGGCGAGGCACGAAAAGAGATTCGTGGAAATAGTGCAGGTGCATACTTTCGCTGAATTTAAAGAAAAATTGTTGGTGGAATTTTGGCGTGCTTACACTGTTCAAGACGTGCTGAGACAGTTGAATGCACACACCATTAAACCAGGCGAAACACCGCGTCAATACACTGTGGAAATGCAATTCATTGCTAGCCGTGGGGACGTGTCGGAGAGCGATTTAGTGGATATTATTATTGACGGGCTGAATGATAAGTCAGCATTGGTTGCAATGCTGTATGGTGCAACAACGATGGCCGAGTTAAAATTGAAGCTGGAAAAGTATGAAAAGAAACGCAATGCAGTGCACGTGAGACAAAGCGCAGCGGTCAGCAGTTCAACAAGTGCCAAACGATACACTTCAGCCGGTACAGATGCAGCAGCAAGTGCCAGTGGTCAAGATTTGGCAAATATACGGTGCTACAATTGGCAAATATAGGTGTTTAGCGACGCAGTTGGAACATCAGCATTTGGTAAGTGTCGCCTTTATTAAACAAAGTGAGTGCACAGATTTTATAAGTATTTTTTGTTTATTTGACAATGGCAGTCCAATTAGTTTCATCCGACGCTCGCTCATCCCATTTCCGGTACAAAATGAATTGAAGCTTACACCTTACAAAGGCATGGGCAATAAAAGACTAAGTATGTACGGAGTTGTAACGTGTAAAATTGTATTTAGAAAGCATATTATAATTCATGATTTTTTTGTTTTACCGGATGACGAAGCACTGGTACCGTGCCTGTATGGGCGCGACTTATTAAAACGGATGGGAATTTGTTTATGCCAGACATACAAAAATGGATATAAAGTAACTGATTTGTTAAAGTTAAGACTAAATAAAGCCCATATGCCCAACATAAATGTTGTCAGTGCACTCAAGTTGTTTAATTTATTAAAGTGTCCATCAGATAGTTTTGCAGATGCTCCAATTACCAACAGTTTTACGGAAGGTACAGATGTAATGTTTAGCGATAAATTTGTGAATTTAGAAGTAAAGTCAGAGTCAAACAAATTGGAATCTAGTGTGAATAAGATAGTTGAGCCAGAGGTTAATGTAATTGATGATACAATGAGGTTATTCTATTGGTAAGTTCAACTGAGGTCGTCGATATTAATAAAAAATTAATTAAGAAACATGCAGGTGCTCTGAAATCACTCATTTTCGAGAATTATTTGCCATTTGGTTTAACAAACGCCCCACCAGTGTTTCAGAGATTTATTTCGTTAGTATTGAAGGAGTTGATAGATACCCGAAAGATTGTTGTGTATTTAGATGACATAAATGTAGCTACGAAAACCATTGAAGAGCACATTGAGGTACTAGGTACCGTGCTTAAGTTATTATCACAAGCGGGACTTAAGCTTAATCTAGGGAAGTGTAGATTCGCACATGAAGAATTAGAATATCTGGGATATGTTGTGAATGAATGTGGTATTCGACCAAACGAGAGACATCTGGAAGCAATCAAAAATTACACAGTGCCTAGAAACACAAAGGAGGTAGAGAGATGTGTCGGATTGTTTTCTTATTTTCGGATTTTTATCTATGATTTTTCGCAAATAGCTAGACCAATGCGTCAGTTGACTAAACAAGATGCCAAGTTCGAATGGACAGATGAATGTATCAAAGCATTTTTAGAATTAAGAAACAGATTGACTGAGCCTCCGATATTAGCCATATATGATCCGAGACGGGAAACAGAATTGCACACAAATGCTTGTTCACGTGGATATGGTGCATCCTTATTACAGAAGCAGGACGATAACAGATTTCACCCAGTAGCATTTTATTCAAGGACAACAACAGATGTCGAATCTAGGTATCACAGTTTTGAGCTTGAGACGTTGGCTATTGTTAAGACACTTGAGAGATTTAGATGTTTTTTAGAGGGAATCCCATTTGTTATTGTCACAGATTGCAATTCATTAGTCTTAAGGTTAGATAAAAAATTGATTAACCCTAGGATCGCACGTTGGACATTGGGACTTGCTGATTTTAATTTTACAGTGCGCCATAGACCAGGAGAACAGATGCAACATGTGGATGCATTAAGTAGAGTGGGACAAGTAGTATGTTATGTGGAGGAAAGTGAAGTTGATTTGAATATACAGATTGCACAGACACGTGATTCGAAAATTCATGAGTTGAGACAGAGATTAGAAACAAGAGAAATGTCAGAATTTGAACTAGAAAATGGACTAGTTTTTCGTGTCAAGGGTCAGTATAAACAACTGTATGTGCCACAGGAGATGGAGGAAAATATAATTAGGCTGATACATGAGCACTATGGTCATTTGGGGGTAGAAAAGTGCACAAATCAGATTCAGAAACATTATTGGTTTCCACTTATACGTGAAAAGGAGAATAAATTTGTTAGAAATTGTTTGAAATGTATTTATTATTCAGCACCGTGCCGGAAAAACGAGCGTAACTTATATAATATTCCGAAGAGGCCATACCCGTGCGATACTTTGCACGTCGATCATTTTGGGCCATTGGAAATTGTGCAGTCAAAACAAAAGCATGTACTTGTAGTGATTGATGCTTTCACGAAATTTGTCAAGCTATACGTGGCCAATACTAGTTCCAAAGAAGTAATTTGTGTATTGCGTAAATACTTTGTGGATTACAGTCGGCCACGAAGAATAATTTCTGATCGTGGTTCATGCTTTACATCAGCCGATTTTCAAAACTTTTGCAGAGATAGAAATGTAGAGGATATTTTGAATGCTGTGGCTTCCCCACAATTTAATGGTCAATCGTGTATTGAAAGATAATAATGTAATTGGCTAAGATAACTGAGCCCATAAATCATACTGATTGGAAGAAAAAATTGTCAGAAGTGGAATATGCATTGAATAAGACGGTACACTGTGCAACAAAGCAGACGCCGAGTCAGATGTTATTTGGAGTAGAACAACGCGGCAGTTAGTTGATGAATTAACAGAGCATTTGCATGGTGTTTATACAAGAGAGGAGAAAGAATTAAGTGAAATAAGGAAACAAGCAGAACTTTCAATTCAGAAGTCTCAGTCGGATAACCAGGAATATTTTAACCGGCATCATAAACCGGCAAAAGAGTTTGTACCAGGAGATTTAGTAGTCATTACGAATGTGGATACCACTGTTGGCAAAAATAAGAAATTAATCAAGAAATTGAAGGGGCCCTATGTAATACGTAAGAGTCTAGATCGTGATCGATATATTGTAAGAGATGTTGAAAACTGTCAAGTAACGCGGGTCCCATATAACAGTGTAATTGATTCAAGTAGGATAAGAAAGTGGTTGGAGCAAGAGCAGATGGACACAGAGGGCGACACTTTAAGCCATTTAGAATGTTAAACAGCAATCGGGGTCGATTGTTTTATCAGATTGGCCGAGTTGTAATGTTGTCTATGTTAATGTTATCTAAAAATATTGCCAGACATTACCAATGTTAATGCTATTTGAAGTTACTATCAGAAGTATAGTGTATAGATGTGGGGGAAAGGGACAGTCGTATTGTTCTATAGTGCACAGATGGTTGTGCAAGTGACAGTCCTATTGCTCTGAGTTTGTTCTTTTGGCGGGGTTAGTTTTTTTTTTTGTTTTTTTGCTATGAAAAAACGTTTAAGAAACCAGACCGCATTAGATACAACAAAACGTGTTTTACGAAAAGTTCAAATAAAAAGTGTAAATTATAAATTATTAAGAAATAAACGTGCCATATCAGAAGTGAAAGTGTTTAATTTGCAGTATACAGTATAAAAACGTGTAAGTATACGTGCTTGTTTTTTTAGAATAATTTTAATTAAGTAGTACAGTATGAAAAAGATGTGACCAAGTATGACAGTTATTTTTCGTCCAATTCCAGGATTACGTCACCTCCATCATTACTAGCGACCTTTTTGGCATTAAATCGTACACAGAAATATATGATAAACAACACAATAATGTTTTCGTTTAATGCTACACACCAAAACGCAAAAAAATTAATTATTTATATAATGTAAATAATTAAAAAAATTGTCAGAAAAAGTAATATGAGTACAATGCTGTATGAAGAGGAGTGGTTTTAAAAATCTACTTAATGAAATTACGCTTTAATTTGCACTGGTTAATTGCGTTAAACTACAAAAATCATAGAGGTTAAGGAAAGCAACAAAGAAAAATAGTAAAATACCAAACCTTATATACCCTTCTCAAAGGATATGTTCCATAATATTTTTGTATTGGAGTAAACATTAACTTTTCAATATATTTATTATTAAAAATAAATAAATAAGATTTTCTTGCCAGGCAAGTGCTGTATAAATGTATAAAATAATTTTTTCGGATAAATTGGACAAAACTCTGCTCAGATGCTTTTAAATTTTTGATTTTAATCAAAATTTTACCCCAATTTAAAAGCAACACAATCACCGATGACAGGCGGACAGACGGCCAAAGCTCAATTAAGTTCCATTTTTATATATGCAAATCCAGCATTTATATACCTTCTAGTGTCGTATACTAATACGGTAGAAATTACCTTACTCATATCAAACCTACATATACCCGTTTCTTCTTTTGGATGGCGAAGGGTATTACCATTATGAAAAAGGATATTTTTACAAAAATAATTGCGAAATACCTCATCCAATATGTATTGACAACTTATATTTAAGATTTTTGAAAGGCTATTTATAAGGGCCTTTGCATTCGTTTAAAAGTTCTGCTCAAAATGTGATTAAAATAGCAATTCTTTTGCGTCACTACTTAGCGATTGTTGTTAAGTCAATATTTAAGCTTATTCGTATTTATTTATGGAAATGTGTGATAAATTTATAATATCTGTGGTTTTCAGTTATCTTTTTGCGTTTTATATTGGGCAAGTATTATGCTAGATGTTATTAATAAATTAAATAAATTTGTTATCGTTTTTAACAGTACAGTAAAAAATTAATATAAGTAACTATAAATTTGTTTCCACAATTTCTTAATGAAAATTAAAATACGATCCGTACTACCAATGGCTCGTTTTGAAATTCCTAATAATTTGCCTATATATTTACTGCCAAACAAGACTTAAGTAGTTTTTTGTATAGTAATTACATTCGTTGAATTATTATTATTATTGGTTATTATTGTGACCCGTAGTGTTAATTATTTTTAAAGTGTTTAAACCGCGAAGGCACTATTCTACCAACTATTATCATTCCCACAAAAGAATGTGAAATTAAATTTAAAGTTAATATATAATTATAGTATCTTATTGTCTAATCAGATGTGAAAATAATATTTTAATTTTAAGAGTTTCTTTAAAATTATATTAAATAAAATATTTCTAGCTATTGAAGTGCAACTAATTGATATCAGTGACATTGTCACAAGAGTTTTTGGAAAATATGGCACTGCATGCACAACTGAGCCCACTCAACATGTACTCGTATATTGCTAAGCTTTGAATGTGATATTTTCAATAACGTTCCGACCCATTCAAACCGTTCACAGCAGAGTTTTTTTGGATTTAACTATTACTTGATTACTTACCGACTTAGGGTGTTTGAAAATTGCGCTTTTATGGTATGTAAACGCAGTAGGATGCGAAAAGATTCTCACAAAAAAACTTACTAATAAGCAATTTTTTCTCTTGAATCCGGTTTATTTTTTACCATTTTAGCTTACTAGATCCCATTGTGCATAATGGTTATAAATTATAACGAAAAGATTCTAATAAATTTTTATAATATTGTCACTAATCAAATATATATTACATACGCTTCATTGTATAAAATTCAGGAGCCCTAATATTTTATTACTAATTAAGAAATTAACACCCTTTACCATTCACTATATTGTTATCAGCTCCTCGAAAGTTGAATATAAAAATGTATTTGACTAATAACGCCAATAGACGTAAATAAATTATTAATAGTATTCAATATCAGCAGCAATTACAAAATAAGTGCAAAGCAATCATTGCAAAAAATTTATGCCACATTTGGCAAAAATTGTTTTTGCTGATGGTTTTTGTTTTTTGTGCCGCTCTGACACTGTTTAGTAAAGATATAATCCAGTTTATAAAATCAACGTTATTCTTTTGAATTAAAGTATGCAATGGCCATCTTTCCATTGCAGTTTTAGACTTGAAAAAGATTTATTTTTTAGCCTGAAAACAAAAACGTCTAATTTTCACTTCGGAGACTTTTTTATCTGCTGCACAGTTTCGTATTTTTTGATAACTAATTGTAAAAAAAAATTTGAAAATTCATTATTTATATTTGAAGTTCCCTAATTTTTCTGACCTTCTCCAATTTGCATTGTTCTAATTATTATTTTTTTATTTTATAAATGTATAATAAACTCATTCATATTTATAAGTTCCAATATAAAACACAAAAAAACAAACAGTTTTCATAAATTAAAAATGCCATTTACATGTACGACTAATTAAAATGCTTATATTTATTATTTTTCCTAATGATGATACTCAACAAGGTAGCGAATTGTTGAAAAAATAAATACAGTATTTAAATCTTATCAAAAAAAAAAAAAAATATTTCGATATGAAACGTTTTAAGAGGATTTCAATCAATATTTGTTTGAGCAACTTAATATCAATAATTTTGTTTTTGCCTGCTATCTCTGACGGCAGACAACTTTTAAGATATAATTAATTTATAAATACAATAACAAACAACACAAATAAATTTATTATCCTCGGTGGTGGTATTGATCGAGTTATTATTGGTTGAATGATAAATGATTAAGACTAAAAAGCGCAAATGGTAGAAACGGTGTTGACACTGCCAATGTTGACAATGTACTGTTAATGACTGTCAATGACAGTACATTGTCTATTTAGGGGCACGAAGACATCCGTAAATATACATGCATTTGTGTATGAAATAAGATAAGATGTGCTTTATATAACGGTTCTTTCATTAAGCTCTACATATCTTTAAATAAGAAAAATGTATCTCGCGAACATCATTTAATTTTATTTATGTTTGACACGTCATACAGTCGAAAAGTGCGCATTAACATTTTTTTCTGGTGAATTTACCCGATTGTATGGTTTATGCCCCCTTCGATAAGTGCTGCTTATCGCATAGAAATGGCATATCAGACGGAGTCGTTGGCCAACCCGTACAGATTATCACCATATAAGGCCATGTTCTGAGATTGCTTGTACAGTGATCTAGAAACCACGCACAGATGGTGTCCGAATCATTCAAAACAAACCGAAGGTAGTTGATAATTATACTGTGGTTGCATAATTTATGTAATTGAGTGTAACTTTAACATTAACACTGCTTTCAAATGTCAAAGTTCACAAGCCTCTATTGCAAGACTCTTTCCAATTATTGTTCTTTTTTTCATTATTCATTTTATTAATTAAGGTGAGACAGCGACTGCCGCATGTGTCACACAAACAACAAATAATTCTTTATTTATAAAAAAAAACAAATTCAAAAATGAAATACATTAGACTGGCGGCTGTTCACACTTTGAATATCTTCAGGAGATTTTTAGTTTTAAATAAAATTTCATTTTTTATATAAATCAATATGAAAAGGTTATTGGGAAAAAAGTTTAATGTGTAACAAATTAAATCCTGAATGCAAAAATTTTTAACTTTTAAACGAAATAAGTCGTTATTAACTTCATCAATAACGATTATCTCGAATTATTTATCTACATCTGAGCCTTTGACCAAAAGAAACCCCAATTCTTACTTCCACAGATCTATTCCGTAAGTCGAATTCGAGTAAATTTCTCGTTTTCAAACCGAATTCATATTTTCGTTGTTGCCCAAACCGAATTAACATGCTTTTACTTGTTTTTAATCGAGTAAATGAAGCTGGCTGAAATCGAATGAGCTTTTTCTAAAAGCAATAACAATTTGACTTTAAACGTATTTTATTGTTTTAGTAAAATTAAATATAAAATAAATAACTTAAATATATCTCTCTCATTTTTTCATAATTTTTTAAAAAATTTAAGAAAAAAAATTTTTTGAACAAAAAAAAACTTTTTAAGACAAATTGCGTAATTTATAGAATACCAGGCATGATTTATGCCTGGTATTATTTATGAAAGCAAAACTTCAATGTAATAAAACCAAGGAAAAGTTATGCCTGGAAAATATTATTTTTCCTATGGACTCTTGTACTCGTTTTACGGCCATCTTAAATTTTTTATACATTTTACAAATGCAAACAATTGCATGCAATCATGAAACGATTGCTGGTTCCATAGAGAATATAAGAAAGTTTCGGAAATACAATTTCTTAGAAACTGTACAAATAGGTCTTACTAAATATTGCAATTAGTATCCAGTGCAAAGGTTTTGATTTTAAAAACCTTAAATTCGAAACTAAAATTTCAACACGATAAGTTTTTTTTTAAGGAAAATATTGCTTGAAATACAAAAGGTAGAAACCCCAGATAAATTTCAAATTGCATTCAAAAGTTTCCCTGCATGCATTGCTTGTTTTATATTGTTAAAGCGCAATCTTCATTATCCCACAAAGTCGTATGAGTCATCCCACGAAAATCTAATGTGACCATATCGTATTTTGAAAAATCAAATCAAAATGGCATACATATGCGATGCAAACCAATTTTTTCTGAGTGAAGTAAATGCAACTCTGAACGCATAGAAATTGTCATTTTATGAAAACTGTCATAAACTTTTGCAAATCGAATAAGCCATTTAATTTTTTAGCAGACATGTCATATTTGACAGATAGTACGATTGTGTAGGATAGTATTATTACTAGTATTAGTATTATGTATTACTAGTATTATTGTTATACATAAAGATATATGGAGTCATAATGAAAACTCTACGGTCCAAATGAAGTGCCACTTTGAAATTTTGGATTGTAAAACCTTACAGCTTCCGTTAATGTTGTATTCACTTTCATACAATGAAAGCTTAATTTTTCTATTTAAAAGTTTGATATTTTAAAGAGGTCCTTAATAAAGATAAAGTAGTATTGGCACTCGTTGTGAGCACTTTGCATGACTTGAAGTCTAAGAATTAATTCTTTTGTTGGAGAAATTGAACAATTTTTTATTTAAACACATTTTTGCATTCTATTAAAAAAAAATTTATAGAAAAGCATAAAATTCAAGTAATTAAACATAAGCATGTTTCAAAGAGTTTTGGTTTTTATATAAGAAATATTTACAGTAATTTTTATTATCATTTTAAGCTCTATTTGTAAGCAAAGCCGTTTTAGAAACTATTTTGCGTTGCAAAGAAAACACTATTCGTAGTGTAATGAAAATCAGTTTTCTTATTTTACTTCGTGTGAAAATTTTCGATTAAGTTTTATAGAAGGCATGGTCATATAAGCCCTTAAACAAATACAAATAAAACAACGATCTTGGTAACGAAAAACAAAGCATACTTCTAAAGCCGGCAGTGTTTAACTGTCAGAAGGTGTTTTATTAATTATTGATTACCTGGTGCAGAACCTCGAGTTGTACATATGTATGTTTGTATATCTATATCTCTGCCTACTACTTGCATAACATTGCATAAAACTATTCTCTTAAGTTGCTTGGCCTTTTCTTTCTTTATTTGTAAACTTAGTAGAACTTACTGAGCTGAATAATGTTTGAAGATTGGCACGGTCTTAACAGATATTTGGTTTCAACATTAAAAAACTAGAAAAATAATTATTTTGAAATCTTGTATTAGTTTTCGTTAATTTTTTTTTTTATTCATAAAAAAATGTGTTTTTATTTTCGACATTTCGTTATCGTCAATCATAGAGGTAACGAAATATAAAAATAAAAAAAAAATTTTTTTGAAAATAAAATAAAAATTTTAACTGTATAAAATCAAGCTAGTACAATAATTTTCTTAAAGCCAGTTTAAGTAGATTTTATGAACAAGAAACTTGAAACTTGATCTTGAAATGTTAAAACGCATTAATTTTTGTAAAAAAAGGAAAATATTAATATTTTTATTCAATATTTTTTCCAAACTTTAGGACCTTTTATAAAAAAATTTTGGTAACTTCTTTATGTAACTTCTGCAGGAAAAAAGTATTACAAATTATTTTTTAAAGGCCAGCTTGTCCGCTTATTAGCATTTGATAGTAGATCTTCTCAGTATTATAAAATACAACTTCGATTTGACTGTACTAAATTTTAATTCATCTTTTTAACAAAAAGTCTTTTTTTATAAAAATTTAAATATTATATTTATTTTTGCGCTATTTCGCTTCTTCTTTGTGTAGCTTCAACAGTAAAATATTATTATTAATATTTAATATTTATTTATAAAAGAATTCTTTTCAAATAAGCTTGAGTTAAAAACAATTAAAACAATTGAAATTAAAAAAGGTCACAAAATAAGATATTTTAGATACAATATACTAAATTCAGCGCTACCAACTTGGAAAAAATATTAAAATAGTAAAAGCAGCATTAACTGGAGGGAAATTTTTTTTTATAAATATGTATATGTATACTCGTATATATAATAATTTGCAAGCATCAGTAATCAATTTCATAATATTGAAATAATCATTATCAAAATATAAAATGTTTTCTTTTTTAATTAGTGATATTTCATTTTGAAAAACCAATTCTTCAAAGGGATTTTAGCTTCCTAGACTAATATAAAAGATTTATTATTTCTTATAAAAATATATATATTTTCTATAAATATATATATATGTATATGTATTCCTGCAGTGTATGGGATAACACCAATTTTATAATTTATATAATTTATATGGCAATATGAATATCTTATATTTTAGATGGATTTTAAAAGGTTTCTTTGTTTTTATTTAAAAAAGAGATCTGCTCTACAGGTGGCATACTAGTCTCATCAAAAGTACAGCAAGAAGTGCTCGTAACTTTACACATTCATTAACTAAACTTTATATTAAAGGCGCTGATACAAAGAGCGGTGATATTCTACACACTCGTAGAATTTGTCAATTATGGCATCTCTCCTGAACAAATAGTATAGTGTGGCATAAAAATGGCATATTTTTATGACAAGCAATAGTTTAAAATAATATATATATTTGCAATTTTCATACGATCAGAGTTTAATTTTCTTCAATCTTCAAAGAACAAATTGTTTTCAATATTCTTGCAATATAGTCTGGCATCAGCATAGGAATTTTATTGTATTAAAAAGGTTTTTCGCGATTACCTCCCCCCACCCTGAACTCCTTAACAATAGACTTGTTAACAATAATAAAAGTGTATTTATACTAAAAGTTAATGTTTTTACAATAAAATCAAATTAAATAAATAAAATTATTTAATATTTTTATTGGCCGGCTGAATTGAAAGAAAGCATGTTTAGCTTTTGCTAAATGCAGAAAAGCTTTCATTTATAATGCCAATGACATCATTTATCATTAGCTTCAGTTTGAATATACATGCACTTGTGTATTTGTATTTCTGTGGTGTGACACATTTTCATTTGTTTATATATTTTTATTTGAAGCTTAACTCAATGACAGACAGCATGAGTATTCAAAACTCAAAATGAATTTAAATTTTCCTAATTGATTAAAGTATGCGTGCATTGAATTTTTGAATTACTTTCATTTTTGTTTTTATTTGATGTTGAAACGGCTTCAACGGAGTGAGGTTATGAAAAGCCGCGCATTGATTAAATAATGAATAAAGAGGGCCGCCTGCTTTGGTATTGTGGAACGAAATTTGGGAAAGCGCTGCGGCAAAACTATGGAACTTCATTTAAAATTCCTTTAAAATTCATTAAAATTCCTGCTATCCACATTATATATTAATTATTGGCTTAGAGGAGAGGAATACTTTGTTTCCTTCATAATATAGATTTCGTGTCAGAATGGAATTTGTTGGCAAACGACATTTTATACACTTAGAAAGAGATAGTGCCGATGAAGAACATGTATTTGGTGTTATGAATTTCCGAAAGTCTGATCTTTGAAGTATTATGCAATATCGGTTCCTTTGTTTAGAATAGACGTTCATCTGAACATAATTTAAATCTGTAGTTAAAGATGAAAATCAATTCGTTGACGTATAAAAATTGTATGCAATAAATTAATAACTTTTTATATTTCTTTTGCGGATGGCCATTAATATTTGTGACTGCAGGGAGCGGAGATGGAGCCAACGATCTTACTGGCTTATATTTGCCGAACTCACTGACTAGTAGTTCACTTAACTACCACTTTAAAAAATTATTTCAAAACTTGATTTTGAGAATTTTGAAGGGAATTATTTATTGTCATGGGATTTTTCCGATAATCCCGTTTAGATTTTGTGTAGGAAGAATAAATTTCTATGACAGTCTTGTAAACATAGATAATAAATTAATCATTTGGGTTCGGGCTAACATAAATTCCTAAATCCATAATAAAGACATGAGAAAAAAATAAAAATTATAAAATGCGTTTTGAATATTTTTAACCATTATTTCTAGCTTAAACGATCTGATCCAATAATCTCCGTGTGTATGCGCTCTGTATATCTTTGGATGTTATGTGACAAATCACTTTTTTTAGTTTATTATTTACATTTTATCGTTTTATTTTTCCGAGATATCCGTATGCATGCATGATTATACATATTTATGTACTTGTTTTCCTATTTTTTATGAATAAGCTTGCTAAAATTAAAAATGATTTAATAATAATCCAATTAAAAACAAACACAAACAACGAATTATATCATAAAACGTGTAAATATATACATATAAGGTCTTGCCCGCTCTTATCAGTTGGAAAGTAAAATACTTTTGAAAATACAGAGAAGTAATCACAGAACATTCGTGGATTATTTCAATTTAATTAAAAAAGAAACCAATGAGTAATAAGAATTACAAAGAAACAATTAAAAAAATAATAATTAAACTGAAGTCATTAAGAAAATATTAAAAATAGTTTTTCCATGAATTTTGACCACTTAAATAAAATATTAAAATAACAATTAAATTTTTATCTTATAGTTTAACGTAAATAGAATAAAAAAGAATAGAGAAATACGCACTTTAAATTATTGTTACGTAAAAATATTTTAATAAATTGTGAATATTTTTACAAAAAAAAATCAATAAATACAAACAAATTCTTCCAAAGTTGATTTAAAAAGAAATAGTTTAAAACTACATTTTAATGAAATCTAATTCGAGAAATTGAATACATAATTACATATTCGTTACATGTTCTCTAATTTAACAAATGAACCTCTGAATTTTATAAAACTACACAAATTACCACCATTAAATTATAGAATGAATGACCTGCCACCTGCCTTATTAAAATTACTCGGCTTTGTTAAAAACAAGGCGAATTCATTGCCAGGTAGCAGATGATATTTACATGTGTTCACCAAACGACTGCATCAATCCTTAGCAATAATAAACATTTTCGCGCTTATAAATGAATTCTTGTTTCCTCACGCAAATAAAATTAGGGATTAAAATTTAAAAACATTTAAAAATTTGTTTCTAAAGTTCGTTCTCTACGGAAACTGTGATGTGTTAATACACGAAATAAGTTAGTTTTTCATATCTGAGGCATTTGAGATCGCAATTTCATTACACGCTACTTAATAAATTTAATTTTTACATAAATAAGGAATTCTGTACAATTGAAATAACAAATAACAATAAGGAAATGTTTTAAAGTTTTACACAACTAAACTTTATTTCAATATAATTTATAAAATTATGCTTAAAAATTATGTGGTTTACCTTTTTATAAGAAACTGTTCATATTTATTTTGCTTGTATGGTAATATCGTTCGTCTCAATTTTTTTTGGCAATATATTTTTTAGTAATTTTAATGATTCGCTTCATATACATTAATATACATACATATATTGATATATATTATATACATTGTACTTTATATTATACTAGTTGGGACCGGTACGCGTTGCTGCCCCCCAAATTGTTCTTTTTTGTTTAACAGCCTCTCGGAGAAAATCAAATTTAGTGTTTTTAGATATTTATAATAGAAAAAATGTTTTATTCAAAAAATCCAAAAATCAAAATTGTAATAATTGTAATTACACACAGTTTGTTTTTTTCATATTTGATGTTTAACTGTAAATTTTTATAATTATAAATTGTGTTTTACATATTTTTTTTTTAAATTTTAACTATATATATTTACTGCAATGCTCCTGGACGGATAAAAGAAGTGCGATTGGTATTGTGTATTGCTGCTCTGGAGGCTCTTCTCACAGCACGTTGTTCTTCGTTCCGTATTTCGCGATTTTCTTCTAAAGATTTTAAGCGTAAAAATGATATTAGATTCCTGGCTAGTTCGTTGCCTTCTGCGTGCTCCTCTTGTATCTGCTGTGATCGCAGCACACTAATATAGTTTGTGTGCCAATATTTGCTTGTGGGCGTGGCATTTTGCACTGCAATATACGTTCTTTATGATTACATTTTGTTCGTTTCTTATTTTTGGGTTAAGGAGGATGTCCTTTGTTGTCTCATGGCTTGTTTACTTTCTTCAATAGCTTTCAATAATACAATTAATTTACTTTCACTAACACCTTGGGTTAATTTATTAAAATGTAAATATGTAATATTTATTTTAAATAAATTAAATATTTAAACTACAATTGCCTATTTAAATAGGAAGTCAAAAACTGGTCATAAGTCAAGCCTCCTTTCCTAAATAATAATCCATTATCACCGCTATTGGCAAGAAAAAGTGAAATTTTTGCGATTGTGACATTCTCGAAAAATTCTTGTCTTGTTTTGTGAATGCAAAGCAGTAAATCAATATTTAATTTAAATAACTTAAGCTTTAATTTAATAAGTTTTTTTTCGTTTGACTCTTACGCACTTTTCACGAAAATAGGTCCGGTATTGGGCTAATCAACGCCGCTACACACCGATACGGCACCCAACTCTTTCAACGAAACAGATCAGGGGGATATCGCGCTAATATCTATCGGCCAAAACAAAAAAAAAACAAATAATGCACCATCTGTCAGACGAACTACAAACTACACAGAACCGTCCTCACGGCCCCTAGATCATGCATATAAAATGAGACCAAAATCGGTTTAGTGGTTTTTGAGTTTATCGATCACGAACATACACGTCATTTATAAGATATAAGATAAGATATTATGTATTATATATTATATTATATTAAGAATAACAATAAAATTTAAAAATATTTTCTGAATTAAATTTAAAAAGTTTCCTCCATCTTCTGAAAATTAGCTTTAATAATAAACAGGATTTATGAAAATGTTATTGAACCATAAAAGAATTTTAATCCAAATCTTTTTATAATAAATGAAATGAAATTCACTTTTTTAATTCGGTGTAACGAAATTCTTAGCTGTCATTCCTATTTGTTAATTGATGTAAAATACAAAAATTATTAAAATTGCAATATATTTTGGTACGAAGAATTTTATAAAAATAATCTAATAGTGTAGGAAGGGAAAATTATTCATATTTTGAGGCAAATCAAAGCATGTAGATTTAAGTCAAACGCAGTTCCTTCATTTGATATTGAACATAAAACTACTACTATGCATGCTGTAGTTTCTACTTTATATTTTACATGTATGTGTTTGTGCATGTATTCAGTGCATTATCCAATTGCGTTGAAAATTCACAAAAATATGTGATGAAATATCATGACTTCCAAAATTGAATGCCCTTGAAAAAAGCATTAATTTCTATTAAATAAATGAAAAAACCCGGGCAGCATAGAAATAAAAGAATTGAAAAATTAAGTATGTTTATTTGAAGAAATATGCAATCAAGGGAAGAGAATAAAGAAAACAAGAGAATAAAAAATAAAAACAATATTTGCTATTAAACATAATTTGGAGTATTTTAATTGTGACTTAAAACCAGTTTTATTTCTCATATTCACTTAAATTTATGGTTGTACGAAAATGTTACCAAAAATTTAAATCCAAAACCAAAACAATATTAAAACCGGCAAACGATCGTATGACATCATTTCCGAACATCAAGAAAAAAATGCACAGCGTATGCACGAATGTATGTACGAGTGTGCATATGCTTCTAATAAGAGATAAAGGTTTCATCGGAAATAGTTTTCACAATGAAGCCAAGCATTTTATGAATATTCATACATATGGGATATGGGAGTGTGCATGACCAAATCCATATGCGACTTTTCATTGAAATTAACTCATGTCATTTATCGAAAGAAATCATTTAAAGCGGAACATTCTGGTTAAACAACATTTAATCGCGTAAATACATTAAATGCAAAAATCGAACTTTTAAACTTCGGTTGAGAACCAATATAATTATGGAAAATCAGATGTCTGAGAAAAAAAAAATTAAAATTTTACACAGAATGCAAAATGTTTCTTTCAATGATTGAAGATGAAATGACGATGAAATTTAACATAAAACAGACGTGTCATATTTTGTGTTTTTTTTTACCAACTCAACTTGCGAAAGCCTTCGGCTTGTCTGCATGAAAACATCCAGGGTTAAGGCAGGCATCGAACCAGCGATCTCCAGTTTAGTTCATTCGCCCACAAAAGCACCCGTTACTTCTACCGTGACCAGTGTAACATTTTTTTGAATGAAAATTTTTATAAACTGATACACTGCTGTAAGAAATCTACCACCCTTTTATATTTTCATATCTATTGAAATTTTCGAATTACGAATAGTTTAAACGAGGACAGATTCATTAATTCAAAGGTTAAACTACGTTTAAAATAATAGTGAGCTTAACAAGTCCGGAGTGTATAAGAAGAGTGGACAAACAAGATTGATTATTCTTATAAAAATAAAAATAAAAAAATTAAATGAAAATAATAAAATGAAAAAGAAATTTTAAATCTAAATAAACATTTCCAATACGTTTCACACATTTTAGAACTGTTTTCTTTTTTTAAGGCACTAAAAATTAAAAGAAATTTTAAGTATTATTTCTATAAAATACATCCCTACACACACATGTGGTATGCATGTATGTATACATGTGTATACGAGAAGCTTTTGGCTCGAGTGAATAGCTTATATCCACGATATCCAAGAAATACTTGTATTAATTAAAAACGCTTTAAACAACAATGCATGTCTCGGTATCTAAAGAAAATTATTGAGTAAATTTTTAATGTATTTTAATGGATGCAAAAAGAAAAATGAATTGAATTTAAGGAACTCAAACAGGCATAATTGAAAAATTTAAATTGATTTGAAAACAAAAAGTTGAGGTACTTTCAAGTCGAATTTTTTAAGGATACATTTATGTATATATGTATCTTTAAATGTATATATGTATACGTTCAGTTAAAAGATCTGATGCTAAAACATTCGAGAAGTTTATTACCTTTTTAATGTTAAGTATTAGTTATTCAAAGAGATTTTCAACATACATACATATCTATACATGTAAGTAGACCCAAAAATATTTAATAAAGAAAGAGATACAATGCTAATTATTGAAAAATGTTTAACAAATTATTGAAAATTTGCAACAAAAGTGCAAATTAATTGTTTCCGTTGTTCTACATGAGAAATAAATCGTCATTTTATTTTGCTATTAAATCGATTACATCAAAAATACAAACATACTTATGTATGGAGATGAATATATACTATATGCACACATACTTGCGATATATCACAATAAAGGATACTTTTAGATTATAAATATCTATCGTTAATGTTTCGCTTTGTTGTATAAATGGAAATAAATTTTAATCAACAGCGATATTTATTTGATAAGAATATAACAAATAAGTTTTTGAGTCTATGGTCACAACAAGGATACAATTAATTTTAAGAAATATTGCCTTGTATAACGCTCTGGTTCATGTTACATTATAATAAATTAAAATATACATATTTATATATGTATGTATATATAAATGTACTGCTGTCATGAATAAAGACAACTTTTTTTGGTGACAATCTTTTTTAAGTAAATATTAGCAAGTTGTTTTTGAACGTATGTGTGTTTGTACATTTATTTTAAAATTTTTCAAAAGAAAGGAAAATAGTCTGATAATTATCAAGGTGTTGCTTATGATAGATGTGTGTTTGGCATGAGAAGACAGGACTACCTTTTACACGCATATACAGAACAAACAGTTACACATATTATATATCCATATGCACATATATATGTATGTATGTTGATACTAACGAAAAATAAGCCATATAAAGGAATTTTGTGTTGTCCAGAAGAGCAAATTAACAGCTAGTAAAATTGTATTAATTAAAGAATGGGTACGTACATATGTACATACATCTATATATACGTAAGTATGTACAGTATGCACCAAAAACAATCAAAGTACGTACATATGTACATATTTCAATTGCATACATGCTTAAAAACTTGAATTTCCCGCCAATTTCAAATTTAAAGATTTAAAAATTTTATTTTTTTTATTTTTTTAGAATTTTTTTTAAAAAGTATGTAGTTTTTAACTGTTTTCAAAAATTATACCCACACTCAACCAACTAATTAGCTTAAGTAGGAAAATTTGAATTGGAAAATCTTGTTGGAATAAAAAAATGTAAGCTTTGTCCAGTCTTTCGGACACGGCCATATACATGTTGAGATACGCATGCATGTGTGTAGCCATATAGTATGTACATGTATACATACATATTGCTCGGAAAATTATCAGTATAAACTAAACAATAGTAAGGTTTTTACCGACCCTCCTCAGTGCTTTTACACGCCTATCTGTATGTATGTAAATACCTTGTGCATGCCCATTTACGTACATACATACACACATATGTACACGCTCTTTTGCGAAATAAATGAATAAAAACCAAATAATAAACATTATTAGTAATCACAAATGAAAGGCATAATATTAAAATACGACGTATTACCTATTAAGTCATTTAGCGCATTTAATACGTGTTTATGAACAAACAAAATATATTTTTTTATACGTACACACATACATATACACATATGTAAGTAAATATTCGGGTATGCAAATATTAAAGTATTAGTTTTTTAATTATTTTGTTGAAATTTCCAGCTTTTTATACTTAAAATACCAAATTCACTAAACTCACCAATTCAATAATTTTCAATATTAAGCGATTGTTGAATTGCATGTTGTTGTACTCGTTTTTTGCACTTTGATTAAAAAAAAATTATACTCCTTCCGTTTGAAGTATTATCCCGCTATTTCTTTCCACTCCGTTAGACTTTGCAGAACGACTGAATTTTGTTTCTTTTTTAAATTACTTCTGTACGCTTTTTTCTGGATATAATAATAAGTTTACTAAACATTTTCAGCATTATGCTGCTGGCAACATTTGATAATAGTATTTATTGAATCAACAAGTTCCTTATCAACATTTTAAACAATATTCGCATTAATGGCCAACACAGTATTCATTAGAATATACTCGTACATACATATATGTATATGTATGTAGCGGGTGCTAGAAAAACAAGTGTAATTCTGATGATTAAATTAAATTAATTGAAATTAATATATTTAATATGTAATTAACTTGCAGAATATTATGTTTACATATTAATATATGTATATATACTACAGGTTGGAGTTACAATACATACATACTCAGTTTAAAGAACGGGGAGTCCAAAGTATGTTTCGGCAAGACTAATCTTTAAATTGTATGTTTGGCACAGTTATGACATTTTTAAAATTGCGATTTAAGGCCAGCTACTGTAGAAGTTGCTGAAAATAATAATTTGTTAAATTATTTTAATACATGGCATCTTCCATACATAAATATGGCGTAATTTTGGTCGTTTTCTAAAACCTTTTATACAAGTAAATACTATAAAAGATGTTACTGGAAGACACATTATATAGTATTTTTACTACGTGCAATTTAGGTCAAAGTAGTTAAATTTTGCTTTTAGTTATTATTTTGTTTTAAATATAAACATTTGAACAAAATAAAATTTCTGCAATGAAATACTAGAGCTTTTTCTTGCGATGTTCAAAACAGTAGCACCTCCCCAATTTAGAATTGTTAGTGAACTACACTTTAGGTGTTTAACAATTTAACTATAAATGGGCAGTAAAACGCGCTAAATATGGCTGCAAGTGGTGTACATAATAGATTAGGAAAATACAAATCTAGCACTATATCATAACGAAACAGCTTTAAAAGCTAGTTGATGTGAATAAGAAATACAGGGGTTGTCAGCTTATTGGATATAAGCAAAATAAATACATTAAAATCCCTGTAGCTCTAAAACCAATTTTGTTTTTTTAAGGTCCGATGTTGCGAATTAAAGCATTTTTTGTTCCTATTTAATATTTCAATTACTTTATGGATTACATTGATTAAATTTCTTTAATTCTGAATGCATCAAATAAACTGAAAAACCCTGTGTCTAAGCTCAAGTGTAGCTGGCTATATACCGTTTATAAACATATTTACATATGTATGTACGTACATCGATTACCTTACAAATGAAGTTTACAAAATCCTACACACCGAATGCCTTGTGATTTTTACATATTTGTGATTTTACTACATCATAAATAACTTCTTTAGCAGGGTGTAATCAATCGCTTATAATGTTGCGCAACATTTTTATTGCGTATTTTGAAGAAATATGATAGAATCAGTATCACAAACTATGACGCATCCCATATACCAAAAAGAAATGTGTGAGAAGAAAAACTACCACCAATGCGACAGCAACATAAGAAATAACATATCTTAGAAATGACACCATCCACTGCTACAAGTATACATATATACATATGTACAGAAGTATATATGTATATGTACATGTCCATTCATATAACTTATGGCTTGTACTCAAGATTCATACATATGTATATACATATATCATGAGGCGATTTCTACCTTTTTTTGTGCGCTAGATTGAGGGCCGTAACAATGACGATAAATACGAAATGTAACATCATACAATTGCTCGCCGCACCTTAAATGGCTACTTACATAGAACACTGCATACGTATACTTTATACTTTTTAAACTAACAACTAAGTTAAATTACGTATGTACATATATTCACACATTCATATCAATGTGTTTACAATCAATACATATCCGCTAAACAAGTGCGGAAGTTGTGCAACTTTTAACTTTTTTCATACGTTCAGTTCTTATGAAGTATTCTATGTAGCGAGGCTTTAAGGCATGAGCTGTGTAACGTAACGCGCCACCCTACTGAAACCCTTATCTTAGCATCCATATCATTCAGTTACCAAAAGAAGTTGGTAGTCACGGTGTTATATGCATATCTAGCTTAATCCTGTAAATGGTATAGTCTGGTCAACTTGGTTCATAAAGAAATATTACACGGCAACACCACCAGCGGGATACACAGCAATTTGAAATAATTTTTTTTAAATTTACATAGTATATTAAAATTTCGTATAAGTATTATCAAAAACAAGTTACGAAATTGTACTCGTCTTGGTAATACTTCGTCTAAGTTTCTGCAATCTACAGCTTGTATAAGACATTACAAAATCTGCTCTACACATGTTATGTTTTTCTGTTATTGTTCTCACACAAAATCTAAATCTGAGCAGGAAAACTTGGCGTGTGTAACTAAGTCAGGTCTAACGAGTACACAGAGTTGCAATTAATTACATTTGAAAAACCATTGTGTGAGATCGATCTCAGTAGACTACCAAAAATTGACCATTTAATCACGAAATCAGAAAAATATTACACTCGAATATATTTTCATTCTATTTTATAATCCCGTACTATATTAGCGAGAAAACAAGAGACTTACTGCTTTGATGTACATGTGAACAGTTTGTTCCAAAAGCGCGTTTTCGATTAGAAACTTCACAAAAACTAAATATACAAATAATATTCAGTATCTATTTGAGGCTTTATTAAGAATATGAATAAAAAGTTGCCTGCGTGGAACTACCATATGCGATTGGCTATCGCCGTAAATTCGATCATTTTACTTGAGGACTTATGCTTCATACAGAAATGAGCCACATCTCTGAAAATGATTTTGAATTAAGGGTAGTCACCAATCAGACTATCCAAACAGACTGAATATGAGGCGTCCAATAGGAATAGGGCCACCATCGATTGTTAAAGTTCGGAAGCCCCTACTTTAAAATATGTATAAATAAACTTCTACGAACTTATGCGTGCCTTCTATGTGGATGAATATGTATATTCATAGATATGTTTTATATATGTATGTATACATACATATGCATATAGAAACATACCTACATACCATGCCAACCACATAATAAAAGGTGTGTAAACCTGTCAACTGTATAACAAGAGATACTCACAAATCTATACACACATGCAAACATACAACTGTACGTGCCAGTAAATAAAAAAATATTATTTTATTACGTCTAAACAAAGTGAAGAATCAAGCTCTTACAAATCTTCTTATAAGTTAGAAAAATAGAGAGGAGTTGTCCTAAATAAAAAGTTAAAACAATTTAAAGTATGTATTGTGTGTGTGTATGTAAATGAAATATTTAGAACAAGAAAGCATATTTCTTGCAATTTTTACTTATCGCGAAATGTAAAGATCATATCGAAGCCAAACAAAACACCATTTACAATGGACAAGGAAGCTTTGACCAAAGCTAAATCTCTAGTGCGAGTGCGAAATGAGTTTTCCCATGCCTCAATAGTAAATACACCAGAGGCTATAAATAGAGCGCAACCCATGACACTGAAAAACATGTCTATTCTACGATGTATTGAGGCACGCATTAGAGCACCTGTTTGAGAAAAGAAATATATTTTAGTGATTTTCACTTTTGAAGTTGCATCTATTATAAATGTTTTTATACCCACAAATACACCAAAGAGTACTACAATATAGCCAGCAAAGGTTCCGGTGGACAACAATGATGCCAATATATCACGATCATCAAAACTGTAGTAATGCAAGACCAAACACGCTACAGAAAACCCCTGAAAAGAATAAAAAACTTTTCAGATATAAATTGTTTTTCTAATTGAATACTTTACGCTTCTTAAACCGACTTCCAATAGTGAAAACTGAGAAATTAATATTTTTTACACTCTCCAAACTGTTGCTTATGAACTAAAAAAATGTTTATTTAATAAAAAGGCGTACTTTCTTAAAATTTTATATTCAGCTGAGTAATAATTTTGGATACTTAATACATTTAAATAAATAAAATTTCGTTAAATCCCGTAAATAAATTAGAGGTAAAAAGTTGTTGGCCGCCTACTTATCGAACATATTGTACAATAAATTTTAATATCCAATTAAGTTATTATTTCACTTAATTTTCTTTTAATTATTTTTTTTAGTTCGCCCATATCGGATAAACTCATAAGGTCCTGCTCTACAATCGCATGGTTCGCTTACAAAAAGTCTAATCGAACGCAAGAAGAAGCGCTTGAAAATGGCATCGTAGGGGGAATACAAAAACTAAATTCCCAAATAAATTTCTACGCTCTGATCTCATCGACATTATAATTTTATGACAAAAAAATATATATGTATATGTCACGCGAATGCATTTCTAGTTCACATTTTTCTAAACGCAACATCTGCCATATTTGAAAAATCAAGTGATTGCATATGATCGCAACCAGGGTCTTCAATGCATTGTAGCTTAACAGTTTTTGGGATAATTTTTATACCCTAACGAAAAGAGTGCAAGAAATCTGAAATATCGTAGTAAGTTAACGAAACCAATTGAGAAATTCAAAAAGCATTCGAAAACTTTACTTAAATAAAATATTATTACAGAAGAACATACATACAAAATTTACTTTTGATAATAATAATTACTGAACAATATAAAACCGCAGATATCATTCATACGTAAGATTCGATTCCATGTCATATCAAGCAAAACTTAAATATTCTTATGCAAGTATTTTCTAACAAGCCGGCGTTGACATAATTTTTAATAAAAATTTTAATAAAACATAGCAAATTATGCATCCGAAACAATATTTGAGGTTACATAAAACTACAACTTAAATGTATTATTGTCTACGATTTAAACCTGTGGATTTCGAGTTGTATTAATAAATGTTTAATTGCCTCATTAAAATTTGCAAGATTGTTCAGTAATTGCATGGATGATATTTAAACTAGTCTACTCTAAGTAACAGCAATCGCCAATCAAAAAAAAAAATACTTTTGCTTGGTGATGAGGTAACAGCCTTAAAGTGAATATTATTAATTACCTAGTAGAAGTAATTACTAGAAAATATTTAAATCAAGTTTTATCGGAACATTTAAATGGATTTTGTTTTATATAACACCAGAGGAGATATTTTTACACAATTCTTTAATAAAGAAATGTTTAATTTTTCTCTTAATTTAAGTAGCACTACAATTTAGTAACATAAAAGGAAAAAAGTCGCAAATAATTAAGGATCACGAATGTAAAAAAAAATTGATTTTTTATACGCATGCGCGTAGGAATTATACCGCAATCAGAATTTAGATAACAACGTAAAAACGGTGTTGCTGTTAACATATACTCGTAAACAGAGAGTTAATATTAACAGTAGTTTCATACTATAACGAAGAGGAATTCTGAATCGCTCTAAAGTTAGGCAAAGTACGAATAAAGCATTGCAAAACTAAATTGATTAAATGGAATTAAATTATAAAAATAAATTAATTAATAAATTATATAAAAAACACTCATACGAAGCATCACCTACTTCGTAGGGAAAAAACGTATCCTTTTGCACAATTTGCATTTAAATAAATGTCTTTTATTTAGAAATTTTAGAAATCGTAGAAACATATAGCCAAAACAAATAATAATAATAATCGAGTACTTCGTGGTATTTAACTAACTAACACGAATGTGACAAAATATATTTCCCTCCCGAAATCCTTTTCAATTTCATAATATTTTGCACATTTACACTTTTTATTCACGTCCCAGTTTTATTAATTACCAATTCCAAAAATTTCAACAAATTTATACGACTTTTACGTTCACCGTGCGACATTTTTAATTTAATTCTTTTTATTTATTTAATCCTTTATATCATTTAATATCCATATCTTTTCTTGTTTAAAAATTACAAGGCGCTCTTCACAAAATTTTCTTAAAATTCCGTTTAATTAAAGACGATTTCCGTTCGAATGTATTCAACATGATGGTTGTTAAATCACAACTGACAAATGACCAGTTACACAAAAAATGTGATTGAGTTATGCTAAATTAATTCTTACAACGAATTAAATGATGAATGGACCGGGTGTATAACTGCGATGGAAGCTGGCAAATCCACTCAAACAGTTTATTTTTCCCACCCACAGATGAAAAGAAATGCAAGATGAAAACGTATACACAAGAAAAAAAAATTATGAAATTATAAAACAATTAATTAATAATCATGCAGAGCCAAAAGTAGGAAATATGTTATTCACTTATATGCTTTTCAACTTGAATTTGGAATTACGAAAAATCAAAAACAAAAACATGGGGAACACAGCCACATCTCACATCTGAAATTGTACTTGTGAAATGCTGAAGCGATCATAACAGATGCTTGTAGAGGCAAGAATGCTGCGTATTCCTTTTTCTCTTTTTGTAACTATTTCCAAATTACAAATGATACGCAAATTGTAATAATTACGATAAGTTTGAAAGTAAAAACAACGTGACCACATTATGTTCAAAAATTTATACCGTTTTCGGTTTTTCTTACACACTTCTCCAGCAAAAATGGTGGAAGAGACTACACAGGTTTGATATGGGGATGGTAATTTCTACAATATTAGTTTGCGAACCAATCATGTATACGAGGAGCGATCATAAAATAACCGCTATTTTCGATTTTCGCATTTTTTTTCTGGTACGTTGGTACACATGTCTGTTACATACTCCTACGTTGGCAATATCAGCCATTTTTGATTGTCAGGTTGTTTTTGACAGATAAAAAAGTTAGTTGTGTTTTGATGTGCTGGTGACGAAGCATGGAGCGGAGTTAGATCAAATGTGAAGGTTTTGCTTACTGTTTTCTTAAATTGCAATGGCGTGGTAGATCATGAATTCTTGTCACAAAATCCTAAGGTCAATAAGGAATACCACCTTGAAGATATGCGTGGTTTGCGCGAAGCCAGTAATATACTCAGAAGAGTGGAAAAACCAATCATGGACTTCGCAACATGATAACACACCAACTCACACATCGATGCTTGTTGTCCATTTTTGGCCAAAAACAAAACTGCAACCAAGTCTCAGCCACCGTATTCAGTTACCTGGGCCCCTACCGACTTTTTCCTGAAATGAAAGCGTTTTGCTACGATTGAGGAGATAAAAGAAAAATGGAAACAGGAGCTGTTGGTGATACCAAAAAGCGCGTTTCAGAACTTTTTCGGCGATTGTAAAAAAAGCTAGCATAACTGTATTATATCTGTGGGAGACGAATTCGGGAGTACAATCGACTTTTATTTTTTTCAGTTGTAATTGTATTTATGCACCAAAAATAAAATAGTTGGTCACATTAACATGAAATTATTTGTCAGGAATATTCTGCCATTTGGCTTAGACCGCCAAGATGTTACTTAAAAGTGAATTATGAATCAATTAAAAATATTTTAATGTTTCCAATTTTTTTTTTTTATTATTTCTTCGATCTTATTATTTAACAAATTATTCAATAAAAATAATAAAGCTTGATATTTTTTTGTAGGAAACTTTCTTCGTTTTCTTACTTCTTGTAGCAAAATAGTTCTTTTTACAAAAAAAAAATCGAAATATTAATTAAATTTTGAATAATTTGTTTTCAATTTTCATAATAAATGTGTTTGTAGACATTTATATATGTATATACTTATCACCGCAAAATATTTTCCAGAAATTATAAAATTCCACTAACGGGCAGATGTAGTCTTAATGAAATTCCATCACAAAGAGTATTTGATATAATTGAAATATGCAAAGTTTTCCTGTAATTGATGGAAAGAGTAATTGCCAAAGTAATTCTCTTTTCTGCTCTCATGCATAAACTCAAGACTTTCTGCAACACACATTTTGCGTGTCTAAAAGAGGTCTGCATTTTCTCCATAATGCGCATAAAACATAAAATGTTCTACAAAATTTAAAGTTGTGTATCGCAAAGTTGAAACATAATATTTGTCTATAATTTTTTCTAAAAAGAGCTACTCGCAGTTGCCAGTGGCTACAAAATGCTAATATGCTAATTAGTTTGAGTTTTCGTTAAATGAAGTGTTAGAAGGTCTTCAATGATGATGGGTTGTCTGAAAAATGTGTGCAGTTTGAATACAAAATAGTTATTTCACATACTCATCACCTGATAGATATCAAACAACACCACATGCAAGTAACGAAATTATATCTCCAACTGTAGGGTGTCAGCTGTCTTTACTGCGTCATTAGGCAAAAGTGGACTACGGTGGGATCTCTTCCATGTTATAAACAGTTAACAACATACAGCAGATTAAATATTTGCAACAACAGCAAAATAATCAATCGACATCCATACATGCGTAAGGAATAATGCGTTTTTTTTAATTCACTTCATTAAAATGCCAGTTAATTATGGCTGCATTTATTTAGTTGGTAAACTCATTATTTTAAAGTAAAAAATACATATGTGTATGTAACAAGCGAAAAGGGGTTATGAGAATAAGAACTTGATCTAGTAGGGAATGAAGTTATTTAAATTTTATTCGTCATTTTGCATTTCTAAGCACCGTTAATGGATTTAACCCACATTGTGCAATCATTAATTAATTAGCTTTGTGCTACTTATAAGAATGTAGATTGCTTATTAGCAAAATTAGCCAACTGTTCGTATTTAAAGCAATTGCAATTTGAAGAGCTTCTTGAAATAGTACGATTTATATATATTCTTCGTATTCAAATTGTTATTTTTATTGTGTATTATTTCAAAGTAAATACAATGGCTTTTATGGGACAAAATCTCCCCAAAAAAAAGTTATTGTAGCCTTTAGTGGCATATAAAGTGAGGACAACGATAAACTAGCTAACATAATATGAATATAATAATAATATAATATAATATTTACGGCTATCATTTAGTTTCCAAAGAATTTTAGCTGAACCACCTCCAGCAATTGTCGGTTGCATTCAAATTTCTGGGTCAGGAATTTATGAAATATTTCACAAATAAAAAAATTCGAAGCATTTCAGAAATGTGTTTAATTCTCTCTCAAAGTCAGGTTTTACAAATTCCCTAGTCAAAAGAAGCATTACGATTACGGATGCAATCAGTTAAGTGCCCCGGAAACGATCAAAAAAAGCGTTAATGATTGCTTATGTACGCTTTTGGTGTGCTTGTGTTTTGAAGGCATACGTCCAAAAATAATATTGTCATTTAGCATTGGTATTGTGACCAATACGTTTCATTACAAAACAAGTGGCATTTTCGTTGTCAATAATAATTGGACACTCTCAAACAATTATTCGGCAAATCAAAATAACAAACAAACAGGGCGCTAACAAACGATAAGTATCGGTATCTAACCAGTGTTTTTCTCAGGTGGCAATTTTTTGCTTTTAAGCATGTGATAAAACAATTTAAAAAATCCCACTTTAAACAATTCCTTGCACCAAAAAGTAAGCTTGTTTAAATTTGATTTAAAGTTCAGATTATTCAGACTTCCTTTATTATTAAAATATTAAAGCAGTGCCATGTCAGCTTTGACATGGCACTGCCTATAAAAATGCTACATGCTTCAATCGAAACTTCTAAACTATCTATCAAAAAAGACAATTTGATTATGTAAAATAAAAATTTATTGCGCAAATCAAAGCACAGGTGTAATTACAAAGCTCACTGTAATCACATCATATAAACTGATATGAGAAATAAAGTTCTTGCGTGAGGTTGTGTCGACCAGAAAAGCTATTCCTCGTTTTCTTTTACTGTTATTTTTTTATTATTTTTAAGTATAAATTCTGATACGAAACTTTATGAAAGTTTCGGCAAAAAAGTTTTTAGCATTAAAAAAGCTTTATAAAATATACTAAGTGGGCATGATACAGCTTTCCGGCTAGTGATGAGAAATAAAGTTTTTGAATGCTACTGAAATTCAATAAAAAAAGTACTTTTCTTCATATGACTTCAGACAAAAAAAAAGAAAACATTTGAGGTCAAATTTGGCCATTCTGTGGGCAGTAGATGTCAACAATTTAATTTTAAAGACAGGACTTACTGCATGAAAAACACTTCCTTTATGTACACACATACATATATAAATAATTAATTTCAGCATCAGATGTTGGTAAAGCAAAAATTATGCATTGGAAATTGTAGTCAGCTTTCCACCACTGATTCAGTCTTAATAAAACACTGCGACAGCGCTCCCTTCCCTAAACGAAATATATTAAAACACTTCGTTGCAATATTTTTATCAGTAATTGAAGAGCACCGGCCTGGAACACTTAAAAGTCCTAAAGTGAATCTGCAACGCTAATATTTCGAAAATAAATAGAAACAAAAAAATGTCAACGAAATTTACAGATTTATTAACTAGAGACAATGACGTTTTCAAAGCGTACTCGTTTTGGTGCGGAATATTAGTACTGAAAATATTTATGGTAACAGCTTTGACTGGTTTCCAAAGATTTAAAACAAATGTAAGCAAATGGATAAGGTGCATTAATAAAAAAAAAGAATAGTTCTGGCCGTACTGATACTGATTTTGTGTCGTTACAAAAGTTTAGAGGTGAAAATGGGAGATTAAAGCTCAGAAATATTTACATATGTAAATATTTAAAACGAAAAATAAATAAAATTAAAATATTGAATTATATTGGCCGTAAGGAAAAACTATCAAGTATTTGTTGTTAGTCTGTAGAAAATAATTTGATTTAAAAATTATGGTTCCATTTAATAAGACTAAATCAAGATAAATCAAAACAAGACTACTGGTCATGGCAACGGTGGAAAAAAAATTAAATTTTTAATTAAAAACTTTAAAAAACTCTTTCAGAAATATTAACATTTTACAAAAAACAAATATTTTTGTATTAACTACTATTTATAATTTTCATTTTCGCAACTTTAAATAAAAAATGCGACACAATAAATGAGAATCAACATATTGAAATAATAGGAGTGTGTGTGGATATTGATTGCATATTCTGCGTGCAGTATTATTGTATCTACAGCAAACAAGAAAATAAGTATTAAACAGCACGATCCTTGATTTTCATTAAAAGAAAGAGAGTCCTTACGAAAATTACAGAGATTCATTTACAGACGGTTGAACTGGCTAACATTCTTTAATTGTACATTTGGGCATTTCCAGCCTACAAAAGCAGTTTATTATAAAAGAAAACTATTATTACTAAATTATTTCTTCCAGCACTGTCAAGGTAAGATAGAGATTAATTGGACTTCAGTCCCATTCAGCTGCTGCTCATAAATATTCTTCATTGCAGTATACGGCAGATTTTTTAATTCAAGCACACAAGTGACTGTTAATAAAAATTTATTAATCTATTGATTTTATAGTTGTTAATATTCTATAAATTTACATAATAATAGTTGTATGCAATTAGAATCCACTTTTTCTTAAAGATTTAGTTTGAAATTGCAACAATGTATTTACTAATACTACTAGTAACTTATCAACTAAGTTGCTCAATTGGAGCTTTTAATAGTTGTCTACAAAACTTGCTAATATCCAACTGGAAATAAATTAATTACCAATTACGCTTACAACTTGACTTATTTGCTATTTATAATCTGTCAAGGAATATATCTTATAGAGGGTAACGCAAAAAAGGTACATCTAACTTTATACTGACCTCCAACCCTACCACATTAATATGTACATATAAATGTATATATACATACATATGTAAAGAAATTTTGTATGTTTTTGTTGTTATTGTTGATGAAAAATTTAAAAAAATTTCTCAGAAAATTGTGCAGTGTATGCATTTCTAAAAACCCGTTCACACAATAACATATAACTTGTCATCATATACTTCCGTGCAAGTTACCATTCACATTGACGCAACAAACATCCTCTAAGCGCAATCCTATAACAACATAATACTATACTACATTATTATCTTGATACCAATACCCTATTCATATCGTGACACTTTATGCACTTGTTGTGATGGGGACTGTTCGGTTCTAAGACTTTTTATTAAAGGAAAATTTTCAGTTGAGTGTATAATATTATATAATATAATAATATAATATAATATTGTGTAATATGGTTACATTAAAAATTATATCAGATGCCAAAGGTGTTTCTTTTCTGTCAAACTGTGTCATTCTTTTAATAATTAACTTGATTTTGAGGGGCATCTGCAAATAAATTTTAAACGGTTATTTACTCAGACCGCATCTGATAATCACAATTTTAAATATAAAATATAATTTTATATAAAAGAAACCGTTCATAATATTTGTAAGTGGACTAATATAGCAATTTAGGCCTTGTGTATAGCAAATGACATAATAATAATAAGATTTTTAATCGTACTTGAAATTAAAAGTTTCTCAATTTTTTATTTCCTCTAGACTTTTGCCAACCCTGAAGATGTGATATTAAAAAAGAGCAAAGTTAAATACGATGAACCCAATGTTGAGCGAGTCCGAAGGTAACACCAACGCGCCATTCAAATGTTAATGTATCGTAATTATTTTATTGCTTTTTTTCAGAGCTCATCTTAACGATTTAGAAAATATTTTACCTTTCTTTACCATTGGCTTGCTGTACGTTTTGACCAATCCGTCTACAAATGTGGCCATTAATCTTTTCCGTGTTATTGGTATTGCTCGTATTGTCCATACTATAGTATATGCCGTTATTATAGTTCCTCAGCCCGCCCGTCTTATTGCTTTCATTGTTGCATTGGCGCCAACTGTCTACATGGCTCTAAGAGTTATTATATATGCCCTGTAATCAATTCTGCATTCATATGTATATGTACATGCATGCATATGTGTGTATGGAAAGTGCTTACTAGTATATTTTCTCCAGGACAAGAACAAAATTGTTACTAAATTATCTTTTGTTTTTTGTCATCTTGTGTTGTCATCTGTCAAAATATGCAAAAAAAAATTTATGTTATATAAAAATTAATTATGGCCCTTCCATATTAAGTTACCGATATGCATATACATATATGCTCATTTATATTTGGAAATGGATAACACTGGAATATTTATTAATTAACACTGGATTTATTATAAAAAGTAATTATATATATATTTGAATAAAAAGTTTTGGAAAAAAATATCAAGGATCGTAATTAACAGTTAGTTATTTTTCATAATATTTACAATTTTTTTAGTTTAACCTGAAGCAAAATAATTTTATTTCTTATTTTATTGCCGAGAATTAACCAAATTTCAGGTTTACTAAAAGGATGAAATACCTAAGCTTTAATACTCAATATGTATATTGAAATTCGTTCTTAAAAACAACCGGTTCTCCACATGGCTCCAACCTTCACCTTTAAATGGAGCATTAATATTCGAAATTTTCTTGAACACGATTATTAGTTTTTGGAGGAAATGATATTCGGACCAATCATTTTAGGAACTTTTAGCCAAACATTCCAACTACCGGACTGCCAGTATAAAGGGTATTATGCAAGCCATTAGCTAAAAGCAATATGCCATAAAAGCCATTTTTAAGTCCACTTTTTTTTAATAAAATGAAATTTAATTATTCTTACGATGAAAATTTCTTTAATTATTTTTTCCTGAAACTCAGGAGAAATGAGTCGTAATTAGGAGAAAGTATTACTAATAAGGACACAGTATACTATATTTTTGTGGCGGATTAAGGCTTGTTAAGGTGTTTTAGTAGCATTATATTAATGGCTTTTACTTCAGCGATGAAATACAGCACCAGAAAAACCGTGACGAAGCTCAGCACTAAATTGTCATCAATGCGAAACCTTTAGTGGGAAATTTAATGGCGTTTTCTTTTCTAACATTTTCTGTATATTTTATGAAATGTGATTGCTAATTCATCTGCTTGAGAAAACAAATTTTTTTTTTAATATCTCATACAAATAAGCAGCCGCATAGTGGTCTTTTGTTTGTTTTATATGATACAAAATGTAAAAATAATTGTTAAAATCTAATTTTCTGACTCTTTCACCTCAAATGACTTTTTTTGAACATTTTCTGGTAACGCTAAGCAAGAATAAATACCATGTGTTTTACAAGGCAATTTCTGCCCTGTTGATTTGCTCAGGGCAAAAGTACAATGCCTTTTGCACTGCGAAAGGGCAACATTTTTTTAGAAAAGAACACTCAACCCTTTTACAGGACAACACATTTTCGAGAAAGGAACACAAAATTGCCCTCCCTGCGGGTACTGTTGCCTTTTTTTGTAGAAAAGAAAACGCCATAAGACATATTAATAATACATATGTTCGACCTATTATGGGGTATAATGACATTAAACTCATACACCGATGCCGGTGGAACAACCTTTCCGTTTAAAGTATCTAATCATGGAAAGATTTATGCCAATTCACATAAAATTTGCTGATTATATTATAAGAAATATAAAAATCTGGCAGCCATTACTTGGAATCACAAATTCTCTTATCGTTTGCCGGCGTTATTATTGTGTCTCATAACACAAGAAACTTAAAAGGTGGAGAGATAGTAAAAGAGAGAGACATAGAGAGCTAATAGAAATAAAATGACTTAATTTAACAAATTATAAATTCGAAAAAATTTGTGATTTCAGCAAACACATATTGATTAAAAAATTTAACATTAGTTTCAAACTGAACGGTAAACTTTACGGTTGGTCTAATACTTTAGAAAACAACATACTTACATACATCTACACATTTAGATTAAAATGTCCGCTTTAGAACTATTAAATTTTGACAATGAAGTTTTCAAGTGTTATGTTTTCTGGAGCGCTGTGTTGGTTGTAAAAATGCTGGTGATGGGCCCATTGACCGGAATCCAGCGTTTTAAGCACAAGGTAAGAATAATTCGCTATCTAAAAATTATTAAATAGTTAGATAGCGACAAAAGTCGCTAATCACATATTGCAAAAAGCGTACAAAGTACATATTGTAATAACATATATGCATATGTACGGTAGCCGACAAAAGTTTGCGTAAGTGCCGTATTTTCGTAATCTGGCTAGTCACAGACTTTAATGAAAGAAATTTTTGCTACAATTTCAATTCATAAGGGGATTTTTATAATTAAACGCTCAAAAAAAATAATTGACAAAAGTATACATACGATCTTTACCTTATTTCCGATTTTGGAAGCATACTTTTGCGCTGGTATTAATTTTTTTTATGTTTTGTTTTTATTAATATTAAGTAGTATTATGTATACTTTAATTTTAACAATTCATATAAATTCATTTTCAATAATTATTTTAACAGTTCTGAAATAAATTATTTTTAATAATATTCACAACTCTTTTTCTAAATAATATATTATTTTGCTCATTTGTGGTTTCAATCGGCATCTGATTGTATAACTTTAGATCTTTATAAAATAATGCTCTTTTCATCGTTTCCGTGGTAACTTTAATCTATTACTGAATGTAATCGTGTAGGCATTGAAGCTACTAAATTTTAAAGCTCAGCGGGCGTAATGTTTTGTTATTCTTCTAGAAGCTTCTTGCAATGTGATATTTTCGAATTTTTCGTTAAAAAATCTCCCAAGAAAATAACATATAGATACGGGATTTGCGGTGGTGTATGCAGCTATCGTGATACATGGTAGATTAGCCAATTCTTAAGAATTGAAGCAGTATACTTTTTACCGATATCTTGTTGCAAAATCCAATTGCTACCAAGATATAAAACTTCAACCGATGGTTTCAATTTGCTTCTAAAATAGATTTGTATTGATAATGATCCACTGCTTTCCATTATTTCATTGTTTTTAAGTTTTTAAATATTGTCTGAACTATGGATTTGCTTTAATTCAAAACCTTTGATATTTCATCACATGATTTCCCATAATTTTTACACTTTACGACTAAAGTATGTAGACTTTAGTGAAGCTTATTTTTGAAGCTAACAGAAAAGACAAGAAATTTTTTTAATATATCAATAAAAATAGATTTAATACAGAACTGCATTAATATTTTTTTAATTTAGTAATTTTGGTCGCATAAATAGCCGAAATTGTGGCCATACGTAGACTTTTGTTGGCCTCTGTATAAAAATGTTGAAACACACAAGTGCATGCTCGCAAATATTTACTATAATTGTTTACAGATTGCAATGTCAATTCACCATGATTAGTCAGAATAACTAATAGCCACATTCATTTATGGGAGTACGTATGTAGAGATGTGTACGCCTTACATATATGCATACATATTCATTTTCTTAACATTGTATGTACATATATCTTTAGGGAAGGTTGTTTCAGAAAAATAAGATTGTATTGCGAAACTGCAATTCCAAATTGAAAGTTATTTCCGAGCTAAATCATCGAGGCGGGAAACCCACTTTGACTAATAATCTAAAATATGTATGTGTGACAATGTAGCATATTAAAAATGAAATCTTCACATTCTTCAAAACTGAAGAATAGTATGCATATATGTACATGCACACATCCATACATATTATGGCTGGGGTATTTTAAGAAACATACGTATACATACATATCGATCATTAACCGAACGGTTAATCAATAATATGTGAAATTATTTTTTATTCAATTAACAATCGTTAAGAAATTAATTATAAAATAAAATATAATAAATGATTGATTTTACCAATAAAGATATTTTAATTAATAGTTAAAAATCACTAAATTGTAAAAATGAATATACAGTAGAAATATTTTTAAAAAATTTCAGTGAATATCAGGAATAAATTTCAGAGTACCTGTAAATATTAAATTAATATTGTTTATTAATTGATATTGATTTTTAAAAGGTTATATGTCACAAATAACTAACATTATCTAATCTGTATTATCAATATTGTTTTCTTTTCATCTTAGGCTTTTGCAAATCCGGAAGATGTGTTGCGCAAAAATGACAAAATAAGATTTGATGATCCCGATGTGGAGCGCATACGGAGGTAATGTAGCCAAAACTTTTTAATAATACTTTTATGCATATTGATATATTGTGGTATTTTCTAGGGCCCACCGCAATGACATGGAAAATATTTTACCTTTTTTTGCCATTGGGCTATTGTATGTCTTAACCAATCCATCAGTTTTTTTGGCGACTTATCTTTTCCGAGTATTTGCTCTTGCTCGAATTGTTCATACTTTCGTATACGCGGTCGTGGTAGTTAGACAGCCAGCTCGTGGTTGTGCCTACTTTATTGCAGTTAGTGTGCTTGCTTACATGACATGTCGGGTAATTATCTTTACAATTTAGGTAACGGCACTTAATTCGGAAAACTTAATTTACAAAGTGCTTTAATGGTTCCATTTAGCGGGAAATATAATTTCAGGACAGTTATTAATTACACAATAACAACAAAAGTTACCTATGTTTTGAAAATTATTGTAATTCATTTAATTAAAAAAAAATAAAAATATTCATATTCATACTCCTTTTAAAGTTCGCTTCTTATTTCCTTTGATAATAAATATTCTGCACAAATTATTATATTTGAAAAGCATTCAATGTTCGCGATTTTTTTAAAAATATCAAGAATCAAACTGCGTGATACATTATTTAGTCAAGTTGTACGATTTGCAAAACTTTATGAAAATTTCCATAAACTGATCATTTTCATGCAATTAGTGCTGCATTTAATTCCACCAGACAAGCAAAAAAAAACTTTTTTTGTCATACCACACCATTTTGATACGATTTTCTTTATGAATAACACCTGTATAAGAATTGTGACATTTAAAAGTCATGTGTCACTATCCTACACAGTCGTATGATTTTTTAAATATGGCAGCTCTGCTAAAAATTAGAATAGTATCTGATTTTTATGACAAACAAAAGTTTGCTCCAATTTTCATAAAATGACAATTTCCATGTGATTAGAATTGCTTACTTCAATCAGCTAAGAAAAAATGTTGTGCATCATTCTCGAATGGTAGTGTGGCACCAACAACGTCTGATTTTACATCGGATTTTGTTACACAGGCATATTAGCCTACAGCTGTCTTATATATTGTTTGCAAAATTCAAACGACCGACTTGTGAACAAAAACTATATAGAATAGCAAGTTAAGATATTATTTTCCAAAAACTGCTAATGAGTTTGATTTTAAAACCAAATGACATGCAAGCTTATGGAGTAGCTTAATTACACACAACATAAAATATAATTAATAAGAAAGATATTTCGAAAATAACTCAAATAATAATTAATTCAGTATTTTGCGTATTTCGCTTATTACGCTCATACGCACTAAATAACAGTATATTAGATCAACAAACATTCACTTCGTTTAGTCTTGTTCTCCTGTAAAATAACGAAAACGTATGTTAGGGCCTTTTATTATAGAGTTAACGTTTTGTAAGCAAAAAGAGAAAAATATAATACTCTTCGACACAAGACACATTTTCAGTTGATTTCGAACTGTCGTGCAAGGTGGTCGTTGAGAGAGTGATAATTGTGTGCGTCTGTAAAGCGATATTAATTAATTCGGTTTTTTCGTTTCTGTTAACAAGAAGTAAGTGAAAATATTGTGTACTAGTTTCTAAAATAAAATAAAAGTGTAATTAAAGATGCTGGTAGTGATTTATGTAGCAAAGTAACACCCGCAGCCGTTAACTATTTATTAAAACGGATACATGTGTTTTTTATTCAACTTTTGGGTTATGATTTACGCCAAATGCATTTTCGAAATACAAAGTTTTTTTTAGTATTCTGCTTTAAATTTGATATGAAAGAGTATGCAGATACATATGTACCTGAGTATGGGTGAACATTAGAGGCATTAAATGCTGTCCACAAAAGGAACACAGCAAAAACTTAATCTAGAGTCAACTCAGACGAGTTTACAATTTACAAAATGAAATGTTATTAGTTTTGTTCTCACATTTTCAGCATTTTCTTTTTGTTGTGCTCAGTTGCTTTTGACAGCTGTAGTTTTGTTATGGAAACCAAATTTCTGTTTTATTCGTATTATCTTAATTTTTGTCATCTTGCATATACTTGTAAATACAGAAGTTGAGAGCTGTTTATCAGTTCAGAAGAATTTCTTTGAAAACGTGGTGCAATCAGTTACCAGGTAACTTTGAAGAGGCAGATGGCACAAAGCACAAACATATTTACATACATACATACATATATGTATATTATCGTTTGGCCAGGTATATACAAAAGGAATAGGAAATAATTACGTTAACTGTCGTTCGACAGCCGTGGTAAAACGGAATTTCCTTTTGCATGGCATGACAATTTGCATCGTTTTCGAATAGAAATTAAAGAAAGTTATGCGGAATTGCCAGAGTACTAAGGAGAAAGGCCAAATTAAGTTCGACCGGACTAAAATAAAGTAAACAAAATTATTGCGGAATAATAAAAGGGAATATTGATTTTGTTCAAGGGAACGTCGGTATTACTAAAATCGAATACAGACGATTATGTTTTGTGTGCAATTTCTTATGTTTTGCTAATCACAGGAGTTATCTCTGATAAAATGTTGTCATGTATGTCAGTTTTATTTCTTTCCAAACACATTTTTTCTCGTCTAGACTTTTGCAAAATGGAATTCATAATTTGCACAGGCATGGAAATTGATTGCTATTATTACTTTTGCAAACTTCTGTTCTGACCACTTTCTTAATTTTGATATCACTTTATTTTAAAAAGTTTTATATACATATATTTTTGACAGCATAAATTTTTTCTTCCACATCCAAAATAGATTTGAACTAAATAAAAGATGTATTCCACAGCATGTATTAAAAGACGATTGCTCGGTAATGCATAAATATTATAACTCTGACATCTTGTCTTGCTGACAGAATTTCACAGTTACCGCAACATTATCATTAACGTGGAATTTGCAATATAAAAATTTTGCAATTTTTTGTAGCTTTCTAAGTGATTACTATTTTATTCATTCCACCTTTATTCCGTGGGCTACATACTATATTTTAACATCTTGTTTCTGCTTTTGATAACTGACTCAAAAATTGCAGCAGCAAATGAATATTCTCGCCTTCACGAGAACCACTACATTTGTTATTGTAATTTTATTAGAAACCTACTAGAAAAAAAAGAAAAATTTATAAAAATTATTTGTCGCGTATGGAAATGTACGAGTACACATTCGCTTAAATGATCTCTTGCCCCTTCAATCAATATACCTTCCACGTACGCAATGTGTTAAATTGTTTACTTAATACGCTTCTGTGGGTTAGTAAAACTTAAAACACGTGTTCAAACTCTGATACTCACACAAACATAAATGTGTGTGCATATACACACATTCTAATAAAACCAACAAACATTTCGGTTGAAATACAGTATATTAAAAATACAACAAATATTAAATTAACAATTATTTATTAAATATACTCCTATGTAATTTTCAACGATGAATTCAAAAATTTAGTATAGTTGGTCTGTTAAAATCACGGAAACGCATGCTTAGAAATACATTTATTCGTAACGTATTGACGATTAAGAACCGTTATTAATATAAAGTAAATCGGTATAGCATGTGATCAAGTTGGATGTGAAACTTTTTTTAGTTTTAAAAAGTAGTATAACAGATGATAAGAAAATTTCTAGTAATTTTTTTTCGCTACGAGGAATTTGCTAAATCGCACTGTATTATTAGAAAAATTTTAAATTTTTTAAAATATTGGTAAGGGAAATTTGAGTAATCCGAATTTAACTAATTTTTATTTTTTATTGACAAAAGTTATTGTTGGAACTACAAGCTATGCGAAATATGGTGTGCGGTACGCTGTAGTTCCTTTTCATTTAATTATTTTAATAGTCCAGTAGAAGTAGTAAGTATTAAGAATATATATAATAAAGAAAAGTTTTGAATGGGCAGCACGAATTTGGTCATTCCTTCTGTTCTAAGTATATTACGTGAATCCCCCATAGTTTCATACTTTTAACAAAATGCTAAATACAAAATTAAGCTGCAATTTATAATTAAAGAAAAATTTTTAAATAAAACGAAAAACTCTTCAAAAAGAGATAGCCAATAGAGATATAGATAATTTATATAATTCTTGGCCAGTCTATTCTAATTCGCAGTACATGCTATTATCGCTGCTATCATCATTTTAACTTAGTTTCATCAGTGGGGGTCCAGCTTGTTTAAAAAATTATCAATATTTCCTTATTTTCCATTTGCTCTTTTTTTTCAAGTTCGCAGTATATATGTACGTATGTATATAAATGGATTGTGTTATATACATACATGCATACGTATTTATATACATAAATAGATAGTATGGAAAAATATTATCAGTTTAAAGTAAGTAAAATGAAAATGTACATGATTTTTAAATGTATACAGCACACACCAAAAGATGTGCCTCTGGATTGTATGAATACAAGTGTATGTGAATGTAGGAAACGATTTGCATCAAAAAAATAATCTCTATATATGATGTGTATGTTCGTAATCAATAAACTCACAAACTACTGGGCCGATTTTGACTAAATTTTATATGTATGTCCTATGACCCGTGAGGAGTGTTTCTGTCTAGTTTGAAGGTCGTCCAACATATGGTGAAATGTTTAAATTTTTGTGTTTTGCCCAATAGGGATTAGCGCCATAACCCTATGCGCTGTTTACGTTGGGTGCTTAATCGGTGTGCAACGACTGTAATTAGTAATTTATAATTATATAAAAATAAAGCCCATATATGTACTTCGCCGAACTAATCATAAACACGGCGTGCGATTTCAACCAAACTTATACACTACGTAGGCAGTGGCCCATATATTGTTTTTATGAAGTTTGGTTGAAATCCGATAACGCATTTGTGTGCGGTGCGCAAGCATTTTTTGTACCGCATATATACAGCATTCATTAGTATTGAATACATTTTGGTCCTTTGTGTATTGGAAAGCATTGCACGGAGTGATGCAAATAGCAATTTGTTATCATTTTTCTTTTCTCTTTGGACGTCATTGTTGATTGATCTTATCATAATCGATTTTTGAAAATATTAATTTCTTCGCTTTTTTTGGTGAGTATTTTAAAAAAAATAAAATAATTTTCGTTCTAATCATCGTTTTAATTTGAATATTTTGTTAAAAAAAATTAAAAAAAAAAACAATGATTAATGAGATAAAAATCGATTGTTTTGCTAAACAAGATTGTTACAAGTGCATCATATAATTTTGTGACATAATCTCAAATTTGATATTTTGTGAAAAAAATTGTGTGAATTTTTTTTGTTTAATGTCCGATCAATAAGCTAAAAATTACTTGGATTTTTTGGCCAATTTTTGATTAAATTTTCTCACATTTTCAGCAGATTTTCGTGTCTTTTCGTCACATTTTGGTGTTTTTCGAGTCCAGAATTTCCTGGATTTCATCAATTTATTACTGAAGTTCTTTATTATCTTTAGTTTAGTTTCTTCTAAAAATGCCACGAAGTGCAAGAGCTGACATTGGACGTCGGTCGCGTAGAAAGCAAAATAGATCAAACGAAAGGGAAAATCAATCGCAAGAACAGCGAGAACAAGAGATTGCAAATACAGAGGAGTGTGTTGCAAGATCGCGTTCAAATCGTAGGCCGACAAGTTCTAATCAAAATGTTCAAATGCGTGCCGCACAAATCTACGTTAATGTTGCTTTAAATGGTACTGGATTTAGATATAATTCCGCAATTGATTACAGTTTGCATAATGAGGCAGTTTGGAGAATATTATCGTTCCCAATTCATGAAATCGAAATCCGGCAGTTATTCACTTCTCAGTACATTTGGAAAATGGACAATGTGTATATTTCACAGTTGATACTGCGCAGCAAATTGCAGAGCGACCACCATCAACTACATTGTTATCGTTTTTCGAATTGTGTCAAAATGATCAATTTTCTAAAACATTGCTTTATTCACAAGTACCAACATATTACACTTGGAATGCATCTGAAAAGAAATGGAACAGACGTAAGCAAGGAAGACCGGTTTAAGGTTATGCTGGATTTTTTGAAAGTGGTGCCATTGGACGTCTCTACACAGCGCATCCCAGACATGCTGAATGTTTTTATTTGCGTCTATTATTGATTCATGTTCGTGGGCCTATATCTTTTTTGAGTTTGAAAAGAGTTAACGGCCTAGAGTGTCTCATTTTTCGTCAAGCATGTCAGCAATTGCATTATTGGATGATGATACACCATTGGGATGTGACACTTAGGGATGCATCAGCAACAGGTTCTCCTCATGAAATACGAACATTATTTGCTATTATTATTGCAACATGTTTTCCATCTGATCCATTGCATTTATGGGAAAATTTTAAGGATTTTATGACCGAAGACATTTTGCATCGAATGCGCCGAATTGCAGGAAATAACGATTTAACGATTACACTTGAAATGTTTAATGAGGCATTGATTATCATTGAAGATATTTGTTTGGTAATTGCAAATAAAGCATTGACACAATTGGCTTTGCCAGCTCCAAATCGACCGATGCATGATGCATTCAATTAAGAAATAAATCGTGAAAAACAATATGATTTGAATGAGTTGACCACATTTATAAACTTGAATTTGCATAAATTGAATCCAGAACAGAGACACGCATATGATACCATAATGGAATCAGTACGAAACGAAACTGGCAAAATATTTCTGATTTCCTTGCTATTAGCGACTATAAGATCACAGAGTAATATAGCATTGGCTCTTGCATCGTGTGGAATAGCACCACTGAATATGAATGTAAATGAAAATCCCACCTGTAATGTTCCCAAAAATTCTGGAATGGGCAAAGTCTTGCAACAATGCAAATGAATAGTGTGGAATGAATGTACTATGGCCCATAAGAAATCAGTGGAAACGTTAGACAGGACATTGCAAGACTTGCGTAGTAATGATCAACAGATATTTGGTGGCGATTTGATTTTGTTGGCTGGTGATTTTCGTATGACATTGCCTGTGATGCCCCGTTCAACAGTAGCAGATGAATTAAACACACAATTTGACTACAAATGTGCGAGTACTAATTCAAAACGATCCATCGGCAATATTTTCAAGGCAACTGTTGGCAATAGGTAATGGTCAACTTGCTGTTGATCGTGAAACTGGCTTAATCACTTCACCAGATAACTTTTGTAATATTGCACCGACAAAAGAAGAATTGGTGTCAAGTGTTTTTCCAAATATTGCAGAAAATTATGGCGATCATAATTGGTTAGCTGAAAGAGCTATACTGGCCGCGATTATGCAAGGGGACAAGATTAGCGGTTAAAAAGGTCATGAACAATTTGATCGAAGCAACAATTTTAAAGGGGAAGTTTAAAGGTGAAGATATTTTGATTCCACGAATTCCAATGATTCCATCAGATTTACCTTTTGAATTCAAAAGACTACAGTTTCCAACACGTCTTGCATTTGCTATTACAATAAATAAAGCACAAGGGCAATCGTTGGAATTGTGTGGAATTGATTTAGAATATCCTTGTTTTTCACACGGCCAGTTATATGTTTCGTGCTCACGTGTTGGCAAGCCTTCAGTTCTCTTTATCTACACAACAACTCATGGCAAAACCAAAAATGTTGTCTACGATAGAGCTCTAAGATAGTTTAAGTGATACATAGTCTAAGATTGTAAAAGATTGTAAGAAACTGGAAATAAAAGTTGAATAATAGGGAACAAAACCAACTTTATTAAAAACAAGTGTGTTTCTTTTCTTATTTTGTTTTGTCGCGCGAAGCAGGCAACGGGCCCGCTAGTTTATAATTATAAAACTTTAAATTTTTACATTTTCAAATACATAAAATATGAAAAAAACATAAAGTATATGTGTTATTACAATTTTGATTTCTTTGATTTATATATATGTATATATAAATGTCTTATATGTTCGTGATCGACATACTCAAAAACTACTGAACCGATTTTAAACAAATTTTATATGCATGGTGTATTGGCCGTGAGGAGTGTTTCTGTATAGTTTAAAGTTCGTTTGACAGATGGCGCAATATTCACTTTTTTTGTGTTTTGCCCGATAGAGATAAGCGCCAGAACCTGATGCTCTGTTTAGCTAAAAGCGTTGTGTTCTTAATCGGTGTGTGGCAGCGTTAATTAGTAATTTATAATTATAAAAATTTAAATTTTTACATTTTAAAATTCATAAAATATGAAAAAAACATAAATTGTGTGTGTTATTACAATTTTGATTTTTGGATTTTTGCATAAAACATTTTTTTCTATTACAAATAACTAGAAACAGTGATTTTGATTTTCTTCCAGAGAAGAAAACGATAAAAAAAGTCACTTCATTTATAATATGAGTTGGAAAACTAGTATTGAAAACTACAATCAAACTGATAGAAAATAGAAATTGTTGGGCGTCTGTCATTGTCTGAACTTCTTCGAAATCTTAGTCATCCCTGTTCAACTCCTAGCCCCGCCGGTAAGAAAATAAAAAAACAAAAGTTATGAATTTTTCTCAAGTGTTTATTATGAGCAGTGATAATATTATCTGGGCACGTAGAAAAAACTTTAACAACGCCAACAGATATGATGCAAACTGATTTATATAACAATTCGTTCGTCTCCACCCAATATATCTTCCGCTTAATTGCAACAGAATGTGTTCAACATTTGAACTATCAAAAGAAACTATTGTAATTTGAAAATTAATATCAAATATAAAAATGCTAAAAGTTATTAAAACAAGATATTAGATTATATTTGCTTCTACATAAATTCAATTTCGAAAAATTTAATCAAATATGTCTATCAGCACTTGTACAGATCTCTATTCATCACTTTATAAACTGCCAAATCGAAGAACTTTTAATGAATTTTGGTTCATCAATTCCTCAGTTGTATCAGAAACATAATGTAACTGTAGAAATATTCTCACTATTTTGTTTATTATTTTTTAATGTTTATAAATTTATATACCAGAGGACCGCATGAGTTGATTCATTTTAACTCCCCACTAATTTTATATTCCTGTTCAATATATACTATTGTTATTGCTTGTAGTATTAATCCTTACCTATTATTTGATTGTTTTATAATGTATTCAAATAATTCACAATAGCTCAGTGCTCTTCAAATGTATGTATGTATGTATACGTTTCATACATTTTTGCAATAAATTTAAAACTTATATAAGTTTATTTATAAAGTTTGTAATAATGAATTCTGAATTAATTAGAAATGTGTAGAGGAAAGCTAAACAAAAATGAACAAAATGGCGACTTTTTCTAAGGAAGTTTTGATTTGCCAATAATGCAATCACACACACACATATATAAGTATTCCTTTATTATAGACTCCAAATTTAATAATTAATTTAATTTAATTTAATTTTTTTACATGTTCTATAAATCTGTAATCATCAAGAGTTTTTAGAAAAGTATTGAAGTACAGAAAGTTACGACACTGCCAGTAGCTCTCAAACGGATGAGTCCATATTTTAAAAGATTAAAAATTTTAGTATTACCTTTCTTCTTCATAAAGTAGTGGACCGCCCTAATGTGCATACAAACAAACATATTCATATGCAGATATGTACATATGCATGTTTAAAACGAAACTAATTAACTCACAACACAACAAAACAAATGCAAAAAACCAAGATTGTAGATTTAATGAAAAATTACCAAATTTTACGACTAAACCGCCATAGAATATTTTTTTCAAATGATAATAAAATTATATAAAAACATGATGAAAAATATTCCACACTAAGCGACGAAATTTATTAAAAGCACCACTAGTTTACAATTAATTCTTTGACAATAAAGAAGTAAATGTTGTTATTTCTGTTTCACAGATTTATTAGACAAAAATGCCCGCTCAAAAGTCTTATCAGCGCCCAAAGGATTTCGTTAATCCCGGCAAACAATCAAAATGTACGTGGAAATTGGGCTCAACTGAAAAGTCTCCCCATATAACAAGAAGCATGTAAGTTGTACTAAAAAATATTTAACTGATTTACACTCGTGGAAAAAAAGTGTTAATTTTTTTTTAGTAATCACGTCTCTAAAGCTATACCCGACATTTTGCACGCAATTGGATGTACTCCTTTAGTTAAATTGAATAGCATTCCTAAATCCGAAGGCATTAAATGTGAAATGTGTAAGTAATTTATTTATACAGGTGCATTTGAATACATATTGGAGGTTGGTACATTTTTCCACTTTTAAATAATAATTTCAAGTAATCGCACACATCCATGCATAAGTTATATATAAGTACATATGCATCTTTCTTATCACCATGCATGCATAGCGAGCCATTGCTGCAATAGAGTACTAACAAAAAAAACTTGTTTTGCCGAAAACGGTGTTGAAATTTTGAATGCATGAGGTTTTTTCACAGTATGGACAACGATAACACAATACTGCGTTATTAACTTAAAAATTAATTTTTGTATTTATAACTTTATTGATATAAAGGTTCGCTAATAGGAAATAATATTTATGTACAATATAAGCAATTACACGTACCCATATTTACAACAGCATTATTCACAACAAAATATTTTCCACTTATAAAAGATTTAGGAAACAGCTTTTATATAAACATTTTCTAAAAAAAACTTTTTAATACATTCAAACTATTTTTCTGGATGGGGGCCATAATCTTGATAAGGTTGATAATATAGAATCTTGACATTATTTTCCATGCCATGTAGCAACTTGATGATTAGAAAATAATTTTCCTTATTATTATCGTTATCGATAAATTACAAAATTTTTTCTGCCTTGGTATGCTGAAATGATAAATTTCAATGTAGTTTTAATATTCTACTGAATATTAATTTTTGCGACTATTAGTGTAATTTAAATTGAAATTAACTATTATAATTTTCGTTACCAAGAGTATCGTATACCACTAATAAAACAAGTATTTACGAACGTAAACTTCTTTACTCTTTTCGTTATCGTTATCGTTCTGTGTCAAGTTATAAGAAAAACAATCTCGTTTAAATTTTTAAATATAAATTAACAAAGTGGATTTAACGAGGTAAACACCTGTTGTATTAAAAATGTGGGTTCAGCAATTTGTTTTAGTATGGTGTATATTTGCCAATAAAATTTGAACCAGATATTACAAATATGCCATCAATTGACGCTTAAAACAGTAAAGCTGAGTGTAATTCAACCCGAAGTAGCTTAAAAATGGAAAGCTTGTAGTTCTCTTGTCGTACGATTAAGTTCTACAATATTGCGTCAATAACTTTACATAATTCCAATATTAAAAAAAAAACCAACGAAAATTAATTTTTTTTTTTTTTTTTTTTTTTGATTATAAGACTTTTTATACTTAGATCATAAAGCGCTGCAGAAAAAGTTGCATAACGACGGATCTGTTAGGATTCTCGACTTTCTGTTTTGCATTAGCAAAAAGTATAAAAAGAAAGACTCAAAAATAATTATTTTAAAAAAAATTCTAATATAAAAGAGAAAACAGTTTCGAAGCAACTTTGAAAGAGAATAGAGGAAAAATTTTATAGTCTTATTCTAAACACAAGTTTCAATCACATTCATAAATTACGACTTCAAAATATTTATTATTACTATATTGGCTGAATGGAGAATCCTCATATTTTGGGTTTAAAAGATACAAACAACAATATTTGATTACATATAAATTTTAAAAACAGTGGTAATTATTTGTGCTAGTCGTATCGAACGCGATAACAAATATTTATTTACGAGTATATTTAATTTAAAATTTTATTGCCTAAAACATGTTTTTTCGCATTAAAAAAACTGAAACACATATTTAAGTTCAAAAATTTATGGTTTGGTATTTTATATATTTCCATTTTAAATTCAATTAAGGATTACATTTCAAAAAACTTAAGATTGAGCACTCACCTGTTACGTTGCTGAAAATATGTTTGTGGCACCTCTCGCAAATTACAAGTCCTTTAACTCGCCAATGAATACGAGTAGTACATATACTTTGGATTTTTGTATTTTTTTTCTATGAAGATATACGGAATCATATAAATTTCTTATTAACGTGTGTATCACACATTTTTTTATTAATTAATTGGTCATAAAAACTTATAATTTAATTATAAACTTGTGAATTATTAAAGAGCTATATAACTACAACTAATTAATGTTTTATGGAAAAAATTATTTTTTCTTCAATTCGTTGTAAAATCACATTGTTAATTATATTTATTAAATCATTTTCTTTAAATATGTCCGGACATTATTTTTCAAAAGCTTTACATAATATTAAAATGTGTTGATAATGTATTTTTTGCATGATGGGCATGTATTGCTAAGAGTTTTATCAAGTATATGGCCGTGTGTTAATTTTGAATGTACGAACGTATTCTTTTTAGTATTATTTGATCTTTTCTGGAAAAAGAAAGGTTTATATAATTTTTAAATATGTTTTTTATGTTCTGTTTGTTAGAGGTAAAGTTCCATACTTGGCCAAATTTTGTGTCAAGATTATTTTTAAGGAATTTAATTATATCTTTAAAATTAAAATTCGGTGTAATAGTTAATGGAGATGTATGGGATTTTCTAATATAATTGTTTTTAATTCACTATTTAACTTCACTGTTTAGCTTTTTATTTTATTTTTTTATATTATATTTTGAAAATATTTGTAGATGCGAAATGTGAGTTTCTTAATCCTGGCGGCTCAGTAAAAGATCGTATTGGGTACCGTATGGTTATTGATGCTGAGGAAAAGGGGCTTTTAAAACCAGGTTGCACCATAATTGAACCAACTTCTGGGAATACTGGTATTGGTTTGGCTATGGCTTGTGCCGCTAAAGGCTACAAATGTTTGATTGTTATGCCAGATAAAATGTCAAATGAAAAAGTTTATGCTCTGCGCGCGTTGGGTGCCAAAATCATACGCACCCCCATCGAAGCTGCTTATGATTCGCCCGAAGGTTTAATATGTGTGGCTCAGCGTTTACAAAAAGAGATTCCTGATTCAATTGTTCTTAATCAATATACCAATCCTAGCAATCCATTGGCACACTATGATGGTACAGCAGCTGAAATTTTATGGCAAATGGACCATCAGGTTGATATGATTGTATGCTCAGCTGGTACGGGTGGTACAATTTCTGGTATAGCTCGTAAGATTAAAGAAGAATTGCCCTCCTGCCAAATTGTGGGTGTTGACCCCTACGGGTCAATATTAGCTCAACCACAATCGTTAAATACATCAAAAGTAAACTTCTACGAAGTGGAGGGCATTGGATATGATTTTATACCAACCGTTTTGGACCATACGAATATTGATTTTTGGACTAAAATTTCTGATAACGAATGCTTTCCCATGGCCAGACGTTTGCAAGCTGAAGAGGGCTTATTGTGTGGTGGTTCCAGTGGCGGTGCTATGCAAGCTGCTTTAAATGTGGCCAAAAAGTTAAAGGAGAGCCAAAAATGTGTTGTCATACTGCCAGATGGCATTCGTAACTACATGACGAAATTTGTCTCCGATAATTGGATGGAAGCTCGTGACTTTAAAAAAGTTAATAACGAACATAATCACTGGTGGTGGGATATTCCAGTATGTGACCTAAAATTCCGCGAACCTGTTACACTTAAATCAAATACTACATTCGGCAATGCTATTAAAATAATGAAAGAACACAAATTGCAGCAAATTGCGGTTATGCATGAGGAGGACAAGTATGATTTAGTTTCACATCATAAAAATTACGTATTTATCAGTTATGTATGTGCATGCACATATGTGTATGTTTAGTTCTTTTTTAGGGACAGTGGGCGAAGAAGCTTTAATATCACAAATTGTGAGCATGAATCGGCAGCTGGACGAAAGTGTTGTTAAAGTTGTTGCCAAGCGTGTTATTCGTCTACCTTCAAACGCCATTTTAGGAAAATTGGCACGAGTTTTGGAAATTGATCCATGCGTTGCTATTGTGGATATTTCAAGTGAGCAAATAGTTCAAAACCAATTAATTGGCAATAAGTTTTTATTTGAAATTTTTTTAGATGGCAAAGAAATTTTAAGGGCAGTGGCCACAAAATTCGACGTAATGACGTTCATTGCCGAAGGTCCTTCGAAGATAACCAATGGGACTAATGGCACCTGCCATTAAAAATTATTTTAAGTGTGTGCTTACTTAAATACACAAATCCATATACATGTATATCTATACATATTGATATATACTTACGTACATACATACGTAGAAGCATATACTGCATGCGAATAAAATTCACCTTCATTTCATTTCGTTAAAAAAAAGAAATGTTTGTAAATTCAAAATGTAAAATTTCTTAGTGCCGACATGTGTAACATATAATAAAAATATTTTTAATTATTGACTCATTGTTTTTTTGTTTTTAAAAAGACCTACTGTATGATGCCGCCATTTTCCAAACCTGTTTGCTGATTTTGTGATTTAATAAATTTATGGGCGTACATCCATACATGTGAATGTATTATACTACATGGAAATTAGTATGAGAAATGCCGTCTTCCCCTGAAGAATATTACCCCATCTGTATGCAACACTTCTAGATCACACTAGTTGCACTATATCTACATACATGCAGCATAGGAAAGCCGGAGCTGTAATCATATCTATGTGTGAATTATTTTAATACATTTTCTTATACTCAAATAAATTGTCATTTTTCTAGCAATTGTTGAAATCAATGTTTCAGCTCCGAATATACAATTTCTTATATCTGCCAGCTCAGCACCTTACGTACTAAAATTTAAAGCACGGTGAATTAAGGTGCACCCACCACATTAGCCCTCTAAATTTCAAAAACTAGTTTTGCTTGTTTTTAGTACATTTATAGAGAAAAATTAAATAAATAATTTGATGAGTATGTATGGTAACCGAAAAAAATTTGCGTTTCCTCTAAGGCAACTCAACTTATAAGGCAACCGAACTGCAATTTCTGATTATGGATGGCAACTTAAATGGTTGCCATTTGGGTTGAGTTGCCAACTCAATATCTCAGAGTTTTGCATAAAATTGCCAATTGAACCACAAAATTTTTGACAGCAAACATCTATACTGTGGGAAAATAAAAATTGTTAATTGTGTTCAAAGCGAAGAAGTTGAAGACGAATTAACTATATAAATATAATTAACTATATAATATAATTTAAAAGACTGGAAAATTAATATATTAGCAAAAATTCAATTGTAAAGTTTGTTATTTTTAAAAAAATTTAAACGCTATCCAATATACAAAGAAAAAAGTTTTGGCTTCAAAATAGGTACTTGAAATTCCTCAACTTCTTTACAATAAGAAAAACTAAATATTGTACACTTATTTTATAAAAAAAAAACAAAAATAAATACATAATTCATTGCAAAAAACCTTATCCTAAAAAAATCAGCCTTCCTAGCTACTTATCTATATAAAACAAAGTCACTTATTAATATTAAAACAGGAACATTCCAACACATCACTTATTTTAAAAATAAATCAAATACATTTCATTGCAAAACCCTTTACCTTATCCATTTTGATCATTTATGTTGTTACAGCCAACTGGTAATAAGCAGTTGCCTGAATTTGAGTTTTGTCAACACAGCTAAAAAAAATTTGCCATTCAGAATCGCAACAAAATATTGAAGTCAACCACTAAGGCAATGAAAAAATCTGTTGCCTGTCAAGTTGCCATACATAATCGCAAAATGGTTGCCTTGCATGAAACGCAACCACCTAAATAAAAAATTCTGCACAAAGAGCAATTCAACCTACTTTGGCATTTTATCACAATAAACTACATATTTTATTCTTTTCTATCATCGTTACACACCATCTCCAATTAATGGATATGCATCGTTATATAAGCAGAATTTAATAATAGTATCCACACAAAGGATTTTGTTCAATTTTTTAAGAGATGTTCAGTTAATACATCATCACAAAAAATATATTGCAAAACGAACCTCAAGTCAGAACTTGAGGCCAACCATACAAGCTCATGTAACTCGCTGTACAAATCGAAAATATTGACCTAAGATTCGGTTGTTATTTATACTCTAAAAAATTCATAGATTTTCAATTCATAGATTCATAGATTTATACATACATACATATATAGATATATATTCCATTGTGCACTACATCGTACAAAGCATGTGCCTTATTCACGTATGACATATTTGAGCATATTAAAAACTAAAACTTTATAACTTTTTTTTATCAAATTTGAGGAAACATTTTTCTTCCATTTTTTTAATTTTATTTATTAATGATTCTTTTGCAGTAGATATAAATTTTTACTTATGATTATTTTATGGTTGTGCATATAGGAGAAAATGGAATTTTTCAAATTAAGTTTAAAATAATGAGTATTTATTTAATCGACATAAGAAAGAAATTGTGTAAAATAATTAAGATTTTGGAACTAACTCAATTTTAAAATACACGACTTGAAGAGATTAAACAGACAGAAATCTTTTGATTTCCATTCGGAAAATTCCTCTTAGTTAAAATACTGAGGCAACAATTTTTACGATTAACAAAACATTAAGAAAAAGTAAAAGACACTATTAGGCTATTAGATTCACACAACAAAATTCGAAATACAATTTTGAATTAATCAAACTGAAAGATAAAACAGTTTCTATTATATATATATATATTATATATATATATTTCTGTCACGTCTGCCGTACGCAAAAATGTACCAAGAAAAATTATTGTGTCAATCTTTTCATGATATAGAGCAATCGGCATTTACCAAATAGGTATCATAAGGGGGTTAGACCCTTATGTAGATTAAACTCCTCTATTGCTTAGATCCTTAACTTTATAAATACGCACAAGCCAGTGCTCCGTAGTATAAGCTTCTTCTAGCACATCCAGCTCAAAATCTTTATTGCCAATTTCAGCAGCGCGCACTCGGTCGTAACCTGGAGGTTTACCACCTTCAGTATAGACTTGACCAAATCTGTAATAACACATTTTATACATAAGGCAATTAAGCAATGTGGGTGATCCGTCTTTATCGACACGAAATTCGCCGTTTGCTGCATAATAATCTTTCTCCTTAATATGGGCACCGTGTTCTGTACTGCCACCAATGCGCACCATCCACAGGAACTTATTTATATCGTCCGACGAGTAACCCGTCAAACCGCCAAAAATTACTAATACATAATCTACATCCAATTCTCGCATAATTTCATAGGCTTTTTCCTCAGAAGAGGCCATTGCCTGACCAACTCTCGAAATGTGTGTATTATTCCATGTATTGTTGTCAACTAAAATTGTACGATTGGCCATGGCTGTTATTTGATATCCGTAATCCCACCAAGACATAATGCGTGCGTCCTGTAATTGAAAAATATATGTTGGAATTGAACGAGTGGAAAAAGCCAATTCTTATTAGAGATATATTTGAATTTTATTCAGCTTAGTTCTAGTACTCATTATGTTTCATACTCTTCCTATCAAGAATTTCAGTGTATTTATTCATCATAAAAATACTTTACTTTTTTGACTTTCATTGCGAATTCACTTTGAAGGTGCTGTTAATTTTAAACAGAAAATTCGGTACATTTGATATTAAGAGCACCTGTTGCGAATTCGGCTAGGTTTTGGTATATTCTCACTCAACTCACCTCAGGAGTATTCATTTGCAACCAATAGTACGCTTCTCGAAAATCATCAAAAATTATACGTCCACCATCATGAGAACGGGCACTTAACACTATGCTTGGAGATGAATAAGCCTCTGATGTTACCCATGTGCAATGAAAGGTGTAAACAATTAACATAAGTGTTACAATGCCCACAAATGTAAAAGCCACCTCCTTTTTGACACCACCACTTTGTTGCTCTAATTTTTTATATTGTCTACGATTCTCGATTGGCTTAGAAAGTGATGCCACCTCCAACGACTTTATGTATTTGGCCAATAAATGTGAAACAGCTATACCAGAAAGAACACACATAACCGGCGCCAATACCAGCATTAGACGTACCATTACACCAGCAAAATAAATACTGGTAACCCCATATAGAATTATAAAAATATTAGAGTCGGAAAGTTTTGAGAAACAAAAATATAAGCCGGCCGGAAAAAGAAAAACTAGAATCTAAAAAAAAGTATTGTATTTTTAAAACTTGTATGGATGTATTTGTCTAAATATAAAAATTTTTCGAGCATATATATATGTATACACATATATACATATATATGCATACACATATATACATATATATGCATACACATATATACATATATATGCATACACATATATACATATATACGGATACCCATATATACATTTTATACACATATATATGTATGTATAAAAATTTTCAGAGATCAAAGTGCAAATGTAATCACTTAGTAACATTAAGGCGTACTTATTTTTAAATATTTATGTCATCATAAGTGAGAATGAAATATGATATTCATATTAAATATAAGAAAAAAATCACTCATACCTGCAAATCAAAATAGAACGAGGACCATGATGTTGGCTGATGTTCGGAGACTGAGGCAATGATAGGTATATGATTTTTGGCATAAGAAGGATCCAAAAGAGAATAAAAACGCCCCGTCCAAGGCGATACTTTTCCAGTAACAGTTAACAAAGTGCCAACAATAAACGCCGCTGTTAAAATTGTAGATATTAAAGATTTAAACAACGTTTCAAAATTATCCTTAGACATGCACGAGCGCAAATAGTCCACAAAAGCATGAATTTGACAGAGGCCAAAAACACCCAATGCCTGAACAAAAATAAAAAAAAAGTCAGAAATGTTTTTCTCAACTTCTTTACTTTTCCGCTTACCAGCATATGTTCGGAACTCTGTATTGGTTGAAAGCCCACAAAAGATATTTGCATGGATAAAATTGTGCCTACGCAATACAAAGTACTATATGCCACGTAGATACGATGAGAAAAGCGTCCAGTAAACATCAGAGCCAATACATGCAGGGGTATCAGATTAATTAGAAATACGTAACCTCCCCAAGATGAAACCATGTAAAAATATCCCAAAGCTGACATAGACGACCAAAATATAGCTCCTGTTTTAACAGCCTTTATCCACAAATAATACGTCAAAAGCATGCAAAATATAGCAATGCCCTCATTGTCATATGAACCGGCTACAGATCTTGATATGTAACCTGGGACAATTGAAATCAATGCAGCCGCTACCAATCCAGCACCAGTAGACTAACAAAAAAAAAAAAATTTGTTTCAGTATATCCCTACATGTAATTATATTCTGGGTAGATATAAAGTGATCAGTTTAGATTTAGTACTCATTATGTTTCATACTCTTCCTATCAAGAATTACAAAATTTCATCAAAAAATATTCTTAAAGTACAATATTCAAAATACTCACATGTATTTCTTTTGTTAGCGCATAAGTAACCAATGTGGTAAGCGATGAAAAGAAGGGAGCCAAAAATACACATACATTCCGTATATCCACAGTTATATTTAGTACCCATAATATCCTATATAAAGCTGCAGAGGTTATCATTAACCCAGGGTATATTGTGCCACCAATTATTCGTCCCAAAGGATACCACGCCCGATCATCAAACCAATTGTGAAACTTATAGAAACCATTCTCGGCCAGAAAACGTGTTGTTCGATAATTAAAATATGGATCAAACTCATGTATAACACTTTCAAAACGAAGAACGGAGAACAGGCGCGTGGCAAACGCTTCTCAATTGAAAATAAAAAGGAAATGAAAGACCACAATTAATGACACCAGCAAGTTCTACAATGCTTATACAATTTGGCCGCGAAGTAAAAAAAAACCAATTCAACAACAGCAGTTTTTCATGTATGGCAAGGACGGTTAATTTTCACCTAAATTTTACATCAAGGCGAATTCATAGATGGACTTACTTCACAAATGGTAATTATACGTTCCAACTGAACTGTCAACTTTTTGTTTTGTCTCGAGAGTGCTTAAAAAAAACTTTTGACAGTCCACCTAATTTTATAAAAACAAAATTCATATATCTTTTAGTCTAATTTTTTTTGACACGCATGATACAACATTTTGTTGTTGTCAAAAAAATTACATTTGAAAAGTGAACACGAAAAATTAAAAAACATTTCAGAGGATTTTTGTTACTAGGTTTACCATATGCTTATTTCTTAGGGATATACACGATTTGGCAAATATTTACATGTTAATTGCAACAAAGATGCAGTAAAAAATTTAACTGAGACTATTCAAAGAAACCAAAAACCTTTATATTTAATTTTATGGTTCTTTTACCGGTCATCTGTGGGATTCCGCAATTTTTCAGCAACGTTTGGTAATATAAGTATTTTTTTTTTTTTGGCAACATTGATTAGAAACAAACTTTACAACCAAACGAAACTATATTGAACATAAACATATTTATACTCACACAACACTGCAGCTATTATCAAAATTGCCAATTTAATCAAATGTTCTTGTTTTTCCCAAGTTAAAAATTTAGCTTTTGTTGAATGTAATGCAGTCTCCGCCACCATTTTTAACTTTTACCGAACAGAAGTTAATATTCAAAAAAACTTCAAATACCGTATTCAAAAGAAATTTAGCTACAAGAAAAACAAAGCCGGCGTCTCGGTTGTAACTCGACTTTTTAATTTGCTGTACAACTATATGTAAACAATATCGATAAATTTATATACATCAAGATTTAGTCGATTGTTTAACACTTATAGGAAAAAATTTCGGTTTTAGTTAAGAATTTTTGATATTTGTAACAAAAATAAAATTCGTTTTTTATAGAGAACGATATTCGTGGCAATGAATACCTAAAGATCTGTCAAAACGACAATGGGCTGATGTAGTGCTGCCATATTACATGGAACTTTGACACAATGTGTTACTGTAAAAGTAACCCTAAGGATATTACTTTACAGAGAGTGGAACTGTATGCCTCAAAGTCCCCGTGCATATGTAATTTTGTTGCATGCCATATTTTGAAATTGCAATAGTGTCCACTTTAGTGTGGCAATTTTTGTATTTTTATGCCTTCTTTTCTCTTGTTCTTTGTGAGAATTGCAAAGCAAAGCATAATTCCAGAGTACATGAAACTCTGTTCACCTCACCAAGCTTCTCACCACTCTGACATAAAAACTTACGATGTTTCTTATATACTCTTTATAGGGTTAATTTTTACATTATTTCTCTGGCAGCACAGTAATTGAAAACCAAAGAGTACAAAACCACATAAAAGTTTTGTTTTGTAGTTTGTATATAATTTTTGCGAATATCAATAAAAACTGTTAAATAAAGTAAAAAGAACTTTGTGGAATGTAATTATTTACTTCCTAATTTCCAATATTTTCAACACAACTGAATAATTAGGGTGGGGAAATATATTTAAGTTACAAGAATAATCACAGATTGTTTTGTTGTCTTGCAAATCCGTGCCTTGAAAATAATAATGTTCTTTTAATGTATGAATATGTGTGCATAGATGAGAATAAAACTATCTCCATAAGATAAGAAGCTGAACTAAAAACACGGAAACTTGATGAATTGCATTTTTCTATAGACCTTGAAAAATTAATATTAAACACATAAAATAAATAAAAATTATGTCATTTAATGCAAATAAAATTCCCAGAACTGTCCTTAACAATACTTCGAGCAGCGCTTCAATTAAAGCATCAGGAGAAGCTCGAAGTAACTACAAAGACATTTATGATTTATTAGAGAAACTTTGTAAAAGTTTTATTGGATCCAAAGGCAATCACAGTAAGTTGTTGATGAGTTGCTATTATGTATTTTAATTTTCAACATACAGAATACATACACAAATATATAAATTTATACTGATGTATATATTTATATTTTTAGATTTGCTGCTTTAAAATTTATTTTCAAATTTACTTTCAGGGGATATTTTGCGACGCGTGACCCAATACATATCACACTGTCCTTCCGCATTAGGCTCTAATCTGCCATATGATGAGGCATCATTGGTAACAAAAATTACTCAACATCTTAATACCACTGAGTCGTCCGGGACAATAACTTCGCCATCGCTATTAAGCTCCGCAACGGCTATAAGTGGAACACCTACCAGTTCAGCATTATTTTTTAACTTCCATGAGCAGTTAAAAGCCAGTGTATGTAGCTTCAGAATTAATATGTACATATATAAATGTGTACACTCACACATATCACACACCTACTTCAAAAGTGGCTCAACTGAAAAAGGCGCAAAAGCTATTTCTCTAACTATAAAACTAAAGTACAAAAAGCATTGAATTAAAGTAACTGAAAAGGAAAAAAGACTTTAGTTATGAGCAGTATAGATGATTTGCTTTTTAATTATATTTATTTAGTGCCATACTTTTTTTTTCTTTTCTGAAAGTTGTGAAATTTTTGAACTTTTGAATTTTTTTCTGTTAAAGTAAATTTTTTGAATTGCAGAAAAATCTTAATACATCTAATTCTTTGTAATTGAATATTGCAATTGCGTAGCAGTAGGGTATTAATTTAAAACAATATAATACTTAAATTAACGGAAAAAAATTTTGGAAAAAGAAGGAGAGGAGAGGCAATATGAGATCTTCTTGTAGCATAAATGTTACTTTTTTTTCTTAGAAATTTCAATGTGGTCTTTAAAATAAAAACGATGCATTTGGAGCATATATATGCTGAATTCAAATTGGAAGAAGTGGCATATACATTTGATTCACTAGAAGTAATTCAGGTATATTTTTTTGTTTTTGTTGTCGTTATGCTAAATAAATAAAAATTAGGGTTTAGCTTCATTTGCAATGCTTTCGTTATGAACAATTTGTTGCAAGTTTTATTTTGCTGTCTACTGAGCAAATTTATTTCAACTAATAAAATAAAAAGAGACTTCTTAATGCTGCATATTAATTTGTTGATACATACAACTATAGAAACATTTAACATATTTTTTTTTATTTTAAAATGTCTTATTTTCAGCATTATTTACCATTGCAATTATTTTATCCACTTTATTTAGCAATTAGATACGAAGCAAAGAAGTGCTTTATTGACTTTTTTCTATTACATGGCTGATGGAAAATATATCACATCTGAAAATGGTTACGAGCAGTCAGTATTGGGAGCGAAAAGCGCATTTTTGCAAAAACATCGTTCTATTAATATTGATACATCTTTGCCTCCTAATAGTACTATGCCTGGTTTAAAAAGTAATCTCCTAGGGCAAGGGCATGTAAGTCATTTCTTTATGTAATTGTAAACAATATAAAATTGGTAATTTGTTTTTAAGCTATTAAATATATATAATTCATCCGATATAAATCATAAAACATTAAAGTTGTGCCAATCTAGTAATGGAAGTAGAAGTGGATCCGAAAATGATGCAATACCCACAACCAGTAAATTTCCTTCAACAAGCGACTCTCATCTCAGGTTGCCAATTTCTACTCCGGATAATAAATTTTTGGAAACACAAAACAATCTCAACGATGATATTGTACAAAATGTTATTTATGCTTTCACTGGAATTCAAGGGAAATATTTAAAGAAAGATGTAGTTTCTGGTAAATTTAAATTAGATGTAAAAACCAAATCTCTAAATGTGGTGCAGGCCGGTATGTTGTTACGTCTAGCGGAGTTGGGTTATTATCACGATTTGGTACAATCTTATACGGATAGCAAAAGCGGATTATGTGCTTTAGGCTTAATGGGGCAAGGTTTCATATCCGCTTTAAAATCAGAGCTTACTAAGTATTACGGTATGGTGGCAATGTTGCAAGAACAATTAAATAAACAACGCCAAGGCGAACCGTATTCCTTATTTAGTACAACTTCACGACCGGAACGTCTAACTTTAATGAAAATTCTAGTTTGGGCTGTAGATCCTCTGCAAAGACTACAAATGCTAGCTTCTATAGCCGAAGCTTGTCAAGGAAAGAAAGGTGGTGCCTTAGCTTCAACAGTCCATGCTTTTTTAAATAATGGAAATCCAATGGTTAAAAGTGTTGCCAAAATATTACTTTTGGCTATATGCGGACCTCTTTATCAAATGCTAACTAAGTGGCTATTGGAGGGAGAAATATGTGATCCTCATTGCGAATTCTTTATTGAATGCCTTATTGAGGTTGGCCCAGACCGATTATGGCATGACAAGTATCGCGTGCGTACGTCTATGTTGCCAAATTTTGTATCGATGGAATTAGCACACAAAATTTTAGTTACCGGCAAAAGTATTAACTTTCTTTGTGAAATTTGCGAAGATAAAGATCCCATAAAAGGACGAGATGAGTTAAGGCATTGTATTGAAGAAAATGGTATGAAATCCTAATTCTTTATTAAATTTATTTTAACTTAAATTATTTTAGCCCAACATATATTTTCATCAGTGGCTGATACAAAACTTCATTCAACCATCGATTCTATATATTTTAATACCTCGAAACGAGTTTTGGATATAGTTATGGGTCCACATAAACTACTAGAACACTTGCAGGCAATGCGCCGTTATTTGCTATTAGGACAAGGCGATTTCATCGGCATTTTAATGGAAAATTTAAAGTACGTTTTATGAAATTTTATTGAAAAGTATATTTTTGGAATTTGCGATTTTCTTATTTAGGTGTGAACTTGATAAACCCGCCAAAGAGCTTTATTCTTATGATTTGTCTTCCATTATGGACGCCGCAATTCGATCTACAAACGCCCAATATGATGATCCCGAAATACTTAATCATTTAGACGTTCGATTAATGACACCTTGCGATGGTGATATTGGTTGGGATATTATATCTCTTCAGTATACAGTTCGTGGACCATTAGCTACCATGTTAGAACCTTCAATGTGTATATATCAAGTGCTCTTTAAGCCCCTATGGCGCATGAAACACATGGAATTCGTTTTATCTTCAAAAATATGGAAAGATCAAAAGTGTAATGCCAAGGTAAGCTTTAATAATTCAATACTTATCTACTTTATTTAAAATAGAAGCTATTGTTTCTACTGATTAGTCAATTTTTCCGTTATAAATGGTACCCACTTACGAAATAATTTTAGTTAGTGCACATCTCAATCAATAGTAAGACTATAGTTGATGCATATTGCATGAAGAATAAATTGCATTTGCCATTTAATTGTTCTCTTGCATGTATATATGTATGTATGTAAAATTCCCGAGTCCTGTAATTTTGAGAGGGTTACTTTCAAGTGTAGCAGAAAATAATTAAGGCTTATGTTACTTCCGCATATGAAACTGTAGAAATATGCATCTTCCAATTTGATGCAGTTTTCTTTGCAATATTAAAAATCAGCAATTAAAGTTAAAAATAATCAGAATAGTAAAAAAATACGCATTTACGCATTTTACAATAAGCAAATGGACTGCTCACCTTTGGCATCGAGCGATTGAAAAGTGATATGCTACTGACTTTCGATTATAACAAATCTTTTTAAATATCAAACATATTTCTTAGCATTACCATATTTTATTATTTTTATTGGCATGATATGAATTGTTATCAATTATAATCAGGTCAATAGAAAACTTTATAAGTTACTAACAATTGTAATTCCAGCCAGGTTTATCGGTGTATTGTGCAAAAATGTATTATCTTTATTCTAATCAAATATATACGTAAGTGTGTATTAATAAGTATACTACAAGACATATTCCCCATGGTAAACCAACTCTTTTATATATAGTGTACAAACATATTTAAAAGCTAATGCGCTTGGATTTTTAATATATAAGTTCATTTTTTATATTTAAAACATATTCTTCGGAATGTATGTATGCATATTTACAATTTAGCTCGCGATTGCTTTAATAGGGGCGCCAGCTTTTGGCTCAACATAATGTTACCAGAAATTTTAAGTTTACCCTTCATGAAAGCGGCTTGTGGATTTAATTTTCCCAAAGCAATGTCAACCATATCCTCGTCGCTTATGGTTAATGTGGTATCAACTTTGACATCCCCTTTTGCTGGACCCTCATAGATTTTTGCACTCTTTAAATCCAAAGCTGGTTTAATAGGGAAAAATATTTGATTACTTATTGTCATGCTATCATGTAAAAAGTCAAAAAATTGATGTTTAAAGGGCCTTTGAAAACACATACACATTAATGTATGTTGTAAGAATGCACACATTGACATGCATTTCACTATGCAAAACGCCCTTTGACCATAGTACACTAATGTACATGCCACCCCATTCATATGTATGTATGCATGTGCATGTAAATGAATAGAAAATGATAATTTAATTCATGTGTGACTTTAACTTACTCCATTCCTTTATTAACTTGCCGTCCTTGGTTATTTTGTATAAAAATACAGCATTGATGGCTTTAGCTTTGTCTTCATTACCCTTTATGGCATCGTGAATTTGTTGGAAAATGGCATCAGACAAAAGAGTCATTGTAATATGATTTTTATATAAACTTATTATTTATAAACTTCAAAAATTTCATAAGAATTTAGTAAACTTATTTCACGCTCTGTTGTCTGATTTACTCACACTGGGAACGAACAGCCGTAAATGTCAATCAGGCGAGGAGCCGACTTGTTTTTATGTTAAAAGCAAGACACATTTAATTAGGTATCACCAGTTCCACAACAATGCCACTATATCGTACGTAAAAAGGTGGCAGCACTAGATCAGCGAGCTGTTATTTTAATCTTTTTAGTTCACAATTACCTAAACTTGATATAAAAAGAAGTTAAATTTTTCTACGTACATATAGCAGGTTTGTGTATAAATATAGGAATGTGCATATATTTGTATATATTTGCAGCTTCAGTTTCTGATACATTAGCTGCCTTGAATTTAAAATAATTGGCCGTACTTACGCAAGCAATATGCTAGAAATGTGTATTTGTATTCAAAAACTCAAATTCTGTTGCTTTGATTTTTTGAGAATTATTAGATACCACAGGCCGTATTATCGCGGTTTTTTAAATCTTATTGTCCATATTTCATTTCATACTTAATAGCGTCCACTTGAAGAACAAAGGCGTTGCAAACATAACGTCTTCTCTATGCCACTGGTCCTTTATATAATTAAAAAAAAAATGTATATAGAAAAGTGCATTATTAATTGAAAAATCGTTTAATTTTGCTTGCAGCCCTTACGCCAGATGGCCGCAGAGTTAAATAAAGTCTTGTATCGCTTGCACCTGTTTACCTCCGAAATGATACATTTTATACATCAAATGCAATATTATATACTCTTTGAAGTGATAGAATGTTCATGGGCCGAATTACAAGAACGAGTTCAGCAAGCCAAAGCCTTGGACGACATATTAAATGCTCATGATGACTTTTTAAATGCTATTAGATGTGGAGCGTTTTTGGACTCCACATCTGGCGAACTATGTCACAATATGGAAACAGTTTATGAAGGAATTATTCGTTTAGAGGTTTGGCAAGACAAGTTTTATGAATTATGTTTTCGTGAACTAAGCGCTCGTAAGCAATTTGAAAATGATATTGCAGCAACGGAAAAGACAGGGAAATTTGGTGTTACCACTGAAAGGAAAATGGAAAGAGATCAAGAGCAAAAAATCTTCGAACAAACATTAGCCAGCTATAACAAATCCTTGGAAAATATTGGTGGAGATTATGAAAAAGCAGTCAGATGCTTTTTACTCGCGCTTAACTCAAATAACGATCACAATTTACAACTCTTTGGCATACGTTTGGATTTCAATGAGTATTACAAAAAGAGAGACCAGCGCTTGGGTGTTCCCCTAACATTTGAACACATGCGCATGAGTAATGTGCATTTCAATACAAACAGAAGTTTACTAGGTAGCCGGATTTCGAACCTAAATTGACCAAAAGCCGTCATTGTGGACTGTATTGAAGAACATCTACGATCGCATCTTTTACAGAAAGACGAAGCAAAGAACAACGCACAATTTAAAACCTCAACTAACATTATTTGCGGACGCAACATCTGTTTCAATTCTTACAAGTCTAAACCTTTAGCGTCTTATGAAATTACAGACACCTTGAATACCTGTTTCAAGGGGAACTTTAAGCTGTTTTATGATGCTAGCTCTGGTACCAAGAACTTGAAACGTCCATTGGTTTTAAAAGATTATAATAAACATATATATTTTCACACATGTTGTGAAATATTGTAAGAATAATTCATTTTCGCCGAAATAATTAAAGCTTAACTTAAGTCTTGCGCATCTTCGTGTCAAACATACGAAAAATATTTATTTTGTTTTTTTTTTATTTATAAATAACATAATTTTTATTACATTCTCAATATTTTATATAGAAAAAGCCTCTTATATCCTAAATGATTTATACACATTTTTTTGTCAATTTGAATAAAAACTTTCATCAATAGCAACCAACATTTTGAGTAATTTAAATTTTAGTATCGTAATGATTTTGTAAAACATATGTTGTTTGCGTTAATTATAAATGTGTGATGTATAAATAAATTCGTTATTATACAGCAATAAATATACATTTAACACAAATTAAATTTAAATACACTTTTATTGCAGCTACGCTTAGCGTAACAGCGTTCAAATAAATAAAATAATCATTATTATGTAACCTAATTTTCGTCCTTTTCCATATGTATTTGAAGTGTTCAAATAAAAATGAAAATGGGGGTTTTAACGAAATTTTGCATTTAGAATTCCTTCAATTATAAAAACCCATTTTTAAATTTAATTAAAAGCCGCATTTTATGTTAATGATTAATTTTTAAAATTCGTAGTTTTAATAAAATTCCTCCACATTAAAATTCGCAACAAGTTACAGATAAATCTTCACATCTAACTCTTCAGTGTTAACGTTATGAATTTTCGAATCCAATAATAAAAAGGGTGGTCCAATTGTAAATAAAAGAAAAATTTTTCAGGGACTACGACAAATATGTGAGAAACAAAATATCGGCCAAATGCACACAACGCTTTCGGTGTTACACATCTATCCCACATAAGATCACGCGTCCATTGAATTTCTCGCGCGAAATTGCCAGTTTCGTTGGTTGTGTGGGAAGAGGAACCCACCAACTTATTAGAACCACATATCAACCAGGGGCATAATTTCAATCAAAAAGTCAGTTCTCATCTGACGATACCGAACACCATTTACAGTGCGTTCCGATAACGCCGCCAGTACTGTGTTAGATGTAACAATTTTTCAACAGTGTAAAGATAAACAGTAAGTTAATAATTATCCTTAATTTTTTTGCAAACTATATGAAAAACCGAACATAAATTTAAAATAAAATAAAAACTGAACAAGGAGATTAATTAAGAAATGAATATTTATTATAAATTACATAATTTTAGTTTTATTTTATTTTTTCAACATATAGAGTTAGTGAGCCTGCTGTGGCGTTTTGAACACATTAGTTAGTAATTTGAAATTATTCTCCAATTGATTAAATAATAATAAACAAGTAAAAGTGCTATATTCGACTGTGCCGAATCTTCTATACCCTTCTCCATGGATATGTTCTCTCAAAAAATAAGCAACATAAAGAAGAACTTAAAAACGTACCCATATCGTCATAGTATTACTTCGTGAGGAGGTGTTCACCGATTACTACTTTCTAAGATTACCTTTCTTTCTCTTTCTGCTGCTCTCTGCAGCGCTAGGAATTCTTTGCGACGCCACCCACCAAATTCAAGATCTCCATTGATAACAGCTCCACGGAGGCTCTCATGGCTCCATATCGCAGGCAATCGAAACACAATAGCTATATATAGTTGGAGAAATTTTTGCAACACTGTGTGCATGCATGTACAAAAATGCTTAAGAAAACTATGATGGCAAAAAAACACTTCATATGCCAGAATACTATACAATCGTATTGCAAACACATAAAAGTATACACAAACAAAACCACCACCAAATGAATTTGCGTTTGCTACAACAAAAACAAAAAACAAAAACAAAAACAAAAATTTTCTATTCATATACATAAGCATCCCGCCACGGATCCCCAGTGGCTCCGTTGCTTTACAAATATACTCAAAAAAAAAAAAATATAGCACATATGTCGTTCAAAAAGGGTAAAATTAAGAAAAAAATAGTCGTTTATCTACACAACTTTATAGTGAAATTTTAACAGCAAGTTTGGCTGCAAACGTAGACGTGCTTGTCAATACACATGCTCTTGGTTTGTTACTCAGCGTGGATTTTTTCCATTTTCTTCATATAAATATATGAAATTATTTTTTGGCTATATTTTTTTTATTTATCGGCGGATTTTGCTTTTTTTTATAAGTGGTACTTTTGAAAGAAATTAGAACAGATAGGTAAAAAAATTTTTGATTTTAGACAAAGCGCAACAAAATTACCGGAAGGAAATGAGGACAGACAGACAGACAGACAGACGGACAGACGAAATACTCCCCTTCTTATAACGATCCAGAATATATATACTTTATATGGTCGGAAATCAATATTTATTGAAATTGCATCCCCTATATCAAACTTATTTATACCCTTCCATCCTTTTTGGAGAAGGGTATAAAAATAATTAATATTTTTGCAAGCTCAAGATGTTTTATGAAAATAATTTTTTTGCCTTCAATATTTAGTTAAACTTCGTGTAACTTCTAAAAGAAATAGAAATACAATACAGTATTATCTTGATAGTTCGGACAAATAAGAATCCAGTGATGTCCGAAATATCAAAAGGTCCGAATTTCCCAAACAAGAGAAAAATTAAAGTAGTCTTTTGTAAATGTATGTATATGTATGTGTGTGTAGCAAATTTTACAAGAATTTAATTTAAAAATGAATTTAATTTACGAATGAGTAAAAATAATAAATTTTTTTATAATTTATCTTCTTTACCAATTTTTTTAAATTTTAATATGAGGATGTTTTTTATATATAAAAACTTACCTTGCAAGGCCTAATTTTTTATATGTCAATAAAGCAATTTTTATTACATACTGCATTCCGACGTTTCGTGGATTATTTGCCCATTTCTTCAGGGGATTTGTTTAGGGAATCCAAAACTTCGTTGACTGTCTGATTAATGCACTGTGCAGGAACTTCATTGTTTGTGTCCCATTCGTCTTCATAAAAAATTTTATTAAAGCACTTTTTGTTCCAACTTTATTCCAAGCATTACAAATCAAAAAGGCCACGTTTTTTAATGTAAAAGTTTTAAGACCATCTACGGGATTTTCTGAACATTTACGATAATTAATTTTTATTGCAAAATCGAAGGAAATAAGTGCTGTCCGAACTATTGAGGTAGAAGAAAAGGATGATGTCCGGATTTTAAGTACTTAATGGCAACAAATTAAGCATTCGGTTTATCGCATTGTCCATATTTTCAGGTATCCGCAATATTGAGATTATACTATATTAATCAAATTTCATTACTCTTAATTTTCACAGTAGCCCTAATATCTAATATTAATACAAAAAATATATATATATAATTATATTATATAACATTAAAAAATAATAATAAGAAATATTGAAAATAAATATAATTTTTATAAAAACTCCTAAAATAATTTATAAAACCCTAAGACCGAATTAAAATGAAAAACACATTATAATTTTTATATATTTTTAATGTGCCACTTGCACATGTGTTTAGCTTATAAGGCCTAACTTCCTTTTGCCAATAAAACTAAATCACGTTTCGTGGATTTTTGTCCACTTCATCAGGGGATTATCTAATTTATTAGAAACAAAAATTCAGAAAAGGTTTTACAGTATTTGTTTTTATATTTTTTAACTTACTAAAACTAAACTAAAACTAATCACCGTCTGATAACTGTGCTATAAATGGCGCTTAAGTTGTCTGTATCTTCTTTTTTGTTCATTGTTTTGTCCATTTTTTTGTTGTATTCTTAAACTTTCCATTATATATCTTTTTTCCAGTTATCTTCTTTGTCTAGTATTTTTATGTTCTCAAAATCTGGTAAATGTTTTTGTATTCTAGCATGCTGCGATAATGCAGTGCTCTCTTTGTTTTTATTTATGTCGGCTTTGTGTTCATTTATTCGGGTATTTAAGTTCCTTTTCGTCGTACCTATATATACTATATCACAACTGTTATTGTTATCACCTTTTCATGCTATTTCGTAAACCACATTGTTTTTTTCCATTTTTTTGTATGGCATTTTTAAATTTGTGGAAATTTGCGAAATCGTTGTGTGTGATTTAAATCCTATCATGATGTTATTTGTAGAAATTACTTGTTTTATGTTGTGCTTGTTTGTGAGACCAGGGGCATATACTATGCTGACAAAACTTATTCCCTCCACTGTTGGGCTCCTACCACTATTGCTATTTTGGTGTTGTTGGGCATGTAATATGCTTTTGATTAGTTGATGTGGGAAGCTGTTCTTTCTTAAAATCATTAAAATTTTTTGGCTATTTGTTTTTTGGTAATGAGCATCACTAATGTCCATCACTTTTTTTTATTAGGTTTCTCGCCGTATTTATCTTTTGTGCGTTAGGCTGAGTTGAGTAATAGTTCATTATTCTCCCTGACGTAATGCTTTTTGTATGCCAGTCAACACTTATACTGTAGTCTGATCTATATAGTGTGGTGTCGAGATATGTTAACTTCTTTTCCTTTTCCACTTCAATTGCGAATTTAATTTTCGGATGATATCCGTTTAAAGAAGTAAGTATTTCATTTTTATTGATGATATCAATCACAGCTAATACATATGTCGTCCACGTATTTGGTAATGTATTTTATGTTGATATTTTTCCTTCCCATGTCAAGTAGTGTTGAGTCAAACACATTGTCCAATAAGATGTCCGCAATAGTGGGTGATAAGGGGTTTCCCATAGGCATCCCGAATATTTGATTGTATATATTGTTGTTATAAACGAAGTAATTATTATCTTGAAGACAAAATGTTAAAATGTCTAGAAATTTTGACCTCGGTATCGTCGTGTGTTCCTTTATTTTGTTCCATTTATCCATTATTTTACTTATAGCTATGTGAACCGGGATGTTAGTGAACAATGATACCACATCAAAAGAGACTAATTTATCATTGGGATTCCAATGTAGAGCCTTAAGCTGGCTTTTTAGCACTACTGCATTCTTGATGTTGTATTTAGTGGACACTATATTTTTAAGTATTCCTCCCAGAAACTTGCTTAGTTGGTAACAAGGCACTTGGCAGGATGATACAATGGGGCGTAACGGCACATTTTCTTTGTGGATTTTAGGTAATCCATAAATTCTTGGTGCTGTCGCTGCTGTCGAAGTGAGGGTACGTTTAAGACCATTGTCTATAAAATTTTTTTGTTGTAAGTCTCTGACAATGTCTTTCCTACCACTATTGCTATTTTGGTGTTGTTGGGCATGTTTGGATCCGTTCTAATATTTCTGTATGTACCTCTATCCCCCAATAAATTTTCCATTTTGTTATTGTATTCCCTTCTGTACATTGCCACTGTCTTATTGCGTTATTGGTTTTCATTAATTTATTGGTTGGATTCGTTCTAATACTTCTGTATGTACTCCTATCCCCCAATAAATTTTCCATTTTGTTATTGTATTCCCTTCTGTACATTGCCACTGTCTTATTGCCTTTATCTGATTGGGTGATGATTATGTCATTATGTCTTTTTAGAAATTTTTTAGTCTTCCTAAAAACATTGAGAATAAATTTTTCCCTCTCTGTATTTTTTGCTCTTTTTTTGGAAAAAGATATTTTATTTGCAAGTTTTGTTCTGGCTACTTCTTTTTCTTTGCTATTCGTGCCTCCCCCATCTCTTGTATGCATTGTTCCAAATCCGCTATTGTCTGTATTACGGTGTAATTTTCAGGAGAAATTGGAAGCGCAAACTTTTTACCTAGGGATAATAGCCATTTAATTTCCCATGGTATTTCTAAATCTGTTCTGTTTTCAAAGCAGTGATTGTTGTAAAGAACCCCATTTCGATAAAACGATTATCTATTAATTTATTTGATTTTCTGATGTGTTTTTCTTTGGTGATGTCAGTCAGATATTTCTCCATAGCTTTTTGATTTTTAATGAACATCAGGAAATCATCTGATGTTATGAAGTTTTCTAGACCTGATTTTAAGTGCTGTTTAAGAATACAACAAAAAATTTACAAAACAATGAACAAAAAAGAAGATACAGACAACTTAAGCGCCATTTATAGCACAGTTATCAGACGGTGATTAGTTTTAGTAAGTTAAAAAATATAAAAACAAATATTGTAAAACCTTTTCTGAATTTTTGTTTCTAATAAATTAGATAAGTAAGTTAAAAAATATAAAAACAAATATTGTAAAACCTTTTCTGAATTTTTGTTTCTAATAAATTAGATAATCCCCTGATGAAGTGGACAAAAATCCACGAAACGTAAGGATAAATGTGCAATAAAATTTAGTTTTATTGGCAAAAGGAAGTTAGGCCTTATAAGCTAAACACATGTGCAAGTGGCACATTAAAAATATACAAAAATTTAAAATAATTGGCCAAAAAGGAAAGAAATTTAATAACATTATAATTTATTTATTTACATTCATTAATATAAAAATGTAAATAAGCCAAAACGTAATTAATATATATTCAGCCGTAAATATTACAAAATTGCACTTTACTTACGTGTGAAGATAGCAAATTGAATGCACAAAGCACTGATTACCCAATTTGTATTTTTATTTTATAAATTTATTTATGAATAATTTCGTCGTACTTATATAAAATCTAATGGATGGTTAAATTTAACACAAAACAGAATGGATGCAGTTTGCAAATTCGATTTACAATCCGAATTGATCTTTATCGTACTGTCACAATGCGGTAATGATCGTTTTCGAGAATGCCAATACAATGAAATATAATAAAATGTTTTTGCATTACGAAATGGTTGATTCTTTCATTTACCTAGTAATAGTGTTATAGTTTTTTTTTTTATTTGTTTGTTACTCTTTATAATAATTAGAGGCCTTTTTTTGGAAAACACAACGGGATGCGTAAAAATACTTTGTATTCAAATTTGATTGAATCTGATTTATATGTATAGTGTACGCTGAATGTTGCGCTTTATGAAAGGGTGCCTTTCTTTTTAAATAATTGTTTATATGTTTGTATATGGATACTATACATAAAATAAGTGAATACATACGCATATATAAAATATTACTTTTCATCTTTTAAATATATTTTATTCATCTACTAATTATATAATTTATATATTGTAAATAATGTTACTTGTAAATAACTGATAATATTTTTTACAATATCTTTAAAAGATTTGTTCAATAATAAATCTCAACAAAAGTGTTCAGAGGAAAACAAATAGACAATAACAAAATTATTCTGTTTTTAATTAAAAGAGGGGGTTTAATATAAAATAATTATTTTGAATGTGTTTAAATATTAATATTAAATAAGACAAATTTTATATTATTTCCTTACTTGGCGTTGATATGCCTAAAGCTTCTTCATACTCATTAGTAGATGCCAATTCTGATGATTTTTTTTGAGATTTCTTCCTATCTTTACTGTGCTGCTTTTCTTTCTTGTTCTTTTTTTTCTTAGGGAGAGCCGTTAAATCGGGATCTAATTCATTTCCCATATTTTGCAATTCTTTACGACTCTTTTGTTTTTCTGGTTTTTCTAAATCCTTAATATAAGTGGTTTGTATTTCTTCAAGCGCAGCACCTAATAAATTGGCTTCGTTTACAGATGATTTTGAAGATTTTTTATGGGAATGTGATTTACTTTTATCTTTAATCGCATCTTTATCCTTGTTTTTATCTCTCTTCTTTTCCTTCTTATGCTGATGTGATGTTGAAGAAGACTTCTTAAATTTATGATCACTGTCTGTCTTTTCATAATCATTGGCATATTTTCTAGATGACCTTTGTTTCGGCTCCTCTAACTCTTGTCTAAAAAGTGTTTAACTTGAAAATTAAAATTGCATACAATTAATGTTTTGTAACTTACATATCCAATTCTATGTCTAAAGCTCTGTGTGGGTCATCTGGATCAAATTTGCCATCTTTCTCATCATTGTCTGATAATGCAACTCCCTCGGGCATTTCGAGTGTCGTATTGACAATATGAAGAGGTTTCGGTTCTAGAATTTGTATTTAAAAATGAATTTCACAAGTTTATAACTGTTTTGAAAATTTGTATTTCTCACCTTCGTCTGAATCGGATGTCATGTTAAAAGTATTTTTTGATTTTAATTTTTTGCCCTTTTTCAACTTCTTTTGTTTCTTTTTATCCTTGGCATTGACTCTTTCTTGCATCAGATATTGATCTGAACGTTTTGTGACTAAAAGGTTTTAAAGTGATAAAATAAAGGTTGGCATTAATTATTAATAATTATTAGGAAGGATGTATGCCAATTGTACCTCCGATTTTGAGTGGAATATCCAATGAAAGTTCTGCTATAGGGATTTCATCAATGTTATCATATTCGGCACTATTTTGGAAATTGTTGCTGCTGAATGATCTTGTTTTTGAGATGACGGCCGGCTTCGAAGGTGAAGATTTTAAGTAGTGTGGATTATTCGATTGATCAAGCAAACGCTGCACGCGTTGATGTTCAATTTGTTCAATTGTTAACTCTTCACTAGCTCTTCGTTTTGGAGCTGCCTCTTCATAATTAGCGGTTGAGCTTACAAACAGTTCTTCTTTTTCATCAAGCGATCGAGATGGTGATTCATCATCGGGTGGTGGATTTATCCATTCATCCAAATCGAGACCATCTGGCAAAGGAACTTTTCGTTGAGCCTTTGGTGCCACCGGTATAAGTTCACCGGCAAATAATAAAGCCATCTCCTGTATAATTTCAATCGCCATTGGTGGTATGTGTGCATGATTTACACTTGTTTCTGCAGTTTCAGCACCAATGAAATCTATATTACGACCGCTACAAGCATTTGTATCATTAAATTGAGCTCTTAACATTTCAATAAGAATACAGGCAGAATTGGCACGTTCTTGTACTTCTATATCAATAGAACTATTAAAATCTTGTATTTTCCCCAAAACATGATCGATCAACTAAAAATTTTACAGTTCTTAAAAATTAGTTTTAAACTTTTATTCAAAATATATGTTTGTACCATAGTTAATCCAGGGAGATCTGCATTTTCCATATGCGTTGTCGCCAAACGTGTAAACAGCTTGACAACATTTTGCACAAAGACGCCTTGAATGTGGCCGGGTATTTGTCGTGGCCTTAATAAAATATTTAGTGTTCGTTCAGCATCTTCCAATTCACTGGGAATTAAAAGTGTATAAAAACATTAAATAAAGGAATAAAAAAAATTAGTTGGGGTTAAAACTTTACTTTGAGAATTCCCCTACTATCCACGCAGCTGCATATAAAACCTCATACATGGAATTACTTTGGAATGACACAGTAAAAGTGTCTAAAAGGTTAGTCATTTCATCAACAGCAAATTGACGTACCACAGGCACCCGTATAGTAACATCTAGTAATTGCTCCGCTATCAAATGACCTTAAGAAATCGGGATAGTACCATATTCTTTCCAACTGCAACCAAAAATATATTCGCTTACCATGTCTTGAGCCGGCTTCGAGTTGTATTAATTCAACTAGCACTGTCAAATACCACTCGAAGTTGGTCACATACAAATATGAGCTCTGCGAACATATTTCAATGACTTTGAATAGTAGTTCATCGCGATAGGTTGAACCTTCGGCTCTCTCCATATGACCCAACAGTCTTTTAACAATTTCCATTAAATTCTTTTTAGATACCATGCCGTACAGCAGGTCTAAGGACCGCAATCGTATAGACTCATCCTTGTCATCTAAACAGGCCAAAATTAAATCTTTATGGGCTTGCACACTTTTAGGATGAGTTTTTAAGATTTTAGACATGGCTAAGAGACCCAAATATTTCACTAAAATGGGAGCCGCATTTTGTTAAATACTGATAAAAAATTTGAAAAATATTTATTTCAGCGAAACTTACAATTTTGATCTGAGTCTTCAATCAATATGCGTAACTTTTGTACGCAAAGTTGTATAGAGGCACTGTGGTTTGGCATGCCACTGCTTATACTGATTAATACAGCAATCACAGTGTTTATACATTCATAAAGTAAACTCATGGCAGAAGTGCTATTGGTATGGATTAAACAGAAGAGCACCAAATTAATATCTTTCATAGTAACTACTTATAAAATTATTAACAATAAATGTATTAACCATATATGAATATAAAGCTGTTTTAGGTGAAAATAGATTTTGCTTGAAATAAAAAATATATATGTAAAAAAAGCGTTATTAAACAATTTATTGATTTAAATAAAAAAAAACACACACACACACACATATATACACATCCATTTATAATTATACAAGTTACAAGGAAAAATGACTTTTGCAATATATGCATTTGTAGGAAGAGAACATAAACTTGCCTATGTATAAGATTTGTGAGTGGTTCTATTAATTTCTTTCCTAGCCGGGGTTCTAAGGGAGTTAAAGCGCCAAACTGCAAATGCAAAAAGAGATAAAAAAGAAGAAAAATGATAAAACAAGCTCAATAAAAATACAACAATAATATATATGAACTTATTTTCTAATAATAGCATTTCTTGCAAGGAAAGGGAGTGAGTTAGAGAGAAAGGCAAAGGACATATTATGTATGTAGGTGTGTAAGTAAGTATGAATTTATTAATTATGACTTTTCTTAAAAACCTAAGAAATCACTTCCCTTTCAAAGAGGCCTAATGAAAAAGGTTTAAAAAATGAGAAACTCAGAACTCCTAGATTTTCAATGCTCCGGCTAATGCTTTTTAATTTTATTTACAAATACAATTGTAATTTAAAGTATATCTAGAGCCGTTTCAAATGCAGGTTTAGATTTTGGTGATATGAATTTAAGTCTGCTCGTTTCAAGCGACAATAACTTGGTGGACTCTAGTGCTGGGGGAACCACCGCATCCGCTTGTAATAATAATTGTTTGTTATTAATGCAAGATTAGAATTTACAAGGTGATTAGAATTTCAAAAGAACTAGAAAAAAATTATAAAATTTTGTTGTACCTAAAGTCTTAAATTCTTCGTTGGTTCGAAATTTATTAACAGAAAGTTTCGCAGTGAAAAGGTGAAGAAAGACATTAGAATTTGGGAGACAGCAAAATAGTTGAAAGTTTTTGCTACTGCTTGACTTATACAAATTACTTTTTGTTCACTGTTAAAATTCTTTACTAAATCAAAATATCTTCGTACTTTTCACGGCAGCTGTCATAACTCATACTTCAACTATTTTGAACTATTTCTTGCAATTTTTGTACACTACAATTACACTGCATTGAAGTAAACTTTAATTTTGCAATTTTTACCTATAAGTATGTAAAATAATTTTTTATTTTGAGAAAAGTCTAATCAGATGGGTTTTTAAATTTTTGATTTTAAACGAAATGTAGCCTTAATTTACATCTAAAATCTAAACCCAAAGGTTTCTTTTGGAGTCATCGAGCGAAAAGTACGGAGATTGAGAGCGACACATGTCATTGCAAGGGCGCCATTTTTATACCCTTCTCCAAAAAGGATGGAAGGGTATAAATAAGTTTGATATAGGGGATGCAATTTCAATAAATATTGATTTCCGACCATATAAAGTATATATATTCTGGATCGTTATAAGAAGGGGAGTATTTCGTCTGTCCGTCTGTCTGTCTGTCTGTCTGTCTGTCTGTCCTCATTTCCTTCCGGTAATTTTGTTGCGCTCAAAATTGACCTTAAATTTTGTCTAAAATCAAAAATTTTTTTACCTATCTGTTCTAATTTCTTTCAAAAGTACCACTTATAAAAAAAAGCAAAATCGGCCGATAAATAAAAAAAATATAGCCAAAAAATAATTTCATATATTTATATGAAGAAAATGCAAAAAATCCACGCTGAGTAGCAAACCAAGGGCATGTGTATTGACAAGCACGTCTACGTTCGCAGCCAAACTTGCTGTTAAAATTTCACTATAAAGTAGGGTAGATAAACGACTATTTTTTCTTAATTTTACCCTTTTTGAACGACATATGTGCTATATTTTTTTTTTTTTGAGTATATTTGTAAAGCAACGGAGCCACTGGGGATCCGTGGCGGGATGCTTATGTATATGAATAGAAAATTTTTGTTTTTGTTTTTGTTTTTTGTTTTTGTTGTAGCAAACGCAAATTCATTTGGTGGTGGTTTTGTTTGTGTATACTTTTATGTGTTTGCAATACGATTGTATAGTATTCTGGCATATGAAGTGTTTTTTTGCCATCATAGTTTTCTTAAGCATTTTTGTACATGCATGCACACAGTGTTGCAAAAATTTCTCCAACTATATATAGCTATTGTGTTTCGATTGCCTGCGATATGGAGCCATGAGAGCCTCCGTGGAGCTGTTATCAATGGAGATCTTGAATTTGGTGGGTGGCGTCGCAAAGAATTCCTAGCGCTGCAGAGAGCAGCAGAAAGAGAAAGAAAGGTAATCTTAGAAAGTAGTAATCGGTGAACACCTCCTCACGAAGTAATACTATGACGATATGGGTACGTTTTTAAGTTCTTCTTTATGTTGCTTATTTTTTGAGAGAACATATCCATGGAGAAGGGTATAGAAGATTCGGCACAGTCGAATATAGCACTTTTACTTGTTAAACCTCTAAAAGTTTCCCTCACGAGTAAAGCGAAAGTTTGTAAGTTTGGAAATTAAAGAAGTACAGTACATTGAATTCCGTTACTGGAAGTGTCAAGACAATCCGTTACGCTCAAAGCAGTACAAGTTTTGGAATCTTATTAACCCATAATTTCTGCCGGCACGAATTCATTTAACTTCAACCTCTAAGGGTCATTTTCTACATTTCTACTTGATATAATTGAGATACATAAATTAGTTTTTCATGTACATATGTATATATGTATTTATGTATGTGTGTATATTTATTTGTTTAATTTATCTCAAGCTTATCACAACCCGAAAAATGAGATTTTTAATATTATAAAGTGCAATTATTAGCCAAAGTGTTCTTCACATAAAATAAAAGTTCATACGAGGTGCTCTGTTAAATCCTTTTCTTGTTTAATTACAATGGTCTTAAAATAAGTGATCTTTACGTTTATATAATTCATTGGTTTCTAGCCACTATACTTTGTTTTCATCATGCTTTCGAAAATACTCCGTTCACCAAATCAAAATTAGCCTGGACAGTAAAAAAATTAAAAGAAAATCAAGTGAAAAACATATTTTTTCTTGGATAAAATTTAATGACATTTGGAATATTGTCTTGGTACAATGGAGAACCGAAAATATAATTATAGGCAAGAAAAAAGAAAAGAAAACGCAACAAATTCAAGCAATTGTGTGGAAAATATTAATATTTTTAGCTCTTGATTTTACAACGCATTGAGAAATTGAATAAAATAATGACTAAATTAAAGCAAGCGGAAATATAAATAAAATCATTGACATATTGCACTTAATAATTAGATTACAAAGATTTCATTATTTCGCTTTATGTTGATTTCAAAGTGTTATTACAATTTAGAATATGATTGATTCCCTCATTAATTTTCATGATATGAAATATAATGTCAGTTGGTTTTTTTTTTATTTTGTGCGTTTGTATCGATACATTTTGTGTTTTAAAACAAAAAGTTAAAAGAATTAATTCTTGGCTGGGTTTTTGGTCTCTTACAATATACAATATTAACAGTTCTCATAAACCAATTCCATATAGAATTACTTGCTGCTGAATTTTCAATACAATTAGTCGGCTTTTTTCATACGGTGCAAATAAAGTAAAGATAATTTATTTTGAGGTGGAAGAATAAACAATCTTCTTATTTAATTTATTTAGCCGAGAATAAAAAATTTAAAAATAAAAATTATCTGCAATGTGTGGAAGAATTATAACACAATAAATATTTTCGAAGAATGTGCACGGCTCTTATATTATAAGGCCTCATTCTGTGCTTCGCAGAATGTGCCATTTGAATTTCCATCCTCTTGTAAGTTATCGATCGAAGTTCTTTATATAAACACATTTTTTATAACTTAAGAATTAGCGAAGACTTGTGATATTAATTAAATTTACTTCTATAGTTATTCTTGGATATGGAACCCCTTAAAAAGCAAGAAAATGTCATTAAACGTTACAGCGTTAGTCTCTGGTATTTTCGATATTTCGTTTTTCAAAATTTGTTAATAATTTAATTTTATTTCTTTGGAGATATATTCAGTTCTTTAATTGAGCTATTTGTTCACTTTTTATTTTATTTTAAGCTTAAAGCTGGTTTTTTATATATACTATCTGCATACTAAAAGTTTTTAATTTCCTGTAAATGTTAACAAATTGCTAACGAAATATTGATCAAATATATTAAAAAAATATATAAAAAGCCGACCTGCAGCTAAAAATAGAATTAAAAACTTTTTTTCTTTAAAAAAAAAGGATATTTTTTATGTGAATGAATTATTTATGTAACATTCTATTTCAATATAAAATAAATATTACAAATACATTTTTATTTACTTTTTAACTTCTTTATGGGCGAATGGTTTGACAGAATTATTAATTTACGTTTGTTATAACAAGAATAAATTTTTTGGAAGATTTTTTGTAAATTAAAATCAATAAACAATTTACTACAAAACAAGATTTTTTAAATGAAGGAATCCAATAAAACAATAAATCAACTTGAAGGCAAAGTAGTACAGGAGTAAAATGAAATGAACACAATAAGTAAAGCTAAATGAGAAATGATAATTGTAATAAACCAAAGTGATATTGAAATAGACACATTATCCAAAAAACGTTATTAAACGAAAATTATTTGAAAAAGAAAAAAAATTATAGAAAAACATGTTTAAACCTGGAAATAATTTCAATCAAGGGTTGAGTTAATTTACGTCCCAACGCTGGTTCAATAGTAGTAAGGCTGGCAAACTTTTGTTTGGTTTTAAATTCGAGGAAGGAAAAGAAAAATTGGGAAGGATATAAAAATAAGAATTCATTTTAAAGACCAGTTAAAACAAAACTAAAGCAAAAGTTAAAAAGTGTTCAATTATTAATATTTTTCGTTTTTAATTTATTAGTAAGTTAATTGTGAAAACATATAAGATTTAAACTCACCAATTTAATAATTTTAATAAGCATCCAATTATTGGTTGATGTTGTCATTAGCTTAAAAAATACAGGAGCTAAAGGAAGATAATTTTTTGGGTTCTTACGTGCTAGTTCGCAAACAACATTAACGGCAGCTGATTGTACACCTTTTTTTATAAAAAAGAGATAAATATGTATAAGAATGTGAATTATTGGAAAAGGATTAATTAGAAACCATGTTATCTCTCGAACCTGGATCGGGATCTTCTAATTTCTCTTTTAGTTTAGGAAATGCAGGTTTTAAAGCTTCTGGATAGCGTAAGAATACTTTATACATCATAAGGACGGCTTTCATGCGCAAATAAGGTTTAGTGGAACTCATCTATAAGTATCAAGGGAAATAAAAATATACAAACTAAAAATATGAAATATATACAACATATTTTGTTGTTGCTTTACTCACCAATGTCATAATGTCATTTGCTAAGTCCCGTGATAAGTCGGGTGATATAAAACAACTAAGACCACTTAAGGCTACGCCAGCATCATATTGATTCTGTGAGTTTAAATCTTTACGGATCATATTCGTTGTTAACATCAAAAGCTGTGCGAAATAATATAATTTTTGAAATATGGGGATGTATAATTTTACAAATGCATTCATTTTTCTTTACCTCGCTATCGGGATGAAAACATTGACTAGCAGCTAAATATCCTATCCGTTTACAAGTAAATCGTGACGAACTCATTACTTCTATAATATTAAAGCCTGCCCATGAAATATCATATCCAAGCATTTGTATCTTTTAAATGAAAGCGTATAACAAATATATAATAAAATAATTTTTTAATAAAAAATCAATATATATTAAGTCTAAATGAGTGTATGCATACATATAACTACTTCATTTGCACGAAGGAAGAATGAAGCTGACACATTTAAATAACCAAAGCACTTGAAAGCTTTTTGTTCTTTGAGTTACTTTGTGAAGATACTGAGTACGTACCCCTTAGACCAATTAAGTGTCTTTCGTTTAATGCTTTGATATGAGCAGAGTGCCATTTATTAGATATTTCATTTTGTTATTGTTTTCTTCTACTTACGTATGTTAATTTTGCCACAGCATTGCACTTAACATTTATATTGTCCTGCCGTAATTCCTGCTTGATTTCCTCAATACACTGTGATATATATTTTGCCTGGAATAAAACAGATTCAAAGAGTGAAAATGGTACCTATGCAGCATCACTAAATGAGTAATATTACAGATGCCTTCTCTTGCCTCAAATTTGAAATCGTGTTCTTAACTTATGACGCTTTCCCAAAAACTCGATATGTATGTATATTTCAAATTTTATACAGAATATAGACCTTCGCATAGACATTAATTTATTACATAGAAGTAAAAATGCCTTAAAATATTTTGAGGTTCTTTCTGTTTTCGATAGTTTCTTTAAACTAAAAGGAAACGGACTTAAATTATGTCTGACATCGATATAAATTCCATTTCGCACAGATATAAAATTTAAATAATGTATTTATTTATTTACTAAATTTTTCCAACATTTCGCTACTTTGTTATGTATCATCGTAAGGAATATGGAATCACTGGGAACATTTGGTTGATATATTAATTTCCATACCAATTGATATTTCGATTATTATTTATATATTTGAAAGTTTTTAAATTAATAGTATAAATAGCAGAATAGCATATGCATATATTGAGGAATTAATTTATAAAAAGACAGTTTAAAATAGTTTTAATATCATTATTTTATTTTTAGTTTGGGTAAAAAGGTTTATTGTTTTATTTTTATTTTCAAGAATTTCCCGCTGAAGCTCACGCAAAGGTTGACAAAGTATTGAAAATTACAAATAAACAAGAAAGGAATCCAATCTATTCATCAGATTAAAAAGAAGCTAGTTATAAAACCAAATCTTGATGAATATAGAACAAAAATATTTTTTTTAATAAAAAATGAAAATAACTGAAAAAATTAAAATTGGAAACTGTAAAAAAAATTAAGGAACTTCAAATATTTCACAAACTTTTTCACTTTAATAGTTGTTTTAGCTAGTTTGAATGACTACTTTCGTAAAATATCAATATGTTACCCAGATAGAAGTGTTTTAGTGGGAAGGTCTTTTGTCGATCTCTATATTTTTTATAGCGTGAACGATATTTAAATTCTAAAATAATTTATATACTATTAGCTTTGCCAGCATAATGAGCTTAAAATAAGGCAGTTCGTAAGTTTTTCATTAAGTCAGCGAAATATTTTGCTGTACTATTCGATGAAGATTTTAGCGAAACCACATCAAGTAAATACTGGTGGCCCCCAAATTATTCTGCAGTACGGATAATAAATGCATTGTATAAAAACAACAAACACATTAATAAATATTTCTGCGAAAGAAGTGTGCGATTTTTTGAACTTTTAACTATTTTTTATTAGGTTTGTACATGAATCCAAAGCAATTCATATAAAACTGAAATCACTGAATACACGCACCACATATTCGCGCAATTAAATTAACGTTATCATCTCTCTCTGTTCATGCCATTTCTGATAATTTACTATTTCAACGACATATTACAAAGGAGATCGGATTTGATTATTAAAATCAAAAATTAAAAAAACCAAAATATGAGTACAAATAAAAATTGCAAATCACAGAGTTTCTCCAGTCTTTGATATAAATGTGTGAAGTCAAAACGCCACAGGTTTGTTGCAGAAATACTGGATGTAAATTCTGAAAACAATACTGTACAGTCACATAATACCGAGTTTGATATTATAACAATAGCTGAGAGCGGTATGCATGATTTTTTAATAAATATTGATAAGTTAAATATTTTGATGATCTTTATAAAAAAGTGTAACATGCTGAAAAGAAAGCCTTGTAAAAAGCTACACACTATACTATACTATACTATATCATTAACAAAATTAAATTCATTTATTAAAAGATAAAATAAATCCATTTTTGTTATGAACACACATAATAAAGAAAAAATAGTTTTTGGGTAAAATAGACTACTCGTAGAATGGTTAGTAAAAATTCAAATGTTCATATGTAACATATGTACATATGTAATCTAGTCAAATTAAATATTTAACACTAAGTTGGTGTTAACTCAACTAGAAAGTCATGCTAAGTGGAAAACCAGCATGCATCAATGAAAAGTTTGTTACTTCAAACTCAAAGTGGAATGTATGAACATTAGAAATAATGGATTATTACATACTTGAAATGAAGTCATTATTAAATTTGCGTCCGCTTGCTCGTCAAAAAATTTGGTTTTCTATTTTAATTTATTTTATTTTGAAATTACTTTATAGTTTACGACATTTTACAAAATAAACTGCCTTAACGACACAGTAAACAAAACCGGTTAAAATTATAGCTGAAAATAATAGACAATTTGTTTTCGAACACAAGGAATTATCAGATTCATGGGTTATTCGCTTAATTAAATTGAACATTTTCAGAAATAAAGAATTCCGTAGCAACTTCCGGCTTTGGACTGCATTTAAGGATTTTCTTCATCATAGTGACAATTTGACGTCGTACTACATGTACGTGTCTAAACAATTTTTACTTCTCTATCAGAAAGGAGAGCACTATTTTGATAATAACAAAATTATAAATAAGATAAAATGAACATACACATCTCTACATATATATACATCCATAGTAATTTAGCTTTTTGTTCATTAACTATAATAATACCAAGCGATTAATATATACATTTATGTATTATATATGTATTTCCAACTCACCTCATTATCCTTGTTGTTGCGTATACCACGTACTAAATCTGTCAAATTTTTATCAAACATACGCTCAAAATTGCCTTTAACTTTTTTAAGAGCCATTTTTCTTAACACTTATAGTAAAATTTTGTGTATTTTAATTGTGTGAATACCACTTAAACAAGGCCAAAAAATAATCTTAAAGCAATAGTTCTAAAACCAGCTTTGATGATGTCGACAAGTTTTTGGCTCATGAATTGATTTTTTATGCACTCCAATGCACATTCACTTTTTACCTTCTATAGAGTTTATTAAATTTTTTTATTATTGTAGTATTTTGTTTTAGATATTAAATTTATATTTCGGACATTTTACACATCTTTTCTGTTTTCTTAAGGAAATAATTTAATAAATGTGCAATAATGGAATATAAATTTTTTAGTCGTACAGTTCAATAATTTCTTTTTGCTCTTCACTTTAGAAATATTTTCGCACAGTTGTCTTTTCTTTCACAAACACAGGAATGTTGAAAAATTAATTTATGTGATTTGCAGGGTTAGACTTAAGAGTACAATTTTAACATTTGCTAAACAAAAAACAGCTGAAATTAATAATTGCTTGTATTCAAAAAAAAAAAACTTTTCAGACAGTGGAATTATTATTGGCAATGCGAAATAATAATTTATTACACGCGACATTGTTCGTTCACTTCCACTTTGTGCTGTAGAAAAACTTTTCAGGCAAATTTTTCTCAATCGAGAAATCTGGTAATCTCTGGCTTTCAGAGTTACAGTTCCCAACGGCTTAAATGGAAAGCGAACTGGTTTGTTTGTGTTTTTAGAACGCAGCTAAACAATATGGAGATGCGAATGGTTTGTTGTATAATTTCACCTTACAGTTTTTGATATATGGGCTAACTTTGAAAAAGCAAATTACTTAATTTAAAATGTTAAACAACCTGAAGGTAAAAACATTTTTTACTTCTTAAATCAATAACCAAACTAAAAATTTTCCACTAAATATAATAAAAAATGATTTTATTAATGCTACGTTTTATATTGTTCCTCGCTTTATAAATTTTGGAACACCGAAAACTTAGATTCTATTAGAATTGTTGTGTTTATTTAAACAAATAATATTTGAGCCACTGTTAAATTTGAGGCGAATTCATTGAATCTAAAAAGGTTCATCTGCGCTTTTAATGTGACGTTTAGAGATTAGATAGATTGTGACGTTTGACGTTTGCATTTAATAGATTCGATCGGTTGCCAGTTTCTACCCGAAGTATATTTTCACTTGCTGCCAACAGATGTACAACTAACGTTCATAAACGGCCATAATACTTTGAAATTATCATTTTTGTATTTTCTATTATAATGAAAATGGTACCTTTCCAAACGTTTTCCAAGGAATATTTTCCTATTTCTTTTTGTACTTAAGTTTTTGAGTGACAAAAAGAAAACATATGGGTGGGTTGATTTTGAATTTTTGTTTTCTCTTACGTGGCTGATGTTTTGAAAGGTGAACGCAACATATTTGTTATATTGATAGAATAATATTGTTAAATAAAACTATCCTTTACAAATTAAATTTTATTTATATATTTTTGTGAGTGATTTTGTGTTATTAAAAAATTATTTTCATAAATTAGTTATAATCATTGGTATTTCTTTTTTTTTATTTAATATAAAACATGATCCGATTTTAGTTTGTATTCGTAACTGGAAATTATAAATTAGAAAGAATTTTCTCACATTTGCGTGCCATTGACTACAATATAAAACAAATCAACAACAAATACAATAGAAAAAGAGATGAAAGGAAACTAATTTAAAGCACTTAATATTAAATTTATAAATAATAAATTAAGGATAAAAATATGTAGGAAAACTAAAAAACACGAACGTTAGATGCAAACTATCTTAGAAATATATTGTAGAATATGTAATTATTAAATAAATATATGTATTTTATTAAAAATTAAAAAAGTTCAAGTAATTCACAAATCAACAACACGTTGATTTTTCTGGTTCAGCCACAACCAAATTAAAGTCCAGACTATTTGGCCGTGGAAACCCTGTCTTAATACCATCCCAACCATCTTCGATTTTATATTCACCTGATCGTATGCGGGCATAAACTTCTTGAGTTACCATACGAAATGCCTCCTCTACATTTACACCAGTACGTGCAGATGTTTCAACAAAATACAAACCATGCTCTTTGGCAAAAGTTTGGGCTTCCTCGACTGTTACTTCACGCTGTCCTCCAGCATTGACTAAATCCAATTTACAGCCAACTAATGCAAAGACAGGATGATGCGGTTCAATGTGCCGTTGTGCCTCCATCATCCATAATGGTATATGTTCAAAGCTGGCATGGTTTGATATATCATAGACAAGTAAAACACCAACTGAATTGCGGTAGTAGGATTTTGTTATTGAGCGAAAGCGTTCTTGGCCAGCAGTGTCCCAAAGTTGAAGCTTAATTTGTGTACCATCTTTCATTTCAATTAATCGAGCAAAAAAGTCAACACCAACTGTAGGATCAGAAAGCTGAAAAATAATTAAATTGGTTTTTTAATATTTCCTAAATTTTGCTTATAAAAATGTACTAAAAATCAAACTTATATCATTTTTTTCTCCAGCAAAACTATTAAATAATACAAATATTTCAGATTTTAAATCGCAAGTATCTCTCCATCAATAACATGTTACTAAACTGCAGTTAAATTATTTAGCTTTGCTTCAAATAAAAATATATATAAAATGTAAAAGTATTTTATACACAAAATAAAATAAAGGGTAATCCAAACACCCAATGAAAATAAAATAAATAAAACGGAAAGAATTCAGAGAAATATTTTAATATTTCTTATTATGATAGAAAGATCGATGACATTTTGTATGCCAGCCAGAGGTTCGAGGGGATACCTCTTTCCGACATGAGATAACAAAGAAATATATTATAGAATTTGCCTTTCGAAAAAAAATTATGGAATTCTACAATAACTCTAATAAAGCAAAGTGTAAATAAAATGTTTATATAGTTTATCAGGTTTTGAGTGTACCTGGCTGTTGGATAGCACGTATATCAAATTCTAGGGTTCTTTTTTAAAGGTAATAGCCTCAAATAAGTTTTTTTTTTTATTGCCTAATACTTTGTAACAAAATACACACGAAAGATGATAAAAATGTTAATATGTATTTCTACAAATAATAGCAATTTTATTATTTTAACCTAAATCTATTCGAATTACAAATTTTGTATGCCAAAGGAAATTTTAAAATAATTCAATTATAACAATAAAAATAGTCATGCATTCTTATTCGAGTAATTTCTTATTCGAATAAATAAATTTATAAATCTAAACAATACAAAGAAATGTTATCAGACACATTATACAAGAAAATAGGACATAAAAAACAAACGTAATTAATTTAAATACATTAATAAAATCAATTAAAAAATTGAACTTTTAAGTACAGTTTAAAAACATGCTAAAGCTGCCTTACTTATGATTTAAAATATGTAGATATCTGTATTATTTAACAGCTTTGATCGAGATTAATTTTAATCTGTTTTAATGGTCCTGAACCAAACAGGTTCCTTAGCTTTCATGATTAATTAACTTGCAATTTTGCAATTTCATTATAAATTATAATTATATTGATATAACTGCAATAAAAACCACATAAATAAAAAAATATTTTTATTAACATGCCAAGTCTGCGCATAAATATTTAACTTTAAAAAAAATCCTTTACATATTTGGACTTAAGTATTCCAACCACTAGTAATTGTGACTTTGATTTATTATTTTATCCACTGCTGGCGTCCCAATAAAATAAAATACCCAAAACTACAAACTCTACAGTGCCCTTATTAAACTTTAACTTTAGTAACAAGAATGGATAATTAGCAGTAGTCGAGGATCGCTTAATCTAACTCAAGCGCGTTCAATTATTTCATACTATTAGAACGAGTAACTGTATTGGTTCTTTCACTATTTACGCCCGCATATTTGCGCTGCATTTTATAGAACGAAAAAAAAACACTTAGAACGTAAAAAACATATTATGCATATAAAAAAAATTTATATACATATGTTTATAGTTTAGTAAACAGGATGACTAAAGTGCATACAGGTCCACTTAATATTAACAGAATTTAAAACTCCCAATCTGTTACTGATAATCTTAAGCCATATAAATATTATTACATAATAATAATACACAAAATGATAATATAAAGTGTGTTAGTGGGTAATGTTTATTTATTCTTACCTCTGCAAATTTTCCATCTGTAAAGAATTTGAGTAAAGAACTTTTGCCCACTGTACTGTCTCCGATTAGTATCAAACGAAATTGATAATCAAAAATTGGTTCAACCATTTTTGTTCGTGGCTGGGGCTTTATATACCAACAGAGTTACAATAAAGCCTTGACTAATTTATTTCAATTACCTTTAACACTATTTAATTTTTCTCCTACTTATTTATTTTTGAACTTATTAATTGGTTTTTACGTAGTTTTTATTTACTTTTTCCCATTACCATAGCTGCGAGCATTACTTAATTTTCCTTATAAGTTTTAATATATTCCTCCCCATGTACTTAAAAACAATTTTTATGGCCGCAATATATGTACATGATAAGCTTTTTTTAATTTAATTTATTTTCTATACACAAATATTCTCTTTAAATATTATTGAATTTTTAATTATAAGTCTATTGTTTTTGTTAGGTTTTAGCACAAAGAAGCAGTTTTAACGTAGTTTGTTCTCTTTGTTAGTTTTTCTCATAGTGTTTTTGACAGTTGGTTTTACAATTATGGTTTACATCTATTTTCTATCAGATTGCTTCACATCTATGTTCGAGCACATTGCTTGTATACTTGGAGACAGATTCAATAAGATGGCATCATGCAGACGTAAGGTGACAATATTTTTTAAACACACATAATATATGAGTAAAATTTCCTTTATATGTGATTATATTAGAAGTTCTGCATGAAAACGTAATGCCGATTGATGACAACCTAGAGAATTTTGAGCACTTGTGTTGGTTTTTTTAGATTTATTATTTTATTTGGTTTTTTCACCATACTAACTACTTATTTAAAATTTATAATTCGCATATGAAGTTGCAGTTTTATTACATATTTTTGACATTATGGCGTTTTCAATTTTTCTTCCTGGTAAAATTGATGTACTGTAAAAGCTACCAGATCTTAACCGTATGTCCACAGACCATACCAGACTGGTAAGAGCGGCGCAGCTATATGAATAATCGGAATACTCTTCTAAAATGTGCAGTACCGCAAAAGAGAATTGAAGATAATTTTTATTTTGTTTTGCTCTGTTTTTCCTTCGGTTACGTATTTTACTTTATGCCTGCTATTCGTAATTTTAAGCATAATATGTAGATTTTATGTAAGTATATTTATTGAAATGTTTATTTTTTTTTAAATTTTAAGTTTTATTGAATATTTATTTTATTCAAAGTTTAATATAAGAAGAGTTAAGGAGTAAATTTAGTTTTAAATAGCATGTAAGTATTACATACAATATGTAATACTAAATATACCACTGTTAGATGGTGGTGCTTTTTTGTATTTTTTCGTTATATTGTAGAGGGCGAAAGTGTGTTAAAGAATGCTTATCAGGAGATAAGGTCCACTTATTTCCAAGTAAGCTAGAAAGGTAAATTATAAAAAAGGAATTGAAAATGTAATTAGGAAGCTTAGTAATTGTTTTATATATTGAGTGCTTCTGCAATTTGGCAGGCGCATACACTAAATTTACCAGTAACTAATTAAATAATTTCAAAAATGATAAACCAAATAATTAAACAAATTACAACAATGGCTTGAATTTAAAATTTATTATAAAAAAAAATGGTAATTTTCAAAATTTCATATTAATATGCAAATCATGCCGTTTCTGTATAAACCAAATTTGTTTGTTTATTTTCATAAGCAAATGAAAAAACCTCCATCACAAACCACAAATAATTTTAAAATTTAGTAGTTTAAATGTTTAATAACTGTTTTTAAAATCAGTTTTTCCTAAATTAAAGGGGAAAGCGCAGTTGTTATAAAACCCACAATTTACTAAATATATCTCTTTTTAGACGTGCACAATGGCTAAAGCTGTTCCGACCAGAAAATGTCGATAAAAACTGTAGATTATTCTAAAAAAAATGGTTCTTCTCAGGACCAAAAATCCAAAAAGGGAGATACATTTTATTTGAAAATTATGATATCAATAATAAATGCGCCATTGGCACAAAAATATTAAAAATATGTCTTTCGTTTATAAGAAAGTTGGTTAGTTTTGCAAGTCTAATATATAGTCACAATTTATTACATTTGTATATATATAATATATTTGTATATATATAATTTGTATATAATAATAGACAATCTAAAAATTGGCTTCCCGTTGTACTATCTTTTTGGAACATCTTACGACAGTTACCACTCGTGGTTTACACGCATAGTTAGCATATCATGAAATAGTAGCGGAAGCTGTCAACTGGTTTTTCTAAAATATAAACATATTTTATTTTCTTTTTATCAAAGTAAGCTTTATTATTTTTCTACTTACACTGAATAATTTTTATTTTTCACTTAAATTTATTACGCCAATTCTGGATCTTCCAATGCGACATATACACACGTGTACATACATACATGCATCTTTATATGATGTGGTGGCGGATCATAATGCATTTCGTCCGTGCCACAGTGCAATCCACCCGAGTTAGTGAATCTAAACACATAAAATCGTTTTCGGAACAGAAATGTACTTATATAAATCAATCTTTTATTAACACTGATAAACTTTTTATATAACCTACAAATACTTCCTCTTGGAAATAATATCAATATAACTGCCCCGTTTTAGGTGTTAACTGCTAATTATAGTCCATTAATTACCAACTCCAGAATGGAACCAAAACGTTTAGTTATATGAAATTCGCATGAAAGTTTTCTTAGAAAACGTCTGCTAATAGAATTGCAAAAGGAGCTGACGGTTTGCAATACAGCATCCATACCGCAATCACTTCTATTGACAACACACATTTTTATTTAGAAAACAAATATATTACTTTTATTTTAAAAATATCTTTAGTTTTTTCAATTATTTACACAAATTCACGAAAAAAATATAATCTTAATTTCAAATTCCAGCAAATGTAATTTTATTTTAGTTTGTTTACATCATCACATTCTTTGTACAATCATACTATTGTTGTCTCTTTCTAAAACGGCCTGTCCTTCAAAATTGTTTACAATCGAAACTGTCACTTTTGACATCTCTGGTATACTTTGTGCTTTGTGTAAAGAATAAGACTAACCCAAAATTGTATTTTAAAATAATTGTCAGAATTGAACTGAATAAAGATACAATAAAACAAGTGTCAAAAATTTAATACATTTTTGTTCCTTTATGACATGACCTCTAGCGTGACTTAAAAGTAGTGTAAAATAAAGCAAAATAGACATATTTCACAAGATGGCGCCGTTAATTTTCAAATTATTAACATCTTGTTGAACAAAAGTACGTAAGGCAAATTCTTGCCAACCAGTTAAATACTTAACAAACACACGTGCCTAGTTTATAAACTGAAGACTAGTTTACATCTCACTTACTGCTGAGTTAATGTGAAACTGTACAACTCTCCAACTGTCGACTTTCATCCAATTTTCTACAATCTATAGTGCAGAATTGTCGTTTCTTAATACATTTTTGACAGTTCGCATATAGTTTTATTAAAATATTTAATAATTTTTAAGCAATAGAGGTATTGATATGTATTACTACAGATTTCATTAGCCAATATACTTAAATGCAAGCATTTTATATATTTGGTTTGATATTCAGTGCATGCTAAATAGTTTCAAACAATAATTAAGCGTAATTCATTCGATAACCATCTATGTAAAAACCCTTGCTTTATTTTCCAAACTAATTCGATTCACAACACTGTTTAAGTAAAAAGCGGTAACTTTAAGTATACAAAATCAAAACGTACATACATCTTTTTTATTTCGTAATTGTATTTTGTATTAACAAGAACAGAAAATGAATAAAAATAGGTTAAGGCGATTCAAAGCCACTCCTAAATCTGTAAAACACAGTAGAATTATTACACATCGGGGTTCTTTGGGGGACACTACCGGTGCCACAAGTTCTGAGGAAGAAAGCATTCCTCCGGTATTGCAAAGGACACCGTTGAGAAGCAAAGATATATCAAATACTTCAAACCAAACCGAATTTCAAGTGCCAGAAATAGATAAAGATGCTACAGATTACGGTTTGGAATTTACAAATAATTTTATAAGTCCTTTACAACGCCTATCTTCGACGTTAAAAGCACAGAAGAGACGGCGTGGTGGACAAACTTCTACCAATGCAGGTACGCTCATCTAACACTTTTATATCTGTAGTCAAGTTCTATCGATTTAATTTGTTTGTTGTTAATTAACTGCGACAATTTTGAAACCTAATAAACATTTACTAAAACTGTAATAAGTGTTCCTTATTGCCAAAAATTGCATTAGAAGTTAATTTCGTGGGTACCAAACAGAAAAACATCATGTTATGGGCACTCTACGGATTTTGGAATATTTTCGCTAGATACTGTTTATCGCTAGGAGATACATATATACATGTATATGTTTTCTAATGCAGGGGAGATATTAGAAGTATTTTGTATTTACACTTATTACAATGTTTATTTATTGGTATATTCAAGCATGACTAAACTTTTTTTTTCTAAAGTTATTAATAATAAAAACGTTTTTCTTTTATTATTTATCAACATAATGAAACTATTCTAGCTTCCAGTTCAAAACAAGCAAAGCAAGGTTTACCTAAAAAAATACCCCAACAAAAATCTGCAAGAAAGAGTACCCAAAACTCAGTAGAAGCTACGTCTAGTAGGGAAGCTCCTCGAGGTGGACTTCAGAATACCGTGCGACGAAGGAAAAACCAAAATCCTATTTCATTACATAAAAAATGGTTGAGGGAAGTACATCTTCTGCAAAGTCAAATAAATTTTCTTATACCTAAGTTACCCTTCGCGCGTTTGGTGCGAGAAATAATATACAAACATTCAAGCGAAATAACAAAAATAACTAAAACATCACTGGAAGCATTACAGGCAGCAACAGAGGAGTATTTAACTCAACGACTACAGGATGCTTATTTGCTTACTTTACATCGTGGACGAGTGACATTAGAAGTTAAGGACTTGCAATTATTAAAATTTTTTAGATTTGAAATGTAATAAATGTCATAAAATTTTAATTAAATGTTACCAACTTTCTTTAGCTGACTTTGTTTATGCCAATAAATATATTATTAATTGAATTATTGGATTGTTTATATATTTAGCTCTTTCTCACATATTTTTGAGTTCAATTAAATTATTTGCACTTCTGATCTCTATTTTCAATTCGAACACTCACACATATAAAATAAGGGAAAATAATTATGATAGATTTTAAAAATAAAAACATAGTTATTTATAAAACAAAGGAAAGGGAGGCAACAAGCAACACTCAAAGTGCTTCTAAATCATCTCTGGACTCTAAACCCAGTTCATTACTTCCGATTGGGAACTTTTTGCTTTTATGCTTCAATGGAGGATTGGTGCCTTGATTGACAGTTTGAACACCTTTGGGCTTTGAACCATGATTATTGGATTGGCAAACCTTTGCACTATAGGATTTACTAGAACCGCTACACTTGCCCGCATACGGTATTGTAAATAGTTTAATATGTAAATGACCACAAATTTCCAGGCACACCTAAAGATGATTTATGTTAAACTGGTTTATCACTTACTTATTAAAGTGTTACTTACTTGAGAGCAATATCTTATTAAATCTTGTGTGCCCCACACTAATGTAAACCAGAGCAACCATATTTCAGGCACCACACAATTGAAATATTGATTAAGAAATAGCAGGGCTGGACCCAATAGACTCCAATCCAAATACTCCATTTCAGCCTTCGTCATATGAGCAATCTTTTATTGAAAAAATTAATACTAGTTGCATGTGCTAATTCCACAGTTATTAATACTCACAACTAGTTTATTAGTAACTTTAGCGGCAACCATTCCAAATGCTACTATATACAAGGCTGAATGTTGCGCAAATATATTTTGGGGCGATTTCTGTGCAATTATAAATGCTGGTAGTACCACCAAAGTTAATGGTATACTTGGCGATAAAACACTAGTACCCTGAATACAATCAAATATTTAGAGGACAAAAAATAATAAAATATTTATTAGTTTAAAAATATTGCTTTTATGACAATTAATTTAAGAATATAATTAAAAAATGGTTTGAAAATGAAATCGAGAAAAAAATAATGAAACAACAATATTTCGTTAGAAATAATCGCAATTAGAAGAAAAACTTCTTTAATACACATACATAAATAAAATAAAAGTTCTTTTTACAAATTTTTAATCAAAATTATTATTACTTGGGGATTCCCCCAAATTATTTATTGATATTTATTTTGTTTGTTATGTTGTTTAGCTAAACCAGACACTAAAAAGATCGACTGTGATCTTTATAATTTTGTTTGCTAAATTGTGTTTTTGCAATTCTCATTCGATTTTTGAGAATGTGGTCGTAACATAACAAGCCTTAGGATTATTCTCCAAAACTGCTAGCTGGCAGTTTCAACTAATTTTTTTTAACTTATTTTTTATAACTTATATTATCACAATTTCATTTTCAAACCTTAACAAAAAATAATATTAAAAATTAATATCTTTTGGCTATTCAATTGTTAATTACTAATAACAGGATGTGATTTTGATTGAGCTTGTATTTTAAAGCTGTTTTTCTTTTTGTGTTATAAAAATTGGTTCAAAATTTAAAATTTTGTTGGAAATACAGTAAAATGGTAACATAAATTAATGATTTTTTAAGTAAATTTGTTAGGCAAACAAGGTATGACAGATGGTGCGGATAAATAAATGTGAATAAAAATTAATTTAGGTAGTAGTGGGACAAAAACATGAAGAAATTAATTAATTAATAAAAGTACTAGGGAGATCAACTAAATACACAAATACAATATTAAATACGAGTAGCATTAAAACCAAGCCCCAATTAAAATGTTAGTAAGAGAAAAGAATATACGTTACATATTTCCAGCTAATCGTGTTTTGAATCTTAACTATAAACGTTGGTTACTGAGTTCGTAGCGTTTTTATTTCACAACGGTTTGTTGGCTGCTTGGCAAAGGAAAACTATTATTTCTATAGAACCGTTTCTGCTCTGACAAACTGTTATTTGTATTTCTGAGTTATTTAAATTCTTATTAATTATGAGGATTACAAATGGAATACCCAGCAGGCAAAAATGAACAATTTCTACACTTGCAATTCTTTGCTTCTCATAGAGCTCAAAAACATGTCGAAGCAGCGCGATACTTTTGCAAAGTGCCAAATGGCGACTGGCCTTCAAGGCACTATAAGACCTTTCGGTAGAACTGTGAAATGCTTGAAAAGAATTCCACGATCAACCAGCTGTTCTATTCTGCGTAAAACGTGCTATTAGATTGAAAAGACATGGTCAAACCATACTCCTTCACGACAACGGCAGACCCCATTTTGCAAAAGTTGCACAAGCTCTGTGCAAGAAATGCTTCGTGTCACTTTGCAAAATGTGCTTTGCACAAATCACATGTGAGTTTTATGTGAAAATACATTTTTATTATAACCTTCCTTATCTTTTTCAATAAAAGAAAATATTTAGCAACGTAAAGATTCCACACACTGAGTACCACTTAAAACATCCTCAGTTGTAGCACGGACGCACACGTGATCATACTTGCAATAAAAATGCTGCACCGACATCACTATATAGCATATACTATATACTTTGTGGTCTTCAGGCACTCTGACTAATGTTAGACATACGCACAAAGTATACCAGAGATGTCAAAAGTGACAGTTCCGATTGTAAACAATTTTGAAGGACAGGCCGTTTTAGAAAGAGACAACAATAGTATGATTGTACAACGAATGTGATGATGTAAACAAACTAAAATAAAATTACATTTGCTGGAATTTGAAATTAAGATTATATTTTTTTCGTGAATTTGTGAATAGTTGGTTTTTATGAGTAATATATTTTTGTGAAACAAAATATTTAAATTTTTTATTCAAGTGATAGTGAAGTACAACTAGAAACAGTGATACGCGGGCGTGTTTTACTCTTTTTTTTGTTTCTTCTAATTTCGGTGCAGCATTTTTATTGCAAGTATGATCACGTGTGCGTCCGTGCTACAACTGAGGATGTTTTAAGTGGTACTCAGTGTGTGGAATCTTTACGTTGCTAAATATTTTCTTTTATTGAAAAAGATAAGGAAGGTTATTGTTCGGATTAGTACCTAAAAACTTAAATTAATTTCCCACTCAAGTTGTCACACACAGTTCATTTGGCTTACTGGGATGCATCACCACTCAAGTCTTCACCCACCATTTTGCTTACTGGGATGCATTCACCACCTAAGTAGTGGATCATAAATCCACACATACACTCATACACACCCGCGCATCGGCTGGCAAAGAACAAAACATTTGGTAAGCAGCGCTAGCTGAATCGCCGTTACTCATGAGGATATAGCAAAACCTATGTAAAAAAAATGATATTTTGGGAGCGACCGCAACAACAAATTACAAGGGTTGGCTGTGCGGCTGGTGTCATATCATCGATGAAACATTGAAGTTTTTTCACTCTTCGATTCAGCTTGGCCCAGAACACATCTTCTTTTTTGTGTAACAACTAGAGTCATAATTTACAACATAATCAAAATAAAAAATTAAATACAACACAGAAAATAAAAAACCTATATTTTCTTTTATTTTAATACATTTTGTCAAAAATAATTTGCTTATAAAAACGCTTATAAGCCTACACATTTTGGTGACCCCGACGTGATCTATCACGTAATTTGTCATCGCTCTTTGCCAACAATTTTATCATGACCGACACAGACGCATCCTCAGCAGCAGTCGGTGTTGCACCTGGCGTCCCTGATGCACCAGACCCGGTCAGATTTTTGAAGCTAAAATCAGCGGCTTTGCTACGTCGTTTGAAAAAAATATCTGCCGAGTTGGACGGCAGCAAACTGCGCGAAATGGATGAATATGTTTTGTCGTCGCAACTGGAGGCATTAGGAGAACTGAAATCAAGGTTCAGTGACGCCCACACCAGATTAGAGGAGGTGGACTTTGAGGCAATGGATAGCGATTTGCCTGACCAATTTGATTCGGTTTTAATCAACCTTAAAGCCAACTTACAACGCGAAATTGGAAAGCGTAGCCCGTCTGCTCTATGTTCCACGCTTAAGGTCAGCGCCAACGAGTCGCAACCAATCATTGTCAATGCAAATTCATCGCGCTTGCCTTTGCTCACGTTGCCGAAATTTGCTGGTGACTATACGGAGTGGACGAACTTCTACTCCATGTTTTTATCCATCATCGATAAGGATGGCGACCTCACACAAGTCGACAAACTGCAGCACCTACGCTCTTGTCTCAGTGGTGCCGCATTAGACACCATACGCTCATTAGAAATTAATGAGGCTAACTACAAAAATGCATTAGATCTTCTGCATAAACGGTTTGATAACAAACGCCTTATATTTCAGGCACACATCAGGGAGATATTTGGGCTAGGCAAGGCAGATGGATCAGTAGGCAGGCTACGAGAGATAACTGATAGCCTCACCGCTCACTTACGGGCATTAGAATCGCTTGGCTCGAAGGAGCAAATATCCGATTCCATCATTGTGCAACTACTAATACAGAAGCTAGACAAGGCCACTCAAGCCAAGTGGGAAGAGAACTCGCCATCATCCGAGCTACCTTCGTGGAACCAGTTATCTAAATTTTTGGAAAAACGCTGCAGAACACTCGAAAACGTTGAATACGTTATGCAACCGCAGCCAGGTAAAACCTGCAAAAACGTGAGTACCAATCAAAGAAAATCATTTGTTGCATCTAGTAGTCCCATGGGTACTTGTGGGTTTTGTGAATCCCATGAGCATCTGATATACCATTGCCCTCGCTTTCTAAATCTCTCTAAAAACCTTCGCCAAAAGGAGGCTAAACAACTAGCCCTATGTCTCAATTGTCTCAAAAAAGGGCATCAGTTGCGCAACTGTAAATCAGGTTCGTGTCGTAGCTGTCAATCAAGACATCACACACTCTTGCACTTTGATAGTCAACCTACAATTGCCACCACCTCTCAAGGTGCAGCCTCTCAATCGGCTATAGCTCAGCCTAACTCCCTAACTGCTTCCATATGTGCCTCTTCCCAGGCTCTTATCTCTCCCTCTGATGTTACACTCCTAGCTACCGCTGTCATTTTGGTAAAAGGTCATGCGGGCACCTTCGTACCTTGTCGTTCATTGTTAGACTCTGGCTCGCAGCTGCACTTTATTACCTCTCGTTTCGCAAACCAGTTACAGCTACGAAAAACTAAAACCTTGGCTGCAGTATCAGGTATTGGTGATGTCAATTTCTCAACGGAGGGCTACTCTGCTGATTTAGTCCTGAAGTCAAGGACTTCAGAATTTTCAACGGCCATTACAGCTGTTATTGCAAAAACGATCACAGACAGTCAACCCGGCTGTGCAATAACCACCGTTAACTGGCAAATTCCCTCTAACATCCAGCTAGCTGATCCCAATTTCGACATACCACAGCGTATTGACCTGCTTATAGGAGCAGGACTCTTTTTCGATTTGCTCTGCGTGGGCCAAATTCAGTTAGCGCCTGGGCTACCATCGCTTCAAAAAACTCTCTTTGGTTGGGTGCTCTCCGGCGGGGGACAACAAACACCCAAGCTTTCATCGTTCGTCGTACGTCAACAATCAGTCACTGACACTGACTCTAGCACTCGGCTAGATTATTTAGTTCGTCGTTTTTGGGAAATAGACCATGTCATTGAACCAATCGCTAAAACAACAAAGGAAGAGCTTGATTGTGAAGAGCACTTTAAGAAAAACTATTTGCGTTTATCTTCAGGCGATTACTCAGTGCATCTACCAATGAAGATTGGCATCGATTCGCTTGGTGATTCATATTCACAGTCATTGCATCGCTTTCATAATCTTGAGCGAAAATTGATTCGTAATCCTCCACTCAAGGAAAAATATGCAGCATTCATTAACGAATACATTGATCTCAATCATATGTCATTAGTCTCCAGTAAGGATATTCATGCATGCAAGTATTTCCTTCCGCATCATTGTGTCTTCAAGGAAGACAGTTCTACAACAAAACTGAGAGTTGTATTTGACGGCTCCGCAGTTACAACTTCGGGCCTGTCACTGAATGATCTGCTCATGGCAGGTCCAACAATTCAACCAAAGCTTTTCAACATCCTAATTCGATTTCGCTCATTTCCCATCGCTCTTACTGGAGATATCTGTAAAATGTATAGGTGCGTTCGAGTCACTGCACCAGATGACATGCTCCAGTGTATACTCTGGCGTGATTCCCCACAAGATGACACACGCGTATATAAATTAAATACGGTAACGTACGGCACTAAGCCTGCATCATTTTTGGCAATTCGAGCCATGCATCAGCTAGCTTTCGATGAAACAGCAACATATCCCCTGGGTTCACAGGTAGTTCTTCGCGACTTTTATGTTGATGACTTAATATCTGGTGGCAATTCAGTTGAGGAAGTGCGAAATATTATGCAACAAACAACAAGTCTTCTTTCTCGAGGTAATTTCCAATTACGCAAATGGTGTTCCAATAACACGGATGTTCTTGGCAGCATTCCCCAAACAGAAAGAGAAACTCTACTCAAATTCGATGATGGCAGTGACATCACCAAGACTTTAGGACTGGTCTGGGACCCAGTCAAAGACAATTTGTTGTTTTCATTTTCTCCGCAGCCCAAATGTTGTAAGAATACCAAGCGCTCTGTGCTATCTACTATAGCTCGTTGTTACGATCCACTTGGATTACTCGGCCCTGCCTTGACCAGGGCGAAAATTCTCTTGCAGCGGATGTGGAGGGATAAACTCTCGTGGGACGAAAGTTTGCCTCAGTCACTAGATACGGCGTGGTCTGTCTTCTGTGAAGATTTTGCCAACATTCAACATTCGTCATTTCCGCGGTACGTATTGCAGTCTGGAGCTAATATTGAAATTCATGCGTTCTGCGACGCTAGTCTTGAAGCATACGGCGCCTGTATATACGCTCGTTCAACCATGAAAACCAGCGTTCAGGTAAATTTGCTATGTTCAAAGGCACGCGTTGCGCCATTGAAAACCTTAACCGTGCCCAAGTTGGAACTTAGCGCCGCTGCTCTTCTTGCACAATTAGTAAACGAGATAGCCAAGATGAAGGTTTTTGACTGTCACTTCTATTGCTGGTCAGATTCGTCCATTGTTCTCTCCTGGCTGCAGGAGGAATCATCTAAATTTAACATATTTGTCTCCAATCGAATAGCTGCTATACAAGAGCTTACAAAGGGAATGACCTGGCGCTATGTTCCTACAGCCATGAACCCAGCAGACATTTTATCGAAAGGAGCCGTACCAAGAGAGCTTTCGCAATCTACCCTTTGGATGCATGGCCCAACTTTCTTACAAGAGGAAAAAATCAACTGGCCTGAATTTCGAGGGCCGCAAACCAAGTTATTGGAAATTCGTCAAAGGGTATTATTCACATCAAGTAACCTAGCTGATATATCACTTTCATTCAAGTGCATCAACTCATTTGGAAAAATGCAGCGCATTTTTGGATACATTAGCAAATTTCTCAATGTAACCAAAATGCCAAGAACTTCGCAGCTTACTTCTGAGAATATTCGTTATGGGACTCAGTTATTGATTCGCATCGTTCAGAGGGCCCATCTTTGGCCAGAGTACGTCTCTCTAAAAAATAAAAAATGTGTGGCATCATCCAGCAGCATCTCTTCGTTATCACCATTCTTGGATGACTTTGGCTTGATTCGAGTTGGTGGGCGTTTGAGACACTCAAATCTTGGCTTTGAAGCCCGGCACCCATGTATTCTACCAAAAAATCATCCGCTGACTTTCGCAATAATTATGCATTTTCATCGCAAGCATCATCACGCTGGACCGCAGTCATTACTAGCAGCCATTCGCTTACAATATTGGCCCATAGGTGGCAGAAAAACTGTTGCACGCGCCCTCGGAAAATGCATCATATGCTGCAAGTCTAGACCACGACTCGTCGAGCACATCATGGCTGACTTGCCTAAGGATCGCGTTGTGCCCTCACGCGCCTTTATTGTTACTGGTGTGGACTATTGTGGGCCGTTTTATTATAAGCCAGAAACGCGTGGCAAGTCATCTCATAAATGTTACGTCAGTGTCTTTATATGCTTTGCAACGAAAGCGGTTTGGATGGAATTGGTGAAGGATTTATCAACTAACGCCTTTATCGATGCTCTAAAGCGATTTGTCGCCACTCGTGGCGTACCCAGCTGTATTTGGTCTGATAATGCGACAAACTTCGTAGGGGCAAAAAACGAATTAAGGGATTTGAAGCGCTTACTTTTAAGCGAGGAGCATCGCAGTGAAATTCACAACTACTGCCTAAATAATGGATTCGATTGGAGATTCATCCCGCCTCGTTCACCGCACTTCGGCGGCTTGTGGGAAGCAGCCGTAAAAACAGCTAAGCAACACTTCTACCGTTCAGTTGGTTCTTCAGTTCTTGGCTTTGACGAATTACGTACTCTAGTGTGTCAAATTGCTGCTGTGATTAATGCTCGTCCTCTTGTACCACTTTCAGAAAACCCTGATGACTTAGACGTATTGACGCCCGGTCATTTTTTGATTGGCGGTCCACCAACAGCTCTACCTGAACCTGATCTGACACATTTTAGCTTTAATCGACTGGATCGATGGCAACGAGCAACTTTCATACAACAAATGTTCTGGAAACGGTGGAGTCAAGAATATCTCACTCTTCTCCAGCAACGAGCAAAGTGGCGTACCCCCCAGCCTAGCATACACGCTAACGACATCGTATGCATGAAGGACGAAAACACTCCGCCTCTGAAATGGCCTCTTGCACGCGTTCTTGATACTGTCCCCGGGCCTGATGGTGTTTCACGTGTGGCAATACTACGCACGTCCACGGGAACAACGCGTCGAGCTGTAAACAAATTGTGCGTCCTCCCAGTCAATGATACTGTTGAAAGCCCTGGCTATTCAACGGGGGGAGGATGTTCGGATTAGTACCTAAAAACTTAAATTAATTTCCCACTCAAGTTGTCACACACAGTTCATTTGGCTTACTGGGATGCATTACCACTCAAGTCTTCACCCACCATTTTGCTTACTGGGATGCATTCACCACCTAAGTAGTGGATCATAAATCCACACATACACTCATACACACCCGCGCATCGGCTGGCAAAGAACAAAACATTTGGTAAGCAGCGCTAGCTGAATCGCCGTTACTCATGAGGATATAGCAAAACCTATGTAAAAAAAATGATATTTTGGGAGCGACCGCAACAACAAATTACAAGGGTTGGCTGTGCGGCTGGTGTCATATCATCGATGAAACATTGAAGTTTTTTCACTCTTCGATTCAGCTTGGCCCAGAACACATCTTCTTTTTTGTGTAACAACTAGAGTCATAATTTACAACATAATCAAAATAAAAAATTAAATACAACACAGAAAATAAAAAACCTATATTTTCTTTTATTTTAATACATTTTGTCAAAAATAATTTGCTTATAAAAACGCTTATAAGCCTACACAGTTATAATAAAAATGTATTTTCACATAAAACTCACATGTGATTTGTGCAAAGCACATTTTGCAAAGTGACACGAAGCATTTCTTGCACAGAGCTTGTGCAACTTTTGCAAAATGGGGTCTGCCGTTGTCGTGAAGGAGTATGGTTTGACCATGTCTTTTCAATCTAATAGCACGTTTTACGCAGAATAGAACAGCTGGTTGATCGTGGAATTCTTTTCAAGCATTTCACAGTTCTACCGAAAGGTCTTATAGTGCCTTGAAGGCCAGTCGCCATTTGGCACTTTGCAAAAGTATCGCGCTGCTTCGACATGTTTTTGAGCTCTATGAGAAGCAAAGAATTGCAAGTGTAGAAATTGTTCATTTTTGCCTGCTGGGTATTCCATTTGTAATCCTCATAATTAATAAGAATTTAAATAACTCAGAAATACAAATAACAGTTTGTCAGAGCAGAAACGGTTCTATAGAAATAATAGTTTTCCTTTGCCAAGCAGCCAACAAACCGTTGTGAAATAAAAACGCTACGAACTCAGTAACCAACGTTTATAGTTAAGATTCAAAACACGATTAGCTGGAAATATGTAACGTATATTCTTTTCTCTTACTAACATTTTAATTGGGGCTTGGTTTTAATGCTACTCGTATTTAATATTGTATTTGTGTATTTAGTTGATCTCCCTAGTACTTTTATTAATTAATTAATTTCTTCATGTTTTTGTCCCACTACTACCTAAATTAATTTTTATTCACATTTATTTATCCGCACCATCTGTCATACCTTGTTTGCCTAACAAATTTACTTAAAAAATCATTAATTTATGTTACCATTTTACTGTATTTCCAACAAAATTTTAAATTTTGAACCAATTTTTATAACACAAAAAGAAAAACAGCTTTAAAATACAAGCTCAATCAAAATCACATCCTGTTATTAGTAATTAACAATTGAATAGCCAAAAGATATTAATTTTTAATATTATTTTTTGTTAAGGTTTGAAAATGAAATTGTGATAATATAAGTTATAAAAAATAAGTTAAAAAAAATTAGTTGAAACTGCCAGCTAGCAGTTTTGGAGAATAATCCTAAGGCTTGTTATGTTACGACCACATTCTCAAAAATCGAATGAGAATTGCAAAAACACAATTTAGCAAACAAAATTATAAAGATCACAGTCGATCTTTTTAGTGTCTGGTTTAGCTAAACAACATAACAAACAAAATAAATATCAATAAATAATTTGGGGGAATCCCCAAGTAATAATAATTTTGATTAAAAATTTGTAAAAAGAACTTTTATTTTATTTATGTATGTGTATTAAAGAAGTTTTTCTTCTAATTGCGATTATTTCTAACGAAATATTGTTGTTTCATTATTTTTTTCTCGATTTCATTTTCAAACCATTTTTTAATTATATTCTTAAATTAATTGTCATAAAAGCAATATTTTTAAACTAATAAATATTTTATTATTTTTTGTCCTCTAAATATTTGATTGTATTCAGGGTACTAGTGTTTTATCGCCAAGTATACCATTAACTTTGGTGGTACTACCAGCATTTATAATTGCACAGAAATCGCCCCAAAATATATTTGCGCAACATTCAGCCTTGTATATAGTAGCATTTGGAATGGTTGCCGCTAAAGTTACTAATAAACTAGTTGTGAGTATTAATAACTGTGGAATTAGCACATGCAACTAGTATTAATTTTTTCAATAAAAGATTGCTCATATGACGAAGGCTGAAATGGAGTATTTGGATTGGAGTCTATTGGGTCCAGCCCTGCTATTTCTTAATCAATATTTCAATTGTGTGGTGCCTGAAATATGGTTGCTCTGGTTTACATTAGTGTGGGGCACACAAGATTTAATAAGATATTGCTCTCAAGTAAGTAACACTTTAATAAGTAAGTGATAAACCAGTTTAACATAAATCATCTTTAGGTGTGCCTGGAAATTTGTGGTCATTTACATATTAAACTATTTACAATACCGTATGCGGGCAAGTGTAGCGGTTCTAGTAAATCCTATAGTGCAAAGGTTTGCCAATCCAATAATCATGGTTCAAAGCCCAAAGGTGTTCAAACTGTCAATCAAGGCACCAATCCTCCATTGAAGCATAAAAGCAAAAAGTTCCCAATCGGAAGTAATGAACTGGGTTTAGAGTCCAGAGATGATTTAGAAGCACTTTGAGTGTTGCTTGTTGCCTCCCTTTCCTTTGTTTTATAAATAACTATGTTTTTATTTTTAAAATCTATCATAATTATTTTCCCTTATTTTATATGTGTGAGTGTTCGAATTGAAAATAGAGATCAGAAGTGCAAATAATTTAATTGAACTCAAAAATATGTGAGAAAGAGCTAAATATATAAACAATCCAATAATTCAATTAATAATATATTTATTGGCATAAACAAAGTCAGCTAAAGAAAGTTGGTAACATTTAATTAAAATTTTATGACATTTATTACATTTCAAATCTAAAAAATTTTAATAATTGCAAGTCCTTAACTTCTAATGTCACTCGTCCACGATGTAAAGTAAGCAAATAAGCATCCTGTAGTCGTTGAGTTAAATACTCCTCTGTTGCTGCCTGTAATGCTTCCAGTGATGTTTTAGTTATTTTTGTTATTTCGCTTGAATGTTTGTATATTATTTCTCGCACCAAACGCGCGAAGGGTAACTTAGGTATAAGAAAATTTATTTGACTTTGCAGAAGATGTACTTCCCTCAACCATTTTTTATGTAATGAAATAGGATTTTGGTTTTTCCTTCGTCGCACGGTATTCTGAAGTCCACCTCGAGGAGCTTCCCTACTAGACGTAGCTTCTACTGAGTTTTGGGTACTCTTTCTTGCAGATTTTTGTTGGCGTATTTTTTTAGGTAAACCTTGCTTTGCTTGTTTTGAACTGGAAGCTAGAATAGTTTCATTATGTTGATAAATAATAAAAGAAAAACGTTTTTATTATTAATAACTTTAGAAAAAAAAAGTTTAGTCATGCTTGAATATACCAATAAATAAACATTGTAATAAGTGTAAATACAAAATACTTCTAATATCTCCCCTGCATTAGGAAACATATACATGTATATATGTATCTCCTAGCGATAAACAGTATCTAGCGAAAATATTCCAAAATCCGTAGAGTGCCCATAACATGATGTTTTTCTGTTTGGTACCCACGAAATTAACTTCTAATGCAATTTTTGGCAATAAGGAACACTTATTACAGTTTTAGTAAATGTTTATTAGCTTTCAAAATTGTCGCAGTTAATTAACAACAAACAAAGTAAATCGATAGAACTTGACTACAGATATAAAAGTGTTAGATGAGCGTACCTGCATTGGTAGAAGTTTGTCCACCACGCCGTCTCTCCTGTGCTTTTAACGTCGAAGATCGGCGTTGTAAAGGACTTATAAAATTATTTGTAAATTCCAAACCGTAATCTGTAGCATCTTTATCTATTTCTGGCACTTGAAATTCGGTTTGGTTTGAAGTATTTGATATATCTTTGCTTCTCAACGGTGTCCTTTGCAATACCGGAGGAATGCTTTCTTCCTCAGAACTTGTGCCACCGGTAGTGTCCCCCAAAGAACCCCGATGTGTAATAATTCTACTGTGTTTTACAGATTTAGGAGTGGCTTTGAATCGCCTTAACCTATTTTTATTCATTTTCTGTTCTTGTTAATACAAAATACAATTACGAAATAAAAAAGATGTATGTACGTTTTGATTTTGTATACTTAAAGTTACCGCTTTTTACTTAAACAGTGTTGTGAATCGAATTAGTTTGGAAAATAAAGCAAGCGTTTTTACATAGATGGTTATCGAATGAATTACGCTTAATTATTGTTTGAAACTATTTAGCATGCACTGAATATCAAACCAAATATATAAAATGCTTGCATTTAAGTATATTGGCTAATGAAATCTGTAGTAATACATATCTATACCTCTATTGCTTAAAAATTATTAAATATTTTAATAAAACTATATGCGAACTGTCAAAAATGTATTAAGAAACGACAATTCTGCTCTATAGATTGTAGAAAATTGGATGAAAGTCGACAGTTGGAGAGTTGTACAGTTTCACATTAACTCAGCAGTAAGTGAGATATAAACTAGTCTTCAGTTTATAAAGTAGGCACGTGTGTTTGTTAAGTATTTAACTGGTTGGCAAGAATTTGCCTTACGTACTTTTGTTCAACAAGATGTTAATAATTTGAAAATTAACGGCGCCATCTTGTGAAATATGTCTATTTTGCTTTATTTTACACTACTTTTAAGTCACGCTAGAGGTCATGTCATAAAGGAACAAAAATGTATTAAATTTTTGACACTTGTTTTATTGTATCTTTATTCAGTTCAATTCTGACAATTATTTTAAAATACAATTTTGGGTTAGTCTTCTTCTTTACACAAAGTATACATGTATATATATACCACATATATTATATATGTGGTATATAGTCTGTGCTGAAAACATACACGTGTGTTGAACATTGTTTTTTTTTTAAATAAAAAAAAAAAAAAGAAATGACGGAAAATAAAAAGAAAATTACATATTTAGTAGCGGATACCACTGCTTTTATTAATGCGGTTCAGCTCAAAGTAAGTTAACATTACAAAAAATATTTGTAATTATGTTAAAACTTTTATAACAGGACTACTGCGAACATGTTTTGACTGTACCCGATGTCATTAAAGAGGTGCGCCATAAAAGACAAATAAAACGTCTTTGTGTTTTACCCTACGATTTAGAAGTAAGAGAACCACGGGCAGAAAGTGTGAAACACTGTGTTGAATTTGCTAAAGAGACGGGCGATTATGCATCTTTGTCAGGAATAGACATGAAAGTAATTGCACTGACCTATGAACTGGAAGCCGATACCGTCGGCACTTCGCATCTAAGAACTAAGCCCGTCATAGCTAAAACTATAGCTTCAAAAGAGAAGCCAGAAGAATTTCAAGATAATACAAAGTTACCTGGATGGTACAATAATGGAAAAGATTCAGATGAATCCGATTATGATGAGGAAGAGGAGTACGAATATAACTGCGAAGGAAATGAACAAGAAAAAATTTATAAGAGTGATGCAATTAAACATTGTACTGAAAAACAATTGGAGAATCCAGATGCTAAAAATGACGTTCCGGAAGTAACGCAAGAGGAACTGGAAGAATTATTAAAAAAAATTAAATTTGAACCTGACGAAAGTGATAAATTGAATGATTTGTTAGTTCTACAACAAGAGGATAATGAATCAGACAACAAGACATCTGAAGATGAAGATGCCATCGATGAAACTAACAATGTCAAATGCAATAGTGATGATAAAGATGACAGTACTTGGATTACACCTTCAAATATTAAAAAAATTAAAAAGTCCCTGGAAGGCAAAATAGAAGCTGGTATAATTCCCCAAGTTGCCTGCATGTCTACAGACTTTGCTATTCAAAATACCTTAAAACAAATGAACCTTAATATTGCTGCACTCAACGGACTCATAATTAAACATTTACGCACGTACATCTTAAGATGTTATTCTTGTTTTAAGACCACATCAATAATGACTAAAGTTTTCTGTCCTAATTGTGGAAACAAGACCTTAAAGAGAGTAGCAGTCAGTTTGGATGAAAATGGGAAACAAGTGATTCACATAAACACCAGGCGACCTCTAACAAGAAAATATAAAAATCAAAGCCTTCCACGATTTCAGGGTGGAAAGCATTCCCGAAATCCCATATTATTCGAAGATCAGCCCATGCCAAGGCAAATGCCTTCGCGAGTTGCCAAAACTAAAACAAACGCATTAAATGAGGATTATATTGCTGGCTTGTCACCATTTGCTATGCGAGATATTGACTCAAAATCTGCTATGTTGCGAAAAAAGGGTAACTTGAAGGAATGGGCACGAAACAATACATTTGAAGAAGACAGACGTCGAAAAAATTACAATCGTTTATATAAATAGTGGTTGGAACGATTTTTGGAATTATTAGTTTAAAAAATATTGTTCAGTGATATTTTAAAATTAATAAATTCCATTTTATAAATATACATTAGTTTTTATAATTGAACACAAATTTCAGTACCCGGATACATAGGCAAATTTAATTCATATTTGAATTCGAGTTTTGGCGGTACAAATCTGCCTCCCAAGTAATGATATTTGCCTTTAAAATGTTTTGCACACATTTTTGGTGCAGTTAAAGAAATTAATAAAGTGGGTTCAAAATCGTTTACATCATTTTTACCATGCTCCACATGCCAGCCACTGGGTATATCAATGCTAGAAATATAGAGATTATTCTTCAGTGCAAAAGAAAACGATTTAAAATTCGTGCCTTACCTTGCAATAGGTTTTTTTGTTTCTTGTAAAACTTTAACAATTGCGGAAAAAGTCTCCCTCACTGGCGGCATAAAACTGAATCCAAATAAAGCATCGACAATCAAATCGTATGATGCATTTATATCCTCCTTTAATGGACAAGCTGTAAGAAATTTGATGCTCATACTTTTACACTGATGTGTTAAATTTTCGTATAATTGATTTGATGTGCGTTTTGGATAGTAAATATGAGGGTAATATCCCATTAGATTTAAGTGTCGGGCGCAAACCAATCCATCACCTCCGTTATTTCCAGGTCCGCAGCACACCAGAATGCGTCTATATTCTGTGGAGGCAAAACATTTCGCAATTGCATGAGCACAGCTCAAACCTGCCAATTCCATAAGTTGGTCGACACTAAATTTATACTCATTGAAGAGTTCTTGGTCTACATTGATTGCTTCAATTTGGCTAAGAAATTTCATGTTCTTATTGCTAACAGTTGCAATATGACGACTCTATAATAAAGCCATATAACATTTTAAATCGAGTACTTAAATAATATATCCCAACAGTATTTCGTGGTTTTATTTACCAAAACTTTATGTGTTGCTAAAGCAAAAATCCTAAAAATACTTTTACAATTTAATAAAATTATCATTCTCTGCAGTTCGTTTTGTTATTTAAATTCTTTATTTCATTTCTTTATTTTCATGTTCAATAACAATATCATCACTAATAATTCCACTTCTCTTTGATACGGTATTTAGAATTGGGTTGAGCACCACCTACTGAGTAAAGTTATGAACGAGGCGAATTCAAAAATGTTCAATTCGCAGTGGATATGAAAATTTAAAATCAAAAATTCAACGAAATATATTTTAAATAATATAGTATTTGTAATGTATTCGTCACAGGAACAGCTTTTCCCAAATATTGCGATTAATTAGATAAACAATAATTTTTGTTCCTTAGTCAATCGCTTGCTGTTATATTCCATTTTGCTGAAAGTACCGAAAAATTACCAAATAAAAAAAATATTTTAATTAAAAATTTTCGTTGGTGAATTTGCACAATTTTTAGACACAATTTAGCTGACATGTTCTTAGAGAATACAAAATTTCAAAAATTTAGAGAAAACAACAAATTATAAATAGCAGCGAATTCAATATTTAGGAGATTGCCACTTTTATGAAAACACTTCCAGAATTCCATTCATAGCTAGAAATCGCCAGACCATTTTTTACAATTTTAGCGATGAAGATTTAGATTTTGCGAGTTACAGAATACGGCTGCAGTTAAACACTAAGGATATGTAAGTACAATTAACCATGATCTACATAAATAACATTTGTTTTTGTGCTTATTATGTTGATAATATTTCTATTTAAATTCTCTGGGTCAACAAAACCGAATTTTTTAATACAAAATATTGATTTCACCAATGCTCTTGCTAAATATACAACCCCAAACCTTACCTAAAATTTTCCAAGTTTTACTTCAGGAATAATAATTTTTATTTTTTAATGCTGTAAGAGTTTTACCTCAAAAAGCTTTGAGGTCCATCATGGTAGTATTGCATAATTTTCGTCTCGTCTGAGAAAATAAAATCATCCCTATACTTTATAGGAAGAGAAATGTGTGCGGTAGCAAATCGTAATCTCTTTTCAATATTTTAAACTGACCGCAATGGTTTTCCCATGTTGGAAAACATTTCTGTTTTTATAATACATTTCTAATGGTTTCATGGGAGACAGTTGACTGGTAGTCTTTTTCTATTTGAAGAGGTAATCCTCTTGTACTGGATTGCGGGTTATTATCAATAGTGTTGGTTATTTTATTTTCAATTCGCCGCGTGACCTTTTTTGGTCTACCTATAGATCCACGGCATATATGATTTTCAGAGAGAATATTTCAACAATTTCCCTAGCATTTTCCCTTCGTTTTGCCTTTTTAATAATTAAAATACACGAACTGTATAATACCTTTCGAAATTCGTTTTCCTGGAACTTTTATCTTTGAAATATCCGGTCACTTGTTAAAAGAAAACAACCAAACGCAAACAATTAGCGGAAATAACGGGAATTTTTTGTTTTTTTCAGTTATTATGCAAGGATTTTTTTGATACTCTTGATGTAAATAATATTTCCTTATTGCTATTGTGTTGTAAAATGTATATCAATGTTAAAAGCGTTGGCGTCTTATAGTCGTAAATATGTAGAGTAACTACATATGTGAAAAATAAATAAATATGTAAAACATTTGTTCTTGGAATTCTTGAAAAAAGCTAACATTTTATTTAATTTTTTTTCTGTGCACTATTCAGTTCTAGTAATCTCAAGTACAGACAATTTCATCACAGAATAAGTGTGACTTTTATTGCCATATACAAATTCGCCCCCACATAGTTGCGTTTTTATTTCGGTCAGACTAATTATAATCTATTTTATAAAATCAATGCGCTTTGTGGCAGCATTAAATGAAATTTTTTCCAACTGTTACGTGTAGTATTAATATATTTACGTACCAATTATTTCGATAATATTTTATTGAGTTTGCAAGAATTGTTAAATATTAAACAAAGGCAATAAGAAGTAATGTTACTGTGTATTTAATAGAATAACTTTTTCATTATATTTTACCTGTAGAAATGGAAGTGGATGAAGAAGAGTTTGAGATGCCCTCATCCAGCAGCAAAGGTGAGAAGAAGCGTTTCGAAGTAAAAAAGGTATTTTTCCTACACGTACATGCATTTTTGATTTTTAACAAAACTTATTTTATTTTATTCTCTTTTGCAGTGGAATGCAGTGGCTCTTTGGGCCTGGGGTAAGCATCTTTAAGCTATGTACATATATATAAAATAAACATAACCTTGAAATTTTTTTAATCATTTTCTTTGTTGTTTAAATTAGACTATATGCTAGCATTTCATTTTATTATTTCTAATAAATGGTTGAGGAAAGATTTAGTTATTTATCTGTATACACTGATATTTTTTATTAGGGGAATGCTTTATACTTAAATAATTTTTATGTTTGTGTTTCAGATATTGTGGTCGATAATTGTGCTATTTGTCGCAATCACATTATGGATTTGTGTATTGAATGTCAAGCTAATCAAGCGTCAGCCACTAGTGAAGAATGCACTGTTGCTTGGGGAGTTTGTAATCATGCTTTCCATTTCCATTGCATTTCGCGCTGGCTGAAAACACGTCAGGTTTGCCCCTTGGATAATAGAGAGTGGGATTTCCAAAAGTATGGTCATTAGTTATAATCAATTTCCACTTTAAGATGTCTAAAGACTAATTTTGTAGGTTAATGTCATATTTCTATTAATATCTTATTCCTTTGTCACTTACAAGTAATTTATTAACAAAAAATCAAAGCGTATGAATTTTATTTTCAGTTAAAGTAGTTTTTTTAATATATCATCAGGAAATTATGTTAACAAGTTGTTAACGAAGTATTGAAAAGAAATACATTAAAAATTAACTTTGATCTTCTAAAGAAGTTTAAAAACTCAAAACGAATTCTATATTAATTGGGTCGTTACGGGAGATAAGTTTTGCTCATGTAGTTGAGCAAAAACAAGTTTTTTTTTTGATTTAACCTAAGCGGTATTTTATCACCATCATTATTCCTATGCATTGATTGTTATTCATTATTTAAATTGCCAGGTATAAAAATAGAACGTCGATTTACATCTCTATACTCCATTTATTAAAATAGCTTCTTAACAACTTGCAGAAAAAAAATATACGTTTGCAGAAATTTGAAGAAACTAATTAACCAACTACTTTATTGTATTGCACTTTTATTAATTTCAATACGTATTGTAACTAAAAGCCAGAGACAATGACAAGGATGATCGCATTTACAGTAATGGACTCATGTGTGTTTATAATGATTTTTTTTAAGAATGTATTTTTATGCAATATTGCTAAAAAAGGGAAAATAATGTATAGAACTAAACAGACAGCGAAGTGCTAGTCAAAATAATTATATGCATGTGCACGTACGAGTATAAGGGTTAACAATAAAATTCAAGACTTCCCCTTTTCAATTTTGTCCTTAGCTTCGTAATTAGCACATATTTGTTCACCACAAGTTAATTGCCATCCTTTTCAATTAAAAAAAAAAAAAAAAACACCGAAAGTTATTTAAACAAAATTAAACACATATTAGATGAACGTGCGTACTAAAATTGTAAAACAAACTGGATGCCCTGTAATTTTCTGGAAGTGGAGGGCGCCCCGACATTTTAAAAACAATGTGATAATAACTCTGTATCGTATTTTTAACTCTTGACAAGCCCGCAGACTTATTGACGCGATGCCTTGAACTAATATAAAGACAAAAGGATTAAAAACGAGATATTATCTTTCCCGAAATAATTAAACACTGCATTGCCATCAAATATTTGTGGCCCGATATCTGATGAATGCAATGAACTGGTCGCAGACTGTAAAGGAAAACTTGAACATTTAATGACTATTTTATTAAAAAAAATTATACTGAATTCATGCAATATTTTAAAACGGAAATATGGATTCATTTGGAGTTACATGCATGCACAAATATAAAAGTAAAATTGTTTTATTTGTGCACAAAAAAAAAACTAACAAAAATGAATTAGACGAAATTAAAAGTAATTTGTGGATATAATTTTACATATTTTATATTACACTAAAATAAAAGCTTACAAAAATACTAAGATAAACATATATACAGGTAAAAAATATATTTTATATAAATTTAAATAATGTTAATAAAGAAAATTTTGCTATCGTTCGTTTTCTTTAATAAATGAGTTTAAACCCAATTTCTTTTTTTTAATATAATAATAAAATACACATCCAAATTAAAAGTAATTATTTTTTGTTGTTCTATTTTAAATTTCACTTTGCATTAAAAAATAATACAACTATTTTTAAAATAGGAATAAAAGTAAAAGGATATATTTAATTTATGTACATTTACCATTTTATTTATTATAATAGCATTGCGTTTTTCTTTATTCTGCTCATGGAAATTTACTCTTTAAATGTGTAGATACTTATTGCATAACATTTGAATATTAATGAATGTGTTTAAATATTTATTTACGATTATACTTTTTTCTTAGATTTTTAAATTCTGTTTTGAAACTGTACATCTTGTGGACTCGATTTATTTTTATTCTTAATTCTTTAACCGCCATACTGTTATTACAATAGTTAGAACTAATCGTCTTGTTGTTGTATTTTTCGCTTAAGCTATTGCTATTTAGTTTGTTTTCATTAATGTTACTCAGTAATTTTTGTTTACATTTATGTTTACAATTTCCATCTGTAATTAAGAAAGGAAAAAAATACACGTGGAGAAAAAAATGAAGAAAAAAAAATTAAATAACATTATATAGGATAGAGATTTGATTGTGAAAAGTAACATGTGTAAAAGATATGGCATTGAATTTTTAACGACAACTGCAGTACAATCATTAAAGAAAATGCGTGCGTACATATACGAGAAGCATATCGCTGGTCTCAAGTAGTAGAAACGCTCTAGTTTGCCATTATTTTGCAATAGTTTGGTCGCCAAATTTGTACTAAGCAATTGGTATAATAGCAAAAAAAAGGAAAACAAAATAATTTTTATACTTTACATCATATAAAAGTGTTTGTGTTCTGCATATAATATTTCTTCCTTATCAAAGACACAACGATAAATATTGGCCATGGAATACAACTCGAAACTCATTTTCATACAATATATGTAGAACTTTAAGTGAGCGAACGAAATGAATATAAGTTGAAATCACCGAAAAAAAATGCCTGTTAGAACCTTTCTGCTTGAGACCAACGATACGCATGTATGTGTTTATCATCTGCATATACATACACCACCATACGCATGGAAATATGCACCCATGGTTTAAATTTAAAATCAAAATTTTAGTATATTTAACAATCTTAAAAATCACAAAACAAACAACAATCACTTGGGGGTTAATTTGTTTGCTTTTAAAATAGTAAATAATTTACTTTTTCCCCCCGTAGACCAAAAATTACATGAAGAGAATTTTTATGAAATTTTAGTTGAATTGAAAAATTAGCAGAGATGTAAAAGAGCAATATGTTGTAAAAAAAATATTTCACTTTAATTTTGCATTACATTCGAATTATGGACGAAATAATGTAAATTTTCAAATGTTTGACAATAATTTAAGAGAATTTTTATATTCTCAGTCCTATTGTTAGCAAAATAGTGTAACATTACATACGAATATAATAACAAATCGGTTGTTTATCTAGTAAGTTGGGCATCGAACGGGCAATCAACCTATTGGTATCATACCATCAAAGTTTTACGTGCACTTTATACCAACTGCAAGCATTTGCAGTCAGTAGGGACAGTCCAAATATTCTTTTTGTACTAGTTAGCGATTTTTCCAAATATTAATAGCTGTAATGATTTCTTCACCTCAAAAAGAGGTATTACAATAACTTTACTTTCTACATTATTTTAATGCTGTAATAAGATAATGTTCACATTTGTTAAAAAAAACAAACAATTTTATGATTTATTGCTCATATTTTGCCAATTCTCTGCTGGTTTTTTCAAATAATAGTAATAAAATATACTACAAATTTTAAAAAAATTCTTAAATTTTGTTTTCAAAACCTGTAGCTTGTTTATCTCAACATGGGAGTATATAGAAAAAAAAATTAATTTTTTAAATTTTAAGTTGAATTTCTTTTTGGGTGGCAGCAGCCATTATTGCGCTCCCACACCTAATTGTTAATTCCCATTTTCGGAATAGTTAGGCCGGTTTTATATGGCAACAGGTGACAAAGCTGACCTGCAGGCTTCGCAAAGTTCCGACTCAGCGGATCTCATTAAATCATGTCTTGAGGTGCACTGACTACACGCTATTAAAACTCGCATATCTTAGCGAATTCCAAAGTACACATTATGAAAGCGCAATACTCAAAAGCATAGTGCAAAAGGATCAGTTTGAGGTCATTGTCCGTAACTAAGTTAGTCTTCAGCGATCAAAAGCAATTTAAAATGAGTTCCATTAGCTTGACTCCATTTTATCAGATAGCGTCTACTACAAAATAAAAAAAAAATGTAGAATACATTGTTATTCTAAGGAATTCGAATGGTTTGGAACGTAGTGGAACACAAATGTACAATATATGGTATGCACCATTATGTAAATAAAGACGTAAAATTTGTAGTCAAAGGTCAATGCATTGTAAAATTCTTCGTAGTCGAAGAATTTATATCGGTAGTTGTTGTGGTAACTGTAGCGGTCATGCTAATAGGCAATAATGCTGGGGCAGTTTGAAGAGACATTGAGTTAATATTTGTGGAACTTGCAGCAGTATTATATGGCATTCGTAATGGAGATATATTGTCTACAGAAGTAACTGTGTGCTTTACTATGTTGCGTGCAAATGATGGTGCCGTAAGAGCGCAAGAACCGAAAGTATGTTTCGGTATAGCCTTAGAGGAGATATTGTTTTGTATTAAAGCGGGAGAGGAAGATGAAGATGAAATAAACTTTGACGGTAAAGCATGAAAGGTGTTACCTAGTTTTTGATTTGCTGAACGAGCTGAGGGTGTCAAAGATAGATTTAAGGGCTCTTTAAGCAGTGTTTCGTCTAATAAAAAAATTGCTTGTGATCCTCCGCTGCAAGCCGAAGCGAAAGAAGAGTTAGAGGCCGAAGCTGATAATAATGATGGTGAAACGGAGGGTGCTGCTTCTGTTGAAGACGTTAAAGATATATTTACCATTGAGGTACATGACGAAACCGATGTCGCAGATGTGTTTAGTGCATCCGTATTATCAGATGTACTTAAAGAAGTCAAAGTAGCTGAATTGATTGAATGCTCAACCACATTTTCATTAATTAAAGTATTTGCGGTTGCTGGTGGAATGTCTATGGTATGGGTTTCATTACCAAATATTAAACGTAAGCGTTTCTTTTGCGGTGTCAGTGTCTGCAGTACATTTGTATTGGTCAACGTTGGCGGTGGAGGTGTCTTTTCTTTGGCTTCTAATAAATCGGTTTCAATACGATGCTCTAACTCCTCTATTGAGGAAAGATTATGTCTGTGGTGCCTGCGATGATGGCGGTGATGACGTTCTTTTGATTTATGGCGCTTTTTTCTTTTATGTGGCAAATCTTCACCCAAATCTAATCCATTTTCAGTTATGCCCTCCATGCGTAATATTTCATACTCTACTGGCTCGGAATGAGAAGAAGATCGACTACATGTGGAACCACCAGTTATACTACTACTTTCATCACTTAAACTAGTACCTGATTCTATTACTTCATCCAAGATTGGTGATCTTTTCATGCGCAACGTAAGCTTAAGCCTTCTTTCTGGAGTCTTTAAAATAGGTTCAATTAACGCGGGAGTATTACTTGAGCCAGAACTTAATGCAGTATTTGCACAAAAAGTAATCTCATTGGTGGCATTGATTGGTATGCCGGAACAGCTTGCCTCAGTGTTCGCATGATGACGTTTACGTAACATTATACCACCACCAGACTTGTCACTTATCACAGCTTCCTGATTGTAAGTTATACGACATCCGTCGCGTCGGAAACGCTGTTGCAAAGGAAGTTCTTCAATAGCATTCCCATCTTGAGTTATATTACTCTTTATGTTACAACTATCATTATTACTACTATTACTACTGCCTTTGGCAACGTCTTCAAAAGATTCTATTAAGTTCTTTTTAAAACTAGAACTAGTAATCAATTTATTACTATTATGGCCTTTTCCTAAAATCTCATTTGAGAGAACATATTGTACATCCTCTTCCATCATCTCATCACGTTTTAAAATACTACTGCCACTAATAATATTCTTACTGTTATTTGTTCTATTCTCACCATTTCTGACGATATTTGCATGGCTTGAGGTAATATTTGATGCTGAGATTTTTACCGGTGCTGCCGATGTGGATGATAAATTTACTTCTACAGTATTTCCACTTTTAGGCAGAACATTGTATTGTTTGTGGTGATGACGTTGGACCTGATTTAGAGTGTGAGAAACATTTTCACCAATTGTATCCTTATTATTTACATGTGTTGCAGATTTAGTATGATTAAAATTAACTAGTGTATCATGAATATTGCCTTGAGATGGTAGTGCGCTTGATGTCTTTGTTGATGTTGTAATAGTTAATTTTTGGTTATTTCTTAATATTTTTGTATTTGTTGAACCTCCATTTCGCGTCATACGTTTTTCTTGCTGTACTTTGGGCTCATTTTCGATAGAATGTATTGGATCTTTATTTTGTTCAGATAACGACTTACGGGAATGGTTTGCAACAGAATTCTCTGATAACTCTATATGCTCAGTGCAGTGCTCAGGTTCTGATTCTGAGACAGAAATTACATTTTCTTCCATATGAAGATTCGATAGCAGATTTTCACAATTTGACCCAAGAGCAGCAGAAGTCGAACGAGTATGTCGTGTTATTGAACCAGCATTCGGCCGCGTTGTTTTATTATTAAGAAAAACTGTATTTCCTGCTTTCCTCAAATTTCTTCTGCACGATACTGTATGGGTGCTTGTGGCAGCTCCAGTTTGGGGTTCATCTGCAGTTGCTGGTTTGGCAGATGATCCCTTCGAAGTAGCATTGGCTAAACTAGCAAAATCTTCTGTAGACCCTGAAGATATACTGCTGCTCGTGCTATTAACTCGTGATGATTTTCTTAATGATTCACGATAGCATCGAGTTACATTTTCCAGGTTTTTGGTTTGGTTTGATAATGTTTCAAGACTTTCAGTAAGCCCTGTATTTTGTTGTGTATTATGATGATTACTATGTAAATGATGCGATGTATTTTGCATTGTATTTGCCATAATCATTTCGGCATCATATTTAGTCATGCCCTTTTGTCGCAATTCCTGCATTGTTAACGGAGTTACAACTACTGAAGGATGCTTCTTAACAATTTCTGGCGAAGCTACTTCCATTTTCTTTTTACTGATATTACTATTATGAATAATTGGAGTGGTGTTTAGATTTATTGCAGAGTTATCGCTTAAAGATCCGTTTGTAAAATCTGCATTTGTAGAATTCGTTGAATTTGCGCGACTTTTAATACGATTGATACGATTATCTGTTTCCCTTAAACGGTAACCACATTTAGCATTTGGATCCACAATACACGTTCCATTAAAACTCAAACCTAATGTGGTATTCTCTCCAATCCTTTCATTACTCGTTTTATTAGAAAATGCTCCAGTTCCTCTACGTTCGCAAGTCTCACATTCACAATAACAGTTTCCATCACCAAAAAAATCCTCTCCATAAAAACAAGTAATTTCCTCTCCAATTTCAATATCACGTAACACTTTGACGCAAGCTGTATCCCTTCCTGTTGCTACAAATTTACAATTAGCACGGCAGTCATGGTTTATATAGGCTGCAGGTCCTAACCAGAGTTGAGCACAATTTTTTCGACAACTATACATGACTGAAAAATCATTTTTTCCTGAATGTAATAGTGCTGCTTCTTCCGCTTCACTAAGCTCAGCTATGCAGCCTACCAAACATTCTATTTTATCATTTTTCTGCCATCGTTTTGTGGCACATATCTTTGCTCCCTTTTGACCTTCTAGAGAATAACGATAACATGCTTCTATAACAAAACCACTATCCTTATCGAAAACTCTTAAATAACGTATTATCTATAATTGAAGTAAAGAATAAATTTATTTTTAAACAAATAAATGTAATTAGTATTAAAATTTTTAAATACTAACATGATCGTGTAATCTTTTTATAGACATTTTATTTTTATTTCGAAAACTTCTTGGCAGCCAAGGACCGCCAAATATTTTCTTTACAGCTACTTCGTAGTTTTGTGTTTGTATAAATTCATCGACGATAGCTTTTAAATGGGCCGCATCCACTTTGAGTGGTCTAAAACGTATGTTCATTTTGTGCGTTTGAAATCCCAAATGCGGATCTAATATAAGAGATGTGGCTAAATCATCATTTTCAGACAATTCTTTCGGTGTCATCCCGGTTGATTGGGATAATCTTGACACAATGCTATTTGTGGAACCATTAATTCCACTAAGAGGGAGCAGATAACCATTACTAGCACTTCCATTATGGGCGTTGTAATGACCATTTGAAGACATTGAGTGCGTTTGTTTGACAACGGCGACACTACTTATTGCAGGATTAGTTATGCCTGTGGCAGTGGCAGCGGCTGAAGAATTACCGTATTTACTAGCAGATTCAGCACGACGATTATGATGTGAACCAACAACCATTATGTATTGCAGTCTGTAAAATATCATTAACAAGGTTAAAAAAGAATTAAAAACAATACTACTTTTCAGCGTAGACATAATCCTCAACAGCTGAGAACAACTCTGCCAATTAGAAATAATAACAAGTTCTTATACAGCGTTGCATTTATTATATAGAACGAGCACACAAAATACATGATTAACCCAGGTAAGTTCCATACACCAAAAATTCCTAATTAAAAATATATAGAAAAATGTTTCTATATGTTCATTTTGAAAGTTTAATATGCATATTTATACACCAGTATATCATATCCGCTTTTATACTTTATCTATACATAAATAGTTAGCACACATATTTTTTCAATATGGATTATCGATTAAATGCAATTAAATTTCACTGACACGAGTATAGTAAAAATATAGAGAAAACAGTCTGACAAAGCAAATATTTTTAAATCAAATTAATTTCTCAAAGTAGTATTTTGAAAACATTTTGATTTTAAAAACATTAAAAACACAAATCAATACATATAATAAAACCTTTTTAACAAATGTATAAATAATATGTAACACAAAGAGAAAGAGCGCATGAAGATTGAAAAACCGAATGAGAGACGAAAATTATAAACAAAGAAAAACCCTAAAAATCAACAAAAATTACATATATTCAAGACTGCCTTCTCTTTCTGTCATTTACATCTTTAACGCTCATATGAAACAAAAATGTTTCCTTCTAACACGGCGAATGTTACAAGTCTGACTAAAATAAAAAAAAGAACTTACGCTCATATAAATGTATGTAGATGAAAATGGCGGCGTAAGTAATTTTTTCTTTTTTTAAATGTTTTAAATGCTTGTTTAATGTTTAATATATATGTATGACGTTACCTTTTTAGTGTAAAAAAAAAGGAATTTTCTTAACGCTTGCGTGATTTTTCAACGAAGACTTGTAGTATTATTTTCCTATTGCTGCACGTTTTCTTAAGTATACATTTCGAGACGTTTGGGCAAAGTAAGCATTGAATTTTCATTTCCTTTTTTAGTAACAATGGTCACTTTTAATCATCATTTAGTGATGGTACACATTTCTTCTATTTATTTCTAAGCCAAATGATACCCAATGTGCCTGGCTTTGGAAGTGTCTGCAGAGAATTAATTTTTCTTATGAGCGAATTCTCAACACTACCTCTACATTTTCGTATCAGCATACAACGTCAATTATTTTCGAGGTTTAACGCCTTCTTGGACGTTGGTGGCTATGGGTGTCTGTCCCTTTGTCTACCTTTTCAGAACGTCTTTCTGCTTGCCTTTCCCCTGACTGCAACCAATAACATGAGAAGTGTTGCGTTATTTTTACTTTAATGCTAAATTATGTTTTTCACTTCATTTTATTGTTTATATAACAAATGAAATATTTACGCCAATTTATATTAACAACTTTTCGTAAATTATTTTTATGGTTTCTTAATGAAGAAAATTTCTGTACAATTGCTACACACACATTTCAGTTTTTTGCAAAAGAACTACAGAAAAAGAAGAGTACAAATATAGGCTTCTGAAATGAGTTGCCTTTGCGCAGAGTTGCTTTACAATATATAAATAATACAGACAAAATACTAAAAACAGCAGCCACGGTGTAACAAATACGAATCAAGGCAAGGCGAATTCAAAATGTATTGAAAATGGATTCGCTTTGTTATGAATTGATATATGTCAGCAATTCATTATGGGTTAAAAGCGGTTTTAATTAAACACAAATTAAGTTTAACACGAAACTTCCTTTCATGTTGACAATACTTTTTATAATCATAAACATTTTATTTAAATTTATTTTTCTTTATGGCTGATGTTGAATTATTTCAAAACTTAAAAACGACGTATAATAGTTATAAAACAAAAAAAAAAGGGCTTGTATTCGGATCATTGAATGATGTGAAAATTTGTCACTGTAATCATTTGGGATTTATTGAAGCAACACGCGGCAAAATCCTTTGGTTTGTCACAAATATATTTTCCACAATAAAATAATGCATATATTGAAAATAATTTTAGGTACAAACGATTAAAACTTTGCAGTGGGAGCATTTTCGCAGTATTCTTGCTAATATTAATTTTTACCATTATTGGAATATGGATACTAATATATTCTATTCGCTCAAACATATTTGGAGGTTGTTTAATTGAACCTTTAAATGAGTGCCCAATAGTTTTTTGACACCACTACGCGATATTTTCATGTAATTTTCAATATATTACATACATATACGTATATTTTCAAAATAAAATGAATTACGAAATTTAACACCTTAAACATTTATTTTATGTAAGTAGAAGTTTAAAACCAACATACTTATTTAAAAAAATTGTGTACTCATTGGGTAATGACTTTGGCTTGAAACTACGATGGAGAAATAAAAAAAATTATTTCCCATACGAATTCGCCTTGAATATTATAGTTTTTTAATCCGCTTCATTCGTTCAATACACGAGCTTTTTTATACTTATATAGATAACACTGATTGAAACATATTTATAGCAACGCAAATTATAACAAATCTGCAGAAAATTTCTTTTTCAGAAATATTGAACATTGTTAAATTTAGAGGAATATTTTAGATCACCTTAATTTCGTTTCTTAAGGTAAGCGTTAGATATAAATTTTTGTAATTTGAACTATCACTGATTATCCGAATTAAAAATAAAATTGGTCTGTCACGATAATTTGTTGTAGCGAAAAAAGGTACTAAAGTAACAGCAGCAAAGAAGCGCACCATTTTCTGAATCATAACAAAAACTTATTTTTACTACCCCTATAGAAAATTAACATTGCGTTTTATTGATTTCTATGATAGGAATATTAGTATCCAATATGCCAAGCATTAAATTACAATCCTCTGATGATGAAATATTTGATACTGATGTACAAATTGCCAAGTGTTCAGGCACCATAAAAACCATGTTGGATGACTGTGGTATGGAAGAAGGAGATAATGCTGTTGTTCCCTTGCCAAATGTCAATTCCGCTATTTTGCGGAAAGTATTACATTGGGCAAACTACCACAAGGATGACCCTCAACCACAAGAAGATGATGAAAATAAAGAAAAACGAACTGATGATATTTCTTCATGGGATGCTGATTTTTTGAAGGTAGACCAAGGCACCCTATTTGAATTAATTTTGGCTGCAAACTATTTGGATATTAAAGGACTGTTAGATGTAACGTGCAAAACAGTAGCTAATATGATTAAAGGAAAAACTCCTGAAGAAATACGGAAGACATTCAATATTAAAAATGACTTTACTCCAGCCGAGGAGGAACAAGTGCGCAAGGAAAATGAATGGTGTGAAGAAAAATAAATGCGTTTAGAAACCAAATTGGAGTTGAAACTATTAAATATCTAATGTGCTTTTCAAATTTGTTTAGTGAGTCATGGTTGCGTATTTAAAGTTATGCAGGGTATCGCTGAGTATTTTTCATTTCAATATCCTTCAGAAATAATAATATAATATATTTTAAATTTGTGTTTTATATCCAAAATAATTTTCCTTAATAAGTTAATAAATAAATATCAAAAGAACACTTGTTACGTTTTGGCATCTAAATGTTTACATATTCTTTTTAGTCCATGTTCTATATGAAAACTATTGGCTAAAATATGGCTAACACGTGCACATCAACTCTATTTTTGATGAAAAATATGTAGACATTGTCAGACGTATTGATAGAAAAACTCATTGGAGTTATGGGAAAGTACATTATTGCAAACCAGTAATACAAATGTGCATATTAAGATGATCATAATTTGTCGTTGAAAACCCTTAAAATTAAAAAAAAGTAAAGGTCGCGACCGTTTACCACTGCGGTTGCTTTTTCCTTTTTTTTTTTTAAATATTCCGGTAATGTTTTATTAAGAAGTATGTAAAATAAATGAAGGAAAATGATTGATGTTTGGGTTTTCATAAGAAAGCAAATTGTCCAATTCAGTTGGCGATTTTACCATTTAATTGAGTTAACTACACTTTTATCACGTTTAAGAGAGATTTTGCTAAATGTATTTCAACATTGGGTCTCCCAAAGTAAATAATTTGATAGAAATTGGCTTCAGCCTAAAAGTGTGGAAAAAGTAAACAAATTGTAAAATTGCTATTAATATAATTGCAAGCATTGATTTAATTCTAAAAGTTTAATAGAAATAATTGTTACCAACTTAAGAACGAACAGTTTTGGTTATGCTTATATTCATTCATGAACGTGTCATGTGGTTACGTTTGAATGTGTGGACATGCAAATGTGTATATGCTCCAGTGAATATTAAAATGAAAAAATTTAAGAATTAATCATATTAAGATTTCAATGTAAACCAAAATTGCAAATGATAGCCTTTTGCAAAGTGCTCAACATACAAATCAATAAGCCTTAAATGTAGCAACAGTTCAAAAAAGAGCGAAGCAACGCAAATATAACCTCTGTTGCTCAATTGAAAAATTCGGCTTTTCTACTTCTACTTTTTATTTTTGGATAACATGTGTGAAATATTTCTCTCTGATTTGTTTTCGGTTCTATACTATTAACTGGCGGCCATTGTGTGATTATGCGTTTTTATCAATATGTGATATTAAATCGCTACATACATAAATAATTATTTAAAAAGAAATAATATGTGTAAAATTGAAAGTGTAGAAAATTGCAAGTATTATTTTGGGAAAAAATTATTAAAGCTCTTAAAGTGTTATTAATTTGTTCCATATATATGTATGCATGTTGCATTTGTGCAGTTACATGTAAATTTGTATACATATAATTTTGTAATACACCTACCCATATATGTATGTATATACATGGATTAACGTAATCTATAAATTGTGATTTAATCCCGTGTAGTATTATATAGATACATATGTATATGTGTGGGCACATATATATGTACATACATATATAAAGTAGAAAAAACCGGTGTAGCTTATCCTGCATACCTACATTTGTACATAAATGTATGATTTTGTACATACATATGTATATGATTCTTATTTAAAGTTGTGTTAAATGAACGCTTTTGTTTCGGTAAAAAAAACTCTCGAAAAATTATTGTAATCATATAAATTTATGATATTGTGCTGATAACTTTTGATTGTGAATTCAGAATGGATCATTTTCAAACAACGTTAGATCCCCGCAAACAAGAGCTGTTGGAAGCTCGATTTATTGGTGCAAGGGTAAGTTAAACTTACACATGCATACATATGAATGAAGCATAGAAGCATATTGTGTTGCTGTCCTGTCTTTATATGTTTGATCAAATCAGTCAAATCACTAGTCATGCATATGACTTGTTTGGTAAATGGAATACAGATATTCCATTAATGCAGTTAATTGCATAATGTGTTGCCTTCCTTATCATGTAGTTCTGGTGCGCTAAAGAGGGGTGGTTTAAATGTAGCCGATCCAATTTCTTGAAAGCTACAATTTCCATACCATATTCTTACAATATACCGATTGGAGAAAAAATATCGGATGAGATATTTTTTTTAAAACGTATTCACCTCGACGTATTTATATTCGCCCATATTTCCCAATAAGTCGAACTTTATACCGCCAGGTTGACTTGCATATTGGCTTCCAAAGTTGTAATACAGGCCGATAAACGCTAATACGGAGGCGTAAGTAGAATGGACATCATTTAAGGGTTTTTTTAATTTATAAAAATTAATATTTATTCCCTCTTTTGGAAAAGCAACTCTAAACTCATTTTTAAGATTAAAAAAAGTTGTAAGAATTTTTTTAGAACGTTCTGCATGTGCTTCCTAAGGAATAATGACACAGCTTTTGCGTAAGAATGCCGTTTCAAGTATTGTATATTTTTAATAAATGCAATGCCAAGATCGGTGTACCTGCAATGCTTATCAAATGTATGCGGGCATGTAATATTAATGTAACATTTATACATCAAAAGATATTTATTACTCTTTTCAAATATGAAAAGAGTGAAATTTTTGGCAAATTTTTCCAATTCCTTCGAAACTAAAAAAAATACATAAATAATTATTTATTTTTTAAATTTAAAAAAATCATGTTTTCTTCATATCTAATAAATAATTTGGTATTTAATACTGTCAATTCTAATTATTTACTATAATATTAATGATATATAAAAATGTTATATAAAAAGTGACTTAATTTTTTTTAAATGTGTTTAGTTTTTAGGTGGATATTTTTACAATTAATTTCACCAACCCCAATGTTATTGTAAAAATTATTTAATTCATTTCCTTTTTTCTGCGCGTTCTGCTTTGAAAAGAGAAATAGCAGTAATACTGGGTTAATTCTAAAAAAGTACTTCATTAAGCCAAAGTTGAACTCGTTCCTGCCGCGAACTAATGTTTTTTGTTTTGCTCTATTTCTTATTCCGGTTGCAAATCGTAGCCAAATAATCTCTAGAATAATGATATTTTATGTTTTATTTTTTTCTTAAATAAAAACTTGTTTGAAGAAAAAATTGTTTATTAACTTCTTTTTTTCTGCCATTTTGGAGTGCTCCTAATAATGGATTCAGTGTACTTTGTTAGTAGACAGCGTTGGTAAAACAGTTATAACGGTAATTTTTTGTTCAGTAAGAATTTTTATTACATTTGCCGTCAACGGCAATTATTTTTTAATGTTTTTCTCTTTTATCGGGAAACGACATAAACTTCTACGTTGTTAGCTTTAAAAAAAAAATACTTTTGGAAAAAATTTTAAATACCGGTTGTTTTCTGATCACACCTAGTACATTGTAATAATGCTTTTGTATAGTGTTATATTAAAGGAAACCCTTAATTTTTAAAATTTTTTTGACAATTACTCTTTGCTGCAATATTTATCGATACTCGATAAGAATTTAATATAATATTTTAAATAAATATAATAAAAACTTATAAATTAAAATTTCGCTTCTATTCTCTTTTATGTTTTTCGTATACATATTTTGACTGTGATGTCATATGAAGAAAAACTATAACTATAAAGACTTGATTTTTATTTATTATTTTAATGACGAAAAATTGTATAAAACACAAATTTAAAATATTCTATATCATTATTTCTGAAGATAATACAAATTGAAAAAAACTCAAAATTTTTTATAGTTTCTATTCCAATTTGGTTTCAAAAGGTAATTCGTTTTCCTTGCGCACTTCTTCTTCCTCGGCTGGAGTAAAGTCATTTTTAATGTTGAATGTCTTCCGTATTGCTTGTGGCGTTTTTCCTTTAATCATATTAGCTACGGTTTGGCATCCTACATATAACAGTCCTTTAATATCCAAATAATTCGCAGCCATAATCAAGTCATATAACGTAGCTTGGTCTACATTCAGAAAATCAGCCTCCCACGAAGAAATATCATTTTTTTTTTTTTCCTTTATTTCTTGTGGTTTGGGGTCATATTTGTGATAATTAGCCCACTCTAATACCTTACGCAAAATGTCGGAATTGATGTTTTGTAGTGGAAGAATAGCATTATCACCTTCTGACATGCTAAAATTTTCCAACATACTTTTTATGGTGCCTGAACACATGATAATTTGCATATCAGTCTGAAATATTTCACCATCAGCGGATTGTAATTTAATGGTTGGCATATTGGATAGAAATCAATAAAATGAAAGTTAATTTCCTACAAGGGTAGTAAAAACAGTTTTTTATAATGATTCAGAAAATTGTGTGTCTGTTCATTTGTCGCAGACCAATTTTATATTTATTTCAAATGATGATTTACCGCTTACCTTAAGAAAACAAAATTACGATTATCTAAGAAATTCCTTAAAGTTTAGCAATATTCAATAATTCTGACAAAGAAATTTTCCGCGCCTTTGCTATACTTTGTGTGTTTAACTAATGAAACGGATTAGAGAACTGTAATATTCAAGGCGAATTGGTACAGATAATATTTTTTTTATTGCGTCATTTAAGACGAATCCATTAATATGTGGTAGCATAACTATTACATTTGTAGGCTAATGTTTTATAAAAGACAAGTTTTCAATATAAATATCCATACATATGTACATAAGATCAAATATATACATAAGGTCAAATATAGCGTGTATGTTGAAAAAATAGGGAAGAGAGTTACATAAAAGTCACCTGAGTGACAGATATTTTTGAGCAGTAGTGAGATTTGCAAAAGTTTATGAAAATATTTATAAAATGATCATTTTGAAGCGATCAGAGCTGCATTTATTTCCATCAGTAAAGAAAAAGTTGATTTGTATTATATTTGTGTGATAGTTTTGCACCAGCAAGCACATTTTCATGCCTTTTTTATAATAAGATGGAAACACATCAGGATCATGTGGGATTGTGAAGTACTGCCTTAAACCAAAATGCCTATCAAATGTTAGTTTAATTGACGTTGCTCTCGGTATAGACGTATGTAGATGTTATGTAAGTGGTAAATATCAAATTAAAAACACTAAATTGGTCACCTTGTAGAGCCTTTTCAGCCGCAAGCTCCTGTTTCATTTAAAGTTGAAAAAAGGTTTCTTATTCGAAATTGCAATAACCAAATAACCTGCAGTATCTAAAAGTTAATTAAAAATGCAATGATTCAGTAATGTGGAAACCCAGCATATTTCACAAAATATTGGTTGAAAAATTTTCTGAAATTGTATTTTGTTGTGGAAATTTTTTTGAATCCATTATATTTTAATGATGTTTTTTCTTATCAGCTGTAAGATACGGTTTTTCCATAATTCATGTTTTACTCACGTCGAATTTAAAGTAGACTTTTATGAGGTCGGGCAAAACTTTTCAAAAATATAGGAAGGCAATATATTTAATTACGGTCACGTTTTCAACACAAAATAAATTAATACTTACTTAATAAATTTGGGAAAGTTTTCAACCACTTCTTAACATAAATTAATTTTTTAATGGCGTTTTATTTATTATTCACATATATTATTGCTATTAGGTTACCTATTGGGCATCCACACAAGTAGCAATAAATTGGCAATTGGGTATGTACTTGCAGTATTTGCAAGTGAAGCAAGGATTAGTGAAGCGAATTAGTGCCGCAGTCTCAATACTAAAGTAAAAACAACAAACATATAACGGCAATTTACTACATTCCGAGACCATCACTTTGGCGTTTTCTTTTCTACATTAAAAATGTTGCCCTGTAAAAAGGTGCCTTTTTAAAATGTTTTGCCCGCCGTGTGAAAATGCAATTATTATATAAGGAGAAAAAAACAAAAATTAGAAAAAAGTGCATTGCCTTTTATTAACACGTGATAACAACACATTTATGTATATTTTATGAAATGTGTAAACAAAAATGTTCAGTTGCCAGATTGATAATTCATTTGCTTGAGAAAAAAAAAATTTATTATGTTAATATCTCACATAATTACGCAGCCGTATTGTTGGCTTTTGTTTGTTTTATACGATACAAAATATAAAAATAATTATTAAAATCTAATTTTCTGACTCTCAACTCAAAAGACTTTTTTTGAAGATTGTCTGGTAACGCTATGCAAGAATAAAAACCATGTGTTTTACAGGGCAATTTCTGTGCTGTTAATTTGTTCAAGGCAAAAAGTGCAATACTTTTGGCCCTGCGAAAGAGCAATATTTTTACAAAAGAACACGCATTCCTTTCAGAGGGCAACATTTGTTGAGAAAAGACCATAAAATTGCCCTCCATTCGGGTAGTGGTGCCTTTTTTTTAGAAAAGAAAACGCCATTAAAGTCTATGAAAAAGAAGGATTATTGGGCGCACAATGCGCCCGTAAAATTTTCACAAATAGATCCAAGTTCATTTTTAAATAATTGTATCAGTATTAAAATATTGTTAGATCACTGAAGTCGCATTAGGGCAGAAAAAACTCATGTTCTCAACAATTGCCACTAATAAAAAAATCGAAATGGTACAAGTTTTATTTTGTTGATTTTACTAATTCGAAAAGTGTAGAAGCATTATTTCAGTTTTTTTTGTAGTCTAAACAACTGGCTCAGCACAACAGTAATACCAATTTTCATATTGTATTAAATTCGTATAATCTTAAACTATTTAGTTGATTTTTAAAGGTTATACACTATGTAACTTAAAAACGTGTAAGGAAAGTGAATCAATTGAATTATCCGGCTTTGAAGGAAATTCGGAGTGTAAATGCTTGTTGCTTGAAGATAATCTTCGTAAGCATAACATAATAAATGACATTTGATACTGGGTTTCTCAGGAATTAAGTAGCTTTTATAGTTGGCTATTCCAATTAAAAACAAGTAAAGTAGTTAAATACTGTGCAGAACTCTTGCGAAAATGCTGTCGCAAAAACACAATTCAAGTGTTTCTAAGTGACATACACACATATGTACATGGTTGACAATTTATAATAAATTAAGATATAAGATAAAAAAGTTAGGGATAGTTGGAAAACAATAATCACAGTTGCGGAATGTACTGTAATTCGTTATTTACGAGTTGTGATAAAAAATAACGGTTATTTTCAATTCTTGTTAGTTACGTATGTTCGTTTCTTTCTGTTATATAGTATATGTTAGGAATATTAGCCATTTTGGATTGTCGGTTTCTTTCTGCACATTAAATTTATTTTTTACACAAATATTAGTAGAGTTTCTTTGAACCACTTTTGCGAATAATAAAAAATCGAAGGGCACACCAATACATGACTACCCTTTTTATTTGTTAAAAACAAACAGACAATCCAAAATGGCTGATATTGCCAACATATGTATATAGCAATAACGGTTTTTTTTATCACACCTCGCACATGTAAAAAGAGTTTCATACGGTATTTCATAAGAATTGTAATTGAATTGTAAAAAATATTCTGGGTCATAGTTCTTGCATTAAATAAAAAATTTACTTTGTCGAATATTTCGGGAACTGCTCAACCTATTTCGCATTTCGGCTCCTGAAAAAGTTGAAATAATAATAATTATGTACTTAAAGATTTGTAAAATGTTCCCTCCATGTTTACATTTTTCAGCATGTTTTTTCTATTGGCATATTCGTAGTTTTTAACACTATTGTTATTTATGAACAAAACACTACTCGTGAAAACCCCATACTAAGTAGTATTTGGGATACAAATGGCCAACTTTGGGGTTAGATTTGTTAGAAAATCGCTTTCACAAGAAAATTGTAATTTTGTGTAATAAGAATCCAATCAATTGCCAATTTTAAAGCATATCAGGTAAAGCATCTTTTAAAATTTTCAGGTAGAGATGCGACACTCCATACAGAATGATAACTCCGTAGCCGCCCAAGGCTTCAATTAAATTTTAAGAAGCTACTGCTACCACAGACCCTTGATTTGCGCGCCAATACAAAATGAGATCGATTCTTCGATTTGGAACTTTTCTAATGTTTCCCCTATAGCTTTAATAGTGTTGAAAAAATAAATTTTACATGTACGTGTACTTAATTATTTTTAAACTAGAATAATAATAACTCAAATATTTGGCAAATACCAAAATATAATAATTTTACAGTTATTTCATAACAAAAATATAAGAATGCAACACATTACTTACAATTAATTTTTTTTTATTTTATGAAAAAAACGAAGCACAGGATTCTAAGATTAGGTGCAATTCTAACTAGTGAGCAGATCATAATTTTTTTTTGTTTTTTTTTCAAATACTTGTAAGTTAAGCAGTATCTTTATTTTATAAAAATAATAACATATTTTATTTTTTATATTTTCTTACAACTTAAGTCCAGAGAACGGTTTTTAGTAATTGTGTTAAAAGCTAACGCTATTGGGCAATGAGTTGACGATTATGTCTCGCAAATTTTTTTTTTTCAAATTAACTATGTAAACTTTAACTATGTAACTAAGCCCTATACCAACTAAGAAGTCTTAAACCCAAAATGTGTAAAAGAAGATTAATTATTTGATAGTCTCTGTTCCAATTTGGTTTCAAAACGTATTTATTTTTCTGCACACCACTTATTTTCCATGCGCAGTTCTTTTTCCTGGCTTTTAGTAAAGTCTTTTTTAATGTTGAATGTTTGGCGTATTTTTTCTGAAGTTTTCCCTTTAATCATATTAGCTACGGTTTTGCACGCTGTATCTAACAGTCCTTTAATATCCAAATAATTCGCAGCCACAATCAAGTCATATAAGGTGCCTTGGTCCACATTCAGAAAATCAGCATCCCATGAAGAAATATCATCCGTTCGGTTTTCCTTATTTTCATGATCTTCCTGCAGTTTGGGGTCATCCTTGTGATAGTTTGCCCAATGTAATAATTTCCGCATAGTAGCGGAATTGACATTTGGCAAGGGAACAATGGCATTATCTACAAATATATTTGATCTTATGAGAGTGGGCAAGAAATGATTCCGAAAAGCTTATTTTATTTGCAAATAAACTGAAGTGCGTTTTTACCACAAATGTTTCGATGGACAGTATAGAACCTCCACAGGTAGTCCCGAAAGTTTCTGTACATCTTAGATTTAGTTGTTAAGAGGTGATTAAAGCTTTTGCAGGTTTGAAACGAAAAAAATCACCTGGGATTAATAACGTTGACAATAAAATGCTTCTAGAGCTACCCTGAATTTATATAAAAAATATAGAAATATTATTTGTATTATTATTGAAATAATAAGGACTGTGCCACATTAATTTTGTTAGGTTAACAGGCGAGGTGTATGTAACTAACAGATATACATATGTTAAAAACAAAGCCAACTGACAGAGCCATCCTCACACAATTCAATTTCTGTTGCTCTATTTAGCCCTTTGTAATACCAAAACTCAAAATAGAACACACCGTATATGAAGATGTTGTGTTAACTGCACTGTGTGTCACAATGCATTCACAGTAATTGAAATATCTTGTTAAAATTAATTGGATATTTTGTTTTGTTTTTGAATTTCATCTGCTGTGTTCTACTTTTAGCGGATATCAGTTCGATTTGGGACGATTCATATACGTGTAATAACATAATTCCTTTTTAAATAATTTTGTGTAGTTTTTCGAAGTGTGTGTTTCACTGTGCTGAAGTTCAGTTATCAACTTGAGTTCGTTATATAAATTGTACCAGTTTACCCAAGTTGAATTTTTTCGGGTTGCTCCTGATTTTTAAAATGGTTTTTTTTTAAGAAAATTGAGGATATCCGATAAAAATCTTGACTGTACGTAATTCCCGTATTGATTTTTTAAATTTTAACCTATTACATGTAATTGGAATGAACACATTACACTGATGCTTGACAATCTGTCAAACAAACTCTCTTCTTATAATATCAATTATCCGATAAAAATCTTGACTGTACGTAATTCTCGTATTGATTTTTTAAATTTTAACCTATTACATGTAATGGGAATGAACACATTACACTGATGCTTGACAATCTGTCAAACAAATTCTCTTCTTATAATATCAATTGATTTTTCTGAATTATTCTTATTAGTGAATTTCCATTAAAAATTTCTGCTCAATTTTTACACAAAATTATACAAAAGGTTTTCATTACTTTCGTAAATTTCACAACAATTTGTATCAGATTTCTTCTTAATATCTTAATATTTATTCGAAATTTAAACTGATATGGATATTTTTTTATAAAAACTTTTACTCTATACTCATCTTTTGGTTAGCATTATCATATTCTACAAACATTCGCAACATCTTTTAACGAGATGTCGCTCGTTGTGGCAACAACCAAACCCATATACATGTAATTGGTGGAATTGCTTGAATGAAATGGATAACTTTGTCTAGCCTTAAATCACTTTCTACTTAAGCAGCAATAACAACAAGCACAAGTATGTACGTATAGCAGCAACTAACGCTACAACAGCAATAGGAACATGCATAGAAGTGTAGCCGTACAACAACAAACTACAACGTAGTGCTTCTTTCCGATAGTTGGTTGTTGGTAATGCGCTGGTGCTGAATCTCATGTTTTGCTGCATTGCATACGTACATAATTGCAAGCAACCCAGCCACCAACATGCCTACAAACATCCATACTACATACATACATATATGTATATGGATGGGTATTCATATCGAAGTATGCACGTAAATATGTATGCATGATGTACACTTTACTTCTCTAAATACGAAAATGAATATGTTTATTTTCGTACCTACATTCATACTCTTACATACATACATACATATAAGTAAAAATTCCTTATTCATCTATTTTCGTGCGTCCATCCATTTATCGATAGTAAAAAGATATTTTTGAAAGATTTTCTCAGTTTATTGCCACGCTCCGCTGAGGTTTGTGGTGTGTATTAGTGTACGTACGTTAAAATCGTTGGTCATATGTTGAGCAAATAGCACAACAAAATGTTGCAAAAATCAAGTGGTACTATACTAGTGTGGGAGCTGTAACAATTGTATTGTGCATTGTAAAGTTGCAACAACGCACGCACTGAGACATTCGGACGTACTTCGACTAAAATCATTTTAATAAACGCCCCGTGCTCCTTCCTAGTTGTCATTATTATCATCATCATTGTCATTGTATTCATAGTGTTTTTACGAAAGCAGTCTAATGAAGCATTTCAACATAATACTCCGATAGTTAAATACATAAGTGGTAACGAAAAGCTCAGATATCGAAATTAAATTAATAAAGTCCTTTGTTCCGAGAAGATTTGAAAGGAAATTGTAAAGGGTGCTGCTGAATTCTGACATGGGTTAAATCACAATTTCCACAACCCGAACGAACTGAATAAGAAAACATTTATGCAATCAATTAAGCTATCAGACTGTAGTTAATTTTGTATAGCGGGATCACGTTTATTATGTCAACTGAGCTGCTAACAAGTTTTTTGTTCCGATGTTGAATTTTTGTTGAGACTAGCTCGTGATAACAATGTGCTTTCGATTTCATGCTATTTAAAAAATCATGTGCAGCATATGCTGAGAACCCTAAAACTTGGAAGGTACTAAGCCGCCGTAGTAGATCAGCTAACGTTTTTAAACCCAAACAGAATAAAGCTTAAAGCCTGCATTGAGTATTCAATTAGAGCATTTTTCCTATTGATTATTGTGTTTTATGTAAACTGGTAGACCGGCCGATTGCACGGGCCGATTGAAAAATTATTTCTTTTCGTACTAAAAGTTTGTCTTTTTAACAAAAAAAAAGCAGCAGGAAGTAATGCATTTCATATGCCATGCCTTCTGCTATTGAGAAATATTCGTTATCATGCTGACCAAAAGTTTGTGATTCAGTTGAACGTCCTTAAAGGAGCAATGTTTTGGGCCAAAAACAGGGGAATAGGGCAATTTCTTTTTTTTTTGTAGCTTTTATTAATTATTTTTAGTTCTCCGTTGAATTACTGCTACAGAAAACCGCGGAAATGTGAAGTGCTCTGATGTATATTAACTAGTTAGTTCAGCCAACGACACCCTAAGCAACATTAGAGTAATCCTTGTTGAATACAAGCAAAATATTTAAATTGATTAAGGCCCAGTGTTTTAAATTATTTTCGATACCGCCTTCTTATACACAAACTATCTGAAAGTATGTTTGTATGTATCGGCAACATTTTCATCGTAGCCGCACTCTCCATCGTAACCGTTATTTTTCATTTTTACAAGAACACACGGATCAACAGCATCCGACACAGAGTCTTAACATTATAAATGCTTACTTACAACTTAACGTTTTCTTAACGAAATAAAATAAGTTTACGTTTTCCGAAGGTGCTAAAAAATTGTTATCCAACTGTAAAAAAATATTAAAAGGTGAAATGTGTTTAAGAATAAAGTTTTAAGTTTTAAACTATATAAATTATACTTGTTCATAAAGTTCTACATCAAAAAATATTTAAATATCAGACGAAGAGTCCTAAAAATGTATAACTTAAAATCAGATTTTGGAAGTGTGGCAAATCGATTTTATGTCATTACTATCTATTTAATTATTTGAAGATCACAAACCTGAAATATTAAATATTTAATGAAATATTTTATTATGGGTGATACTAAACCCATACTCATCAGTAGACCGTAATGCAAACAGTTTGGTAATGTATTACTAACCTTTAAAATTAGCAAACACTTTCAATAAATTGATTGTGTCTTTGTAATTCTCATTTCATTTTTGAGAACATGGTTATATCCAATCTTTCGCATTATTTTAAAAAGCAGTTTGTTTTGATTATTTTTTTCTCGGTTTCCACTTATTTTTTTTTTTTCTTCATTTATGGTATCTATCGAAATTTGTATTTGTTCGCCCAACATTAATAATCTGTAGAAAATTAATCTTTTTATAAAAAAATCTATTGAAATTTTTTAAAGTTCTCAGCTAACAATTTTTAGCCAACAGTTTAATATGCTGGTGTAAAAAGTCTTTGAGAGAAATAGAATCTATTAAATTATAAATTAATCTTTTTATAAAAAAATCTATTGAAATTTTTTAAAGTTCTCAGCTAACAATTTTTAGCCAACAGTTTAATATGCTGGTGTAAAAAGTCTTTGAGAGAAATAGAATCTATTAAATTATACATTATTTCCGAAAAAGTGTTGGATACGCTATATATTTATAAATCGCAATTCCAGCGCTGTGCTACTTAAGTATAGTGATGTAAAAGTTTTAAATATTTATATTTTCATATTATTTTCATATACTTGGCTTGAAAATTGTAACAGAAGATCGAAAAAATTATAAATTTATAAACTAAATTCGGTTTCTTTAAATAAACGTGAAATCCCTTTGACAATTCGCACACCAAACCACATACAAGATAATGGGATTGGTTTGACGTGTTTTGCTTGCTTTAAAGAAGTAGTAGTAGTGACTTTTTTTTCTGATTGCCTGAGGTGGGGATTGGAAACATTACCTTAGCCATTCAGTATTCAGTCAATCAAATAGAAATGCGGGGAGAAATTCTAAGTATTTTCCACATTCAGCAAGGGAACCGTTGGTTTTGAACTAGGGGCAGCTCCTCTTTATGTCACTGCCACCTATTTAATGATTCAATAGTATTAGCAGACACTCTGTAAAAATCCTTTTACAGCTTTCGTTACGTTACGTTACAACTACAGAGAAGTAATCCAATTTTAAATTTAGTTTGCCGTAATTGTTCATTGTTATTCATGTTAGTTTTGTTTTTGCCGTGGTGTGGTCGTTTTTGTTGTGGTTGTACTTGTTTGTATCTAGTGCTGTAGTACAGACAACTGCTGTTGCACACAATGTTGGTTGCTGTCTCACTGCCGTTGTGTTGTAGTAGTAGTGCCAACGCTCTTATAAGTGTTAGTAGTGTTATTCTAGTGTTATTATAGTAAGTGGAAAACTCCTGTGCTTTAATAAACTTTGCTAAAAAAAAATTTATATATATAATAAAGAAGTGTGTATAATAGTATGTACTTAGTTAATAACAAATGAAAACAACAAAAAATATAATAAAATAAATAAAACAAACAAGAAAAAAATCAACAACGAATAAGTAGTTAATAAAAAAAAGCAAACCAAAATACAAGCTGGGTATTCGAATTAAAAATTCAAATGTGTTGAATGCTTGGTTACTGGCCACTCCCCGACTCACTACTGTTGCATTGGCACAGGAAAATTGTTAAAAAAACACATGACACAGGAAAAATAATAAAGTTTAAAAAAAAAAACATTAAATAAGAAAAAAAGAGTGTGTAAAGTAGTGCTTATTTAGTTTTTAAATATTTAAAATAGAGATGGACACCAGTCACGAGATTCACTTTCATGTGTGTAGAATTAAACTGTGAATTTTTCACTAAAACACTAAACAGTGTTTCGCAGTTAAATGAAATTATCTGAAATTTTTTTCTTTTTTCATATTTACGTATACAGACAGTGGAACTTTTTATAAACCGACAATTCTCAAAATTTAAAAGGAATAGTGGGGCACTGTTTTAAATGGACGTTAGCGGAATTAAGTTTTGTAGCTCTTCTTCAAAATATCATGAGTATAATAAAGAATTGAAACACTCACAAGAAAAGTTGTTCGAAGGGCCAAATACTCATACAATGCATTGCGCCAGAATTGTGGAAAATGTGTATACATGTATATATATATGTAAATAGTAAGTGATCAGCAGTTATGTGCTCGGAACTTAAACAATCCAACACCAATCAATATATGAGGTACTGAAGTAATGGTGCATTTTTTTCTCACCGCCGGACGTGGGGATCGCTATTCAGTACTCAGTCAATCCAATGACAATGTGGTGAGAAATTCTAAATATTTTCCACATTCAGCAAGGGAACCCTTGGTTGTTGTTTCAAAATCAACAAAATTGGAGTATTGTTCAGCTAATAAATTTCTAATATATTTATTTATTTTCTTTCAATCTTATTTATTTTATATACATATATTTTCAGTTCTTTGGATTTCGGTTGTGTTTTTTAATAATTTTTTTAATAATTGGTAGCCCTACGGGAAACTTCTGAAGTATAACATTTTTATAATATTTTTCGGTAATTAATTAGAAAAACATAAAATTATGCATTTAAGGAAATCTATTATTACTTATTTTGCTTGTTGTATGCTTAAACACTAGTTTGATGCTACTAGTTGAGGCCTTCATTTCGTTTTCAGTACGGTTTGTGACCCACTTTGTTCTATAGTCATCTAATCACGTACATCCTCCTTCTTTTCTTCTCCAGCAATATTTCACTATTATCTGCTAGGTAGCACCTAAATATATACAAGAGGCGTATCTAAAATCAGTACTAAATCCTTCACATAATTGCGGCATAATCTATAGCAGGATTAAGGGTCTTTCCAGAGTGTGTCTCAAACAATAGATTGAACTTGAAGTTTTAAACTTGAGACCTACACGGTTTTGTTTAATTGCCTAATAGTTCTCTGTAAACGCTTACATTTAAGCAAAAGAGAATTGTGCAGCTTATGCAACTCCTTATTTTACCTAAAACATCTTATCTCTTGCAGCTAAAAACAGAAGCTATTTCCAAGGATAAAAGTCAATTTTATTATTCGATTGAAACGATTGGTTGTAGAACTGACTATTATATTGTGTAGAAAAATCCTGAAAGTATTTTTTCTATTCGAAAATGCAGTTAGCGGGTATGAGAAAATTTATTACGAACTTCAAACTTGTGTTGATTGTCATCTCCTACTAAAATATTTCCACTCACTCAGTTTAATAACCAGCTACTAAAAATGTTTCATTTAATTTTACAAGTTTCACTGTTGGACATGGATAAGTAGAATAAATTTTGCTAATATCCACTGAATTACAAAATAACAATCCATGTAAAATGACAAGTTACATTTTACATGGAAATTCCCATATTATAATTAAATTTACCCAAAAAATTTTATTAATAAATGCTTGATGATCATATGAATTTTCGTGAAGGAAAACACCCCCTGGTGTCTAGTGAGGCTTATCTGATTCTAGACTGACTGTCTATGTAACTCTCTAAACTATCTTGTATGTCCATAATGTAAAACAAATTACTTGGTTTACTTTCCTCATGCCCACGAACTCACATGACAGTGGACGGAAAGTTACTCATGGTGCCATCTCCAATGTAAATTTTTTTCTTTTGCTAAAAATTATAATTGCAATTTTTTTTTTTTTTTGATTTATTATGAAAATCTATCACAACGCAGTTTTCTAACTTTTAGAAAGTACATCACCACCATGCAATTGTAACATTTCAATGCATCAGCAAATATTTAGTTAATCAATTGAAGACAACACTAACCAAAGTCGATAACAACAATAATAATTATAATAATAATAAAAAATAATTACAAATGCCGCTCGTCAAGCAACGCAAAATGAGTAAAATGACTCGTTACAAGGTAATTTTTGTCTAAATAAGAAACTCACACGTTAAACTATTAATATTAAGTTTTTGGAATGTTATATAATTATTAGTTTTTTTTTATAAAATTTTTAAAATTGTTATTCTTGTGTTACATTGTGGAACTCAGTTAAATTTAGGTATTATAAATTTTAATCTTTTAGGTAATGGTTATCGAGTGATTTCCACTAGCAAGCAGTAATCAATAATAAATTTTTCTGATTTCAAGAAGTGCAATAAAAATTTATGAGATATACTATAAAATATCATCGCTTTATTAGGGTGACTATAAAATTCCCAAAAAGGCATTCCTTAAGTCATTCCTTGCAAGATCCTTGTTATGGGCTTGTTATCGGTATTATGATTGAAGTTACACCAGGCTGGGCGAAGATGAAAATATATCTGACACACTTAGTGCCCAATGAGAATTTTCTGACTTTATCCAAACAACACACACCGAGACACACATATACGCATGAAGGAACGGGTTAGCAAAACGAGATTTTACCAGGGGGCCTTATATAAATCAATCGCTATTACTTCCTCGCGATGGCAATTTTAAATAATGCATTAAGTTGCTGTTGCAAGGTTTTATGTTTTTCTCAATCAAGTTCAATAAACTTTCTGTTGTAACAGCAGCAAGAATGTATGCAACATGCTGCCTAGTTTGAAAAGTGCATTGTAGTTGTTGCTGCTACATTGTACCTTCGCTGTTGCATGAAGTATGTGTATGTTTGTTGAGTACGCGTTCTGTAAGTGTAAATATTTTTACATTGCATGCATTGTGGTCGTCGCTAATATCGTTATCGTTGTTGTATTAGTTTGCTACATAGATTTGACCTGACCTAAAATATAAAGAAAAGTTCTGTATGTTTATATTGATTATGTTCTCATTTTTTCGTTCATTATGTTCCAAATTTCGTCCAATATGTAACACAAATTCAGCTGCACCAGCATCCTAAGCATTAAATGGAATGATGTTGTAAAACTTCTTTCTCTGGCTGCTTCTGGATACATTAATTCCCGATTTAATAACATATTTAACTTATATTCGTTATTGCTCTCATAATAATAAAATTACGGGGTCCCAAAACACACACACACACACACACCCACACACACACACACACACACACACACACAAACACACACACACACACACACACACACACACACACACACACACACACACACAAACACACACACACAGTATTGTATTGACATCAAAATTGAATGTAAAGCTTTCAAGAGCTATATGTATGTATATGCTAAAAATTTATCGGTGTTATCATATCGCTGAAATATCCTTCAAATATTCTGAGCGAAAAATTGTGTCAGTAATAATGTAGGGTGACCGAAACATATGTTCCTTTGTGAAAAATGTACCACTTTTAATGAGTGAACGAAATAGAATTTAAAATTCTTGAAGAAGGCATGAACGAAAAATATATGTATAACCATGAGGAAACTTGAATTTCATATTCTTTTTGAAAACAGCATTATTTGCAAATGTGTGAATTTCTCATATTGAAAACTTTTGCACCTTTGAATTATTTAAATATTTCCGTTGCATTTATCGTATTTCCTGAGTGCAAATGTAAGAAATTTTGTACACCTTTATGCAGGTGGCTAGTTGAGTACGAGTGCCTCCTGAATGAGTAGGCGTTGTATGTGGGTGAGGGCACACATATTTCGGCTATTTATTTCTAGTTCTTTTTTCTTTCTTTGTGATTGGAATTGATTTTTTGTTTTTGGAGCGAAATGTTGGTTGGTTCGTTGGTTGGTTGGCAGTTAGTAGTGTTGGGCCTAATACGGTTGTTGCTATTGTTGCTTACGATGCCGTTGGGTGATGGTAGTTGTTGCAGCGTATTAATACGTGTATATCACATGCAGATTGCTGTAATAGGGCAGCCACTAACAACAACGCAAACAACAAGAGCAACAGTGACGACGACGGCGACAACAATAATTTAAAGCACTCTGTTAAAATACAATTTGTATGGTGTGCGCGTGTGTTGCTCCTGGCATGTATGTCCGTTTCCTCCATACACATATATAGTATGTAGATATGTGAGCAAATTTCTGCCCGGACTTATATTAACATTTTTGACTGTCTCTACCGCCCCCTACCTATTACCCATAATCGTTGTTTTGATGCTGTGATGAGGAGTATGAAGTATGTCTAAAGAAACATCACACAAAAGCACATATGCCCAAACGTACCCATCCAATAAATTATTGCAAAATTATTTAAAGTCAAAAAGAGATGACTGTATGTGCATACTTGCACTTGTACAGATAGACAACTGCCAGTACCAAGTATACCATAACAAAAAATGAAAATATTTGTAGGTACAGCGTGTATATTTCTACCCATACATTTATTTGCTGTTTTGCTTTGCAGCCCCATTACCACTATAGACACAAAACATTCAACAAAAAATCTCTTTTCCAATATTTTATTTTATTTTATTTTATTTATTATATTTATCTTTATATTTTCTTGTAACTCTTCTCATCTCAACACTTATTTTTACTTGCCTCTTCCACATCAAGAAATTACATTTTCTATAAAAACTTTACACACTTATTGTTGCCAAACACAAGTGTTGTTGCATTTGCACTCGACTGTTAACATTATTTATTTGCACATACACAAACTGAATAGACTTAATTTAAAATGTAAGTGTATCCCTGTAGTTTCCATCCTTCAAGTTTTCAAAAAAACTGCGAAAGAAAGAAGTATTGTTTTGCTTTTCGGATCATTCTATATTAAGCGGACTTTGGCTTACAACAGGAAAACACTTAAAATTCAATTTAATAATCCATTCTAATACTTTCTAACTGATGAGAAAAGGAAAAAAAATTATCACCCTCATCGTCAACTGCAGCACTGTAGTTTACAAATAAAATAAAAAAAAACCGTGTGCAAAAAAAAAAGGAATTGAATAAAAACTGAGTAAGAAGCAGACAAGGCAACTAATGACGGTATCATGACCTTGATTGTTATAATCAGTAAAGCTTTATATTACAACGATCATTCGCTATATTCAGTTGCAAGAACCAGTTAACAATGCAACTATTAATGACGATGAACAAGTAAAACCAGCTTAAGGAAAGCGCATGCATTTTCTTCTTCCAGACGCTGTATAAAATTATTTTCTTTATAAAATATATTTAACAATAAAATATAAAAAAATCAAAAATAGTAAATAAATATATGAATTAATTAATGTGAATCAGGAATGGGAAATTAAACTCATTTTCTGAATGCATGTACGAGTATCTTTTTTTAATTTCAACGACTAGTAAATCATACCACATACAAGGTGGTAGGTCCATATTTGTATGTGACTAAAATCAATTGATATTTATTTATATTTCAAAAAACCAGTTCCACAAAGAATTAGTTATTTTATATTTCATTATTTTAAAAAATGAAACTACTGGCTTATATTTTGAAGTCAATTTGAATTCAATTTCAAATTAGCGGCATGGCTGCGTATAACGTAGTTCAAAGGAGTTCTCTTTTTTTTTTTGCAACTAACTTAACATGCAAAGCCTTCGGCTTGTCCGAGGGAAAACACTTAGGATCCATGTAGGAGTCGAACCTGCGACCTCCGGTTTAGTAGGCAGTGCATTATTCATTTGCCTGCGAAAGTACCGATGGCGCGTTCAATATTAATTGCCAGTGCGCCAATTTTTTGTGGATTGCCCGGATAAAACAACGACTTTACATAAGCCCATAAAAATTAATCCAATGGCATTAGATCGCGCAATCTTGGCAGCCTACTTGCTGGCCCAAAACAAGAAATTAATAAATCGTTGAATTTTCTATGCATAGATCCATTTTATCACAAGCTGTATGTGAAGTTGCAAGGTCTTTTAGAAAGAAGACCATTTTCATCGAGTTTGCTTTGTTTTTTTAAAAATATGGCCTGATGCCACCACCACCATGAAGAGAGTGCCAGTCCGTCACTTTTAATGGATAGGATGATGTCTCGTATTCTTCATATGGGTTATTTATAAACAAAGGCATTCAGCCAAAAATTTATTTCATCCGAGTACACAATTTTTCTATAAATGAAATGGATCAGTATTTTAGTAATTTTTAGTAAGCGCTGCACCGCTGTATAATGCTCTATCATAAAACTGAAAAGATATACGAGGTGTGATTAAAATAATAAGCGGTATTTTCAATTTTTTTTAGAAGTATTTATTTATTCATCAATAACTATAATAAATATAAATATATAATGGACTTATGGCATGGGTTTGTCTAATCCTCGAAACACTTCAGAAACACGCTTTATGGTATCGCCAATAGCTCATGCTTCGATTCTTCTTTTATCTCGTCAATCATACCGAAATGCTTTCCTTTCATTGGTGTCTTCAGTCTTGGGGTGGGGAGTGTAGTTAGCGGCGTGCCAAGCGTGGTGAATATGGTGGTTGAGGTATGATCACGATTTTCTTTTTGGGCGAAAACATGATTGATTTTTCCACAATTCTGTGCTTTTCTGAAAAATTGCTTCGCGCAAATGGCGCATAACTTCAAGGTAGTATTCCTTGTTGACCGTACGGCCTTGTGGTATTGCAATCAAAAGAAATAGTCAACTTGGCTCTTATGTACGCTTCTATTGTGATGGTTGGGCTTTCGTTTCAATGTCATAGTCGTCATGATTCGTCACCAGTATTGATCTTTTTAGCAAATCTGGATCTTGGTTGACGACGTTCAACAGCTCCTGAGCGATGTTCATGCGACATTGTTTTTGCCCAAAATTTGGCAATTTTTGAATAGTCTTCGCTGCCGAGTGTTTCATGCCTAAAACATCTATAAAAATTGCTTGGTCTGAGCCGAAGGATGTGCAAACATCATCAGAAAACACTTGAATAGTGATTCCAGGATTATCCAAAATTATTTTTTATTTGTTGTTGACGTGCTCGGGTAACAAGGACGAAAATCGTCATCAATATCTCGGCCTTCCTTAAACCGGTTATGCTGCAATTGAATTTGTGTTCTGCTCATAGTAGACTCGCCAAATGGCTGATATTACTAACATGTATAATAGACATGTGTACCAACATAACAGAAAGAAAAATGAGGAAATCGATCATACGTTAATCACGAAATCTCAAAAAACGGTTATTTTCAGATCCCACATCGTATTTTCTTCTTGTATAGAAGTGCGCGAAAGCACTGCATCAGCCCTTTAATACGAACTTTTCTAATTAAAATTTGCAACTCGAAATAATTCGACTTCAAAGCTCTTCCTGAATAGCACTCATTTCTTAAGTTGAAGTGAATTGCTGCTCAATTTTTAGAGATTTATTTTATTGCTAGAAATTTGTGGCATCTGCAGTTTTTTTGTTTATTGAAAAAATATGTAAATTATTTACAAAATTTAATTTCAATTTATTGCTTTTGATTTTTTAATATTTTCTTTTTGTTTTGGTAATTTGTTATATTATATTTATTATTTTAAATTATAAACCAAAAATATATTAAAGGGGGTTTAAGAAAAAGGAGGCGTTGAAAAATATGTGTTTCTCACTAGTACTTTGTTTTAATGCTTTAATAATTTGAGTCTGTATTTTCTCTAGGAAAAATGTATAGGTGTATAGATGTCAATAAGCAGACGACTTCAGAACTAATTAAATTTTATTTCAGTTAATGTGACACTTATTTCATTTAAATAATATCTGCATAGAGGAAAGTAGTGCGTCTGGCTTTAATGAAATGTATAAACATTTTTTGGCAGTATTTTTGTAGCACATCATGGTAACACTGCAATTTCCGTTATGAATACACTTTCATCCATGTTGCATGTTGCGGTACAACTTTTTTCTTCCACCGTGTTTGACTTTAAACTATATGTGTGTTTGCATGCGTGCATGTGTTTGTGGGTGTAGTTTAAGAGGAATCCATTTTATTTCTTTGCCTCAGTATATACAATTTTTTTTTAAATGCATGCTCTTAAACGTACTTATATGAAGATACAAACATACACACGTAAATATGTATATACGGTTATATCTACATAGCCGTATATACATATATATCTATGTGTATGCGCGAGTAGAGTCCTCTGCACCCTGTACATTCAAAATTGTTTGTATGTACATTAACTGCTATTTACTTACTGTTGCGTTTCTTGCTCTTGGCGGGTTCCTTTTGCCACATTGCTATACATGCATTACATAATAGTGCTTATAAAGTAGTTACATATTGCCGCCTTAATATGGAAAGGTCCTAACTTATTTTTTGCACCTGCGAAAACTAACAGATATATAAACGTCAGAATTAAAATTTAGCAACTAGAAAACAAAAAGTTTTTTATATTTTATGAAAGCAAACTTTAGTTGGAACCTTTATTTATTAAGGCGGCGGTTTATTACCGATGTGTTCATATGTACGCAAGAAAAAAGTTTACATTAATATTTTAACTTCATATTCTCTGTGCTATTTTTAAAAACCATTTACAAAAGTAAGGAAAAGGTTTCAATTTTAAAATATAGAATGTGTTTATTAGACTTCTAACTATCTATTAGCATGATCAGATATAAATTTAAATTGACTCCATTTTTTTGAACCAATCAAATGTTCACATAGCAGACTCTCGAGGTAGTGCGCGTATCGAGAATAGCAATGTAAAAATTATAAAAGTCGAAAAATTAACGACACAAAATAAACAAATATATATATATTTTTAGCTAAAAACCATTGAATGTTAAATAAATTAAGTTGCCGTTGCCTAATTCTGTGAATAAGTTCGTTAGCAACAAATGGCGAAGATCTTGGGTTCGCTCCGTACATACGACAATCTTAAAGAGAAATTTTTACGAAATGCTTTAACATATTGTGCTTATTTCTGTTGGAATGTTTAAGCGGTGCAAGGACAGTCACTTATTGATCAGTTAAGATGTACTACGCCATGTACTCCTATATTCACTGCTGTATCGACGAAGTAAAAACAATTTATAAAATGTTACTGAATAATACTTAACACCGGCTTTTTCGATACCAAATCATTTACTCTGTCTTCTCTATTACTATCCCCTTCTAAAGTTCCTGGCAATGCATTCTCTGAGTCTAAAAAAGTATAATTGAAATATCTAAAAAAATTCAAACAAAACTATATATTTGTAACACAATTTTCTCTAAAAATATTTAAAAGTTTTTATAAAATTAATAATAATAATTAAACATTTTTTTTAATGTAAGATAAATTTTGTGTTTAAGTCTTTTTTTTTAAATAAATGTAAGAACTAAATTTATAAAAATGCAAATCGTTTGAAAAAGAAATTGTCGTTTCAAAAGTGGTTTACAACTACTGGGAAGAAATTCGGTTCTTATTTTTTATTCCTATTTTCTCTATATTCTCTAATTAGGCTTAAAATTTTTTCTTTTTTATTCAATACTTTGTTAATACTATATAAAAGTAATAAAATAAATAAAAATTTTGTTTTTTTTTTAAATCAATGAAATAAATTTTTTTTTTGAAATTTATACATTTTTGACGTGGTATTGAAAATGTTATTATTTTAAGTAAAAGAAAAATTTAATCACAATTGAGGCAAGCTGAACGGTTTTTATTAATATTGGCAACACTCATGATGCAAAACGAGTGAGTACATACGAGCCCATATTGATGTTGATATTTATTTTTTATAGTCAGCTTAATTTCGTTGCTTTCTGTTTCTCTGTTTATTTCTGTTAAATTCAGCTGGAAATATGACAGCAATAATTAAACTGAAACAACAATGATGCCAAATATTCAGCTACGAGTATAAGTTTGGAAATCTTATTACGTTGTTAAGTAAGCATCAAATATGGTTAAAAGAACAACAAAAAGACCAGCAATAATAACGACAATATTAAGGATTGTTTAAGTTTGTATTTTAATGCATGCATACGCACATAAATGTGTGAGCATGCGTGTGTATGTGTGCAAGGGAAATATCCAGGACATTACCTACTGGTATAGGCATGTGAACTGTTCACAAGAAGAATAGTGGTCTAAACATATGTATGTTAATATGTACATTCATCCATCCATCCATCCACCCATCCATACATACAAACACACATTCATACATACATACACATCCATAGATACACAATGTATACATACGCACATTCATACAAAACACACATATTTGTACATACACATACATACATACATACATACTATATTGCACTCCCAGCCACTAACGCTCACACGAAGTATGCGTGCTTTCAAAATTCAACCAGCGATGCTTGAACAGATGGACGGAATGGCTAAATGTGCGATATACTGCAAACATGCTTATTTGCACAGGCATAAGAATGTATGCATGTTCGGTGGAATCAATGTGCACTTGCACATGCCTGCATGCGTATAAGTGTGCTTTAAAGTGTATTCAGCATTTAATATTTAGTACACGTAGTGTTCACCAACTAGCTCGTTTGTTGCGTTAATTTTGTTTTTCTGTTGCGTTTTAGTCGGTTAGGAGGACTTCTTCTCTACATTTGTGATTTGCAAGGACTGGCGTGCAACAAAATAGTAGATTTCAGTACTTAAAATACTGTTTGCAAATATTACAATAGAAATTTGCACTGGCACTTTTATAATTGCTACTAATGAGAATGTTTTGTATTTTTTTTTTTCAATATGCATATTTTCCATGTGTATATTTTAATATGTTCTCAATACTATTCATTGAGTAAACCTAATCCGGAGAAAGTGAGTTCGCGGCCTTCTCAACATAAACTTTTGGTTATTAGTCCCCTTTCACACACATCTTCTTTGACTAGTCAAGTCTTAAGTTTTTGCGAGAATGGAGTACTTGAGACTTGTTATTGGTTTCTATTGTGTAATACCTCTTAAACCATTTCATAATAAATAAATAAATAAAATACAACAAATATACGACATGTAAATAAACTAAATTTGTTAAATGTAAATCCGCTTTCACGCACGTCAGGCTTACTGGTGGTGTTGAAAGCAAACCAAACAAAATTTGAAGAAATACAGTGTTCGCATATGCACGTTAATGCAGTTTCAAATGAAAATTGAAGAAAAACTGATCATATTAACCTAATGTATGTGAAAGGGGGCTTACAGAGGTGTTACTCAATACAAGAAAAGAGCAAGCAAGTCTCCAGTGCTTCTTTAAAACCTTCGGAAAAAATAACATATATTCAGTTTTTGCAAGTGGCACTTTTTCCAATTATACGTAAATATCATATGGGGCAAATTATAATCTTTCGTTTAGTTTTATCATGTACCATTTGTTATACCGAACGCACATTTCATACGGAATCAGCTGCTTTGGTGTATTGTATATAAGAAGAAAATAAATTAAAATGGAACAAGAATATAAAGAAATTATACACTAAATTTGTTTAAAAATATGAGAAAAAAATTTTATACATTAAATTAAATAAAAAATATTCTTAATAAAATTAATTATAAATTTTATTCTTCTTTTACCATTGTTGCATATTTTATTACTTTTTTACTTAAACATAAATCACAAATCACACAATATCGGTTAAAACTTTACTTATAGTTGTTGACAATTTCTTGAGTTGCAATCTTGTTACAGCTTTTTGTTTATAAGATTTAATTTGTTTAGACAAAATAAAAAGAACCTTTAAAATTACTTTTAATACCTTATTGTATAACTGTGACTAAATAAATTTTAATTGGTAGCCATTAAATATTAAATTTAAGGTCCTTTGTTTTTCTAATGAAAAAAATTGGGGATGGATTTATACATTATTTCCGAAAAATGATTTTGTCCCGATAAAATTTTCATATATTTTTGAAAATTTTTGTCAATGCTGCCATGTGAAATGCGAGTGTAAGCACGGCAGGAAATTATTATAATTTTGAATTTCACCTTCCTACAATTGGAACAAATATATACAATATATATATATATATATATATATATATATATTCCTTTCTTATTAAATAATTTTACCGTTCGGAAAAGCTACTTTCTCTTGAAACAATTCACTTAAGTGCATCCGTTGATGAATAAATAATGCGCAGCCTACTAAACCGGAGGTCGCGTGTTCGATTCCTACCTAGTGCCTGGTTAAGTTAGTTCAAAAGATGAAAGGTATTTCACGGTTCTACCGTATATATTGCCATTAATCCTCTGGCTCAATTGGCTGGCACTGTTCTTGCCGATTTATTGTAGTTTTATTTAAGTTTTAAGAATTTTTCCAGTAATAAAGAAACACATATTCTTCCTAAATGGATTTTCTCCGTCCTCTTTAGAAAGCAGAATGTAGAAGGATGTTGTGTGCGATTGGTGGGCATATAATCATCGTCTTTACCATCTTCATCATCAAATGGAATTCCTTTACACGTACTTGCATAAATTTTTGCATACATAGGCATGAGTGTGTATGCATGTAAATATAAACTACAGTTGCCAGTTATTGCTGTTGTTGCATGCTTGTTTTTATGTACTACATACTTTTTCTGAATATTGTTGAGTTCAGAAGTACAAAAAGCATATTTGCAGCTGCATCAGAACACATACTCATAAAGAAATATTAAGGAGCCTACGCGATGCGACTACGATGATAATGATGATGATGGTGACGACGACAGTATCCCGTGGAAATTTGACTGTCGGTTTTTGCAATTCCTTTTTCTGTAATTTTTTTTAGTTGTAGCAGTTGTTTTAGTGTAGCTTTTAGTTGTAGCAGTTGTTTGTGTAGGGATGTGTATATATGTGGCTGTGTGTGTTTTCTCTATGGGGATATGTATGAATGCATGTTGCCGCTAAACAATAATAAGAGCACCTACGTACAGCTACAACAACATTCGCTCACGAGTATTAACATTGAATTTAGCTAAATTCCAGGCTACGTGCATGGAATACACAGAAGATTTTTTTTTCTTTTTCCAGCATCCCAGAAATAACAATTACGACGAAAAAATCAATAAAATTTTTTTTTTTGTAAAACAAGTACCAAGAGAGAAAAAGGCATTAAGGGCCACAAATATAAGAAATAAACGAAAATAAAAACTACCAAATTAATAATAGTAACGAAAAACAGCAATAGTACGAGTGGTAAAAGAGAACTACAAATATTAAAGTTTAACTTTTGCTTGATTTTTTTTTCTGAATTGTGTATCTGCAAGAATGGAAAATCTTCTTGCCTTCTATTGATTGCATGGTAACAGATATATACATATATTTGATCACAAATAAATACAGAAATGTTCCAATGTGCCTACACAACCAATCAAATTCGATAATCATATCCACACATACTTATGGGATAGAAGAAAGCTAAAAGTACATTAAAAGTTCACATGATACTCAACAGATACATACTCAAAAAAAAAAAACTAAATACGAGTAATACTGCAGGCGACGTAACTACAAATATGTCAATATGAGGAAAGTCTATTTAGCTGTCTTCGGTAGTACGACAGTTAAATTCAGTGATGCATGTTCGCAAACCAAAAATATTATTACGTGCTTCGATACTAATTAAAAATTTCCTCTCCTCCAATACGTAATCTTGTTGGGCCAGTTTGATCCAATTATTGAACTATCAAAACAAAGAAACCCATTTTTTAATGTTTAAAAACAATATGTAACGGCATAGTAAAAAACGTCTTTAGCGCGACTTCTGTAATAATGAGAAGTTTGTTCGATTTGAAAGGATGAGGAATCAAGCAGGATTCTATAAAAAGTGTATATCATGGAACCTATTGGACCTTCCAGAAAGATAACGAACACTATACTTTCTCAAAAATATCTACACTTGCATCCTATAGAAAATATTTGAAGTATAATGAAGCTAAGAATAAACAATGAAGAATTACTTGCAAATAATCATTAAAACATGCTCTGATCTGTTTGCATAAAATCAAAAGGTTCTTGGCTGTTGCCATTGCTACGTCGTTTTCACTGCAACATTGTGCAATATTTTTTAGATTTTTTCGATTTGGCTTAGGCGATGGCTTCTTTGTTCTGTACTTTTAACGTAACATGTTCCTAATACTGCCAATTCAGGAATATCGCCGTCGGAATCGGGCTATATTATATATACCGTGATTAATGGTCTATCAAGTCCGTGAAAGAAGTATATTTCTAAACAAGATTGTGTGAAACATTCCAAGCTGGAGCAGCTTAGGATGCAAAAGGAAACTCCATTCAGTAATAAAAATTATAGTTCAATAAATTCCTTCAAGTAATCACAAATACACACAAGGAAGTCGATATAACCCATGCATATGGGAATAATAACTACATGCCTGACTTTCAGGTCATTGTAAAACACTGCCCACTCATTACGGAAAGCTGTGAATGGATGCGTATGTAACGTGGAACTAGAGCGTGGTTATCTTGCAAATAAAGGAAAATATGGTTCAAATAATAAATAATGTACAGAAAACATATTTAAGTAGATGTTTATACAAAAGTAGATGCACATTCCAATTTGCATAGATATAAACATTCACATCCGTACTTGTTTGTGCATCCTTGCATATATACATGTGTATGTGCAAACAAAAATACAAAACAAGCAACTGGGCTGCACATCATTTATCCTTACGCAATTAGGTATTTATGTATATATATATATATATATATATGTATGTAAGTACGTTCGTGTGGAGGTCCCTAAAAGCTCCATCCTTTCCTATTTGGTTCGTTAAATTAAATAGCAACAGCAATATGACAAAGCATATTAACTGATACATAATATCCCATTTATGCGTCTAAATATATTTAATTGTCTACACACGTGTCCTTTTAGTTTTCACATGCACCTATGTAGTAGTGCAACTCGAGTTATTATTTTTAAAAATATTATTAGATCCGTTCTGTACAGGAAGTTCTAACATATATAGTTTCCAACAGATTATATCGTAACACGCAAACACACGAACCTATACATTTATGACTTTTACATAGCGTTCGCTTTATTGTACATAGAATTAGAGAAATTCAATTTATTTATGTATCTTTGGAACAAGCCATACAACACAAAAGTCCTCATACACGCATAAGCATGGATGTACTTATTCATGCATGCTTAGATGCGTGTGTATATATGAATGTATGCATATCATAATTGCACTCTAATCCTAATAATAATTTGCTAGCAATTTATAGATTAGCAACGGTTTCAGCGGCTTCACGACTGCCTTTCGTGAACAATTTAAGCCACTGTGCTATTAATTTTCTCACATGTGTTGTAAAATATTTGAGTTTATTTTGCTCACTTGAACATATTTCTGTAAAAATTTTTAAAATTGAGCTAATACTTATTTTGCGAAGAATGAGAAAATATTTATCGAAAGCGTACACTGCAAAATACAATGAAAATCACTTGATTTCATATGTCAATTATAATTTGAGAATTTATGGTGTTCTGAAAACCACAAAAGTTGTAGCATTTCGTCATGATATTACTTTTCTTCTTGACAGTTTTTCAAATTATACTTTTGGTGAAACAAGAAGAAATAATTTTTTTTTTTCAGAAATCGTCGCCAAAGTAGTAACCAGTAAGGCTAAAATTAAAAAAAAATTGTCTATAGATAGTTACAGCAACTTCTGCCAGCTGATAAAAGGAATGCAACTTTTCATATTGGCATGTAGAAACAATAAAATATCGATTATATTTTTAACGATTTATAGTGACACTATAACTAATTAAAAATCTCTTGAAACTTTAAAAAAATAATTGATTAGGAAAAAATTTAAAACAATTTCTAAAAAAATATTTAATTTCTTTCATTTGTTCATAAATTACAAGAAATGAAAACTAAAAACGCAATTAATTTCAATGAACTATAAACATCAAGTGCACTTCTCTTATATATTTCCTTATATGATATTATTTTGATAGCAAAAGCAAAGCTTACAGCATGTTTTACACACTCTAACTTTTTTAAGCTTTCCTTTTTCTCCTATTTTTTATTACTTCTTCAAAAATGTTTTAATTTTCTATTAAATAACAAAGTGGATGCAATCAGCTGTTCTTTGAGTATATTATTTCGTTAGAATTTATAATTTATACAGTAGCCATAATGAAGTGCAAAGTTTTCGTATGGAAGTAAATTGAATTATATTTATAAGCATTAAAAATATTTATAAGCATTAGGTTTGCGAAATATATATTTTTCAGTTGCTATTTGAAGTTTGAACTGACATTGTTTCACGAAGTACTTATTGTTGAAATTTTCTGTTGCCTGGTCATGTTTATGCTAAGTGGTTCATTCATATGCGAATAGATATTTCTTCTTATCTGAAAAATTCTTATCGTATTATTTATTTGATAGAAATCATTTGTAGCCTATTTTCCTATTATCAAGAAAATTTATATTGCAGTTTTCATTACTAAGAAACGATTTTTTGAATTTGAAATTTCATTTTAATAGTTGACGGTTCAATAATTTTTAACTCAGTTGTGTTTTAAACCGGAATTTATAGTTCTTCATTTACGGATCTTACATCTTGGGTACCCCATAAATTTTGACCAATTGAAAATACGACAGCATCAAAATGCCAAACTTTTTTAAAATTTCTTCATTTGCAGTATCTAGAAACACTATAAAGTATGGTATGATAGTATGTTGGAACTGCATTAGTTGTCATAGATACAAATAATTAATGCAATTTAAAAAGATATGTATAAATATAAAAGATTGTATCACTAATAACTAAATAATTTCAATTTAATAATAATTCCCAATAATTCTAAATAATGCGCTTTTAATATTTTAGTATAATATCAGCTGTTAGTCAAGTATGACATTAAAAAGGCAAAATGTGCAAAAAAATATATAAAATTTAAATAATTAAAAAATAGTAATAATAAATAATAGTCAGTTGTTCCAACTTCTTTAGAATGCTGACGACATGTTCGCTTATACTTATATAATTAAAATCTTTGTATATTTCAAAACAGTTTAAGTTAAGTATGGACCACGAATTCCGCTATTATTAGAAATATGATAAAAAGTTAATTGTTACACTAAAAAGTAATTAAAAAAATTATTAAAAATAATTTGAAAAATTCAGTAGTCGAACTGGATAAAAAAAATTGATTTTCTATGTTATCATAGATTTATTATTTGTTTTTGTTACTTTTCCTTTTTTAATAATACTGCGTTACTATTTTTTTTTTTTTTTGTTTGACATAAACTTTTATCTAAATGGCTGGCCACTACTGTACAAAAATCTTAATTTCTTACCTACAATAAATTTTAATGTAAATACGTGGTAAAAATTATTAATAAAAATCTGTACAATGGAAAGAATTCAAACTTATTTTGTTGTTTGCTTTTCTGCAATCTCAAAAACCACTCTGATGAGGATGAGGGGTACTTTTTTCCAATTCGATCCCATTCTAAATATGCATTTTCGGCTAATGTGATTAATCGTAAAATTAAGAACTTGTTTAAAAGGTATTTCTCTGTTGTTAAAAACCACTCATCTATTCAATTAATTCAAGCATTTATTCGTACAAGTATGCCATCACAGCATCGTTATTTTCTTTATTCAAATCATAATTGTTGGCGAGTCAGCCCAACTAACTAACCGCTAGATGGTTAGTCAGTCATTCATGGTGCCAGCTGGTCCGGCCAACCAATCATCTTTATTTTAAACATTTCTGTTTGTAACCACTTCACAATTTAAAGAAACTTTAGGTTGTTTTAAATTTTTTTTTTTTATTATTATTTTCCATTTATTTGCTTTTATAGATTTAATTTTTTTTACTATTCCCATTAGAGGTTGTTCAACTCGCATTACTATTCACCATTTTTTGTTATTTATTTATTTATTTATTTATTGCACTATACATCCATTTACTTGCTTATGTTTGTATATATTTATTTACTTATTTGTTTAACATTGCACACAGGCATATATGTAAATGTGTGTATAGATGAATATGCTTGTTTGGATGGGTGTGCATGTCGTGTGTGTGCACTTATATACCTAAATAATATCTTTTGCATTGCATTTTGTAGGTTTGTATCTCGCATAAGAGTACAACAGAAATTATTGCGAAACCATTCATTCCATGTGTCTATTACGAGAAAAAACGTCTTCTTGTTTTTGCAACTCTGAATCGCAGCACAAAAGGCACTAAATGATCAATGATTGTCTGACAACATTATTGCACTTAATGATCATTCAAGTGTTTGCTGTTATAGAGTAGAAAATCTTAGCTAATAATACGAGGGCCTTTCGATACAAATTTCAAGTGGCAAAATGGTAGTGATCTGCGGTCTGTATTATTGTGTTCGCCTACTACAATAGCTGAGGCCTTGGTTTCGATATCCACTTCCGACAGTATTCGAAAAAAATTCTTAGATTTTCATGTGTTAGAAAGGGATAGTAGGTAGCCAGTGGGCAGTTAACGTTTACTGGAATACCTTTAGACTAAATTATTCATTTCGTGGCATTTTCGACTTCCTATAAGCGTTCGTATGTTTTTAGAGTGACACGCTGAACTGCCTGTTTGAAATGTTGATGAATCGAATTTCAGTTCCTTAAAATTACGAAAGAGAGAATGTTTTCCATTAAACTGATTTGAAATTGAATAAAATAACTGCGGTCGCCCAATATTTATTGAAAACAATTATGGTACTTAATTCTAATATTACTCTATTACTATTTTAATGAAATATTGCAAAATTTTTACTGAAATTCATTTCAACTAATAAAGCAGATTAACAAACTAGAAAAATCTCATTTATTGTTATGAATTTTTGGAGAAAAATAAATATTTTACTCACGTTTAGTAAAAGTATTTTACTGGCGTATTGAAAGATTTTACCTAAAAATCATTTCATATTTTTTACAAACAGTATGAATATTGTTTACTGATTTGTTATAAAAATCAGATTTGGCTATACTTGTAAAGGACATGCTTCATTATCACAATTCATTCAAACGAAAATCTAACGTGAGTGCATTCTATTTTTAAAAAATCGCATTAAAATGGTGTTGCTATTGGCAAACTCTCACAAAAATATGCGCTGCTGCTGCCACACTATCAACAAATATAATGCGAATAAAAGTTTTGTTAGCGGCTTGAAGTAAATGCAACTCTGATCGAATAAAAAATGATAATTTTATGAAAATTTTCATAAAGTTTTGCAAACTTGTCAAAAAAATCGGACAATTTCCTGCATTTTTAGGGTACACTTTTCTATTTTTGCAGCACATATGTCATATTTGACATATAGTACGATTGTGTAGGATAGTGAATCAAGGCCTTAAGTATAGTGAATTATGAGCAATTCTAATACAGCCCATCTAGCGTGTTAATACATTGGCATCACACAGAAATTCAGTAAATATCTTAAAACGTATTACTTTAAAGTTTTCAATATGAAAATCTAATAGTTTTCTTTTCTTTTTATTTTTCTTTGCAGGTAAGCGCATTTTTTACCGTTCTTTAAACCAGTTTTTGGAAAGTTTGTAAGTACACTAGTTTTTCAATAAAAATCATACTTGATTTAGACGGTTTTGTAAAGTGTTCCTATAAATATTCAATAATAAAGAAACTCAGGCAATAAATTTTCCCGTTCCTCCTTGTCAATGGCGCACTGATCGTTCAAGAATTCTGTTGAATAAGCTTATAATTTTTTACACTTATGTTTTTATACCCTTCTCCATGAAAAAGGAGAGAAGGATATACATATAAAGGTTTGATAGGATCATGTTAATTTCTTTAATATTGGTTTCTTACGGTTTAAAGTATATATATGTAGATAATCTAACTTCCTATAATTACTATCTCAGCTCCACTGCGCGTAAGAAGGATACCAACACTTTTCCCACGTGTTAATATTAACGCATCTATAAGCGAAATATTGAACTTGTAAAAACCAATTTCACTATATACGTCCGGGTTCATGTTGGTAATTGCATCTTTTTATATCCTTTTTCGTGCTCTTAATAACTATAATTCGAGAATTAAGGGTAAGGACTTTTAATATGGCTTTATAATAATTATAGTGGAGAAACTTTTTTTTAACTGTTGAATTCAAATGCGTTATGAGAAAATATTTTGTATGCGGTTTTTCACTTTTTTTATTAAAAATAAAACTTTTGTAGTGTGTGTTTGTGACCGAGACAGGCAAGAGAATAATTGTTGCTAGTTTCCGCTTAAACTTGCAATTTTCCTTGCAGCAATTTTTGGTGTTTTAAATCAGTGCAAGAGAAATGTGGCGTTGAAATGCTCACTGTACCAACACATGGAGTTGGGTGCATGTTACAGTAGATGTTTTATATAAAGACTTATATTGAACATTCGCACACTTGAGGTAGCACCCTACAACTTGCTAAATTCCTAGAACGTGGCTTGCGCTTACATGCTCGTATTACATTCTTTACCACATCCCAAAATGCGAGAAGAATTGAGAAAAATTCTGTGCTAAAAAATATTTAAAGGTTTTAAATAGACATTAACATTTAAAAAGGAACTAGTTACTCAGCATGCAAGGCTGGCTGAAAGTAGACAAACTCACGCCCGCATACAGGCATCAAGAACACTGTAACATATTGCCTTAACCTTTAACCAATAGGGTCACAATAATATTGCTGCTGTACTAACAACGGTAGCAGCAAAAAAAATGTTACAGATAAAAAAATAACTATTTTTTGACAATTGGTTGGTTGGCCCTTGGTAACAAGAAACATTATTTTTTCTCATTTTCTTGTTGTTGTTTTTATATATACAATATTTTTTGCACACACAACTAAATAAGCGTAAGGAAAGTCAAAAAATAATTGTATGAGAATCAAACGGGAAAGGATGTTTCTGCATATAATCCTCAGAAGGGCAAAAATTGCTTATTGAGGACGGGAGGAAGGTGGTCTTCGCGCTTTCCTCAGTACCTTTCGAAATGAAATAATAGAACACGCGTAAAGTTAAATAAAAAGAAAAGTAGCAACGAAAAGTTGTTTTTTTTTCTCTGATGAATGGCAGCGACTGTATGACGAGGAAAAGTGTGGTGGCATTGGAAAACACCACAAATGCTTCAACTTTTCCAGTTTCAGTTTATGTTTTCTTTAAAGTTTTCGTTGATATTTATTTATTCACTTCTTTTTCTTTCCTCTCTTTTGCCATCCATTGTGTCAGCCAATAGCTAAGCTTTTGGTAAACGAGTGTTTCATATACTTATTAATAAAGATGAACTTGTTTAACTATTACAATATTGAGACACTCTACTTCTGTTTTTACTTAGATTTCTTTTAGGTAAAATATCAAGAAGAATTTGTTTGATTTTTTTCTCATTTGATTTTAAAAGCAAACGTGATACTTTTCCAGTTGCGGCTAAAATGCAGTTTAAAAAAACATAAAAAAATTTATTGGAAGTACAAAATATATGCAGTAAGAAAAGATACTTATTCTTATACGTACTCCCATAAATATACTACATATACACACTTGCACATTCGTATTAACTTTGACTGTTGCATTCTTGGTCTTCATGTTTTCTTTTGTTTAATATTTTTACTTGTTTCTCCTTCTTGTTGCAAATATTAAAAACGAAGTTTTCTTCCAACTGCATTATTTATTAGGAGCGTATTTATCTTTTGGTTTTTTTTTTGGCTTTTTTATAGTGCCACACAATATTGCACAGTGGGGTTGTTTGCATATCGCGTTATTGATCTATAATGAAAGGATAAGCATACCAGTAGCTGCCAGGAAAGGCAAAAGGCAGTTTCATTTATTTCCCTAAATAAAAATATTTTCCTAAAATCTTAAAACATTTCTTTTTTCATTTTAAAGTGCTTTTCAATATTACACAATTAAACAGAAAAAAAACAGAAATAATTTTATAAAACCCTGGACACTAAATTAGAAAAACCGTAGCCAACGTGTTTAAGGAAATAACTTTTTTAATGAAATATGGAAAGTATAGTTTTTGCCTAAAATCAATTAGAACCTTTATATGTTAAAGTAACGATATATGTTATGAACATTTTAATTTTTTATTACAAAAGTATTAAAAATGTTGGAGAATAGTTTCGTGTGATAACGATGGGAAAGTCGGCTTTACCATCCATAGCATCATCACTGAAGAAACCGCTTAACGATTTTTCCTTCAAACTATTGCAATAGCATTCTCCGCATGATCAACTTGTGCTCCAAAGCTGATTTAATAAGTATAAAATAGGATTTTCTCTTTAATAAAAAAAAATTAATTTTTATTTTTGATATAAAAATGAACACATTTTAAAATACGAATAAAATATGGAGAGTTTAGCCCTGTTTGTGGCCCGGTGTGTTTGTGGGGGTGTATAATGAATTTTAATAATTCAATATGAATTTCTATGCCAATGTTATGAGCAAGGAAAATCGTCTATACGGTTGTTATTGTTGTTGCTTCCTTGTTTTTATTGTACGAACTTTGTCGGTTTGAAGTGCAGTTTACTAAAAAAGGCATTCGTTGTCGTAGATGTTGTTGGTGTGGGCGGGTATTAATTCTTGTTATTGAGAAATTTTCGTATTTTTGGTTTGAGCGCCATCATGTTTGGCTTTTGTTCCCAACTCAAACCTGTTAAAAGGTTCGATAACTACTCACACGCTCACGGACACACTAGCAAATGAAAAACTCAAAAATAGTTAATCCTGTTATTTGGCCGACAACAACATCGTTAACAAGTAAGTCCCTGTGCGTATGGTATGTTCTATGTGGTAGGTGTAGCACTCAACTGAACACTTCCCGGGAATTGTGCAACAAGAATTACAGCAACAGCGCCATCAACTCACAATTTAAAGAGTGCGTAAGAATTTTCTACTTGCGTGTATAGAAAACTTTTCTCTGGCAGTTGCCAACTGCATTAAGTTTAATGGCTTGCAACTCTTAAAAATTGTTATTTCAAAAAAGTAATTTGTAAATACATACATACATTTATACATGCACAACATTTCCACGCATACACATTTAAGCATGCTGCAATCGCTTAAAACAAAAACTTTTGTTTTGCAGTTGGTACATTTATTTTTAAATCAAATAAAAATTGTCTCACACTGAATCCTGTATTCTTGTGCGTTCTTTGATACACATACATAATAAGTACATAAACCAACAGTAGTGCGCAAAAACTTAGCAAAGCTGAGACGTACAGAAGATTATATTTATGCTATTAATAAATAAAATAAGCCGACTGCAATAGTTTTGGCATTTCGAAATTTTTTTGATGTTGATTTTAAACGAATTGACAGATTTTTGCTTAATTCGACAACGGTGATTTCTAAATAAAGTTCCTCTATTTAGACAATTGAAAGATTATTCCGGTAATCTTCAAATGCTTTTAGAATCCAAGCAGCAAAAGATCACGTTCATGGATTAATAGACAAATATAAATAATTAGTGGCGTACTTTAGAGAAAGGAATTGTGATTAACACTTTAAGGCCTATTTAGCCGACCGTTAAAATCGTAGATGTAGAAAAAATGTACTTGCAAATGTAGTTGTAGATGTTGATGCGATTTCGTTTGGTTTTCGCGTGGTAGTTCAGGGAGTTTGCATTAATTGTGGATTTACCAAAGTACAAAAAATGGTACCATTCACTGTGGCCAACTTTTTAAAATAGTTATAACTTGATATTTTTATGAACAAAGCTAAAACTAAGTTTTTTCACTCATTACGAACATGCTTACTAATATTGTACGCATGCACTTATATCATTATTTTGAGATTATTTAAGAATATGTATAGATGAAAGTTAATAATAGGTAGTCTAAGAAGTCTCTGCGTATTTTGCCAATAGATATAGTTGCAAAATATGAAAAGACTTGCGAATACCAATATGTTGGATATTATCATAAAACTTTTGAATCACCACGCTGAAACGATTATCAAAGTGTTTTATTATATTTCATTAAGAAAACAATTGACACAGACAACTAAATGTATCAAATAAAAGCTTAAAATAGCAAAAGAGCTAAAAATACTTAAAAACGATTTTTGTGCCCCACAGCTGTTTGCTTTTAATAAACCATCACTAACTACATCTTTCACAAAATGTAGTATGAGAATTCCGTTATCGACAGGTTGAGAGTGCCCACTACATTCATATGTATATATTCGGTCAGCTAAGTATTTTGCATCTAGTAATGCCACAATATATAGTCAAAATAAATGTAGCAAACAGACATATCTTGCCTTATTTTTATGCCCCTACAATTTCGCACTTCACTGCACTGTTTGTGTTTATAACATTCGATTTTGTCTTCATCATTTTATATTTTCTTTATGTTCCACAAAGCCACCAACTAACAAACCTTGCACTTACTTGTATGCAATTTTATTTTTCTTCTCGAATCCTCTTTTTTTGTTTATTTCACTTTCCACATCATCTCTCCTTATTGTGTTGGCTTTTTTGCCAGGTAATATATTCTAGGAACTCGTAAAATTTTCCACCTGTTTATATTTCTTCTTGCATACTCTATGTCATTCGTCATATTTCTATGGGGATCGGTATGTTTGAAGGCACAACACAGCGAGAGCACATTTCTTTGCACGTGCATGTGTCTTCTCATTATGTATTTATGAAGTTTCCGAAACAAGGAGAGCATTTTCCAAAGTGAGTATGATGATGTAATACCTCCATTTGTTGGAACACATTTTCGATCGGTCGTGGGTTGCTGCTTGCATTCTTATTGATTCGCATAGGTTGTTAGTTGGGCGTATGGTCGTTCGGTCGGTGTACCCGCTTGCTGGACTTTTAGCTGTAAGGTCATTGTCCACTTCAGACAATGAAAAAAGTATTTTATATTTTGTGCAGAGACTTTCGTATGGACATAAATCGACAGCTTATATACATACATATATAGCAAAAAAAAATATTGATTATGGTTTTGTATAGAAGTTGTCGATCGATCGATGTTTTTAATCGTAGTCTAAAGTCCAATTTTCGCGTTTAAAGATACTTTAAACGCATACCGATTTACGTATTTAGCGAACTAAAAGCTTTATTTAAAACGAAGAAATCGATAATGTTGCAATGATTTTATATGAATTAATATCGACTGCATACAATGTGGCTTGTAGCCGTGATCTTTTGCAACTGCCTTCGCGAAATGGTACGATTTCTTTGCAAATTGTTGAATTTTTTAAGGATGGTTGAATTCGGTTTGGCACCCATTTGTTGTAAAATTTTTATATTTTTATTTATTTAATACATACATGTACTCGCATATAGCGAATGTGTGGTTGACTAACTGCCTGCCATTCGGTGAGTTGGTGTTGATTTTTATATACTGATACTACGTACGTGTGTACATGCATATTTATATACAACTCGGATACAGATTATTTTCTTCAATATTTGTTTCGTGCTTTTTTTCATTTTTGCATTAACTTTGAAAGTATTTCATGAGTATGTACACATTTCATAAGTGTGTTGCCAATAGATGCTCGTGCATGTATACTTTGTTTGTACAATTGTGTGTCAGTATTTAAGTCGGCTGTTTGTTGCTGCTCATCAAATGCAGCGTTTTAAAATGCTACTCAAAATGTATAGACTTTCATCTCGTATCACACAATCCGCCAAACGGCCGCAATAAAAATACATTCCGGCAGCTTACAGTATCTACTGCAAATGTTACGAGTCGGTTCTTTTAAATGTGCTACAACAATTTTTTTTGTAATATATTTTTGCTGTCGTTGCCGTTTGCACGCCACCAATTGCAGCATCATCAATATCAAACTGGCATAGATGATGCACTCACACAACGAAGATAGTGCAACATCTCTAGCTTGTATGGGACCGTCGTCGTCGTCATTGTTGTTGTTAGTTTTAAAGTTCGGTATTTGTTACACTTCGTTTAGGGTTCATGGTACCTGGGAGTCCTAGTAAAGTCGAACTCTTGCAGCGACACCCTTTTTTTATTGTGGCCAGACCAAAACAAAACTGAAGCTAAACAACAACAAACACAACAACCAATCAAGCCGACATCCAGTCACACAGTTAACCCAACAAAATTGTACATCCAGTCTGTCGGCCAGCCAGCAGCCCAGTCATTCTGTCAGCCATTCAAAATAACCAACAAACTTAACACGACTAAACTCAACGAAACGAAACCAAACCAAACTAAACTAAACTAAACTAAACTGAACTGAACTTCACTATTCAAGTTGTTGTTTCAGTGTAGAGTGTTGTAGTATCCCCAAGATTAGCAGATAAAAGTAACAATATTTCATAAAAAAGCGAACAAAACAAATTAAACACAAAGCAGAAAAAGAAAATAAATTTATAAGTAGAGAAAAGTACATTACTTGTGTATGTATCTGAATAATAGTTTTTCTCTCAACTTTTGCTTCATGCATCTCGTTGCATAAACTTTGAGCATTTATTTGTATAGTTTTTTATCTGCATAAAAGAATATCCAGAAAAACAGTATTTACTAAATTGAATAGCTATTTAATGTTATTAAAATAATAATAATAATAATAATAATAATAATAATAATAATAATAATAATAATAATAATAATAATAATAATAAAAAAGAAAACAAAATAAACAAAACGTTGCTCGAACAATGAATAAATAATTGTATGTTTATTGTTTAATTGATACTCGTGCATTTTATTTATTTATATATAAATTTTTTTTGTGACAAGTGCCAGAGCAAAATGTTGCAGCGTTGTTAAGTGTGAGTCGTTTCCATCTAGCCCCGCTGTGGCAAGAATGATCTTGAGGAAATTATTGGTAAGTACACCATTGATATAAAGAGTGGGAGCTGCATGCATAAACTATTGGTTAAGTTAAAGTAGACTTTACAATCGTATTGCTCATAACCCCTAGTAATAACAATAGCTCTAATTGTTGTTGGTGTAGTTAGAAGTTAAATTAAGAAATAGTCCAATATATAGATATATGACAAGTGTTGCCATATTTAAAGTATTTGTGACGACTGCGACCACCGTAGTAAGATTGAGTACCTGTGGTTGCTCCAGAGAGAGATCGTCTTCTTTTAACCATTTCATTTTATAAAACATCATGTAACTAAGGCATTGGTTAACTAGTTTGTTCGGGTATAAAGGATCGCTTAGAGATTTAATTGAAACTTTTGAGTTTAAGTTGTTCATACGTTTTTCAACGGATAATTTTTTTTAATAACTTCATTATAAGAATTTAATATTGTGTCTATGAGACCCCTAGTGTTGCATCTTCACTCTAGAGACGCTTTAATATTTTGTTAATCCACGCCTCATACCACCTTTCAGTTGCCATATAATTCTCGGAATCAAAGTTGCAAAGAATGAAACAAGCTTTTCAAAGACAATTTTTGATTGCAGTCGGTTTAACTTCATCCCAAGGGGCCTGGATAAAGTGTAAAGCATTAAGAACGATGAGATCTAATGCTAAACTTGATGCATAAACTTTGCAAGAAACAAAAATCAGAACTGAGGAAAGAAAAACTTCTAAATATAGGCATCTGTGCTTAATGCGTTCAACGCTCATGGCTTATGAGTGACTATATCCGTCCTTACAAGAGACCTGTTGTAAAAATGCAAAATATATGGGAAGAGTAAAATTATTACCTTATGTGAGGTCTCATGCTATAGAAGTTGTCGCTTATGTGGGGGTTTAATGTAATTTTTTGTAAAAAAAAATGTTTTTCAGTATTAAGCAATGAAATCTTATTTTAATTTTACATAAGCATAGTGTAAATTATGTTATCAATTGTGTGCTGTTCTATTGGATAGTGTATTATTAAAGGTTCGCACTAGCGGACGAGCACTGTAAGTTTTTTATTTACTAATTATATATTTTATATACTATTACAGTTGTTGTTGTAATACTAAGTTCTCCTGGTACTAAGTTGGTCTTGAAAAACTATAATTTTCATACAGGACTCACGATGGCAATCCCTCAGCAGTTTAGACTTGGTACGCGATCTTTACATTTCTCACCAATAATTATTAATAATTATTGTCTAGAAACGCATTGCGCCAAATAATATATATTTATATATAATTCTAATTTTTCTTTTTTGGCGCATTTCTATACAAATCTTTAAGGTTGAATAAAAGTTTATGACACCAACCAACTTTTATAGTTCGGAAAAGATTTTCATTTTGTTTTTACATTTATATTGCAGGCAAATCAAAATATTATAAAAGTTTGGAACAGTGTATTCATTAGACTTGACTTGTATAATTATACAAAAATACATAAATAAAGATTTTTATAAAATTTTTTTATAAAAATAAGGAAATATTTTATGTCTAAATTAGACAGATTTTTGTATTTTTGTAATTCATATAATTTAAAATTCAAATGAAAATTAATATTGTTTTTTAAGTGAATTAAAAAAAATTTATATAAAATATCTAATTATTTTACTAAAAAAAGGTATAAAAATAAATTTTGATTCATTATAGACAACTTTGTCTGTTTTTTGCGCAAATTTCCCCTTTAATTAATAATAATTCGAAACAAATTCGTTGGAATCACTATAAAAAGTGTGAAATAAACCATCAGAATTATAAATTAATTACAGTCGATGACTCTTCGTGTTAAACCGGACGGTTATTTATTAGCGCTCGAGCGCAAATGCAAGCTAATATGGCCGGCAGCTTGTTCACAATATTCGGAAAGTTTTAATTCTAATTTTTAGTAATACTGAAATTTCTACGAGTATTCCAATTCTTTTGTGTACCTTTTTCAATTTTGCATGTATGCATTTACATAAATATTTAATCGATTGACGAACACACCACACCGCCTTATGGACAAAAATGACTGAGCGGCAAAGCAACTAAATCGAATTGATCTGCTGACTAATTGAAATAATAACATTATGATTGTAATGCTGATGATGTGGATGGTAGTGGTGATGGCAATAATGACGGACACTGTGGTTGTTATGACTGCAAGGCAACTTAATGCTGACCAAACTAATGAAAGACGTTGCAGCTGCGTTAATGAGCAATAATAAATACTTACACATAAATGCGCTGGCTGACATAAATAATGACGATGATTTTGTTTTGATGTTTGTAACAGCTCCAACTCGTTGGAAAATCAAACGGAACACGAGTATGCAGCGAATAGTGTAGGATGCGAGTGGAATAGTGGAAAATGAAATTGTATAGTTTTTTCTGCTTTTTCCATTCGTATATTTTCGTTTTGTGGTTTATACAGTTATGTGCCTGTGTGTGCATGCCCACTGTTTCCATGTTTTTTTTTTCTAATTTAACTACATATAAGCGTTAATGGTTTGCCAGTAAACTGTGTCCAAATTGTTTGAACTCGTTTTTAATGCTGAGGAGTGCACGAGTATACACAGAAGTAGCTGAAGCGCCATGAAAATAGTGCAGACGAGTGCCAACAGTTTTATTGTAGTTTTTCAGATCTTGTTCAGATTGTTGTTGGCAAATGCTAATGCCGTGAATATGATTTTAAAATTAATCTACGTCGCATCTTAAAAACATTGCTTCATAGGACGATTGTCGCAGCAGAAACCAGCTGTGGCCAAGCATAGACGACTCTCTTCAATTTAGATTTCCCCTTTTGTTTAAAAAAAAGCTCTGCTAAAAACCCGATACCCCAAATCTTGACAAGTGTAGCGCAAACGGGCGCTTTAGCTTGGAATATTTATGTAGATCGGTGATGTTGGACCATAGTGAATTTTTTCTTTGATGTCCTAACCGGGATGCTCCCAACCCGGATAACATTCTCTAAGGAACCCAGTAAATTTTTATTGGAAAGTTTATACTTTTTCCGCAAATATTGTAAACGGTGCATAAGTTAATGCTAGCCTACTGTCTAATGCTAGTTGTATGTGAATTACTGTAAAACTATTCTCAATCTCAATAGCAAAGAGGAGTGTTTGGGACCGAAAACCATTATAAAGAAGAGGGAAGTGTTGTTAGTATAGTGGTTACGTCGGTATACCAACCTTCGCTTCAGGGGTATTTAAATTTCCATTAAGGAGCCCACGCGGTAAGTAGACCGCATTTTTCTTGGGGACAAACAAATGCCGTAATTTAATTAATGTTTTTTGGTAAGCAGAGGAGGACATGACACATATAACAGCACCCACAATGGATATTGTAATAGCAGCCCTTCCTGGTCATGTTATCTGTCGCTTTGACGATTTAGCCATACCAGATTTCTATCTGGTAAATTAATTAAAAAACTAAATAAATTCATTCCATTATCTCTTATCGCCCTTCTGCACTTAAGTTTGCATTTAGTAAGTGATAACTGATAGTACTTGCCAACAATCTCTCGACAGCTTTTGCTCAGTTTCTTTCGATTGTATGTATTCTGCATTACGATCGGAGCTCCGTTTTTCTCAGTTGTGTTTTTTTATCTCTGTTTTTTAGTTAAAAACTGTAAAATTGAAAAAAAAATGTAAGTAGAAAATGAAATAAAATGCCCAGAAGCGATTAAAAAAACACTTAATAATATTTTTAATTAATTTATTTAATGAAATGAATGTTTAATAATGTTATAGGTCAAAAACAACAACACCAGAGCAGTATGAAAAATTGGCAAATTTAATGGCATCTAAAGCAGACATTACATGTGGATACCACCAGCGATCAAAGGAAGAAGTAGCATCATTCTGGGAGGAAGTCATTGGAATCCTCAATGCATTAGGTCCTCCAACAAAAAATGCCAGTGCATGGAAAAAAGTAGGTATGGTTTGTGTATAATTATTGCAGAAATTAATATCAATTTATAGGTTTGGATTGACTGGAAGTGCTACATAAAGAAGAAGTTGTCAGCAAACAAAAGGGAAATGATGAGCACCGGAGGAGGCCCTTGCCGCTTGCAGCGTATTAGCACTTTGGAAGAAAAAGCAGTAGAGTTGACGGGGCTAGTAACCAGTACATCTGGCGTATGCGGTGCAGTAAACTTTGGTGTTGCCCGTGAGGTTCAGGCACTGGAAAATTCAGAAATGGATATTTCCGCACGTTCTGAAGACATACCAATCCCTTAAAAAAAGAAACAGGGCCCTAAAGAAACAACTTTGGGCTTGTTAATGGAACAATTAAATTCTCAAATAAATTTTCAAAAAGAATTTTATCAATTCTTTGTTTAAACGAAAGTTCTTTTTGAATCTGTAAAAGTAAATAATTTTCAATATTTACATATTTCTTGCACAATAAAAGTTATACTTGACAAACATACAATTGATCGCTCATTTCAAATGGATTGGACCTATCTCTAATTTTGAACTTTTCAACCGAATAATACAATGCCTCTTTATTTCTCATTTTGTTCTCCTCCCTCTCCAACAATAATGCAGCTGTTATAGACTCCATTCCTCCTTGAAATTTAAAATTTTTATTAAAAGTTTTGTTTTGGTCTTTACATACTTCATCACAACACTATTAATTTTTGTTAATTATGTACCTTTATATTCACAAGATTCTTTGCACTGTAATAAATTTACAAACAACTAATTTGAGTTTGTTTTTATATTTTTTTATTTTATTTAAGAATATTTTTATTTAACTTTATCAACAACTTATTTTTATTATGTATAAATAAACTTTTTGCATTAAATTTGACATTTGTTTATGAAAATGATAACAAACTTGTCTATTTTCCTATTTCATTTCCACATTCCACAGTGATGCTATTAATTTTGTAAACATTGTTGTCTTCTTCTCTTTCTTTCGATTCCGTTTTTCTTCAGAATACCATTTTTCGATCGCAACGGAACTGAATGCGGAGACTTAATCGAAACGCAGAATAGGTGTGATTATTTAATTAACAAGAATTTGGAAATCCACACACATCATGCTATTTATATTTTCAAATTCAGATCACAAAGGGAACATTTTCACTTTCTCTTTAGTGATAAAGATTTTCCTGATTTCAGATTGATTGATTATTTCGCTCTTTCTTTCTCTCACTTTATATTTTCTTTGGCTTCTTCTTTTCTATCCGGCCAAATGTCACCGTACTGTTGCCAATGCCATCGAAAATATTTACAGCCGAAAAGTTTAATCAATTTAAATGATGGCAGATATAATGAGAATTTTTAAGGCACATTCTGTGGCATTTTGTATTTTTCATATCTTTCCTATTTTTAAGAATGCGCTCAGTCGTACGCGTTCTATACATTTTTTTCTGCTACCAAAATTCACTCCTTCCGAACTTCTCCAGTAAATGGTTTAATTCAAAAGTAATTGAAATGTGTAGCGGAAAAATTCTCTCATTTTAAAAGTATATAAAGTAGTGTAGCACAGAAGTATGTTTAATAAATTTTTTTTAACAACAACTCTACTATGGGCTTTTCACTTCTATGGGCTTTTCCAAATTCCGTCCGTATCCATTTCATGGTTAAGAGCTTTCCGCTCACTAGTTGTGTTGCGAAAAAAGGAAACCTTGTAGGTGGGCTATGATTGCCTTAAATCTCTAATTATTGCTTCTATGTTTGCGGCCCCTTCTCAATTGGCCCACTTAATTGATTGCTACAATATTATGATTCCAGTCCTATAAAAACATCATAAGGCGACGATGATGACGACTTACGCGAGAATATATTTAAATTAAGAGTCAAAGAAACAAAAACTTATAGACACAGAGATACACGATTAGTCAGAGACTTGGTTGGTGACACCGAATTAAAAGTAGTGAAAATAAAATATGTACATACCCGCACATACGACAAGTGTACAAACATACCTTAAAATCTCTTCACTTAAATTTACGTTTACCTTTGTTGTTTGTGTTGTTGTTGGCTGCCGTTGTTGTACTTTTCGTAGACAATCATCTGCACTTTACATACCATCCACTTCTATTCAATATTTTACTCCACTTACTCCATACGTGCACATCCAGCCAGCCAGTAGTCAGCCATCGAATCAGCTAGACAGCCAGTTTTAACATCTACCCAGCCAGCCAACCAGCCAGCCATCCATCCATCCATTCTATTCTCCTGTCCCAACTGTGTTTGTTTGTTGCTTTTCTGTGTTAAATTTTTAATTTTTTTTTTTGGTTTTTTGCTTTGTTTTTCTATAAGCGAGGCATGTTACTAACAAAATATCTATATATTTCTGTGTTTGTATATATGTATGTATGCATTTATGTATATTTGTATAAGTTTGTGTGAGACACTTATGCAGACATACTTACATACGTAGCCATGTAGAAATATATAAATGCATTCATATATACATTTTACTTGATGTTATTGTGTTTGTTTGTGATTTTTGTATTTCACTCTCTTCAGTTTAAGTAGCGCCTCCGGAAGTGATGGTTTTGCATATTTGCAAAAAGCAAAAATAAGAATTAAACAGCCAACAATAATTAAAATTGCAATTAAAAGAAGAAAAGCATTAGACAGTAGCAACAAAAACAACAGCAGAAAAATCATTTTTCAATATTTCAAATCAAGTCATTCATTATTGGCACCATCTGAAATGTGCCAGTGTGTTTTACTCCTCTCGACCAACAAAAACAAACAGATTGAATCCTTTCATTTCTCGCAGTGTTTTTTCCACCGATATCTTTTCCGCTTTTTCGTTCGATTGCAAAATTTAATTTCGTTATACATAATTAGCATTAAAATTGTCTTGCCATTTTTGCTTTCCGCTTTGTTTTAGTTCAACAACTGTTTGTTAAACAAGTTTAAATGACTTGAAACTGTAAAGTGTAAAATGTGAAAAAGATTAAATTTTTGTTTAACGTTTTAATAGTGAATAAGCAGCACAAGAGATAAATATAATAAATTGTATTTAAAATGCCTTTTACAAGTGAACAAGTTTTATTTTTATCTTGATGTCACATTTATTTTTTGTTTTCATAACATTCAAGTGTTTCGTGTGTTAATCTAAAAAAATTTGGAAAATAAATTGCCACAACCGTAAGACCCGATTCAAATTTGTAGATACTTAGCGAGCTAATTTCTAAAGCAAAAAAAAAAATGCAGTCGGAATTCACAGTGGGGTAAGTTGGAAAATGAAATGAGCTGCTTTAAAATTCTGTATATTTGGCTTTTACAAAAGCTTTGCGCCATTCTCTGTTATATTGGCACTCCTTTGCGAGTAATCTCTTGGTTCCTCGTAGTTCTCCAGTTTCCACCTCTGAAAAGAGTTCTATCCGGTTATATATCAGCCCATAAAATTGACTCCTCACCTGAGCAAAGACGGCGCTCTTGGACAGGAAGTGTTCTATGGTCTGAATATCCTTCCTGTGTGCACTCTATTCACAGTTATTTGCTTTTGCCCTGCAATACGGATGTGCCCTTAGGATAGACCCTCCCATTAGTATCTTATCCACTTATGCACTGACAGCGCCACGCGAATTCTCTCAAAAAAATCCGAATCATCGACAACACAATTACATTGGTTCACTTTATTTACGTTTTTTTTATTGTTTGACAGATCGTACCACTGTGTAGGATAGTGAATCATGGTTTTTAGTGACCACAACAATTTTAATAAATAAATGTATATAAAAATTCTTGATTATGCCTTTAAAAACATTTTCAAATGTAACAGGGTGATTGTATTTTAGACACTTTTACGGCAACATTATCGACAACAATTTAACTTTTACATGCATCATTCGGGTTATCGCACCTCGTCAACAATGCTATTAAATACCGGGCAGGAATGGAAAATGCGTGCTCTCATTAAATTCATATCAACAGTAAACTTGGGGTTCCTCGTTTGATTTGATAAAATATTGTTTATTGTAAAGCACCTCTTATTTATTTGTTTATTTACTTATTAATATTACAATTATGTGAATATAATTATAATATCGGTAGAAGCGCTGGCTGCTGAGGCCATCGGCTAAACTGCCCGACAGGAAAAGAGAGCCAGAGCATAAGCAACCATTCATCTCCCACCTACTTACGCCAGTCTACTCATATGTGAATAAATCAACTTCCAGTGTGACCGTTGTGATAATTAAAGTATCAAATTATAACTTTAATTGCTTTTTCTTCGTTATTTATTATAGTGTCGTTTTGAAGTTGCAGCTTTGCGGTGCGAAATCATAAATATTTATGTGCTTCGATATAAATATTTACATTTCAAAGTGTCGCCGCATAGACTTTTAAGATTTGAAGGATAGTTATTTTTTATTATTTTATTGGGTCTTCATTTTTCTTATTATAGAGGATTTTTAATAAACATTTCTTCTAAGAAATTTCAAAACAAAGTGTAAATTTAATCACATTATTAGTTATATAAACATGGTTATTGCTTCTAAATAGTGCTTGCTATCGGCTTGCTATTCTCTATATTAGTAGAGTTGTAGTAAGCTTAACAAACAATTCTTTTTAAGAATTTACTTATATTTTTTTCCTTATGATGGAATATAACATAACATCGAAAGGAAATCGAGTTTATTATTTTTCTGAAAAATTGCAATATTATATAAATGAAACTATAGTTTAACAAAAAAATAAGTTATTTCAAATAGTTAAACTTAAGAAAATTCATACATGCATTTAAGAAATTATAAAATAATATTTTATTTAAGACAAATTTCATATTTAGGTACTTAAGCTCCTTTAGTGTAACTCGACGACTTGTTGCCTCATTTGTCCAGATGCAGCAAATTGTCTTATTGCAGCCTAACTTTTTCGTTCAATAGGATTACGGATTTAATAATGATATAATCAACATACATTTTTTTAGTAATGTAACATTCTTCAATGTGTACAAAATTGTATTTTTTTTTTTTTTTGTTTAATTGTCCACTTGTGCCACTTTTTTTATAACTCGCACATTTTAATCAAAAAAGTTTATTTGGTATCGATTTTTAATCAATACACATAAAATTTTATTCTTGAAAAGAAAAGAAGCGAAACAAAAATGTGTTAATGAAAGTAAATATAATTTTTATACAAAAAGTAAGATATAATGAAACAAGTCAAATGAAATGGATAATTATTCAATAAATGAAGAAACTGGGTGAAAGTACGATGTATAATAAAAAAATAACCGTTATTTTAAAATTTCGTCCGTTACGTACAATCAATTTTCATAACAGGAGCTGTAGGTAAAATCAACAAGCGTGTTTCAGAAGTGTTTCGAAGATTTGAAAAAAGCTGGCATAAGTGCATTATGTCTGAGGGGGATTACTTTGAAGAGGACCAGATAGTTATTGATAAATAAATAAATACTTTCGGAAAAAATTAAAAACAGCGGTTAGTTTTCGATCACACCTCCTACAGCGAAAAAAAAAATCATTTTTATAAAAAATTATGGTTCTGCCTTAAACGTCAAAGTGTATTAATTGTTAAGTATGGAATGTGTAAATGAATGCATACAAGTACGTAGTAATTAAATACTTCTTTAATCATCTCCTTCGTCGTACTTTCAAAAATATTTAACAATACACACAAGTAATGAATGCAATATTTTAAAAATCTAAATTCCAATATTGATAAACTTTCAAAAAATGTTATTACTCTCTCGAACATATACAAATATGTCTTTGCGCGATTAATCTTCATCTTGATATAAGAAATAATTGTAATTATAATTGATATAAGATGATATAAGAAATATCCTAATAAACATTGTGTGTTTCTTGTTAATAGTTGAGAAATGCGTTTAAAATTACTTGCGTACTGTAATTAATGTTTTCAAATAAATGTTTAAAGTTTTGCACAAAATTCCTCATTCTGTCGCTATTTCAACGTATTTCACGGTAACGCTTTTCATAAACCAAACCAAACAAAAATGAATTGCGCTCTTTCATATTTTTATTCTCTTTCAAATATATTTATGTGTGTGTCAGAAAAAGTATTTCTGAATATATTCATTTCATTGCTGTTGAATTTGCTGTGTTCCCGTTAGCGAGTGTTGTGTGCAACGTCATTGCAACGTGGTGATTATTATTTATAAAATAATTAAAACAACAACCGAACAATGAAAGAAACTTGTATTTTTTCAATGAAATATTTTCTGTTAATTGAGTTCATGAATATTATTTACTTGCATACTAAACCAAATATCTGCAACCATCATTGTTTAATATCTGTCATACAAAAGCAAGTGTATACTCCTCCTCGCCATGATACTCTTTTATTCGGCTGTACTCATTAATTTTTCTATATTTTGTGTCGGTGGTAGGCCGGTTTGTTTAAATGCTCATTCTGATGAGCAGTTGGTGGTATGTAACGCATGCGGCTTTATAGCATATTGGCGTTATTACTGCGGTTAGCTCTGCAATAACCAACCGTAAACAGAAGGAATGTAATTGGAATGAGTTGTCAATGATGCGGATTTTTTGAGGAAAATCGAGTTTATGAGGAAGCAAAGCCAAAATTGGCTTGTAAATATGGCATGCATGATGAAAAAAATAGGATAGTGTGGCACAGATTTTCTAGACAAACAAAAGTTTATGGAAATTGTAAAAAAGCAGCAAAGTGGAAAATAAGTTAATCGACTGCCTTCTTATCTGTTAACAAATTATTTATTGTTCATCGCCGATGTGGGCATCACTAATGCTACGTGTACTCTCTCATCTTATAATGTATTCTCTTATCCTTAAGTCAATTCTCTGTTTACTTTTGCGAAATTGGTATTCTGTTGTGTGCAACATATACTCTTTTTTTAAATATCACTCACTGCTTAGTGTGTAGGGGTTTGTGTGCCCACATTAGCGTATGCATTCCCATAAAACAGTTTATTTTTGGATTTGTTTTATTAATAGAGAGTGGGCTGGCTGTTTTTTATTTCCTGTTGTAAACAGTTTTTGCTGTGGTTCGTTGGGTGTGGATTTTTAACACTTCAATGCCCATCAAATTAGTTGTCCGTATGTATGTGCAATTATAATTTTTATTTATAAACAAGTGTTATGTTCATGGATGTTTAAGAATGTTTAAATGCAATTGCATTTATATTTACATAAAAAAAAAAAAAGTTTTACTAATTTAAATTTAAATCATGAGATAAGGGCATTTATAAAATATTTTGTAATTTATATTTTTATATCTGATTATTAATAAAATTTTGTTTTGATTTGGCAATTGTACATGATAATATAATATTAGCTGAGTAGCTGCAAATATGTTTCATATAAATATTTATCAATTAGCTTCGTATCTTGAATCGTGTTAAATTTATATGCGCGTTCGTTCGCATTCGTTTTTGAAATTGCATAAGGGAAAACAAAATAAAGTCTATAGATTCCTTAACGCCCAGTATCTCACATTCGCATTGCACAACAAAAATTTTGTTCGTTCTAAACCAAATCAGATTTTCGTTCGTTCGTTCATTCACTCACCATTCATCGGTCGGTCGGTCTTGTTAATTCGTCAGTAATTTTCTTCACTGCCAATTGTTATAGTACTACTATCTAGATATATTTTAGATATGTATGTATATATACGTACTACTACATACATATTTTGTAATTCATTCCATTTATTTGTTTCTTGCACTTTACAATTTCTTTACTGTGGTATAGCAAAAAAAAACCTTAAAACAGCCAAGTTTAAAAGAGGACACAGCACGTTCTCCTTCTGTATTCGTTTCTACTGGTTGCTGTTTTTCTTTCCATTCTTCACAATTGCTGCTCTTTCTGCATTTCTTTCTTCTTTCCGGTTTCAATTCATTTAATTCCAAAATCTAAAAATAGAGCATTCCCAAGCTAACCGCATAAACTCTAACTTGGACAACTCTGCCATCGTAAATTACTTAACAAATTTTATATCAATAAATGCTTCATAATTTTATTATTTAATTTTATGTCTGCTATTTTACACAAATTAAACGAATTACGTCATTTTATTTCAAATTTATAATGGAATTTATATTTTTTTTTAATTTAAACCAAATTTGCTGCGCACACTTTCATGTTGCCATTGAATACTTCAATGTTGCCACACTAAAATAATTCACAATTGAGCTTGTGTGGTTGCAACATATAAAAATGTAAGAGAGAGTTGCTGGAGTTTGACCTGTGATGATATTTTTCTAATCGCATCTCTTTAAATAAATATACTGGCAGCACTACACCGCTTTATTGTTGCACATAAAAGTTGATTTAAATTGGCGACAACATCACCGCTCGTGGTGTAGTTTTTTCAACTTGTATGCGTCGCTACTTTTTAATTTAACCGCAGGGGAAATGTGTTTAATGTATTAATAATAAACACAATCGAACGAACCAGTTTTTTGCTGTCGTTTACAACAAAACTTCACATGCACAACGTACCACTGAGTACTGAGTACAATAAAAAACAACAGCCGCCATGCGCCGCTCGTATTATAACGAATTCTTAGAGTCGTGCCATCAACAACAAGCTATAAAACTGATTCACATAAATTTTTGTGAAAAATACTGCCTTGCTAGTTTTCATATAGCTGTGCTGTTGGCCTAATACATTGGCGGTTACACGTTGTCGTTAGGTTGCTCGTAACGAACTTAAAACGAGATGCATTCAAGAAAGAAAAACCAACTAACTAACTAACTGAACAACCAACCAACTCACTCACTACCCAAATAATAATGTAAACAACGAAACAACAAACTGGAAAACAAACGAACATAATAGCAGCACGTCAGGATGATGAATAAAAAAAAATTGAAGGCAAAAACAGCAATTAAAAGCAAAAAAAAAAAAACGAGCGAGCGAGTTCATAAAATAATGACATCTCTTTCTTTAGCTTGGGAGCCGCACATGTTCGATAAGTAATGAGTCGTGTAAACCATTTCTTGATATATATTTTATTTTCTGCGCTGTGTCTCTCTCTCTCTCTCTCTCTCTCTGTTTCAGCACTCATTTTTGTGGTTGTTAAGCAGTGGATTTTACGAGCGTCTGTCTTTATTTTGTTCATGCACACATTTTCAGTATTGTGTTTGGTGATTATAAATTTTATGCTTTTTAACACCGCCACAATTTTTAGTTCAATTTTCGCTTTCTTGTTTTTATGTTTGCCTAGTTTTTCCCTCGAATATCGAATCTCGATTTCGATGAGATTTGAATATATTTTTTTTGCATCTGGAAAAAAAACACATACTTTTTGATGTTTCTATCTAATACAGGGGGGTTTTCTTAAAAATTGTGTGAATTATAAAAATAACTACAACATGCTTTATTTATTTATTTCTTTCATTATTTGAATTTTTGTTTGTCATGGCCGTAGTGTGATGCGCCTGTTGGAAACCTTGTGTGTGTTTTGTGTCTGGGGGATTGCTGGCAGCTAATACGGTTATTTTAAAAAAGTTCCACATTTTGTTGTTTCGCCGTGTAGCTGGCTAGTGTGCCTGCATGCCTATGCAAGACTGACAGACTGATTGGAAATATACATATTTTAAAAGTTATGGTCCTTTGTTTGCAAACATTTTTTTATATAAAATAAATGTGTAGATATAATATAATTTCAAGATAATGCTTGTTAACATTCGTTTAACACGTATTTACTGTTTAGCCGACAGTAGTGAACTGCGCCAACATTTGTTGTTAGCACGGCGGTTTGTGAATGTGGTGATGACGACGGCTTACCAACTACAGAAGCAACTAATTATTTTTTTTTAAGATGGAATGACACGAGTTACAAATCTAACCCAATTTTTATTACATTGGATGATCTGTTTATAAAAAAAGGCAATAAGGATTGCGGCATATATTTTTTTTCATTCAAATCCTGAGTTTATAATGAATTTTTGACCGAATTGCGAAATTACAATATTTTGGTATTAGACTGGGAAACGTTTTTTTTTTATAAAATTTTGTTGAAAACGTCAAATGCAAAAGTTATAAAACACATACATATGTATAATGATAATGACAAATACGTCAAAGTGAAATTCAAAGCATTGCAAAATAAACTTTGATTGGCTAAAAGAGTTGGAATATGTCAATATAAAAATACACTTAAATAAAATAAGGTCAAATAAAATAAGATTTAATTTTTATATAATAAAACACAAATGCAATTGTTTTAATTTAAAGTATGAAAAATAGAATATTATTAATTTCCTTGTAACTTATAATACCTGTAATTTTCTTGCAAGTCAATTTTATTTGCAGCCATAAATTTAGTAGCAACAAGAATAACCGTCGGCGCGGACTATCAATCTTTAACGATCCTGTCGCAGAGTTGTAGTTTCTATTAAATGCTGATAAATGAGTAATGATGCCTATTTAACGGTTGGGAAGAAAACGCTAAAATACTATTATGCATTTTAAATTGCGTGAGAAATATTTAATTTTTGGTTTTAATACTCAACATATGTGCGAAAATAGTTCTAATTTGCTTAAAAAGTTTTTTGCCACTTTTGTATTGTTTGTGGAAAATAATAAAATGCCACTATAAAATTAGAGCTCATTTCTGTTCTAGAGTTTCAAATCGAAGCTTTAACTTTTGGCGTGTCTTATCGCAATTCAACAAAATGATTAGTTCGGATACATGAAAAATATTTGAAATCTGCCATACTTTATAATAATTGTTAAATACATACATATGTACATATATTTCTGACCAAGCGAATTTATTAACAACAATCTTCAACAACTACATTACATCCCCATGCAGTTTCATTTCTCTCAATACTCTGGTTAATACTTAGTCTATGGCATAATAATTATAATAAACATGCGGTATGGTTTGAAGAAACGAGTAAACAAACGAGATTTGGATTCTTGTCGAAGGCGACTGCAACAACTCGAGAAAAACGAAAACGAATTTGTCAGTTCATTAAATGTGTGTTCAAACTGAGTAGAATGTTTTTGTTTTCGTTATTTGCTTTGCCTGCTGATGTTCGTTGGTTGTTCGTGTTTCTGAGAGCCTGAACTGTTGTCACCATCATGGGTCTTTAATAGATATTGCGAGTCCGGATGCCAGAAAGAATATATATATATATATATATATATATATTGTTATATTATTTATATATAATGAGATGATAAATAAAAATATGTGTTTTTTAATTTTTTTTCATATTGTAATAATAAATACGAAAGCGATACAAATCACGGTTGGTGTGCTAAATGTGACTGTTATTACAATAGCAGGCAATGACAGCGAACCATACGGGCAGTAATAGCTAGTACTAGAAACCACTCTATGTGAACACACCTCTTAACAGGTTCTCCACAGCAAATAGAGCATATAAGTGTGTAAATAAATATCTACTTACTGTGGCATGAGAAAAAATTACTCTTGTCACACTCACGCAGAGACTGTGAAGCAAGAATGTACGCACCGCACACTAGCCAGTTGCGTGTAGGTTTAATGAAACCAAAAATAACCAAAAACCCTTGCAGCCGATTAACATAAGAACGACTCACATAATGTTTTTTACACGTTGTTGATTATTTAGCTTGCAAATTGAACTGACATTAATACCTTGTCGCTGACAAATATTCCAGCATGCAACTAATAAATATATATGTATGTACACATCCGAACATCAGCTCAGCTGACTGACTTGACTGGCTCTTTAGGAATCCATATTTTAGAGAAGACACGTATGTATGTACATACAAATAAGTGCGTTTGCGTGTTTCTGTTGTAGATAAAGCGGAGCATATCCATATCCATGTGGGTATATCATGCATCAATTCATATATGCATACAATAGTTAATATTTATATATGAGTGGTGTTGCCCAACAAGAGCAGTACCTACACCACCAACTTCATAATCTTAGCTCCCTGTCCACATTGCAATTTTGTTGCAGCAATTTTTGCTTGTTTTAGGTGAGAGGGGTACGATACTCTGTACCACTCCTCAGGCTTCTCACCCCTATCACCATAAACAACCAAAATTTGCTCCAACAAAATTGCATGTGGACAGGGAGTAGGATGTGTGTTTGCTGTACGACTACTGGTACTACTCACTCATACCAAATAGAGGTGCTTTTTGAAAGACCTCAAATCAAGTACTCACTGACTCAGTCACTCACTTATTAGTCATTCGTTTGTTATTTTATAGCTGCAGTAAAAACAGCCCAAACACATGCATACACAACGAAGGAAGAACAGATCCGAGCACTTGAAGCGTGTGAAGAAATATTGTGTAAGTGTATACATAATTTTTTTTTGTAGTTTGGATTTCCTTCACATTCAACCTCAAACCATTGGTTGTGCCAACCAAGTTGCGTGCTGCTTGCTTTTGTATGACGATAAAATGCAAGTTTCGTACCTGTTTGTTTACTTGCTCCCGTCTGGCTTTCACAAAAAGTTCGTAAAACGAAGTAAAACGTGCAGCCACGGCAGTTTGTTCCAATCTTTGCACACAGCAAGCAGCTACCACGTTGTAGTGTAAAATGAATCAGTGTTGGAAACCAAAACACATGATTAGCCTACTAACTAAATTAAATAGCAGCAACATTGATATGGATATACATACATATGTATGCATGTTTGCAAGACGACCAAGTCAATAAAAAAAAAATACCGACATCCATATTATAAAAATAAATACCCCAATGTTAACATGGTGCCCATGTTACCAAAGCTAGTAAAAAAATAAAAGCAATTCTCTGTGGTATATCCGCAAATTTTTTATAGTGCCAAAAAAGTGCTTTGACTTAAATTTGATAAAATTCATTATAATTATAATAAAATAAATAACATTTTTAACGGAAACTTTAATTCTAATTCTAATTTTTGAAAACTGAAAAATTAGTTCTTAATCAGAATTTACGAAATAAATAACACCTCAGTGAGGAGAGCTAAGTCATTTTGAGAAACCAAACCAAAATTAGTAATATTTACATGTATGTATATTGAAAGAAAATGTTTTTCTTGTTTCTCATCTAACAGGTAAATAATTTATGAAGGACCATTAACCCAATTTTATGATCTCCACGTCGTTACGTTTATACTTTTCATCGCATATTGGATACTGTTTGCTTTATAGGATACCTGGATGATCAAAAACACGTTCATAAACATTTTCGTATCATTTCTAGTATCTATAAGGAAATGTTTTCCACACATGGCAACACTACCTCCACGGCACATATATTATTTCCATAGCTATTCTCTTTTTATTGTTTGTGATAGACTCAATAAATATTTGTCCATCTCTGTCGCGCATTTAAAAGTTACTACAAATAAATAAAAGCTTCTAACAACTAGTTCCTCTACTCACTTATGACGAGTCATCATGACGAGTAACAGTTTGTTTTTTCATTTTATTGTTTACACTGGCGAGCGCATGCATGCACTAACATGTTTTATTTGACGTTATAATATTGTTTCGAAAAAGAACCCACTCATTCTCGTTCTTTTTTGTATACGGCGCTCAGTAGATACAATTTGGTTAATGTGTATACTTTTTATTCCCCACAATGCGTTTTATTTTTGCTCTTGTTTTTCTTTCATACCGACCTCTTTTTTCGTTTCTTTTTATTTGGTAAAATGTTTTTTTAATGAATAAAAAAGAGAAGGTCGTTGTGTTGGTTACTACTGCTGTCGTTTGTAATGTTTTTATTCTGAATGGTATGAAAACCATTGTATGACTGCGTGTGTTAATGTGTTACAAACTTGTTTGTTTGTTCCCGTATTTTTGTGTTTTTATTTTGTTGGTTTGAACGTTCCTTCGTCTCTTAGAAAACTCATGAGTATTTTCGCACACCTCAATTTTTAGCGCGTGCTACATCGGTACGTGTATGTTTGCCTGCAACACTCTAATATGTTTTTCTTCGCCGTTTTTTATTCTCTCTGCTTGATTGATATGTCCCCGTCTACACTTGCAATTTTGTTGCATGCAATTTTTTCAAATTCTGCTTTGAAATTGCATGAGTGTCCACATTAGAAAAATCTAGTATCGCAATTTTTGTATTTCTTTATGCCTTCTTTTCTCTTCTGGTTATTATATTTTGACATTTGTAAAAGTAAAACTGAAAAAAAAATTTAATAAATGATTTGATATCATATACATATGTACGTACATATTACATTTGTACATTTATCTTACTTATAGTATTTTATTTTGAACTTATCACATTTCATAACAAAATAATAATAATAAACACTTAAATATTGTATAAAAAACAGTTGAGATCTTTAAATAAAAATAATTATTCAATAACATTTCACTTATAAAATAGTTACGGTCTTCACAAAAAAAAAAAAAAATAAAAGAAAATTATAATAAATAATTCTATTAAATTGCATTCATTCACATTTCGTAAAGGGAAACTTTTTGAAAATCGGGTTTGTGTCTGAAAATACGTTTAAATTTGGAAAATATTTGACCAAAAAAAAAAGTAAGCACTAACTGCCAAAATAAAAAATACAATGAAATAGACAATACTCCGTACGTTATTACTTCGTTTGTTACCAATGAGAATAAATAAATAAAACAAAATGTCAAAAACAATCACACCAAACTTCAAGTTGAATAGTGCGAATTTTAAAGCAAAAAAAAAAAAATTGCAGAGTACACGATACTCTGAACCCCTCCTCAAGCTTCTCACCCCTCTCACCTAAAACAACCAAAAATTGCTGCAACAAAATTGCAATGTAGACGGGGACTATTATGTTGCTATAAAACAGGGTGTCTAAAGTGGTCATTAATTCTCTTATAGCCCTAAAGGTAATTTTAGTTTTATATACAAAGATTAGTGTGCACATACATACATATTGTTGGTCTGAAGTAGAAAGGTCCTAAGTCGCATTTTTTGCAATAAATTTTTTTGTGATTTTGTGACTGTAATCAGTAAAAAATCTATTAAAAAACGATTTGCATGTGTATTCAGAAATATAATATATAAAATATAAATATAAAAAATAAGAATATAAAAGTTTTCAGTTATAAAGAGTAATTAAAAATAATAATACATCATTCTATAAAATTAAAAGATGGGTACTCCAACACATTACCTTAGTTTTTATTTCAGATACCTGACATAAGAAATTGTAAGTAGAGTAAGCATTGAATTAATTCTAATTAGTGCAAATATGTATATATAGAGTTTATGGTTCTGTATCTTGCAAAGCAGAAGAAAATATAACAAGACCAATCAGTCTGAAATTATTTATTATAGAATTTTATCTGCAGTCGGAATCAGCAATATGTTAGTATTAAGCGAATAAGTGTAGTATTAAGTGCCAATAAGTGTACTTTTTTTCAGTCATCTTCGGAATGACGTGACAGTGCCACACCTAAAAATGTTTGCTATTTAATTGCGAACCTCTTATGAATCATTGCATAAGCAAAGGTTCTGTTTTAAGAGGAATTAAATAGTATATACCCAGGCACATCTTTACATATATTCGGTTATATGCGTGTCTTATCGGCCTTTCACCCTGTTTCATTGCTTTATATGCACATACAGTATGTACATGCTCTATGCTTGCACCAGCCACATATACTCTTTTACACACTACACAACAAACGTGAAACAATCAAGAATAATTCCGGAAGGTCGGGTGCAAAGCTTATTCACCACAAACAACATTGATTATGAAATAAAGCATACCGATAGTGAAAAATCTGCCTAATCATTATAAAGGACGTTGTCGCATTCTCGTGTGTGTTAAGTAAGTCTGATGCGTACTGCTGCCGTCTGCTGCCTGTGTTCAAATAAAGTCACAATAATGGCTGTACTTGTTAGGTATTTCGACTTCTTTTTTCAATGGCAAACTTTATAACAAGATACATACATGTCTGATCCAACCTCATTGTAAAAACACAAAGAAATTCCATTAGATTCAGCATGATTTCCAAAAGTTGGGTTAGGAAATGTTGGAAGGGATTTTTAGTTTTACTAAAATCGTTTACTAAAAACGCAGTAGTTGTAGTGTGGAGCTATATGAATGGTTACACTCAAACACTCGTACATGTGGTTCTGTATGTGTACGTGAACCTCAAGGATTAAGAGCCATGTTTTATTAATTGGGCAAGTTTTATTTCAAAGCTTAAAATTATTAAAACACATTCACATAAACACATACATACATACTGACATAAATAAATAAAAATAATAAATAATGGATAATTGTGTTTGCAAAAAGAAAGCAAGTGAAACGTTCTCGCAGAGACTTAATATTGACTTCTAATGATTACTTCCTCCAAAACGATGCGTAAGCAATCTGCTTCTTATTTCTGCCTTTAGATTGTTTTCATTTTCCCATTCTGGGCTGCCATTGATTTCTGCGGAATTTTTAATATTATCTATTTCAGCTTCTTTCTCGAACATTGCGCTTGGATCGGTCTTTTCTGCAATGTCAGTAGTTGCATCGTCGTCTGTTTCATCATTATTTTCTATAAACAGACATTCTGCATTAACTGCAGCGCATTCCTCGAAGGAACTAGCTGCTCTTGATGGATTATGTCTATTGCTATACTTGGCAAAAAAACTGTGACCTATGACACGAAATGCCATAGATGTTAAGGGATTTGTTCTGGACTTAAAGTCTATTTCACAAATGAAACGTCTGCGGCAGGCATTTGTATCCAAACCTAAAAAGTTGAGTACAAAGTCACCAATTCTGTTGGGAAAAACAAGCCAAATTTTTTATTTTTAAATTAATACAACTATATGCAACATACTGTTCTTCCTTTATAGCCATTTGTCTAGACAGATTTTCTGCAGGTTCTACAGATTCAGGCGTACTTCGCTTGTAGCGGAAAATGGGAGCATCAGCAGTATAACTGTCCCGACTACTGCCAGAAAGAGAACTCTCGGGTTCCGTGTATGTGTGACTAGTATAAGCGGAATAGGGCTCAAACGATGTGGAACCACTACTCGTAAAAGATCCACTGTCATAATGATGATCATCATACTGATCATGATCCAAAGAATATGGTATATGATTGTAATGAGCAAAAGGTCTGTAAAGGTAATGTGTCGGCACAGTTTTTGTATAAATATTTTCTGATTTTTCACAAATAAAACTCACGGCGGATGATCGAAGACACCAGAAGCATCTTTGTAAATTTCTCCGCCAGCACATTTGTGAGGCCACATATAACGCAAACCCAAATATATCGCACTGCCTACGAAAAAAGCCACCACAACTACCTTGATCTTGATCAAATAAGCTGCTGCCAGGCTGTAAAAACCCCAAAAGGAATCTGTAAGAATAATGAAAGGAATACATTATTGTTTCCCGTCCGGAAATTTTCCTCATTAAGTATTCTTCTCATACTGATATGTGATCTCAAGCTATTCATAAAATTACAGTATTATTTCGTTCTTATTCAAAGACTCTTTGAAAGTCTCACTTTCCAAACGCAAAGGAAAGTGAAAAGTGTGAATTGCTTTGAATCGATCTCAAGTGCTTATGGAATTATTATTACGTTATTTAATGGTCGTGATCGTATCATTCACATTTTAAGTTTTCCCATCTTTCAAAGCTCTCCGTCCACTTTCACACATTGCAGCAAACTTCAATAAATTCATCTTTAATCTCTGGCAGTTAAAATGTGCTAATTGTTAATTAATCAAAAACCAATGTGGTTTGATTACGTGTTTTTATTAATTTAAATAATTATAATAATATTTTTATTACGAAATAAATTCTATTTTTATGGCCTCCAAAATATGACGCAAGCTTGTGTCTATTCCGTATGCTTATCAGTATCGAATGTCATGTGTTAAGTGACTTTTTTAACGATTCCATTAATGTCTACTCGTAATATATTACGGTCTTGGTGTAAAAGGGATAGTAGAAGTGAAAGCACTTCCCAAAGCAATAACTTGATTTGAGGATTTTTTTTTTATTGCAAAAAGAACTGCAGTAAATCCTCTCACGTAAATATTTCACTTGTTTACAATCCCTGTCGTGATACGAGTACTAAATTTAATTTTTCGTGATAGATCAGATCTTAATTGGTTTCTCTTTTAAAAAATACAAACACTTAACAGGTCATCTATTTATTAAATATATAGTCTAGATGCTCGAAACTAATATAATCTAATTTACCAAATGTTTTCGATATTTTTCTTCATTCTTAGTTACAATACTTGCTAAATATTAAATTCAACTAAATAATATTTTAATAAATAGTTTTATATTTATTAACATTTTTATTTCAATCGAGTAGTGAGTGCATAAATAAGACAAATATTTTATAAAGGGAGGGTGAGCACATTGTAGAGATATTAAAGGTCGCCTGTGGAGGTGGCTTTTAGCAATAATTTCATGAAATTATTATTCTTCATAGCATATTGTGGAACATTTGTTGGTCTTTTGTTGGTCCTCGTGTAAAAAATTTCGAGCAAAGGCGCTATAAAAACTTTGAAAGAAGCTTTTTAGAACGTCTTAGTTCTTTCCAATAGAAAATATTTGAATGGAAATCCGCTGACTAGCATCGGATGTAGGTTGTTCCAATTTCCTATTTTAATTTTCAATTATATCCTGCACTTACATAAATGATGATGATGCTTTCGCCTCATTTTGCTATCTTCTATCAATGCTCTGGCATCACTTTTAAATAAATCATTTGAATCCTTTAACTGTGTCTTCTGCACGGAATTGTCTTCCGAACAAAAAACTAACGAAAAATAAATGCATACAATTAATAATATAAACCACAAAACGTTTTTATGCATTATTTTTATAATAATTTAACTTGATTAAAGCAAAATGGCAAATAATTTACAAAATTTCACAACTTCCAAACTTCACTTCTTGTTACGAGTACAAGGCACGGCGCTTAACTGATATTGCCACTAGTAAGTGTCACACCTTTTTATATTCACACTCTTTTAAAAAATAGTTTTATTTATGCTTCAAGTTCAAGGTGATAATTGACTCCGTATATACTGCGTGTCTGACTGATCAACACATCGCTCTTGCACGCATCGCAGGCCTCTTTAAAGTCAGCCAACTAAAATTATTGGTTCAATTATTTTTAATATTGTTTTGGTGTTTGATTATTTACTTAATCTTTAATTGTACAACCTGGAGCAGTATCAAGGGTTCCGGAAGGGAAGATTAAAATTAAATTGGAATTGGTTTAATTTAGAAACGTTGTTGCACCGAAATATTTATTACGACATCGGCATCGGCAGCGTTTTTGTATTTTCTTTTTCTTGTGTTAAACAATAATTTCTCTTTTATTGTGAAATTTATTGAAATGTGTGAATTTGAAACTATTTAACACTTTGTATTTCTGACAAAATTGAAAACATTTGCGTGAAAGAAAAGGTAAAAGCGATTTACCTTAACGTTTATCAAGGCGTTAAAAGATATGGTCGCCAGAATTTGTTTTTTTTTGCTATTGAATAACATTTTTAAGGATATTTTGCAATTTTTAAAAGTAGCGGTTTTTTCGTTGTCTTGCGGAAATATGTATATGTCGATAATTTTATGATGATGTTAGCTTATTCATAACGATTATCGGGGTCTGTAAATGGGAAAGGGCATGCAGGTGAAATTTGAGCTAGATTTGTAACAAACATGACGACCTGTCTAATATTAGGAACGCTATTGACATACTGATAGTAATGGCGTATGTGGTGCTTTCATGGACTAGTGAATTGCGCGGTATTCTTTTAGTGCGATAGCTGCAGGCATAATCCTTATTTGATTCGTATTACAAGCATTTGTCTACATGCATACATAATATACATATCGCTCCTTTAATAAAGAAAGGCTCTAACTAATTGCTTTCTTACTTGATAAAAAAAATTTTTTACTTTTAAATTTCTTAACAATTTTTTTTGTGGCTTTCAAACACGACATCTGTCTAAATATGCATCGAACTCGAGTTCGAAGTGTAAACAGCTATAGCCTGTTTATATTGAAGAGTGGATATATATTCCTTATTCTCAACAGGCCAATCTATCTGCTCAATTATCATATCTCCGTTGCATGTTTTATAGCAGATTTACAGTGCTTACATAAATGCTTGCAGTTATTTGTTAAATGCTCTTATTGCCTGGCAATAAAATGAAAAATACGCAATTTTAATATTTCGTTAAGAGTTTAGGCACTGCAAATTATGGAGTTGAGAACGTTGCTATACATCTTCAGGGGCGCAATTAAAATTGCTTCTAAAGAAACATTAAATTATGTATACAAGTAATTCAAACGAGTGTTTGGTTAAACTTTATTCGTTGGATGACAACGTTACTCTGTTTGAGCAGTTCGCAAATTTTTGCCTATTTAATTCGTTGAGTTTTCCTCATCAATTCGCATGTTTTGTTGCCAACTGCATTTGTACAGTTATGAGCAACACCTTTAATTTTCTTGTACTTAGTAGCTTTAGTTGTAGTTTTTGGTATTGCTGTTACATTGGTGAATGCTGCTGCGACAAGTACAGAAGCAATAGCAACAACACACTGCTACATACGTTTATATGTGCATGCGAGCACGGGAGCACATACTAACGTGTATATACCAATATTTGTATGTATACATTAAATTCGCACTATAACTGGTGGCCACATACAGCCGAACATGTTCTTTATAATTTTCTTGCTGCAAGTCTGGTTGTTGGTATGAGTGTCGCCATCGTGTATGAATTGAAATGTAAGTTTGTGAGTAAAATTTTGTGCGCTGATTATTTGATGCGTTGCATACAATTGTGCAACGACAAGAACACGGTATATGGTGGTTCGCGTATCTCCGTATGCTTTCCAGTTTAAACGCAAAACATATTTTTTTTTTTTTTTGCTTTGTAGCAGACGCTTTTTTTCATCTTCTTTAACTTCTGCAGCACCATCGTTTTTATGTCGTATCCATATAATGACCACTCGAAATTGTTTTGTTTTCTTTTCTTTTTTCCTTTTTTTTTGCTTCTGCATAATTAGAAAGAAGCAAAATAAAATATATAAATTTTCGAAAAAGGGGAAAAATTAATTATCAAAGTATTTGATTGATACTGTCGGACAATGAGCTCCCAAGAAGGCTCTAGCCGGTCTTAGAACCAAAACTTGCTTGCAATTTTATTTGGCACCATTCTCATTTATATTAAAATATAATCACTAATCTTTTACATTATAAAGAGATTGATACAGCGATGGCTATACGCTGCTAATTCATTTCTTATCATTTTTCAAAGTACACTAAAGGAAGCGAAACCCACTTCAGCTGTTCAAAAGCAATATTGTAGCTCAAACAATCATGCTAGAAAAGGCAAAAAACGATGCCTTCATATCGTTAAGCGAAATCCAAAACTGCATTAAGCGAATAGCGCCAGACCCTTTTAAATTATAAATTCTAGTTCATCACATCGCTCAGAATAAGCATTAATTAATGTGAGACCAAATTTATTTTATTTAATTTTTTTTATTTTATTTGTTTTGCTAATTAATTAGTGTTTTGTGTCAAGTATCGATATACATAAATCAGCATAACTCGGTTTAATAACATTTTATGCAAATTTTTTTTTGCTCTGGTTTAATTAAGGATATATTTTCCCCTTTTGCGAACAAATCATGAGTCGCAAAAATTGTGTTCGGCAACCTCAAGTTTTTACATCCGCAACAACAATTTCCAGAACCTCAAATATCGTGCCATTCAAAATGTGGTGCACACACGCCTAAATTAATGCTATTCATTTATGTGGCGAAAAGAGTGCGTATTGCCACGAAAAAGAGCAAAAATTAAAAACAACCATCTTTGGTTGCTCGCTGCTTTGTATCAAATCGCAGGCAGATCCATATATCTATAATCCACGAAATACAACTAGATAATAAGTGGCACAGCTTTGGCAGCAACAACATTATTTAATTGGAGCAAGAACAAAAGATTTCCCTTACGCACTGCAGTCTTCCCTGAACAAACGACATTTGTAGTTGTTAACAACTAAACGAACTTTCAATTCAAAATGCGTCAAGGTGGAGAAGGGAGATTGGGTCATGGCCCCATATCTGCTGCTATTGTACACTACTTTGCTAACTGACTTTGGCTGACTGCAATGGTAGAAGGATAGTTTGTGTGAGCGGATGGGTTGATTAGTTGGTTGGTTGGTTGGATGGCTGGTTGGTTGGTTGGTTGGTTGGTTGGTTGGCTCCTTGGTTGGTTGTTTCGTTCTTTTGCATGATTATCCAACGACTTAAAAGAACACATGTCTCCACGGCTACACAACAGTAATGCAACGAGTACATCTGGGAATGGCTGTTTAAAATGTTTGATTATGTTGCTGTGACTATTGCTGACACTGTTCGATTTAAAATAAAAAATGGCATGTTTTAGGTATAGATTGTGTTACAGATATGGCAAATGCATGTATATACGTATGTATGTGCACATTCTCAATCAGTTATTTATTCACTCGTTGGCTGTTTCTCTTTTTTACTTGCCAATACAATTCAACCATTTGAAAGTAGCAATCTGTGTTGCCAAACAGATTTTTTTTTATGAAAATTCTTAAAAATGGTAGAAAAAAATTGTCTAATACAATTGTACAAGATTAAAAAAGAAACACAAAAAAAACCTAGAGCCAAAGGATTGGCAGTAGTCCAATTTCGGTTTTAAACGAGAACAAAATGCTAAAGTTGTTGTTTGTTTTGTAAGTGACACGTAACAAACGGAATTTTCCTGATCATTGCATGATAATGGCTTGCAAAGATATCATTCACGCAGAAGAATTTTTACGCAGCGTACTTTAGTACCTTCCAGCATAAGTGATATATTGGACAAATCGTACGGAATATTAAAGTACAATCTAATAATTTTCCTGTGTTATTTCTTTTTACATTGTTCTTGAATAGATGTAGTTATTTCTATTAAAAAAAATATATATAAAAATAAAAATTTATTTTAAGCTTAGTTAAAATAATATATAATAAATATGTTTTATTTAAATTATAAATTTTCTGAAAACCTTACCTGAAGCTAGCAAAATATCGAAAATAGAAGAATATATTGCTCGGAGAAATCAGATAATTTAAGATACACAAATACACGTATATTGAGTTAGAATTGAAGGATTCAATTAAAATGACATCGAACAGTCGGGGGCCAAGAACGTCAAACCTCACTATACAAGCCAACATTCAATGACAACTGTCATACATTTCAATAAGGTTTTTTAAAAATTGGGCTCATGTTTTACTCTCTGCTTTCGACGACACAAATTAAATATTAATTTTGTATAACAAGCTTGCTATTACACAGTGTGATGGTGTGTTAGCAAAAACGAATTATGAACTTTTATGACAACAAAACCAAGTTGATAAACACGAGTATGACATGTAGCATAAGACGTATGAGGTATACAGTATGACTGTGCAATAGCTCTAATAAAAGCTTGATTGCTGGATTTTAACTTTATAAAAGTACGTTTATGAGAATTTTGAGAACTGGCAACACTATTGGTCAAGCAGCACGCCATATATACATTCATATCTGACACATGCATTTATGCATAGGTATATAATATAAATACATGAATAAATAAAAATAAAACATTGGGTTAAGCCGCCTGTTCACCTGTCCGTCTGTCTGTTACCCCGGCATGTCACTGCTTTATCCATTCGCTTTTTAATAACTCATTGAATTTTGTTAGAAGTGATGAAGGTAACCCGCTGACGTCTACGATATGATTTTTTCGTCTTCGTCTTCGTCTTCATCTTCTTTTTTTCCTTATATTGTCAGTTGGCCTCTTCCTTATTTCTTACTATTTATTGTTTGTCGTTGCTGGCGCTTTTGAGTTAAGTAAATGCAAGCAATATGATTTTTTTTTGTTGCCACTCAATGTTGTATTGATGTTGCCACATAAATACTACTTCTTCTACTACTGGTAAATGTAGTTATTGTTGTTGGTGTTGTTGTTTTTGGATGTATGTTTCATATGTATGTAAGTGAGCACTTTGTGTGTTTGTTGTTCATTCCTCACTAAGCAAGTATCGTATTTATGGTATATAAATTGTATATAGCCTGAGCTTTGGCATTTGCCTTGGTTTTGTGCTCTTGTAAAAGCGCATCCATCCGTCAGTCGCGTTTTTCATGCGCAACTGAAACGGTAACGAAATTCAAATTGTTGAATTCAAGAAACAAAACAAAAAAAAAAAAAAAGGAACGAAGCATAAAACACCAAAGAAAGAAAAACAAGCAAGAGAAGTTTTTCAGCAAAAACTAAAAAAGAAGAAGAAAAAAAAAATTGGGAAAAACAAAAACCCGTAAAGTTAAAGCCTCCAAAGTGTTTGTGTTGCCGTTGTTGTGTGTATGAATTGAAATGCAGTGTTTTCGTTTAATTCGTGTTCAATTTGCAAGCAATTTTTATATATTTTGGCTTTCTACTATTTAATTTGTTGTTCATTTGAAAATCATTTTTCTTTTGCTCTTGCACAAACCCACCCACACACACACGCATATATATATATATATATACTTACTTACAGATGTGTTGTTATTGCAGTTATATATTTATATCACACACACACACACACACACACACATATATATATATATATATATATATATATATATATATATATATATATATATGTAATATACTTAAATATGTGTTGATTTACATTTTCTTATAATTCTTAAAATTTTGCTTTATCTTTTAATTTTATATGAATTTTCCTTCTTTACTGCATTCTTGTTAAGCTTTTATCTGGTGCTGGACACTCCCCATAAAACCATGGCCAACTTTAGTTTCTAACTACGTTCACATTTGACAAAATTGCAAAATATTTTGGCCCGCTTAAGGCAGTCGCTTTCAAATAAGAAGTTTAATTTGAATGTAAAATATTTGGAAGAAAACAGTTGCAAAAACCAGAAAAAGTGCAATTCATTTTAATCAGCTTCATTTCATTATAAATGACTCTGTGTGTTTACGTTTATGCTTATTGACTAACGACGACTTAGTCAGTTTCATATGAAAAACTAAGTTATTTTTTTTTTCTTCAAATATTTTCTTATAATATTTATATAAGCAGCAAAAAAAAAACGAAACAATTGATTTATAAAAATTTTTATTTACTTCAGTGAAACCGACTTGAAGAGACTCCTTTTCAAAGAGGAGTCTAAATTTTCAGTCTAAATGCCTCGTTAACTGGTTTCTTAATTAATTCCACTTGATATAAAACAAACAAATTCCGTGCCGTTAAACGAATAAAAATTTCATCGTTATTAAATAATAATATTGTATTACAATTCGATAAAGTTTGAAAACTGTTTTAATTTAAATAAGTAAAAGTTTTTCAATCAACCAAAAAATATATAGCCTTAATCTCGTTTATAATCACAAAACAGTTTTTCACACATAACAGCCCGAGAATGAACATTAGAAGAATTCATGTATTTTTCAGTGTTTTTTACAAACTACAGAAAAATGTTAAATCCAATCGATTTGAATTATAAAATTTTAATTGTTGGAGAACCAGAAATATTTTCTATTTGCATAAAGTATGTAAAAAAAAAAAATATCGTGCTATAAAGCAAAAAAAAAAAAAAACAACGTGCTCTAGGCGACGGTCTCGGCAGGCAGTGCTTCTACCCATATTATAATTATATTCATAACATTTCAATATCAAGTAAATAAATAAATAAATAAAATAAATGAAAAGATCTTAAAAGTTTGTATTTTGTCTTGTGCCCTACAGGTGGACCTAAAGACTCCTAATGTTTATGATAACTTTTGACAAAAGTATTCTAGTATTCATTATAAAAGTATTCATGATTTCTTTCTTATATCCTAAATTATAAATTTAAATTATCCAAATATGTTTGAAACGTATCAGTATGATATGAAAATGCAAAAAGAATATTCAAGAACAAAAATGATGTCAAAATACTTGAAAAGTTTTCAAAGTTTGAAATTATTTATTCATTGTATTTTTTCATTATCGAGTAAAAAGTGGCAGTTGCATATTTCTGGTTTCCATGCATATTAATGCATAAAGGGATTTTTTTTGTGCGAACCACATATTTAAACAATAAAAATATAATTAATTAATAACAATAATAATAAAATAATCGTAGTAATATAAAAATAATAAGAATAATTATAATATTATCCTTTATAAGGAAATTTTGACCATGAAATTTTTCTTCTATTAAATTATTGAATTAAATTAAAAATAAATCCTTGAAAAAATTAAAGTGTTGGGTAACCGTTACCTGCTGCTCATTGTTTTGCACTGCCAAGTTTCTATTATACACTTGCATAATTGCCGCGCGTATGAGCGCACTTGCTTTGGCCGCAAATATTTAAATTAATTTAAAGGGCATCGCTTGATGTGCCCTTTTTCCCTCATTTTTAAATAGGTAATTAGTTTATATATTTTTTTGTCTTTATAAAACGATTTCTTAATTAATTATTTAGCAAATACGATTTTAATTATATTTAAATGAAATTAAATTTTATTGTCCAGTGAAAGTTTTGCCACGGAAAATATTTTGTAAATTTTTTTTGTTATTGAAATTTCATTTAAAACAAAAAACTTTTTATACATTTTTGTGTTTAATCCCAAAAGAAAGAAATCTTTAATTTTATGGTGAAAGAAATTTTATTTAACACGTTTATAATGGAAGTAATAAGAAGACCAGAAATCCGAAGAAATTAATTTTGTAATGACATTCTTTCTAATCTGATAAAATTTATTTCTTGCTGACTTTCGTCTGCCATTGAACTCAAAAATGAATAAGAAAAAATTTTTACGATTTTTATATTATAAAAATTATTAAAAATATTTGTAAGTTAAAAAGAAAAATTTTTTTATTAATTTAATTAGAGAAATTGGTTATTGTTATTTGTTGTGCTGCCAAGCTAATCTGGAGCCCTGCATATCGGTTGGTCCTATAACCAAACCCATCAGTAGCAGACATACAACCACAATCATTCATTTTGAATTAATAGCGAAAAAATATTTCAGTTTTTTTTTTTTTGTTTAATTTTAACTGAATGACAACCCAAATTTGGTAGTTGATAGAATTTGATAGAACATCCCACGGCATGCATATGCTAAAACCCTGCCACTGGCCACTGGCCAGTTTAATAGTGTAACACAAACAACATTATTACGAAGTGACTTTTCGAAGGACAACGAATCGGGAATTTAAAGAATGATTTGTAAAAGAACTTCTACACTTTTGGTTTAAATTTTTTTTTTTGGATATTTAATGTTCAGAAATCATATTTTTGGATCTTTTTTTCAGGCATCTTTCATCAGGCTCTGGTACAGTCTTGTTTACTTGCATTTTTTTTTAATTATTCTATAATTTTCTTTTAAGATAAAAATTGAAAAGAAATTTATAATTTTTTTAAATTTTATAAATTATTTTTTATTTATCGATCGAATAATTTCTCCAACATACCCAACGGATCACTCAGATCCATTATATAATTTCTTGAACACTTGTTTCCGCTGGCAGCCATCTAATAAAATACGTGCATACATGCATACATCCATACGTGCATGTACACATAAAGCTGTGTTTTATATATTCTTCTATATTTAACTCTATTTTACATACAACTGCGAGTAGTGCAAAGGAAAAACGATTATAATTTAACGAAAAAATTGTATTTTCACCACTTTTCGTTGTTGCTTTTCTTGTTGATGCTGTTGTTGCTATTATTGTTGTTGTTATTATTTTTATTTAGTTGTTGTTTATATCAAATACAAATTCTTCGTGATATTTAGTTAGAGATGATAAAGGGATTGTTTGTGCTGGAATTAAAATTGAAAAGAAAGTATACATATATAACATAACACACATGCACATGCATGCATATGCGCAAATGTATACAGTGTATAAATATGTTATTATATACCAACAAAAACGAATGATAACAAATTAATTAACCCAGCAAACAAAAAAAGATGACTGTAAAGCAAAATTTCTTTAAGAACATGCAATCTGCTTTACAGATTCAGAAATAGCTGTCATCAGAAATAGCTGTGCTATACGAATTTTGATTCATAAAGGAGATCTTTCATTAAGCGCTCTCTGCTAAAATAGTCCTTCTTTATAAAGCCGCATCCTTTAATTATTTTTTACTTAACATTATAGGCTATTTTCTTTAAGATTTGCGTAAAAGATTGCAAATTCGGGAAACCTTTAATAGTGTTTTCACACCTAAAGTTAAAACCTGGTTTTAACTTAAAACCTACAAACAGCTGATTTTGTGTTCACATACAATTTTTATAAAATCAGGTTTTATAATAAAGTTTGTCAAATATATTTGTTAATGATAAAATAAATGTTTTGAAGAAATAGATGTGTTTGTTGTAATTATTCGTTCCACATTTATTTGAGAAACTGTACGACAGCTGTTATTGTATATATAAAACATAAATTTTAAAAATGTGTATCTAAAATTGAAATGATTTTACATTTTGTGAATGAATATTTGTGAATTGTGAATGAATTATCAGCTGTTTTCAATCTTTCTAACTTTGTAGCACTGAATAAAACAAGGTTGTATGTTATAAAATCTACTTAAAACCAATTCAAAAAAGGTTTTAAGATGGTTTTATGAGAATTATTTTGTATGGTAAAACCAGGTTTTAAGGGTTGGTTTTAAAGTTAAAACCAAATTTTGTTTTAAAACCAGGTTTTATCTTCAGTGTGAAAACACTATAAGTGACATAATAATTTAAAAATCAACTGAAGGTTGTGTTTAACAGAAGAAAAAAAAATTAATTTTAAATCAACATACAAAAAATAGAAATGTGTGCAGTGTGAGTTATGATATTTGAAATGTTTGCTGGGACCTGTATAAATTCTCAACAGAAGAAAGAGACAAAGTAAACGCCACAATTAATTAAACCCAACAAAATGAATTACATTAGTTTGGCTGTTATACTTCTGATAACTTGTCAGCTATAAAGTTAGCCAGCCTGTTTATTAAGTATATGTAACGACATTCATTAGCACATACCTACATACATATGTAGATACATATTGGATTTAAAAGAAATTTAGTGAATCTCCTAGAAACATATTTAATCATCTACTAGTATTTTGACTTTATTGCCAGAGTCAACCGTGCGAACTTACGAGTTTTTCTGCCTTTTTTGTTTGATCTCTAAGCAATTCCCATATAAATTGAGCTTGATCTTCTTAATCAGTCTGAGGAATTTTGTGCAACTGTGACCTTTTTGAAATAAACACACAGAAAAACAGAAATTTTTTAAAAAGTATGATTGAAAATATTTTGAAAATTTCTTGAAGCATGCAGGGTATAAAAACTTTTTGATAATTATTTGCATATAAACGTCTTTTACAAGTAAATTAAATATATGTAACTCTTTTTGAAACAAATACAAAAAATCATATCTTATTTATTAAAAATCTTTACGTTTCTTTGCATAGTAATAAAGTATATGCTCGTAACGTTTTCAAAATTAGTCAATTTATTCAAATATTTGACTTTTAAGCTTTTGTGAAAAAATATTATAAAGAGTTAATAACGAAATTCAAATAAAGTATTGTACCAAATAATAAAATTATATGAAATAATAACTTTGTGCTATTTTGACTGTAAGAAAAGTGTTCACAAATCGCTCGAAAATCTTGGTTGTAAAAGTAATTTTTTTAACACCCCCTTTGCAATGCAAAATTGGTCTTACTATCAACCCACAACCGTGCAACCACCTTTACAAGAAAACTTTGTCTACACTGCAGAAGGCGAATACAAATATAACGACTTAAAAACGGATTTTAATACAAATGGCATCTACTATGTTTATTACAAGGATATTAATGTAAGTGATTAATACTAATAATGCTCTCAAATCCAAACTTGCATACACACATACATAACAAAAATATATTATTAAGTTTCATGAACGAATTTTTTTAACTTTCTACATACATATGTCTGCCATCTTTAATTCGTTCGCATATACTTTTATGTAATTCTTTAGTCAATAGTCTAGTCTCGCTTGGGAAAGTATCTCTGGAAAGGCTTGCATTTTTTAAAAATAATTTCTTTTTTATATAATATTTTTCATTTTAATTTAATAAATAAAACGGACAGTTTCTGTGTTTTATTCACTACTGACTTACCCGAAAATTGCTAATCCACATGATAACTACAAGTATTTTTTTTTTGGTTTTTTTTTTTGGTTGGAATTGAGCACCCTATTAAACTACATACATCCATGTACATACAAACATGCATGTGCACGCATGTACTGATATGCTTACTTTTTATGTTCTAAGTACATCCAAATACATGTATGTATGTATGTAGGCATGTTAGGATGTCGAGTATGTATGGATGCATGGAAGACTTGAAGACTTGTGGAATTTATTTAATATGTATGTATGTATTTTCTTTATAAGGGAGTCTTTCACATCAGCTTCTCCCAGTTGTCTGCCATTTTGACCTCATCTGTTCACCCGCATTACATTGAAAAAAAAAAACGAAAATTGACAGCTGATATTGAGTGTTTATGGGTATACAAATGAAAATACATCATTTTTCCCTTGTTTTCCTTTCCTGAAGCACATTTTAGTTTCTAATTATGTGTACGGCTTTGTAATTATGTCCACACATGCAACATATTTCTTTACAAACTGGCTGAAATGAAAAAATATTAATAAGAAAAATATCTGAATTTATGCAGTGTTTTGTAACTGAATGTGGCAGTACAAATATTTAACCCTTAAATAGAATATTCGAATTTAATTTCGAAAATGTTATTTTTGACGTGTGTACTTTCAAGGTTATTATGAAAATTGGTGAGATCTCTATACATATTTACGTACAACCATGCGTACATGCATATTAGATACATACGTACGTATGTATGTACATATTTGTTATGAGTGTTTGCTAGTTGTTTAATTTATGCTACACTGTTTCCATTACGATACAGTAGCCTAATAGTGTTTTCACACTGAGGATAAAATCTGGTTTTAAAACAAAATTTGGTTTTAACTTTAACCCTTAAAACCTGGTTTTACCATACAAAATAATTCTCATAAAACCATCTTAAAACCTTTTTTGAATTGGTTTTAAGTAGATTTTATAATATACAAGTTAGAAAGGTTGAAAACAGCTGATAATTCAATCACAATTCACAAATATTCATTCACAAAATGTAAAATCATTTCAATTTTAGATACACATTTTTAAAATTTATGTTTTATATATACAATAACAGCTGTCGTACAGTTTCTCAAATAAATGTGGGAAGAATAATTACAACAAACACATCTACTTCTTCAAAAAATTGATTTTATCATTAACAAATTTATTTGACGAACTGTATTATAAAACCTGATTTTATAAAAATTGTATGTGAACACAAAATCAGCTGTTTGTAGGTTTTAAGTTAAAACCAGGTTTTAACTTTAGGTGTGAAAACACTATAACGTAATGTATGAACAGTGGCCTTAAGGAAATGATACACTATCCTACACAATCGCCCGATTTGTTTAAAATGGTATGCCGGCTGGGAAAGTATGACAGTGTGCCCTAAACATTAGTCTGTGTAACAGAATTTTGACAAGTGACAATATTCATAATATGATCATTTCCATGCGATCAGCAGTTGTATTTACTTCAAGCAGCAATTAAAGAATTTGTATGGTAGTCTGGTGCCTACTCCATCCTTTTGATATGACTTTTTAAAACGCGATGGTATCACATCATCTTCTCATGTGAAGTATAGGAAGTAAATCATGCTATTTATTATTTGTAATGCTTAATGTGAGCTTAATTCATATTTGGCAAACGGTGTATACTTTTAATTTGTAAGCTTATCCATTTGCCTGCTTCTAACTTTTTAAGTGCCTTGCAAATGTGTATATTGAATACACTGTACACAATAGTTATTCGCTTCAATTAACACAAAGAAAGGCTAAACAAAGCAATTGCGAAAAGAAAAAGTCTTTGCCCGTAACTGTATGCGTTTTTTTTTTTATTGTTAGTAAATTAAATATTTAATGCGTATTTATTACTCACTTTTATTACATTTTAATGAATTTCTAGAATATTCGAATGTACGTCGTGTTGGAAATTCAATACTTGGTTCACTCTTTCTCTATTTTGCTTTTACTAAATATTTAAGGGTTGTTAGTTAATTTACTGCCGTCTCTTTTCTAAACGCGTATAATTTATCCAAATCATACGCAAATTCGTACAGATAACGAACGAAGGAATTAATACAAAAAATACAAATACAAACATACATACTTATTTTTCTTGCTTACCTGAATATTATAATGCTGTTCTTCTCGAAATTGTATGCCATTTCAGTAGAGTTGCAAGCATGTGTGTAGAACAATTTTCGGGCAGAATCGTCATGCATGAGTTCAACGTTGAATTTTTGTAATACAAATGTTATACATGAAGGATACAGTTAAGGCAGTAGCTCAGTCGGTTTTTTTTATTTCTGTGACAAAAAATTCGGGAATTTTATAACCAAGTCGGGGAAAATTGTATTCTATATTGCCTTCTGAGCAATATAGAATAATTGAATTTCAATCGATTTTAAAAGTAGCATTTGTAAAGGTCATCTAGTCGAAAAGATTGTATTGCGATACTGTTCTAAATTATGCTAAATTTAATAATTATAATCTTTGTTTTTAATCTATAATTTTGCTGTTGCAAAATTAAAAGCATCGTTACAAAATTAAGCAGCACACCATACGTACGAGGGATATAGTTTAGTTACTTGTATTTAAAAAGCAACTTTATTGATTCGTCTCTTCTGTCAGAATGAATGCACAGTCTTTAATATCAAATAAGTAAAAAGGAAAAATAAAGAATACATAAAAATACATAAGAATGCATAAGAATGCATAAGAATGTGTGTACAGTTATTTAATGACATTTGTGTCATATAACTATATGTCTCAAACCAATAATGAACTGATGATATTTTTTCAAAAGGGCTTTCTAAGAAATGTGGCAAAGTTCCCTGAATAGGAGAATCAATTAATAAATGAAAAACGATGCAGTTAGCTTAATTAAATGTTGCCCCAATTTAATTTGAAATAGTGTGGCATTAAAGCATATATGTATATGTATATGCATAAGTATGTATGTACGAGTATATCTATATACTGTAGTAAGTTGTAATTGTTTGCAAGTAATCAAAAAACACACATATTCCTACTGAAATCAAATTTATGGAAAACGTATGTGTTTGCAGTATATAAATATATTGGATGAAACAGCGGACTATAACATAAATTATAAGCAACGTAATAAAATAAAATTTATGAGCAATTATAATTATTATCAACCAATTAAAATATATTTTCAGGTTTTTATGACCCATTTTTTACACCCGAACATTATTTTAATAGTTGTTTTTGCTTTCTCGCAAAAATTTGCTTATTTATTTTATTGCTAACAAGAAAGTTATTAAATAGCAATTTTCTCTAAATGCTGTGCATACAAAATATGTTACAAACTAAAGGAAATCTATTGCAAAAAAAAAAAAAAAAAAATCCGAGTTAGGGCTTTTCCACTGTTGGCCAACGAAATAAAAATCAGTATCACTCGGTGCTTTCTTTGCAAGTTGAAATTTGTTTGACTACTTATTATGTTTTCAATTTTTATTCGAGCCAAAATTTTTTTTCAATTTGTAATACGATTTACTAACAAGGAAAAAAAAACTACATGAAACCTCTCGTTCGGAAGAGAGAATATTATAGTTTGATTTTTGTACGTTGAAACTTTTTTTGGAAAAAAAATTCTGTTGCCCACTTTATACAAACGTTGACGGCTTTAATAACGTCAACTACTTTAACTTTTGTGTCCTTTCAATTTGAACATTCTCTGCATTCTCTTATAGATTTGCTTACAGCTGAAGACTCTTTTCTACTCCACTCACTAAATAAATAAAAGGAATCAGGACATTCGTGTGAAAAATATTTTTAAGTTATGGGGGATTATACTCGTTTGTGATGCGTTTGAAAATTTTCGCAAAATAAAACATTTGGTATTTTTGTTTGCGTTTGCGCATGTGTTTTAACGCATCCCATTTGCACAAGTCTGGCATCACCATACTCAGGTTTGCGAAATAGCTTGTCAAATCTGTAACAATAATGCAAATTTATTGTGTAAGCTATTTACTAATCGCAACTGGAGAAAGACATATAAATTCAATATGTGATACGTTATATTTATTTATAATAAATAATAATAATGAAGTTCCTTTTTATTTAACAATAAGTATATTTAAGAGATATATGTGTGCTCTTCTTTTATTTAGCTTAGCTTTTCTTATGCTGACGAAGTGGAAAAAATTTTGTTTCATTTTTTGAAAATATGTTTTTTTTTTTGTTTTTATAAAGAAATATTTGTTTAAACATTAAAAATGTTAACACGAATTTTATGATCTCAAAAATTTCATTTCTTATTTGCCTCGCTATAGTTGCTTGATCATTGCTGGAATCATTAATATCAACTGGTGACTAAATTTCTTGCCGGCTTTCTTATATGTATTTTGACATTTCATAAAGCATAATGCATTTTAACATTATTTAAAGCTAATATTTTTTCTTTAAAGAAGTAGTACTTATAAATAATGTATTATAAAAAACCCCTGTATCATTAATCGAGGTGTTGCAGTAATCGATGATTGCACAATTGTTGGTCGCACTGCACATGTCTCTTTGTAAGATACAATCAAAGGACATTTCAAAGTAATGTCATTATGTCGTAAAATTGACTGCAAACAGAGGTGACAAATGTTATTAATATGGACTACATCACTAAGGCGGTTATAACTGGCAGCGTCCGCAAACGAAATCTGTTGCATAATTGTAGCAAGACTTGCAATTTACTTGTAATTTAACTTGTATAAATGTTTTTAATAATCTTGAGATTATTAAACTGAATTCGTATAGAATCGCGGCATTTTTAAAAACTTTTCAATTGATCCTCGCTTCTTACAAAGAATTTGAAAATATAATTAGTATTTCAATGTTCTTAATGTGTGATGGTACCATTATTTTGTATATTCTTTACGACCAGTCACATTAAGTAATTAATTTATTTCGTTCCTCTCTACTCCTCAGCACGCTACTGCTCTACTCTGGTCTTCTCATTCGGCAAACATTGGAGCTTCTCTCTAGTCTTTGTTAGAACTTTTCTATAAATTTGTTTTCAAAAAGTTGCTTTTTCTTCATTGTTTGATATAAACATTTAAGTGGCCAAAGCCAAATATTCGCATAATCCACATGCCTGCTCTAAATTAAATTCAGTGGCTCGGTTCGTTGTTGGCTGGCTGCTTTGGTTGCTGTTTGTGTGTTAGAACTTCGAAACATTGCCAGGCCAACTAGAAGGTTTTTCTTTGCAACAGAAAAAAAAATTATAAAAAGAAATACATTTCGAAAAGAAAAAACTAAATATAAGAGAGGTATTGCAACTTCAGCGCCCTGCTAACTGCCACACCAGTTATAAAACCTTCTATTGCCTTGTATTGGTTCTTGCAAACGCATTTGGAAAATACATATTCTGTAGATACTCTTACAAGTATTTGCCGGTAATAAACGGATGGATGGATGGACAAATAATTTTTTTTTTTGGTTTTCCTTTGGTTGTGTTAAAGTTGTTGGTTGGTTTTTAATTTTTTTCCTTTTGCTATTTTGACGTTTCGGCAAACAGTCAAATAGTCGTTTTGCCTTTTCAGTTACACACGTATTTTTATGACTTATTTGCTTACATTTGATTCTCCTTTATATGTTTTTATATATATTTTTTCTCTACTGCTTTTATTTTTTAATTTGTCATTATTTTTTGTTCTTTTCATTTTCATATGACGTGTGTCGGAGGGGGCGTGGGGGAGTATGCTTAGATGCCAGTGACTAAATTCGCTAGTTAGTGGTGAAGTGAACGGGCATGCAAGTATATAAAAGAATATGAATTTGTCGCTACTCTGCCTTTATTTTAGTATTTGTTTTTGTTCAATTGAGTTCAATTTTTTTAAAAGTAGTAGTGTTGTAGTTTTTGTTGTTGTTATTATTTTTGCTCTAAAAATTATGAATTTTTTGTATGCGCTGTGTTGTATGCACACATCTTTTTGGTTCAATATTTCGTATATCACTTTTCCCAGTACATACATGCGTACATACATACATACATGCACATGCATACACATCCATACATACATACATACATACATACATACATACATGTACACATACATACACACACACACATACGGATATACGGACATATGGAAATGCATTCACACAAACATATGCAAACATCTCAGCAAACACATTTTTACTCGAAAAAATCGCCGAATTTACTTGCACAATGCAGTGTGTTCTATAAAGTGGAATCTATCAGAGTCTCAGAATATAGTGCATCAATTTGCAACTCTCTGTTGAACATAAATCAAAAAATGTGTGATAAATTGTGCGAATATTTGGCAAGAAAGCACATGGCTCTCTAAATGAATTTTCTGTTGAAATTTTAAAGGAAATTTCTAGCTAAATTAATTTTTTTTTATGTTTGTGTACATGGGTTTTTCGTTTTTCCTATTTTCAAATGATCTCTTAATATTTCCTCAATTTTTCCCGTTGATTTTACTGGAATGTAATAAAATGTTTAGATTTTCTAATAAATATTTTTGTGAAACGAAAGATTTTCTGTTAAATGTTTAAAGCGTATTTTAAAAATGTCTTCTAATGTATATTTTCTGTTAAATTAAAAGGCAACGATGTGGTGAAGGAGATGAAATGTATTTATTTTTTTTCGAATGTAGTTCCGATAGTAATCCGGAACAATATGGTTATGACAGGAAACGATACATATTTACATATATGTATATACAACTATTGGCGGTGTCTTAAATGCAGATTTTAGAATTAATAAAACGTAAAATTTTAAGTATGAATTGAGTTCGTTTTTTCAATTGCTTGAGAAAATTCCTATTTATTTTCTAATTTGGCACCAAATGTTTGTTGGGCGTGTTTTAATCAGAAGCTAAGGACATGCATAAATGTATGTATGCATGTAGCCATGCCCGTGTGTACGTGCTCACATAACTGCTTACATAGGAAATGCCTTTTTTCCTACAGCTCTCAACTTGTTTATGGGATTTGTATATTTGAAGTACATTATATACGACTTGCTAGTACGTTATGTAATGTAATTTGTACATAGAGAATTTTCGAGTTTGAATAAGTCTCTATCTGCGAGTGCAAAGCTACAAACAAGTAAATGCACACACTTGCATACATACAGAGACACCATGTGCTATTTTCGTGCGACGGCGAGTACTTTTCAACTTTGTTTTTATTTTATATATTTTGTATACTTTTTCCTTTTTTTCGTATCGTACTTTAATCTGCCGATTTATAAATACGTACATACATTGTATTTTAGTATTAACTGACTTACCTGACTAACTGTGTGCAGGAAAGACTATCAGCGAAGCAATTGTTATTCTGCATCTGGTTTCTGTTTCTAATGCACATAAAACTTGTGCTGGAATGTGTGGAAACAGTTGGGTTAGAGAAAAATATAATAATCATCAGTTGTTAGACTTCCATTAGAACTCATTTCTATAATATTTTTTTAAACGCATTGTATTCTCTTCTTGCTGTGAGCCAGAGTTTTCATAGCGAAAATAGTTTTCACCAAGTTTCCACTTTTTAAATTGGCTATAATTTTAATGTTATTATTTATTATCGTATTTAGTAAATCCGTGTTACCTTGAAGATACTTCTGTAATGCGCACCGCCAATAGTCACTATCCTTTGCACTCGCTTGATTTATATACAGTTAGGGACTAAAGTTTAAATACACCTCGAAAATTGTGAGTTTCAAGAAAAGTAAACGTTTCAGAAAAATTTAAAGTACACAGTTTTATTTGGTTTCATAAGTAACAAAAAACAATAACAAAAAAATGGACTTTATTAATAACATAACGGTAATTGTTAAAAAATAAGAAAAAATTCATTGGACAAAAGTTTAAATACAGCCAAGAATGTTAGCATGTTTTATAAATAAATTAAAAAATAAAAACATTTCAATATTTTGTTGGACCACCATGGCTTTCGATAACTGCCTGCAAGCGGCGTGGCATAGAAAATACTAAGTTTTCTGTTTCAGAAGGTGTTATTTCTGACCAGATTTTTTTAAGAGCTTCTTTTAGCGACTCCTTGCTTGTTACTGAAGTTTTTGCTAATCTCCGCTTCATTAAATCCCAAACGTGTTCAATTGGGTTTAAATCTGGTGATTCAGGTGGGCTATGAAGTTGTCTGGGAGCGTAATAAAGCAACCACTCTTTAACAGAAAGTGCTGTGTGCTTAGGATCGTTGTCTTGTTGAAAAATCCAACGAGGTCCAAAGCCTAAACTGTCGACAGAAGCCTGCAAATTTTTTTCCAATATGGTTTTATAAAGATGTTGATCCATTACACCATCAATAAACTCAAAATTCCCAACCCCCGCAGCTCCAATCGCTCCCCAAACCATTACATTGCCACCTCCGTGTTTTACAGTAGGCAATAAATTTTGCGTTTGAAGGGAAGTGTTTGGCTTTCGCCAGACTTTTGCACGTCCATCGCTTCCGAATAAATTAAACTTTGTCTCGTCTGTAAAAAGTACGGTTTTCCAAAATTCAACATCTTTGTTTTTATATTTATTTGCAAACTCTAGTCTAAGTCTTCTGTTTTTTTCACTTATCAGTGGCTTTTTTCGGGGCACTCTGCTTTTATATCCATTTTCTCGCAATGCTCTTTGTACAGTTCTTGGATGTACATGCTTGTTATAATTATTAGCGATATCATCTGCAAGACTTGGTGCACTTATTCTTGGATTTTTGTTCACTTCTCTTAAAATGTGGTTAACATCACGAGTGGAAAGTTTTTTTGGTCGATCGCTTCTTGGCATATTTTCTATTGAATCATTTTGCTTATATTTTCTAATTATATTTAGAATACTGGAAAATGGCACATTCACTAATTTTCCTATTTCCCGATAGGATTTTCCTTCTTTAAAATGTTTTATTATTAAATGTTTAACGCTGGATTCAATTTCTTTACCTTTGCCCATAATTTTCAATAAAACTTGCAACGCTGATAGTAAAAAACGCAACTAATAGCAAGTGCAGACTTGTAAGAAAAGAATTTGATGGAAACATAAATTATAACTGTACTTTGCTTTTGAGAAATAAAAGAGAGTTCTTTGTTTTGCAAGATGTATTTAAACTTTTGTCCGCTGTATTTTGTGGTTTTTGAGGTATTTACCGTTATGTTTGCAATGTACGAAGAATTTTTTGTTATTATTTTTTGTTACTTATGAAACCAAAAAAAACTGTGTACTTTAAATTTTTCTGAAACATTTACTTTTCTTTAAACACACAATTTTCAAGGTGTATTTAAACTTTAGTCCCTAACTGTATATGATTCATTCGCAAGATAATCTGACGAAATTCCATCGCTTGAACTTTTCTACCAAAGAAAAACACAGTCAACATGCAATAATTTCAATGAATTATTTGTAACGATAAGATGTCGTGATTAGTATCACGAATATCAGTAATCGATTTCCCATAAGGAATATCGAGTGTAAAAATTATCAACTATCGATAGCGCCATCATAATAAGCAGTGCGCTACAATGCAGTGCGCCATTTTGCACAACTTTCTCACTTACCCAATACACACACATGCATACATACTCAGTACATTATATTAAAGCAATGAAAATGATTTTTGTATTTTTATGCTTTTCCATAAACACCCATGCATACATATGTACATACATACATAGAGAGAAATTAATTGAATGTACATACATGTTGTTTATAAATACGCTGATATGCATAATGAAGCGTGTGTACTTTGTGTCGCATTTGATTAATTTTTAATAGATTTATTTATATGTATGTTTCTTATTTCGACACGATCCTGCCGTTCTACCATCTTCGTCATCAGAGATTTCTTTGGAATTTATTTACATGACATTATTGAATTTATTTTTAAACACGTAATTTTTGCTTTTATATACAATATTTTTCTCCATATGGGCATTTCCGCCATAAATTTTCACCTTTAGTAATTTAATTGCTTGTGTTTGAGAACCACATTAATGGCTTTTCTAAAACTCTTATTAAATATTGAACAGATTGATGATCAACGTTAAAATTTAAAAAGATAAATGGAAATGTTATAAAGTTGGCCTTCGTTGTATTTTCATTTCGCGAAAATATATTATTCATGTAGCACTCCAACAGTCTATATTCATACCCAGATTTAGGTATAAATTTTTTCCATTAACTACAACTGTAAATTGTAAATTACACAAAAAATATAATTTTCATCTAAAACTATTTAAAAATTATTTCGGCTACAGGACGCGCATTTTCATCAAATAATGTTTACTTCCAAGGCGCTAGATGAGATTTATTTTCATTAAAAAATGGGAACAATGAAATCATATTTTAACGATTTTTTAATTTTCCAACTTGTATTCAAAGGGCTCCTCCTCTTTTGAAGACCGAGGTGTGCATGTAGCGCTTTACATATACAAGCTTTCGTTCTAAAAAGATTTTTGCGTTCGTTAAAAGAAATTCTTTAAAGGCTTTGTGCCACATATTGATACTAAACCGAACCAAATTGTTCAAGAGATTGAGAAGGACGTGCTGCAGGCCCAGCATATCAACTTTCTTGAAAAATTCCCGTCGCACGGTCAATAAGGAGTTCTATCTGCAAGTTCAACGCCGTTGTCTCTAGAAAACCGACCTGATTTGTGGAAACCCCAATCACGTTCAATGCGTCAGCCCACACTTTACCATGTATAATTACGATAGAACATTTGCCGGTTGTGGCAACCCACCCAATGTGACAGCCCGCAATAATAAACAGTTGATCTGGCAACATATAAATGAAATAATATAATTTAGTTTTTCTGATACACAAGAAGTTTTGTTTTGGTTACGTTGTAAGAATAAATAAACAAGTTAATAATAAATAGGTTGTTTGTTAAATTTGATCTTGAAGTAGAATCCTAGGCTGGTACATTGGCGACGAGGTAAATATGGAAAAAAATATATAGGAAAAAAAAAAAAAAAAAGCACGTGGTGGCACGGAAAAAAATTGCTGTCGGAAAAGAAAGTTTGGCAAGAGCAGCATGAATTGATTAATTAATACACAAAAAAAAAAAAAAAAAAAAAAAAAAAAAAAAAAAAAAAAAAAAAAAATGATTTCATTATTGATTTCAGAGTGCCAGTTAGGCAAATAAATTCTGTGTTCTAGTTCAAGGAACGAGAATAAAAAACAAGCACGAGCGAGGTGTACAAATCTGTGTTCCAATTTGGAAAATCCATTTGGAATAAGATCGGAGCCAGTTGGGCAAATCAAAAGTACAAGTAAAGGTACAATACGACTAATCGAAACAATAACATGAGTGAAACAAATGGAATAAAGCCATTTCTTTGTGAAGCGATTGACAAGTCGCTTATTCGTACTGAGTGGGAAGAGTGGCTAAGGGCATTCACTTTCTACATTGAGGCGGAGGAAATAACTGATGTGGTCAAGAAAAAGAATAAACTCTTACATTATGGTGGCACTCAACTACAGAAAGTGGCACTTAACATTCCAGATGCCCTTACTTGTGGGGAAAAAGACAATGCCTTTACAGTGTTAGTAGACAAATTGACGGAATATTTTTCTCCAGAAAGAAATTCAACATTTGAGAGGCATTTGTTCCGATCACTTAAGGTAGAAGAGGGAGAAACCTTTGGTAAATTCTTATTGAGGACGCGACAACAGGCTTCAAGGTGTGTGTTTGGTGAAACAAAGGCTGAAATTCTGGAAATCAGCATCAAAGATAAGGTGATTGACTCATGGGCATCTGCGGATTTAAAAAAGCGGTTACTGGAAAAAGAGCACTCCTTAAAGGAAGTTATTGGAATTTGCCAAGTCCATGAGCAAATTAATGCCCAGTCAAAAGCAATGGAGGCTCCAAGGACATCTTTTGAAGTCAATAAAATTTCAGATAACGAATGTTTTAGATGTGGCCAAAACAGTCATGACGGAAACAGTGCAGATTGTCCAGCCAGGAAAATAAAATGTAACAAATGTGGCCTTGTGGGACATTATGCTCGAAAATGCCGCACGGTATCATACAAACGGAAATTTACTTCAGCTGATAACAGGAACCCAAAGCGTCGAGATTCTAGTTACGCTAAAATAAGATACATTGATAACCAATCCAAACCAAACGATGATTACTGTTTTAAGATATTTGATAAAGGAGAATCCGCGGTTGAGGTAATACCGTGTTTTGTAGGTGGTAAGAAGATAAGCATGTTAATAGATTCCGGATCAAAATACAACCTCCTGTGTGAAGATGATTGGAATTTGTTGAAGACCGGGGAAGCAGTCATGTGGAATATTCGATTTGAATCAGAACACCAATTCAGGGCATACGCTGGAAACATGCCACTTACGATCAGAGCTGTTTTTGAAGCTGTCATTGGGCTTGAGGAAAGTTCTAATTTGATTTCAACATTTTATGTTATTGAGCGGGGCGAGCAATCATTGCTGGGTAAAGATACTGCCATCAAACTGGGAGTATTGAAGTTGGGTATAGGCATCAATCAGGTGGAGACATTGAAACCTTTCAATAAGATTGCTGGAATCAAAGTAAGCTTATCCGTCGACACCTCCATAAAACCGATTCAACAACCTTTGCGTAGGGTGCCAGTTTCTATTGAGGATAAGGTTGAAGCGAAATTAAATGAGGCATTGGCTTTGGATATAATTGAACCGGTTGTTGGGCCGAGCGCGTGGATATCTCCGGTGGTTGTTGTCTTCAAGGAAAATGGAGACATTCGGCTATGTATTGATATGAGGCGTGCAAATGTGGCAATTTTAAGGGAGAACTACCCCCTGCCAACTTTTGACAGTTTTATGACGAGATTGCAGGGAGCAAAATTCTTTTCAAGGCTTGATTTAAAAAATGCCTATCACCAATTGGAGCTTGAAGAGGAAAGCCGATACATAACAACATTTATTACTTCAAAAGGCTTATTTAGATATAAAAGGCTGTTATTTGGGGTTAATTCAGCTCCAGAAATATTTCAGAAGACTATGGAAAATATTTTGGCTCCATGTAAAAATGCATTAAACTATTTGGATGATATAATAGTTTTCGGCGCAACTGAAAAGGAACATGATAAACACTTGGAAGATGTTCTTACCGTATTTAAGAGCTTTAATGTGGCCATAAATAAGGACAAATGCTTATGGAGGGTGCATAGGTTAAAATTTTTAGGCCATATTCTATCGTCAGATGGCATAAGTGCGGACCCGAACAAAGTCGATAGTGTTTTGAATTTTCGAGCCCCAAACACCCGTGAGGAAACTCGGAGTTTCCTGGGTCTAGTAACCTATTTAGGAAAATTTATACCCGATTTAAGTGATCTAGTTGAACCCTTAAGAGCGACCACAAAGGCTAATGAAAAATTTATATGGTCCGCTAGACAGGATGAGGCATTCACAAAACTCAAGGAAAAGTTGGCAGAGCTTCCAACATTAACTTATTTTTCACCAAACCGACGAACAAGATTGATTGCTGATGCAAGCCCTGTGGCTTTGGGAGCGGTCCTCATTCAATTCAGTGACGATACTCCGTTAGTTGTGTCTTTTGCCAGTAAAGCGCTGTCCGAAGTTGAGCGTCGCTACTCACAAACGGAAAAAGAGAGTCTTGCTCTGGTGTGGGCTGTTGAAAGGTTTTACTACTACTTAGCAGGTATCCAGTTTGAGCTAGAAACAGACCACAAGCCCCTGGAAGCTATTTTTAAACCAACATCGAAGCCGCCGGCCCGCATCGAGCGTTGGGTGTTACGACTGCAGTCGTTTGACTACACAATTATTTACAAAGCAGGAAAGCAAAACATTGCAGACTCGCTATCCAGACTCTGCAATGTGAATACAGCTGTTACTTTCGACAAACCATGCGAATTTAGTATTTATTCTATCGTGGGACATTCTGTTCCGCGAGCGTTAACAGTTTTGGAAATTGTACACCATAATACCAAAGATGACGAACTTATGATGGCAGTAAAATGTATAAATACCGACAACTGGTGTACAGCAACTAAGAACAGGTATTATCCATTCCGATTTGAGCTTAGTATTTTAGGAGATTTGTTGCTAAGAGGAACAAGACTCGTGATTCCAGGGAGCCTGAGACAACAGGTACTAGATCTAGCGCACGAAGGCCATCCGGGCGAAACCGTTATGAAGCGCAGAATTCGGGCAAAGGTATGGTGGCCGTTGGTTGATCGAGATATAGAGAAATTCGTTAAGAGCTGTCACGAATGTATGTTGGTATCTCGGCCAATACCACCGGCACCTATGAATAGAAGGACCATGCCGAATGGTCCCTGGGCTTGTGTGGCAATGGACTTATTGGGTCCGTTGCCAAATCACGATTTTGTATTTGTTATAATTGACTACTATTCGCGATACCATGAACTTAAATTTATGAGAAAGATAACATCGACTGAAATTATTGACTTTCTCGAGGAAATATTTGCCCGGCATGGATATCCGAGGTCAATAACAGCTGATAATGGTCGCCAGTTCGTAGGCGGGGAATTTAAGGCATTTTGCAAAACAAATAATATTGAACTGATGACATCACCGCCTTATTGGCCCCAAGCCAATGGAGAGGTCGAAAACTTGAACCGCTCTCTGGTAAAACGACTTCAAATTGCCCACTCGCGGGGTTTGGACTATAGAAAAGAGATTCGTAAGTTTACCCTCATGTACAACGTCACCCCACATGGTACAACTGGGAAAGCTCCATCGGAACTTATTTTTAATCGAGTTATTAGAGATAAGATTCCGTCGCTGAATGACGTTGAAGAGCATGTTATCGACTCTGAAGCCAGAGACAATGACATTGCGAATAAAGAAAAGGGAAAACAGAGAGCCGATTTCGACAGAAACGCCAGTGATTGCGACATCAAAGTTGGGGATAAGGTGCTGCTTCGAAATACTCTGCACAGTAACAAACTATCTACAACATTTGGAACAACTGAATATGAAGTAACTGATAGAAAGGGAAATGATATCGGAATATCAGGAGAAGGCGGGGTGTACCGTAGAAACATTACTCATGTTAAGAAAATTCCAGCTGATTCACCGCTGCCATCTTTAGCCAAACCTAATAAGACTTCGGTAAAAAATTCAGAACATCAACAAGACCTGGATTCCGAGAATAGTCGTCGTGCCGGTAATGAGCTGCCACCGGGAGTACCATCAACGTCACAGAATATCGATCCAGATGAACCCAGGCCTAAATTGACATTGAAGCTTAAGAATATAGGAGGGATGTGGCAACCCACCCAATGTGACAGCCCGCAATAATAAACAGTTGATCTGGCAACATATAAATGAAATAATATAATTTAGTTTTTCTGATACACAAGAAGTTTTGTTTTGGTTACGTTGTAAGAATAAATAAACAAGTTAATAATAAATAGGTTGTTTGTTAAATTTGATCTTGAAGTAGAATCCTAGGCTGGTACACCGGTGACTGTTGAATTATGCACATTTTCGCAAAGATATTTTCTATATTTTTCGCAATGAAAATAAAGTTTAAACTTTAAATGGATACACCTCGATTTAAAATCTACAGCTAAAATTAAATCCTTCCACACGCAAATTGTATGAGACTATTTCTAAGTTATAGGACTGCGTTCTTGTATTAACTGTGGAAAAACAAATTATAAAGATCGCAGAAAAATGCGCTAACATTAGGCTACAATTTGGAATAAATTAAATTGGCTATTCCAATTTAGAATATTTGCACTTCATCATTTCTCTGACTTCACTATATTTTTTTCTCCAGTTGCCCAATTGCTGGCAGAGAATTTGTCTCAGAACACTCTGGCTTACTGGCTTACTGGCTTACTGGCTTATGTTTGAGTAGTCATCTGTGAAACTGGTTGACTGATGAAAACTGTTAAATGAAAGCTTTTGATCACAAAGCGTCTTATGAACATCTTTTGCGGTGATATACAAACATAACCAAAAATGTACTTTTCTGCGGAAATGCCTATATCCGCAAATACACCCATATGTGTGCATAATCTACATATATGAATAATCCAGATTCCTCATTATCCTCTCTTCAGCATGTTACTATAAATGATTGAATACTCCATAAACATATCCATGCAAACATATATTCACCCACACACCCATCCACACATGCTCTTATTATGTGCATTGTGTGTGATTATCAGCCCCTAAAACTTTGTACAAACGTACAACTATCATGAGCACAAAACAACGCGATTGCCAACCCCACCCTAATTTTTTTCTCATCTCAAAGAAGCTGTATTTTTCTTTTGTTTTCATGCTTCTTATCATTTTTGTACTTTTAAATTTATTTACTTTATTTTATTCTTTATTGCTAAATTTGTTCAGATACAGAAATACCTAATTTAAAATTTATTTTTCTTGCATGTGCTTGTGTTTGGAGATCTGCTAATACTGATGGGTGTATACATGTGTGTGTGATGTGTCTTACTTTATAGTTCGTCTAAAATTTCACAAATTGCGTTGTATTTTTATGAATTTTTGTTTGAATTTTTTTTTTTAACAAATTAAAGAAGTGAAACAGAATAAATATTACTTATTAGTCGAATGTTCGTCACATATTTCAAGCCCGTAAAGAATTATAGCCTAGACGCACAACAGAGTTAATGTGCATTAACAGTCTTAATGCAGATTAACTTATGCATTATCTTCAATATGGCAATACTGTCAATAATCAATCAGCTGTAGGCAAATTGTTAACACTTATGGCGTTTTCTTTTCTACAAAAAAAGGCAACACTACCCGCAGAGAGGGCAATTTTGTGTTCTTTTCTCGAAAATGCGTTGCCCTGTGAAAGGGTTGCGTGTTCTTTTCTAAAAAATGTTGCCCTTTCGCAGTGCAAAAGGCATTGCACTTTTGCCCTGAACAAATCAACAGGGCAGAAATTGCCTTGTAAAACACATAGTTTTTATTCTTGCACAGCGTTACCAGAAAATGTTAAAAAAAAGTCTTTTGAGTTGAAAGAGTCGGAAAATTAGATTTTAATAATTATTTTTATATTTTGTATCGTATAAAACAAACAAAAGACCACTATGCGGCAGCTTATTTGTATGAGATATTAAAAAAAAAATATTTGTTTTCTCAAGCAGATGAATTAGCAATCTGGCAACTGATCATTTTTGTATACACATTTCATAAAATATACAGAAAATGTTTGTTTATCAGCTGTAAAAAAAGGCATTGCACTTTTTTCTAATTTGTGTTCTTTTCTCGTTATATAAAAAATTGCACTTTCACAGGGCGGGCAATGCATTTTAAAAAGGCACCTTTTCACAGGGCAACATTTTTAATGTAGAAAAGAAAACGCCATTAATAAATTTAAAATGGATTCAAATGCAACAAAGTTAAGCATTTTTAATTATTTTTAGCAAAACAAAAAAGAAATATAAATTTTAGAAATGTTAATATTAATTTTAAGGTTTCCAAAAAGCGAAGCGATTGGTCCAAAAGCAATACACAGATTCTGCTAGAGTTGTGCCACCCATTTGCAAAGCACAAAAAGAAATGGGCACATCTACAAAGAATTTACCGTACAAATGGGCAAATAAATTTACTGCGGAAGAAGTCCACATAAAAATATAAAATTTCACGCAGAAAAACAAGTATTTTTTCACATATAAATTTAAAAAATTGTAAAATTTATTACATTATAAAATAAATAAATATATTTATTTATAAATATATTAAAAAGTATATATATATATATTATAAATATATTTATTTTATTTTTTTTTTCTTTTAAATGCTGATTTTTCACTAACGAGTAGCTGCTAATCATATTTTCTGCCTTCTGTCCATTTGATCTCAATGTAAATGCAAACAAAAATTAATAAAAAAAAGAAAACAGTTCCTTAGTAAATGCAGAAGCTATCGTGTGTCAGAGTAAATTTTTAATGCACATTAGTAAGATTTTAATGCAAATTTTCTTTTACACACGAAAATAAAGTACAGGGAAATAAAGGAAATATTAATTAGGTATGCAAGTGTATAATGACCGTTAGATTCAGATCTTAAATGTCCGTTTTCAAATGTCTCGTAGGTAGGAAATGGCATACGAGAAATATTTGTAGACAGTTTTTACTTACATACACAATGCAGATTCCTTACCACAACATGACAGAGTTTCTTGTTTTAAAATTAATGCGAGAAATAGGTCAGCTTCAATTGGCGACTTGGAAGCCAACATTACGACATACATATGTACATAAGTACGTATAAAAGGAGGTTCGAAATATGGTTTCAATACCGAAAATAATTCCAAAAGGTATTTAGTTGAAAATATAATATCCCACAATTTAAAGTTCTATTTTATTAAAACAAAAATACTGATTGTATATTTATGTGGGGGTGTGTGAATGTAAACTACTTTCGTGAGATGTGTGGAATATTATTTCTCATTACATTCGTGCATTCTTTCCGCACTTTTTACATATTTATTTCTAAATTTAATTTAACGCTTAATAACGCTTCTTTTCTAACTCCCGATAGACAACATATGTATGTATGCTGCAGTTCTAATGACCACCGAGTAGTACGTAACGCATATGCAGTAGCCCGCAAAAAATTTTGTATAAAATACTGGCGGAGTTTACAGCGGTATTCCCACTTCAATCAGTTCAACTATTGTCGAACAAAGCAAACCGAAGTTAGTATAAGGTTGATACTTTAAAACGATATTCATTATCCCACACGGTCATACGATTTATTTAAACAAAAGAGTAATGTGATCTCATGCTATTTTATAAAATCGCAAAACGACCAACAGCCAAAAATCTTTTGGTTTCTATGGTTATGGTCACGTATACGTGATTACAAAGTTCCCATATGGTTATTTCTAACAGCGGTTTTCTGCAGTTATTCTTATCGCATATCTAATTAAGCTTAAAGCTGCTACTCAGAATTATAATAGACGCTCATCATTACGATTTTATATTAGCGATGTTCCTTGGAACTCAATCGCTGCCTACAAAAAGATTAAAATAAAAAAGTAAAAAAGTGTGGGTATGTTTGCGAGTGAATACTCGCAGTTGTACAGAAGGAATTTTAAATGCTTTTATTTTCATACTAGTGTAACAGCAACTACTACAACAAGAAAAAAAACAAAATAAATAATAACAGCGAGCAAAGGGAAGAAGACAAAAACCACATTGAATAGTAAATCCATACGAAGTAGTTGTTGTTGTATTCCATTTCAATTTTATGTGTGTTTTATGTGTATGCATTTATGCATGTAGTATGTTTGTGTGCATGCATTTGTTATTATTGTTGTTGCTGTTTACATTATAATACATTTTGTATTTAGATTGGAGACCAATTTCAACTTGTCAACACTGTTGAGAAAATGAAAAGAAAAATTGAGAATATGAAAAATGTGACAACATTGCACAATACTTAAATGCATACGAAGCCTGCATGCAGGCATCCATACATTTGTAAATACGTGTATGGCTTGAACTACGTATGTATGCATACATCACACATACCTATGTATGTATATACTTATTAGTATGCATTCCAGAGATGGTAAACTCATTGCATTCGAAGTTGTGTATGACAAACATTCAGGAACATTTTAAGACTGTTTCGAATCAAATGTGAAAATGTAAAATTGAAATTGTTAAATTAAATTTTTTTTACTTTTTTTTATTAATTTATATTTTTTATACACATCTGTGTACACCTGAATGTGTATGTGTGAAATACAGTCGAACTTGTGTGGCATATACTTCTGGATTATGAATAAACTACCTGTTGTTAATATGTATAAAAAATAAAATTTTTTTAGCGAACAGTAGTATATCATGTTTTGGAAATGTATTTCAATATTTTCTATAATTTTATAAGATTATTTATTTCCTTACATTTTTACAAGAACAAGTCATTTAACTTTAACCATTTCATTAGCACCACCCTTATGAGTACCATTTAAATATTTCCAGAAAAAACACATATTCGCACAATGAGTACTTCGAGGAACCCAATTTTAATACCATACGCTTAACAGGAAATATAATTGCAGGACGCTTATTATTTCCTTTATTGGGACAATACATATTTACCTTGGCTTCGATTTCGCGATAAGAAGCTTTCGTAGTCAAACTTGGCTTAAATGTCATTTAATTTTTGGCATCTTCACATTAATGATGTCATCTACAATTGAAATGCAACTGTAAAGTAGTGAGTACAAAGAAGGTATTAGGTACTATAATACATACTTATATATAATTATTGGATTTCCAAAAAACTAAAATATATAAAAAAGAAAGTCCCATGCGAAAATCCAAGTTCAGACAACCAGAGCCGTGTTGTCAGGTGTAGACGCTTTAGATAGTTACAGTACAATTGCAGTTGATATACTACGAACTTTTATTATTGTTATAAATGGTAAATTTTTAAATATCGAGTTGTTCTAAGAAAATATTTAGGTGATGATGATAGGCATTTTAATGCAGTGAAGTGTGCGTACGAGCGTCCCGATTCTTGGCAATAATCAATGTAAATATATGTACATGCATATTTATTCTTGAATAAAGCATTTAATATAAACGAATAAATATTGTATTTGCGATTGGGATTTTAGGTTGATTTAAATATGCATATACATATCTATGTATATCTTTGGTCTCAAGTATAGTGGCTCTAACTGGCACTAACTAATTTCAATATATTCAGTTCATATGTACGCTAAAATTACTAAAAGAAATCTATTGCAAAACAAAAAGAAATACAATGCATTTCAGGCCCTCTCTACTTGAGACCTACGATATACATAAGCATACATCCATACATATATTTTTATACCCTTCTCCAAAAAGGATGGAAGGGTATAAATAAGTTTGATATAGGGGATGCAATTTCAATAAATATTGATTTCCGACCATATAAAGTATATATATTCTGGATCGTTATAAGAAGGGGAGTATTTCGTCTGTCCGTCTGTCTGTCTGTCTGTCTGTCTGTCTGTCCTCATTTCCTTCCGGTAATTTTGTTGCGCTCAAAATTGACCTTAAATTTTGTCTAAAATCAAAAATTTTTTTAGCTATCTGTTCTAATTTCTTTCAAAAGTACCACTTATAAAAAAAACCAAAATCGGCCAATAAATAAAAAAAATATAGCCAAAAAATAATTTCATATATTTATATGAAGAAAATGCAAAAAACCCACGCTGAGTAACAAACCAAGAGCATGTGTATTGACAAGCACGTCTACGTTTGCAGCCAAACTTGCTGTTAAAATTTCACTATAAAGTTGGGTAGATAAACGACTATTTTTTCTTAATTTTACCCTTTTTGAACGACATATGTGCTATATTTTTTTTTTTTTGAGTATATTTGTAAAGCAACGGAGCCACTTGGGATCCGTGGCGGAATGCTTATGTATATGAATAGAAAATTTTTGTTTTTGTTTTTGTTTTTTGTTTTTGTTGTAGCAAACGCAAATTCATTTGATGGTGGTTTTGTTTGTGTATACTTTTATGTGTTTGCAATACGATTGTATAGTATTCTGGCATATGAAGTGTTTTTTTGCCATCATAGTTTTCTTAAGCATTTTTGTACATGCATGCACACAGTGTTGCAAAAATTTCTCCAACTATATATAGCTATTGTGTTTCGATTGCCTGCGATATGGAGCCATGAGAGCCTCCGTGGAGCTGTTATCAATGGAGATCTTGAATTTGGAGGGTGGCGTCGCAAGGAATTCCTAGCGCTGCAGAGAGCAGCAGAAAGAGAAAGAAAGGTAATCTTAGAAAGTAGTAATCGGTGAACACCTCCTCACGAAGTAATACTATGACGATATGGGTACGTTTTTAAGTTCTTCTTTATGTTGCTTATTTTTTGAGAGAACATATCCATGGAGAAGGGTATAGAAGATTCGGCACAGTCGAATATAGCACTTTTACTTGTTGTTTCTAAATCAGATATGTAAATGTACAATAAATACTAAAATACTTTGTTTTGCTGATAAATATTCGGCAAAGAAAAATAAAAAAAAATACCTAAAAAAATGAAAATTTGATCATTTTCGTTTAAAGAACATTATGAAAATTCTCTTTAATGAATTTTACATGTGTGTATGTACATACATATGTATGAATGTACATACATATATTCGTAATGAAATTATTTTGCCACCGGCCAGTTTCTAAATTATGTTATTGAATTCATCACAATTAAAGGACTTTAAAATTTACACTAGATAATTTATCTTTTCCTCCGCTACTTTTATTAAAAAAAAACGAAAGAAAGAATATATATATATGTATGTTTGTATATTCAAATATGTATATTTATGTTTATATGCCTGCATATACATATGTTCATATTACCACTTAGAGAAATGATATATTAAGTACTTAAATACTTCAAGTAAAGAAGTTTTTTACAAATTAATTTTAAAAAACCCTTCTGTTTGTTACTGTAAAATGTTTTAATTAATAAAATTGAAAATACCGAAATATTAAAAATTAAACATTAAGAAATTAGAAACTTTAGAAGTCAATTTAGAATGTTGGGATTGTTCATGTCTCTGGGTGTAGACTTGACGTTTCTGAGAGTTCATTGTACATTCCATAGCAAATCGTTGAGTTTTCATAATAGTGCTGATGTAAGTCTGGCTCTCACTGTACTTAAATGCATGCATTAGTACTGCAGGAATTAGTGCTAACATAAGAACATTTGTACATACTAGCGATGAGATACCTGACGTATATGCATGATTACATACATACATACATATGTATGGATTCATACTGTAAGTTAAAGTGCAAGCATGTATAAAGATGTGTAATAATAATATAATGTAATATAAAAATGTGACTTTTTGCATTCCCTGAAGATTACCAACTCGCTTGCTGACATGAAAATAGAGTTAAAATGAAACTGCATTTACAGTTTTTGAAAATTTTGTAAAAGTTGGAAGATATTCCAAAAATATATAGTGTACAAATAAATATGCCCCTAACTGTTATATATGTGCATATGTTTTGTGAACGCATATGTACATTTGTATGTATGTACACACTTTGGTCCTGTTTAGCCATATATAAATACACATATTCATACGTATATGGCCGAAGTACATATATATGTATGTATATAAATATGTGCATACATACATACATTATATATAGTAAATAATAATACTTATATATAGTATCTACATACATACTTAAATGTGAAAAAAACTGTAGAGAAGTGATGTGCATGCAATAGGCAATAAGTGTGTTTCTTCATCAGATAAATCCCCATGCATTTACATATGGGCATACATACATACATATATATATAACTACACAGTTATTTATATATATTCATGTAAATATATATGTTCATGTGTATGTACATATGTATGTACATATGTATGTACACATGTATGTATGTAAATAACTATGTTCATACTTTGTAGGTGATATTTGCCCACGCTTGTTATTGTCTCGTTGGTTTTTGTTCTTATTGTAGGTTATGCTGTATTTGTTGATTTCTTTAGCCACCAAACATTAAAATATATTTTTTATATGACTCAATGGAAAATTATTTAATTGGAGTATGGTTGATGGTGTGTATGCATATGAAACAGTATGTTTGTATCGATGTCTATATGTATTACTTTCTAGTGAATTTTGGCAACAATGCGGGAAATTCAATGAACACGTAAAATTTATACGCGGATGTATATACATATGTATATAATTACATTTGTATGTATGTACTTATACATGAGTGTTGAGGTAGTGCTACGCGTTACTGACATTTTTTCTTATCTCTAACAATGGTACAAAGAAACACCATTTCTGAATTGGTTACGAAACGCAGTAAATACCCACAATTAAATTGTACATACATAAATATTTTATTAATTATGTGTATGCATATGTATGTACCTATATCCATATGTATATAAATGTGTGTATGCATGTGAGGTCATGTACATACTTACATAATAATTATTTTTTTAATATCCCCTCAGGGTATGACTCCTACTGAACTCCTGTAACGTTGGTATTTAAGATAAAGAGATACATCCGTATAAACACATGCACATATGTATGTACATATGTACATACACACATTTTAGTAAAGAAGACAGGTGGTCAAGAAGGAGCATACCTATGTACATATGTATGTATGCAGTGTGGAGCGGCTCTACTCTCAAAATAGGCGCTGCTCAGTTGCCATTTGTACCCATTTTATTTATATTTTTACTCGCCTATGAAATAATGCTCGCATTTGTATGTGTAGTATATACATATGTACATATGTTGTTGACAACGAGCTGTAATCAACCTAGTCCCCGTCTACACTTGAAATTTTTTTGCATGCAATTTTTTCAAATTCTGCTTTGAAATTGCGTGAGTGTCAGTCCACATTAGAAAAATCTAGTATTGCAATTTTTGTACTTCATTATGCCTTCTTTTCTCTTCTTGTTATTATATTTTGACATTTGTAAAAGTAAAATTAAAAAAAAGAAATTGTATGTAAAAATGGAGCGAATAAAAAAAATTTTATAAATGATTTGATATCATATACATTTAGTAATTTTTGATTACTAACAAAAAGAAATCTTTCTATTTTGATATACTTTATTAACTATTAACTATAAATGGATAATTTAAACTTTTTTGATTTTATTCGTTGATGCCAGCAACACGTATAGGCAGTGAGACGCAAGATATCAAAAACCTTATAAAAAATACAGCAGTTTTTTTAGTGAAGCCAAGCGACTGCATAATTGGTACAAACAAAAATGAATTCATTAAAAAGTAATTAGTAACCGTTTGGCTACTTTAAAACATAGGGTGCCACATACATATGTACGCACATATTCCATTTGTACATTTATCTTACTTATAGTATTTTATTTTGAACATCACATTTTGTAACAAAATAATAATAATAAAAACTTCAATGTTGTATAAAAAACAGTTGAGATCTTTAAATAATAATAATTATTCAATAACATTCCACTTATAAAAATAGCTAAGGTCTTCACAAAATAAAAAATAAAAAAAAATTATAATAAATAATTCTATCAAATTGCATTCATTCACATTTCGTAAACGGAAATTTTTTGAAAATCGGGTTTGTGTCTGAAAATACATTTAAATTTATAAAATATTTGACCAAAAAAAAAGTAAGCACTAACTATATGTCAAAAACAATCACACCAAACTTCAAGTTGAGTAGTGCGAATTTCAAAGCAAAAGAAAATTGCAGAGTACACGATACTCTGTACCCCTACTAAAGCTTCTCACCCGTCTCACCTAAAACAACCAAAAATTACTGCAATAAAATTGCAATGTGGACAGGGAGCTAGAACCAACTGTCTTGTCTCTCTGTCAACTGCCTATTCTGTAGTGAAAAGTACATCACCAGTCCGAATGTCGACAAGTTTCTTTTTATTTGTGAGTACGGTTATAAAAGAAGCCATATAAACATATACATACATACATACATAATTGTGTTTTGTCAAAAACCATTTTTCTAAACATCACTTTCTTGAAGATTCAAATCAATAAAAATGGAAACAGAAATGTAATTATAAACTTTAAAGTTGACGGAACTAACTCTTCTAATGATCAGATGTGATATAAATACATACATACATATGTATGTATATAGTCATTCACCCAATAAAGCTTTACAAGCACCAGTTACAAAACAGCCGCACCAACTCACAACCTTATAGTGTTTTCACACTGAGGATAAAACCTGCTTTTAAAACAAAATTTGGTTTTAACTTTAAAACCAACCCTTAAAACCTGGTTTTACCATACAAAATAACTCTCATAAACCATCTTAAAACCTTTTTTGAATTGGTTTTAAGTAGATTTTATAATATGCAACCTTGTTTTATTCAGTGCTACCAAGTTAGAAAGATTGAAAACAGCTGATAATTCATTCACAATTCACAAATATTCATTCACAAAATGTAAAATCATTTCAATTTTAGATACAAATTTTTAATATTTATGTTTTATATATACAATAACAGCTGTCGTACAGTTTCTCAAATAAATGTGGGAAGAATAATTACAACAAACACATCTATTTCTTCAAAAAATTTATTTTATCATTAACAAATTTATTTGACAAACTGTATTATAAAACCTGATTTTATAAAAATTGTATGTGAACACAAAATCAGCTGTTTGTAGGTTTTACCTTTAGGTGTGAAAACACTATTAGGTGAGAGTGGTGAGACGCTTCAGGAGGGGTACAGAGTACCGTAAATAAAGCAATGACATCACATCATCAAGATTATATGCTCCTGTTATTTAATATTTACTTTTGTGCTTTATTTTGTTATTCATTCCATTTCTGATGTAATTTTTAAAAAATTTCCCTTATTCGTTACCTTTACTGATTCCAAATTTATTTCATTATCATTTTAGGTAAGTCTTCATTTATGCATGGACATACATACATACGCATGTATGTGTGCCTTTACCAAAAATGTAAGTGCATCAAATTGGTTATATTAATTATTTTAATCTTCATAATTTTCACATGAATTTTTAATTATTTTTTTTTTGTGTGAATAAAGTTTTGTAAAAAGGTTGTAAATACATAGACAATAATTTGTGTTAAAAAGTTTTTCAAGTTGTATTGTATTGTTTTAATTTAATTGTAATACCTGTAAAGAGGTTTTATAGCAATTATTTTCACATCAAATATTTCCAACAAGGATCATTTGGAAAATTAAATATTTAATCCTTAATAAAGGTTAAATGTCACATTAAAATGCAAAAAAAAAATTAAGCTTTTGCTTATTGCGGCCATATTTGGCACGTGTTTTCAATTACTTTAGTAGTAATGCGAAATAAAATAACAATGAAATAGACAAAAATTCCATGATGTAAATATGAATTGCCATCGCTGCAGTATTATGTTTACACTCATCCATATGTACATACATGTGTGTTGAGCATTACAATTATTTGTTGTGGCTCATATTCATCCGCACAGCCATACATGATGTATACATACATACATACCTTTGTCAATATTTGGCATGTGTGTATGTGTCTTTTAAAGTGTGGAACAGAACACACAATCTGTTCGTGTAACTTATTGTTTTCACAGAAGCATACAGACATATTTTGCATCACATGCATACATCCCTATATACACATTTCCATATGTGTACACTCATATGTACATATGTATGTCCGAAGTTGAAATATAGATTTCTGTATCCATTATATTGAATTTCATATAATATTTCATTCTTCTTTTACAATTTAAATTTTTTTCTATATTTTTTTTTTAAGGTGACTGTGACAAACCTCGTTTTAATTTGGGCTGAATTAAAATAGTAAATTTATTTCAAATGCTTAAATATTTGTGGAATTCTGCATATTTTGATATGTAAATTAGTTTTTAAAAATTTGATTTAATTTTTATTTATTTCTTACATTTATATTTACATATGTACATACATACATACGAGTACATAAGGATATGTGTAGCTCTATCGTACTTTCATCACCATCTAGAGATTTTGCTTACAAAGCTGTTTTTTTAAGGTATGAAACTTTAGATTGTCAATACTGTGTGATATGTATGTATATTTGTAAGGCAAAAAAAAGTCTCACAGGCGAACTTGATGAGGAAAAGCTCCCAGTAGTTGGTTGAACTGAATAGAGAGGGCTTCCAACTAAACAACCTGCTCATTTTTTATTGGCCAACTTGGCGATTTAATGTTACATTTTGTGTTTTGTGTGCGTGTGTGCTGAATTGTTTATTTATTGGTGGTTCCTGCTACAATTGAATAGCCTTAATGTGGAACAGCTGAAACATCGGAATTAAAATTTGGTTTTAACTCCGTTTTGGTTTGGTTTTAACTAGCTGGTTGGTATTTTCATTACATGCTCATTGTTGCAGAATTGTGTGAAAAATTTACCTCTAAGTTCGAGCAATTAAAAGAAAAATAAAAATTAAAAAATGGTCTCGCCTTTGAAAACAATATTCACCACATTATTTTTAATACACTGTTGGAAAAAAGTGCCATTCGAGTTGGCCATACGCCAAAAACAAAGTATGTTAAAAAAAAAAAAATTGTGAAAACTTACGATTATCTTTCGATAAAAAATAAGTTTCATTGCATTTGAAATTCTGCATTTGTAAAAAACAGACTTTCGTTATTAAACTGGCCTCTAAGGTATGTGTATGTACATATGTATGTATGTACGTATTTTTATGTGGTGCGGCGCGTGCGAAGCAAAAATTTTTCTCTTTTACTTGATTTTCCAGCTTATCTTGTATTCTTTCTTGATATTTATTTGACCACTATGTCGTAGAGCCGCACATGTTATCAATTCGTGCGGTGAAACCAGACAAATAGATGAAACATTAAAGAAAATTTAAAAATTCTTGAAAGGCTGAATTAAATTCTCCCGCCATTTGGGAACCCCAAGTAATAAATATGAAATAACAAATAACTGATAATTAACTAAGTAATCATTGTTGGTTAATATTAAACTAAACTACTAAGATTTTCGGAATTGGTACATAGGATTTGGTCATATATAAAAATTTCTCATTCAATTTACGTACTTTATATTGTAAAGTATGCACATTCTTCCATAAACATACGCAAATGTAATTTATGCGCTTTTGCGTTAGTATGTATGCAGTTGTTTATTGTGTAGGGAGAAGGTGAATTACATATTTATCCAATTTTGCCGACAAGTACGCAAAGGAAGACACTGAAAGACAGACAGGCAGGGAGACAGAGAAACAGACGTATTAGTACCTACTCTGAAACGTTTATACTTTTTTGGAGCTTTTTTTTACTTATTTTACTATTGCTTATTCCTCTTTCTCTGTTTTGTATCCACGAGCCCTTTATATCCATACGTATGTATGTTCTTATGCATGCACATACATACTCGTACATATATAAACGTGTATCACCACCACAATTTTTGTACTCACACACACACCCACGTACATTTGCTATGTACTCAATCTATACACATCCATATGCATGATGGACATTCAGACACGCATACATTTATACGTACCTAGTTGTTTATCCTCCTGCAAATACGCCTAAGTACATATAAATATGTACATATATGTATGTATGTGCCCACATGTACGTTCGTGTTTTGTATATAGGGATGCATGTATGGTATATTTGTATATATTTTAAAATCTTATATTTCCCAACATTTACTTTAACTTTTTATTAATATTTATAAAAAAAAAAGTTTCAACTTTTCTGTTGTTTATTGCATGTGTGGTGTGTATCTGTAACCATTTTTCTTTTATTATTTTGTTATGTACTATATATATACGTAGGCATGTACATACAGTGGCAAACAAATGTGATAACACTCCCAGCAAATGAATATTATAGAGCTCAAAAAGGCCCAAGACTGAGGGCGAATATTAAAAACATTAATTTTTTGTCTTTCTAAACACTCTAAAGGTTAATTAATTTATAAAAGAGTTATTTTTAATTTATATTTTTATATTTTAATTTTAATTTTATATTTTTTGTATAATTACTTTATAATTATTTAAGTGAACTGTAATGCACACGTGACGTGTTTATATTTTCTAACACAATTCGGCAGGCATAATTTTGTATGTTCAGTAGAATTTCAAATTTCGAATGTGTACGATTGGCAATGGTATAATATTTTCGCCTTCCTATAGCCATTCCCTGCGCTTAAAAATTATAAAACTAGTATAAAACGATCTTTGCTAGATTTTTCTCTTTATAGTTATATTCACAGTTATATTTTCTCAATCCTGTTTTTTTTTTTTGAAAGAACATACTTCGAATAATAAGCACAAAATTAGGGAATTTTCAAAATTAATATATAATTATTATAATTAATAATTAAATAATTAACTATAATTAAGTTCCTCTTTATATTCCAATGGATGGCTAAATTCGTAATAACATTTCACTTATACGCGATTTTATTAATTTTTTTTCTTTAAGGGTAAGCACTACAGAAAATATTTTCTAAAGGTAATCTACTTTCCAGATAAGAGGATTATATTTATCAAGTAAAAAATGTAAAAGCTATTACAACTTGCATAGAACCGTTTTATACCGATAAAAGGTTACTTTGAACTAACAATCGCTCTATAACTTTTAGTAATAAACAAAGATTGTGATGTGTTTCATAAAATTTGCGAATTAGGTGAATTAATTGATGTAATTTTTTCCGTACGTAATTTCTCTTAATATGTAGCAAGTCTTCTTACACTTGTAACGATTTTGGCATTAAATGTCGTTTAAATTTTTTTGGAATAATAATATATTGTTTTATGAAAAATATCGCCCATGTTCTGAAAAACGCAGCGTTTTCAAATCGCTTGCGGTTTTTAAAAACGCAAAACGCATTTCGCCATGTTCTGAAAACGAAGCGATTTGCTCGCGTTTTGCTATTTGTCGAAGTTTTGTTGGAATAATGAAAACATATGGTTTATCATAACAAAAAACACAAACAAAGAAATAAATTTTAAATTAAAATGCCTACATCGTTCTTGCTTGCTATATTGGCTTTGAAAAATCTACAATCTAAAGCATTGTTAATTGAAAAAAAAAAACACTAAGGGATTCTTCCAATCCATTGGACATTCCGGACCAAGCGTAAGAACATACATACATATATAATTACACAGAAGAATTTCAAATTTAATAGCATTGCCCCGCGCTTTAAGTTTCGTAGCTCTGTAGAGGTTAAACAAAACTGAAAAAATTGAAAAACTGAAGGTAAATTTTTATAGCATATTTTTAATTAAAATTGTGAAAAAATATTATAAGCTTTAGCTTAAATAAAGAGAAAATATATTAAATTTAAATTGTACATCATTTCCTTTTGTGTTTAAAGTGCAGTTTCAATAAAATAATCCAGAACGCTTCAGTATGGTCTAGCTGTTTGAAAACGACAAATTTAAGCGATATGCGTTTTCCAGAACACCTCTTTGGCGTTTTAAAAACGAAAACGGCAAATTTAAGCGATATGCGTTTTTCAGAACATGGGCGTATACTTTAAACAACTTTTTTTGATTTGGCAGCGTTGCGGTCTTAATCATCTACATATGTTAAACTTGTTGTGTCCGGATAAGAATAGCTTACATATATTTATATACACTTATATATATATGTACAGTACTGTGCAAAAGCTAAGCAACTGACATAGTGTTGTTTTTGATTGTGAAGTTTCTAAAATACAACAGCCGCCTGTAGGTTGAATGTCTTAATATTTATTTGATGCTTCATTAAATTTGTAAAAAAAAAACAACAACAAAAGTTTATTATTCTTACAAAATATAAGAGAAAATCATAAAAAACAAATTTCACTCATAGTATGGTTGTGCAAAACCTAAGCAACTTCTCTTATTACTGACTTCGTGACCTTGATTTTGGGCTTTCATAACAAAAGTAACGGTTGTTTTTCAATTATTTTTGATTTATGATATGAGTTTGATCGATCTTAGTACGAAAACGTCTTTCTTGGGTTGCAGTTCTGTTAAACATATCGGCATTGAATATGAAGCGTGTTCGTTACAGCAATGAATTCAAAATTAAAGTTATTTCGTTATACAACGAAGGACATTCAAAGAATGAAATTGCAAAGCTATTAAATATTAATAAATCTATGATTTCCAGATGGCTAAATTTATTTAAAAAAAAACTAAGATCGCGATAAATCACAATTCAGGTGGAAGACCAAGTAAAATTTCATGTAGAGAAGGCATTCAAATTAAAAAATTTATTAAAAGAAATCCATTCGCGTCATCAAAGGACATAGTAAATACTCTTCAATTGAATATAAATTCAAGTACTGTACGAAGATATTTAATCAAATCTGGATTAAAAAGCTATGCAGCGGTAAAGAAACCGATGCTTGCATCAAAAAATGTAAAAAAAAGGTAAGTTATATTAAAAATATTCAAAGCATACTAAACCAAAACAACAACATAATTGTTTCTTTGCAGGCTGGAATTTGCAAGGAAATACGTGGCTTGGTCTATAAAAAAGTAGTTTATAATTCAGATGATATGGTAAGAGTTCGGGATGCGAAAGGTCAACACCTCAATCCACGGTATTGTAAAAAGACTGTAAAGCATGGAGTTGGCAACGTCATGGTGTGGGCATGTTTTTCCGGAAATGGACTTGGTCCTTTGCATAGAATTGACGATAGAAAGAACAGATTTATGTATAAGGATATTGTAGAGAATAAAATGTTACCTTTTGCAGAGTGGAATATGTCGCTTCGATGGGTTTTCCAACACGATAACAACCTAAAAACACATCGAAGTTTGTGCAGAATTGGTTACAGCTAAATAAGATTCAAGTGCTTGATTGGCCAGCACAATCGCCCGATTTGAATCCGATTGAAAATTTATTTTCCACTTTAAAACGACGTTTACGTTCAAAACGCTTCAAAAATAAGGACGAACTATTTTTGGCCATCAAAAATGAATGGAGAAATATTAATAAGTCCTATTTGAAAAAATTAGTCGCTATCATGCCCAAAAGATGTGCTGCAGTTATTAGAAATAAGGGATATTACACAAAGTATTAAATAGTTGCTTAGGTTTTGCACAATATTGTATATACATATGTACATATACATACATACTACTTTTTATTTTCTCTACTCCAAAAGTTAATTTTATATTCTTGCGAAACGCATTTCTTATTAAAAGTTTTATGGCGTGGTTGCAATACTTTTGCGAATCACTGTATGTACGTATACACAATATATAACTATAATATAGTTCTCTCTACTGTGTTCTATTTATTTTTTTATTATCGCCATCACTAGCAAATAAAGTACGTTACAACATAATTTCGGACGTAAAGCCTTTAATCAGCTTTATTATTTAATAGATACGAAGTACACTGCTGTATGCATAACCGTATATACATCCATACCTCCATAGATATGATATATATATATATATATAATATATATGTATGGGCATGTGAGTAAGTATCTGCGATTGCATTTCTTAAACCATTTTAAATAAACAAGTGAAAAAGCGGATAAGCAAACTAAATAATATATAAAAACTAAATACCCAAAATTTTTTTTTATTAGGCCGAAGTTGGCAAAATATTTATTACTCGAAAAATGTCAACCAAACTTGCAGGATTGAATTCGCGTATTTTTTTTAAGTTTCCAAATTTATAAAATTTTTAATTGCAATTTTACAATGTTACAAAATAATAGGTTTTTCATATTATTATTATTTTTGCCCGTAAACTGTCCGAGAAGAGATAAACACTAATTATTTCCAAATTTTAATGAATGGAATAAAATTGGTAATTCAAAAAAAAAAAAAAAATTAAATTTAATTCCATTATATTTTCAATTGCTATTTGGGTCATTTACAAGTATACAAACAATTAAGAAATGAATTTCATAAGTTCTTAAATCGTTTCCAATTTTTACTGTTTTTAATTTTATTACTTAAATAACACAAAGAAATAATTGAAATTAAAAAAATAATAGTTCGTTTTTGATTGAAATGAATAGAAAATGTTTTGTTTTATCATCAACTTTTATGTAGATATTTTGATTGGTTTCGGATAAATACATGCCCCTATTTCCCCCTCTCTGTACTCCCTTCCGGTTTAAAAAATAAGGCTCGTCTCACATCTGTAATTTTCTACGAGTTTTTATCACAAAATTTATTAATTCATTTCAGTTAAGGCATCGAATATTAATTTATATGATACCGATGGAGGCCAATTTTGCTCTTTAATTAAGGACGGCGCATAATTAATGTCATGATTTATTTATTTAATTACTCGTAATAACTCTTTCTTTCTGCTGTTATACAATTACATTACATATGACTCTTGCGACTTGTACTTGACTTATTCACATAGAAATTAACTTTATATAATCAATCAGCAAGAGAAAAGCGCTAATTGCATTGACAATTTTAACAAATATAAAATTAGGAAACAAATAATAATTTTAAAATATGAGTTAAAGATTGTCCATTTATCTTGAAAGATATACGGCAACAATTAATGTATGGTCTTTACGAGAGCAGTTGTCAGCTTTTCAATAATTAAAGGTTTCGCAAGCATTTAAGGATGCAAATCAATTGACAGATTCTCTCGATATGAAGGTTGTCAAAAGGTGTTAAAAAGGAGAAAACCAACAAAAAAAAGGAAAACCAGATTGTGTATAATCCTTTAAATTTGTTAATAACTTGAAGTCAATCAAATGTATTATTTCCGAGCTTTCAATTGTTTTATTGCTTCACATAATTTAAGCCTAATTTGTTTTGCTTCATGGGATGCGTATTTATTATTTGTTGTTTCCAGCTGTAAATTTTTTGCAAAATGATATTGTACGAAGAGGTTTTATCGTATGTGGGCACAACACACAACTTGATTACTAAGCGGGTTGTGCCAACGGTTGAATCGTGTATGGGTAGCATAAGAATAAAAACCATGTGCTTGGTTCGCAGGGCAATTTCTGTGTTGTTGATTTGTTCAGGGAAAAAAGTGCAATGCTTTTGGCCCTGCGAAAGGGCAATATATTTAAAAAAGAACACGCAACCCTTTCAGAAGGCAAAATTTTTTTGAGAAAAGAACATAAAATTGCTCTCCTTGCGGGTAGTGTTGCCTTTTTTTCTAGAAAAGAAAACGCCATTACAGTAATTTTACAAAGCTGCACAAAAATAGCCAATCACTATGTATGGGAAAATAGTTAGAAACATACAATCGCAAAAAAAAAAGCTGCAACTAACGCTGAACAGCGTTGATAATCAATTTTCGTCGTTCTTTACAATTTGATAATTTATTTCTGAGCCCACTTCTGAAACTTCCCTCGTAGCATTTAATAACTTTGAACATACATAAATTCATATGTACATCGGTATGTTTGTACGGATGCACACAAACATACACACATACACACCCATACACACATCTAAACACACAACAATACACAACAATACACATATGCATGCATACATAAATACATACATTTATATATACATACTCATAAACAGCCATACATACACACATATAGTATGCGAATGTACACATATTTATATGTATATACATACATATGTACATCTATATATGCAGAGATGCACATACGTATTTATATATGGATGTATGTTTGTACATATATTTAAAATATGAAAAGCATTTTGTTCTTTTATCTTCCTCGTTAGTCATGGCCTTCTTAGCTATTTAAATAATATATGATATATATTATATGTATGTATGTATGTACAAGTAAATAAATTAAAGTGATAAAATAAACAAGAATATTCAAGATTCGTGCATTTAATACACAAAAAAATTAATTATTCCATTGGGCGTGTGTGCATCGACTTTCTAGAATTTGTTGTTTTTGGTGCGGTATTGATTGACCTTGTTCGAACATATAATAATAAGAAAAGCGAAGGGTAATACAAACACACTTACATACATACATACATACATACACTTTTATTATTTTCCGTTTTGTTTGTTTGTTGGCATTCCAATTACAGATATAGACGTCTATTATTTTGTAATCTTTTAGTCTGTATTTTCATTCAATTGCTTATAATTTTTTTCTCCTTTTTTCTCTTTCTAAAAATGCCTCTTCTAATATGGCGTCTCATTACAATTAATAAGCAACAAAATTAATCAGCTGCTGAAATGATGTTGTTGCTAAAATACTGCTTATGTAGTGTGTACTGACAAACGCACTCCCAAACATACATATGTACATCTTGTTGTATGCATGCTTATGGAAAAGTGTGTTTGGGTGGTGCGTATGCATGTTTTTTGTGATTTCATTTTATAACAGAAATGCAAAATTCTCTCTCTGTCTGTTGGGACAAAAAGTGTTATCAGTTAAGATTTACGGCAAATAGTTTTGTGACAAATTTAAATTGTTTTTCTATTTTTAATTATGTATGTATATAAACATACATAAATGTATATATATGTGCATGCTTGTGTGTGTGTGTGCGCGTGTGTGTGTATTAGAGGGTGTTAAAATGTTAAGGCTCAGTGTTGATTTTGAATAAAATACAATTTATTTGGGAAATTATTGTAATTTCCTTTTATTATGATGACATGGAACAAAATATTGACTATGGCGCAGACCTTCATTCGAAAGTTCAAATTTTCGATGATATTGAAGCATAACTGTTGTCGAATTATCTTATTCTTTAGCAATTGAATTGTGTCTGAATTATCGACGTACGAATTTTCTTTCAAATAAACCTATAGGAAGAAGTCTAGGGCGTGAAATCATATGATATTGGCCGTCAATTGACGTCGCCACAACATGAACATTGAATTTGTCGCGTATAGAGTCGTTGTTTAATTAGCTGTTTGGCAAGTGGTACCGTCCTATTGAAACCTCATGTCCACTTCCATATCTTTCAATTTGGGCCACAAAAAGTTCGTTATCATCTCGCAATAGGCGTCACCATACACAATAGCTTTGTGAAAACAACGGTCCACTATGTGGCCACCAAACAGCTGCTCCTTGTTGTGGCATTGGTTTTTCGGCAATTACTCATGGATTATCATTCGCCCAAATGCGGTATTTCTGCGTATTGGCCAGTCTACTGAGATAAAAATGTAACTCATTACTGAAGATGATTTTCTTCGTAATGCATTTTGATATGAATGCCCAATTTCATAATAAGCGTGAATAACGTTAACCCGTTGCTTGATTGTGTATCTTTCCATAGTTAGTCTGAAATTGAGAAATATCAAATGAAACACAGAAAAATATTTGATGCTTATGTGTGCCTCTCATTTAACATTGCCCCTTAAAATTTGACCACCCTTTCCATACATACATACTTAAATACAAATATATACATATGAAAATCTAGAATTGAATAACTAAGTAAATAAATGCTTTTTTGAATTAAGTTAAGATAATAAGATAATAAGATAATAAGAATTTAGAAAATTATAAAGAATTAAAGAAAACTGGTTTAGTTATGAAAGAATAACCATACATACAGACATACATATGTACGTAGCCACATGTATGGAATGAACTGCTTGGAAAGGAAAATGAGTGTAAACTGAATTGCTTAGGATGGAAAATGAGTACAAAATGAATATTTTTGCATGGAAAGTATACAAGTTAATTAAATGTGGGATGGAAAATTAAGACGTTTTATTACGAATTACATGAAAATTGTGTGATTGTATTTAAAGTAGTATTTAAATTATACAAGCTACCTACTTTAAGCTTAGTGTAAGTGAATCGGTTTGTTAGCACTAGAAGGAAACTTCATCCATTAGGTGGTTAATTAAAAACTGTATGAAAAATAATCGCTGGATTAAGAGTAGCATGTTAATGTTCCTACTCAAAATTTATGAAAATTCATAGAGTTCGTAAAAGCTTTTATGCTAATCATTAGCTAAAAAAAATTTAACATAAGCAAGAACAAGTAAAAGTGCTATATTCGACTGTGCCGAATCTTCTATACCCTTCTCCATGGATATGTTCTCTCAAAAAATAAGCAACATAAAGAAGAACTTAAAAACGTACCCATATCGTCATAGTATTACTTCGTGAGGAGGTGTTCACCGATTACTACTTTCTAAGATTACCTTTCTTTCTCTTTCTGCTGCTCTCTGCAGCGCTAGGAATTCTTTGCGACGCCACCCACCAAATTCAAGATCTCCATTGATAACAGCTCCACGGAGGCTCTCATGGCTCCATATCGCAGGCAATCGAAACACAATAGCTATATATAGTTGGAGAAATTTTTGCAACACTGTGTGCATGCATGTACAAAAATGCTTAAGAAAACTATGATGGCAAAAAAACACTTCATATGCCAGAATACTATACAATCGTATTGCAAACACATAAAAGTATACACAAACAAAACCACCACCAAATGAATTTGCGTTTGCTACAACAAAAACAAAAACAAAAACAAAAACAAAAACAAAAATTTTCTATTCATATACATAAGCATCCCGTCACGGATCCCCAGTGGCTCCGTTGCTTTACAAATATACTCAAAAAAAAAATATATAGCACATATGTCGTTCAAAAAGGGTAAAATTAAGAAAAAATAGTCGTTTATCTACCCAACTTTATAGGGAAATTTTAACAGCAAGTTTGGCTGCAAACGTAGACGTGCTTGTCAATACACATGCTCTTGGTTTGTTACTCAGCGTGGATTTTTTGCATTTTCTTCATATAAATATATGAAATTATTTTTTGGCTATATTTTTTTTATTTATCGGCCGATTTTGCTTTTTTTTATAAGTGGTACTTTTGAAAGAAATTAGAACAGATAGGTAAAAAAATTTTTGATTTTAGACAAAATTTAAGGTCAATTTTGAGCGCAACAAAATTACCGGAAGGAAATGAGGACAGACAGACAGACAGACAGACAGACAGACAGACGGACAGACGAAATACTCCCCTTCTTATAACGATCCAGAATATATATACTTTATATGGTCGGAAATCAATATTTATTGAAATTGCATCCCCTATATCAAACTTATTTATACCCTTCCATCCTTTTTGGAGAAGGGTATAAAAATGCGTTGTAAATTAGTAAAAAAAAAAATTGGTTATTTACAGAGTAGCATGGAAAGGGTTCCGATTCATTTCCTAAAACATAAAAAATGGATCCATTCATTTAAGCATAAATGATTTTGCATTAGGATTGTTCGGCAAGCTGAACCGTTTTAATTCAACAGTAACATGAAAATCCGATCTGATTTCAAGGATTAGCATCAAAATAAACTGGTTCCTTAGAGTAGCAATGAAAACATACCAATTCATTAAGAGTAGCAGAAGTAAAGTGTCCTTGCAAGCCTTTTCATAATTTCCCAAAAATTATAAAAAGCTTATTTGAAATCATTTGCAAAGGTGCATGGAAAATAAAACGTTTCTGTTTGAATTTTGTAAAAATAAAAGTTTTCTTTTTTACTCCATGATCAGATTCTAATAAAATTTCATAAAAATTGAATTAGATTTCAATATCCTGAAAAGCTTTTAAATAATGAGATCGGTTTTAATATTTAAAGAGCTCACTCAATCATCTGAACTTTTCATATTTTAATTCAATGGCTAAATTCGTTAGCACAGTATAACTTTTTTTTTTTTAAACTGATAAAAATTCGCTGTGAACTTCTTGTGAAATCGTTGGTTTGAAAATAAAATTTTAAAAATAGTGTGGGAAATTTGTTTTTGAGAAATAAATTTAGCAGACATTGGTGTTTATATATGTATATGCACGTGTGTATGTACGCCCGTGTGTTTTAGTGAAGCTACGAAAAAAAAATCAAACTGAAATCAATAAACAGGTGCTCACACGTAAATGTATTTGGATCCAATGTATAATACAAAATACATATAGATGCACACACACCCATACACACACACACATATATATATATATATATATAATATGTATATATAAGTATATTCTGGTGTAAGTGCATGTGGCTTTTTCTCACACTCAGCTTAAAATTTCAGCACTTTATTTATTCAAATTGGCAAAAAGAAAAAAACTTCAAAAGACAAAAGTATTATATTAATTAGGTTAATTTGCAGAAAGAGCAAGAAGAAAAACATATTCACTGACAAACGGACAAACGGACAAACAGGTGAAAAAATAGCAACTCAAATCATTTCGTTGCAAATTATGTCATTTGTAGACTGACTCACTGGTCAATTGGTTCGTGGTTTATGTGTATGTATCCTCTAATTATGAATGTGTTTAATTCCTGCTAAAGATTTTTTAACAGGTAATAAAATATGTGTTTTTCATTTTTCCTGCAAAGCGAACAGTAGTGGAATCATAAAAAAATGTATAAACGTAAAAAGAAGGAAGAGAACAAAAAAGAGGAAGAACAGATGACAGCAGAGGAGCGTGCTACAGCTGTAAATGTAGCCACGAATGAGTGGGTTTTTGTTCATGAAGGTTCATAAACAAATAAGGGCGTTTCCTGCTATTATGTGATTTTTCTTTTACTTTTAATAAATGTATATATAAAATGTTGCTGATGTTGCTGTTGTTGCTATTGTTGCTGTTGTAAAATAAAGAAGCAGCCCTAGATTCATGTTGTTTATTTATGCAACACATTGCACACACAGGCAAAAACCAACTCTTCTAGAGTTTTGGAACAAACTGGTATGGTTGTGTAAGTGGCTATTGATCATTTTTTTGTATTTGCCTTTGATTGTGTACGTGTGTGTGTGAGTGTATTTGGATGCGTGCAAGTATATCCCTAAGGTCGATGTTTGCTGGCTGATAAACTAATGATGACAGACAAGTGTTGTTAGTTAGATCTTATTAGTGCTGAAATATTACTAATTTAAAGAAAAATTCCGGAATTTCTAGCGTAGCAAGGAAAAAAAGAAATATTGAATAGAGTTTTCCCATAATTAAAGAGATGCCTCGTAAATGATTCATCGCATCAAGAAATAACAACAAAAACTAACGTTTTCATTAGCAAGAAAATGTCCCATGTAAATACAAAGAATTTGTTAAGTTTTCACGTTGTTTCCCTTTTTAGTGAAAAGGAGAAAATGAAATAGAGAAACAGTTTTATTGTTCGCAAGGCGGATTTCCTTTAAAGGATAATAATTTGCCATTCATATTTCAATTTGATTTTGCCTTCTCTCTATTGTTCAGTTAGCCTTGCACACACCCACATACACATACTCATATGCACATAGATATTCAGCATGTGGGCAAGTATCCTTTATACTAACGACGAAGTTGTGAGACCGTTTTAAAACCACATGCATGCTTTTAACAATAATAATTGAACAAATTTAATGTTAATTTTTACAGTTGTACAACGATTTTCCGAGACGTAGGTACCGGTATGTTTGAGTACAAACGATTTATGCTGTCTCTTAAGGAGTCTGAATTATATTGTTATTCATCTCTGCTAAAGGAAAATAGATCTGGAGATGCTACTTATTGGTCTTCTGCTCTTGGAGAAAAACAGTATTGGTTAATTACCTAAATATATGAGATAACACAATTATTTTATTTATTTTAAGATTTCAACGTATTTTTCTGTTAATTTTCTGGTGTATATTTTGCATCATCTTTTCGAGGTCTTTCCATCACACATAAGAATTAATGTTGCTTAAAAGTTTGTTTGCAGATGAGGTGGACGTTTTAAAATGGCCGCTTTACAGCATTTATGAGGGTTTGTAGTGCTATTTATGATACACGGCCAGTAATCATCGCAATAGTAACTTTAAATGCGATTAGTCGAGAAACTGAAACAGCATTCGAACAAACAATCTTTCTTTTAAAAATTTGTTTTCAAAAAACACAGTTTTTAATGTTTTTCTTTAGATTAACTAAACATACAGGATTAGCGCTCTGTGGAGTAATAATTATATGTATATTTAAAAATACATGGCAATTATTATGTGTTGATATCATCTGTTTAATTTAATTAATTGTATAAATTTTCTATGAACGGTGTTTGATGTGAGGTCAATTGATGATTTGGATTTAGCAGCTATGAAATGCCATATATATTCAGACTCGTTAAAATTTTGTAATTCAGACTCGTTAAAAGTGAAAAATTTCGTTTAGTTAAAATATATACATTTCTATATAAAACATAAACTATTCGTGGATTTCTAAATAATTACAAAATAAGAGCTACTGAGAAAAAAATTTACTTGTCTATGGAAAGTATTAAAAACGCATTAAAATTATCTTTATATGCAAATTTTGGACACCTTCTTGATTTTATCTCACATGATGGTAATACAATTTATTTGTTTAATAATCCAAAAATTTGCTTTCGGAAAAAATCATCAAAAAGATTATATAAAAAAAATCTATTTAAAATAAAATTTATCAACTGGGAATGTTTTTTAACATTTCACGAACTGTTTTTTGCTTGAGCTTTATCTACGCCGCAAACTCAAGTACTCGTACACACAATATGAGCAAATGTTGTTTACAGGGTGTTTAAGTTAAAGCGATATAGTAAAAAATGTTTACAATACACATCCACTGTAAATATTTGATATTTGTAAAAAACATTTGTTAGATAACGTTAAAGTTGTCTTTTCCACACGTATTCAAATAGAATTCTATAAGATTTTATTAGTCTTGAGACGGTACATTGTAAAACATTCAAAATCTCAGAGTTGAGTTCCATTCTTCTGCTGTTTTGTTGAGTCTTACCTGAGTTTTAGCGTTGCATTTGCCATTAATTGAAATTGTTGATTTCATTTCATTAACTTTACTTAACTATCGTACTTTCTCTAGCTGATCGCGCAGCACGGCTAAAAAAAAACACATATAGACCTCCAAAAAATGATAACACGGCGATTACTTTCAACTAGCGAGCAATCTTAGCTGGGGAGTTCTCATGGAGCTTTACAACTCAAAGCAATCGCTTGAATTGTGTAAACGCCACTCCAACACTTGCCACGCCATTTTAGAACTCTACACCGGGTTTATCTCTCAATCATAACTTGGTGGTAAAATCATGAATGTATCTACAAATTTTATTTCATCTTTTTGTAAGCAGCGCAATTTATTGTCTGTTGCTGGTCATAAAATTGTAAGAATAAACAAAAATCCGCTTTAAGAGCCCAGAGAAGAAAATTTATATGAGATAATTTTATAAACGCGTGTTTTTGTTGTGTGGAATGAAGTCTTTAATGGTGGCAAATAAATGGTAAATCGATAATAAAGCACAAATTTCTATTGCCATTTTGTTTATTTTGTATTTTGCAAAGTCAGTCTAACAAATGAATACTCGTACAAGAATAAAACATTGAGCGGAAGGGCAAATCGGAGGCCAAGCTGACTATGCAACAGCCAGAGAGATGGACTGACAAGTGGCAAGCAACAGCAAAAGAATGAAAACCCGAAATATTACGATACGACAAGCCACCACACTACAAATATTCCAGCGTCTTTTACATTTCGTATATGAGCTTATAAACGAAATACACATTTCTACATACATATGTACATAGATACATAAAAATATAAAAAAAATCTGTTTAGTTTACTCATTTATACTTTCATTCATGCATACATACGTGCGCCTACGTAGGTATGTTTGTTTGTAGGTATATACAAATATGCGTATGTAACTATGCATGCATGAATGTGCGTAACTTTGTAGTACAATTTAGTAGATATTAAGATACAAACGTACAATAAGCATACATACGTTATAGATATTCATACGGCAATAACAACAACTATAACAGAAGCGCTAAAACAAGAACGAACCAGTCTAATGGAAAAATCCACTTAAATCTAAAACCAAATGTCGTCAAAACATTACAGTATTATTGAGAAAAAGTGAACACGAACGCACACACGTACGCAAACATCCAAACAAACACACACACACAACTACTCACACTCTTACAAAACAGAAAAAAAATCGAAAATGGAGAAGTACATGGCATATAAAACAACAACAATGCCAATAACAAAATAAAAGTAAAGATAAAAGAAGCCAATAATAACGAAAAATGTAGGGGAAAAGGCGAAAAAAATAATAACCAGCGAATCCGCCACAAAATATGTATAAAAGATGTAGAAAAACAAACATACTTGCTAACGAAATTAAAATCAACAACAATTTAAAAGAATATTCCAAAAAAAGAAAATTTTATATAAAAAAAGACAAATAAATGAACACTTGAAATGAAAATGGACTAGTGTTCCGAAATCGGAAATGTACTCAAAAAGCACCTTTAAATTAACACTGTTTGAAATTTTCAGAACAATTTATTGCTTGAAAAGTCCGCAAGTAAATAAAAAAATTTTATATGCAGATGTTTAATGCCAGAGCTTAAAAGCTTTGCATCTTTCTAAATTAATTTTATTTCGTGTTCAGAGTTTGTGGCAACACGATTCAACCATTTCGAACTATTTAGCCGAAATTCAAAGGCACCATATCATGCACGTGTGTTGGCTAGGCGTATTCATTTTACAAGGCCACTTGATTTACAATTTTACACATCGCCACGTGAAGCATTGTGCCATTCTCTTGCTCTAAAGCCCGTATTTTTAATTCTTAAAGAGAGAGCAACTTTGAAATTCAATTCTTTTTCTAAAAGCTGTTGAGCTAAATGAAGCTCTTTAACTGCCAACATACATATAAAACGAAAACTATAAATAAAAGAAGTGGCGCTAAGCAAAGGTTGAAAGCGAGCAAAGGGATACCTCGTACAACAATTCAATTATTTATAAATTTTTATCGTACTTGCGATTGTCAACAGTTTGCTTTCCAAATGCCAATCCTCTTCGTCGCCTTTTCTTACACTTTTGCATTTCTGTACGAACAGTTAAATATGGTGTGAGCACTAAAAAAATGGGATAATGTGGCATAAATATGGATCTGTGTGACGGATTTTTGTTTTGCAAGTTGTGCGATTCGAAAAAGTTTACGATAATTTTCATGCGATAAGAGTTGCTTTATTTCAATAAGCAAAAGAAAAACTTATTTGCATCATATTTGCAAATTTGATGCGATTTTTCAAAATAGAATGGAATCACAACACACTTTCGTGGTAATGAATCGTAAGTTTATGTAGGATAGTGAATCCTGGCCTTTAGATCTAATTGATTACCAAAAATTCTTTTCAAATCATTTTTTCATTTTATTTCATTTTTATTAAAATGGAAATTTTGCCAACACAATACATGTGCAAGAGTACTCTGCGTTTTTATTACACATACATACACTATAATGCGCCTGCACAGGTATTGAATTTTCGAACCGAATAGTTATACCGAATTATACTGTCCACACGATAATAAAACTTTCATGCCCCTCAAAAAAAATCATTTTATAATTAATTGGCCATGAAAGTTTCCCCCCTCTATTCCCAGGAATATAAAATAAGAGATTTCGAAAGATTCTTTGGTTAAAGATTAAATGTTTTTATTTGTAAAATTATATGTTGAGATATTTTTAAAAGGCAGTGCAAAAAAAAGAAGAAATTTAAGGTATGACAGGCAACACAGTAAAATTTGCTACACTGCACTCGAAAACAGTCATTCAAGGGAATCTCTTGAGCTGAATATTTTTCACTTTATTATTCCCCACTGAAATGCTCTAATTACTTATGTTGGCAAGTATTTGAAATAAGAATAAATAAGGAGGGAAAAAGTATTTGGGATTACGGTGTATGCGGCGGCAATGTATTTGGTTTTAGGTAATACAGTACTTAATATACCTTGGAGTTAACAACGTTTATCATAAAAATTGTAAAGTTGTAGTCTTGCAACCAATAACAATTTTTGATAAATAAACCTCGGAAATTTAATTTCTGCTTAAATCAACTCTGAGAAGTATTATTTGTTACTTGCGTGTATTTGTTACTCTTATTGACCTGAAATGTAATTCCACTTTATAGTTCCTATCAGCATCATTATATCCATTACGCTATTTTGCTATTGAGGAGCTTTTTAATGTTTTTCGCCACCAGTTTTCGCAGAACTAAACGCCTTATATCCTTTTGTTTTGAAGTTCAAAACGGAAGGGTGTATCAAATCTAAGTTAGTGTTAGTGAAAACCATTATAAATGTGTCTAATTTAAGCTCTTTTCTAATGCAATAAAAGTTATTGAATTGCAACTAAAAATATTTATTGAATCGTGTTATTGAAATGCCCGTCAAAACAGAATGAGATGTATTTGTACAACTCGTGTTCTTGATAGAAGAAAGAAAGTAAAAAAATTGCTTGATTTTTAACTTTTTAACGTTAAAGAATGCAATATTTTTTGTGGAATGCATATAGTGGTTTTCCAAAATGTATTTATTCCTTTATAGTACTGTTAGGAGGTTAGATGGATGTTTTATTTATAAGGTTGTACGATATGCGACTTAAAAAGGTTAAATTGGTTTATTCGGTGTCGTTCCTGTTTCTTTTTTTTCTTGTTATTATTTATCTCGTTTATTTGCAACGTGTGTGTGGGAAGTAGGCGACAACACAACTACAACAACCACAAGTACAATTACAACAACGATAACAATAACAATAACCCTAAGTGGAGACTTTTAGTTTTGGAATGGTTTCAGGGAGTTGGAATGGAAGAATGCTTGTTTTATGTACGAGGGAGCTAGTGTTGGTGCAAGTATGGATTTCTTCTCTGAGTGTGTATTCCATTACTTGCCACTGTTTAGCCTAGTTAAGTGATGGTAAGCATATAAAGGAAGCCAGTTGCTCTTTTATATTGTTATCGCTGTTGATTGTGATTCGGTTTTGTTATGCTGATTGTGTGACTGACTGTTTTGTCGTATTTAAAGAGATTTCTGAAGAAAGGGCCACAGCAAAAAGCTTATAACACAATAACAAAATATATGTGAGCTTCTCTTGTACTTTTCTTTTTTCAGTTTTTTTTTGTTAAATTTTTCAACATTTGGACTTAAAGAGGCTTAAAGAAAACGATGTACAAAAAAAGAAATTTGTATGAAGGAAAAAAGTTCTAAAGAAAGTATGTATGGACATGTATGTACACATGTATGTACGTGTATGTGGGGATGTGTGCATAAATTCATGTTTGTGTTTTGATATGCTGTAATATGAAAGGAATAAACCAAAGGGAAAATATGGAAAAATAGCCTTAAAGACAGAGCCGCAATTGTATGGATATATGTATCCATACATATAACATGTTAAGTAAGGATGACACTAATATAAGTAGAGAAAAAACATGAGACAGGCTGAAGTAAAAGAGAAAATTTAATAAAATAAATAAATGTTAAAGCTGAAAACAAAGTAAGCGAGAAGTTGCAACCACGTATTAAAATTGGTTGCATGTTACAACACGACAACCATGTTTTATTCATACGAGCATACGCTCATGCATTTGCGAATGAAACTTGTGAAGATGTAACTTTTCTCTTCTCCAAAAATCATTATTAAATATCTTTCCTCTTTTTTACGTTATTTAAGAATATTTTTTAAATTTTATATTTTACTTTCTCGCTTACAAGGACTTAACCTATACCAATCCGCGCCTGCTCTTGTACGGCTATGAATATCTATGTTTCTATGTGTATCTATGTTGCCATTTGTGCTGCTGTAAGAAAATTCTAGAAATCTTTACATTGAAGCCTGTGAAAATTATGTCGGGCCGTGAAAGTATGTAAGTTACAAATTATGTTACGTGGCGCAATCATTCAGTATTTTTAAACTCAAATAAAATTTAAATCGAATTTTCACACACTTTCTTATTTTAAAAACAAATGGGAAATCATTATGGCTTTAAGTAAATAAATTAACTGTTTGAAGTTTGAGTTAAGCTCTCAAAGTTTAATTTTTTGTAGATTAAATATAAATCAATATTTTTTTAACATAAAATAATAAATAATAATTAACATAAAATGGTCATAACTATCATAAATTCTAGAACATTTTAATAAAATATCAAATTTCAAATATGAATCACACAAACATAAAATAAACGGGAAGAATATTGAAATCGAATTAGGATTTGAAAAATTTCTTTTCCTTAGAGAAATGCAACCGCAGAGAAAATTGTAAATTTATTTAATTAAACAATTTATTAAATAATGTTTGATTGACGTATTTGATTTAGGAATACTAATATATTTTGATGGAAAATTCTTCTAAAGTTCTAAGGATCTAGATTATAGTTCTAATCAAAAAATGTAATACATTTTTGTGGGCATAATTAAAGATGAGGCAATTTTCAGAGAACACTGATCACGCGATTTAATCACTTTTACGTGATATTAAGTTTAAAACTTTGAAAATATTTTTTACAAAATTCTTATGAGCAGTTCAATTTCTATGATCGGAAATATATTATGAAATATTATCTCATGTTAGTTTCTTGGACGAATTTTTAATTAATTGTGCTTAAGAAAAATGATTAGTTTAAAGATTTAGTTAAGGAACTACTGCGAGCTGACAAATTGGGATGCTATTGGCTTTCGTTAAGTCTGTCTAATAGATTTTTTACTTTTAATGGATAAAAATATATAAAAGTACAATAAAATAATGATTTAAATTTTGACAATGTTCCATTATTTTGTAAATAGGTTTTTTTATTTTTGAATGTGAATAATTAATCGAATTTTGGCAGTGGTGATAATAATTTCATTGCTTTCTACGTGTTATTCAGTGCTTCAAATTTTATCCTCAATAGCCGCCAGCCATTCAGAATTTTCGGCTCTGTTGCCTGGATATGACTTGAACAATTTAATCCAATTACGTAGAACCTTCATTTCTAATATCTGCATTCAAATTTTAACATGTACCGGGGCAATTCTTTTTGCCGGAAATGGTAGAAAGGTATCGTAGTATCCAAATAGGCTCTGTCAAGGCTCTGTTTTATTACCTGTTTTACATAGCTGGTGAAATGCTGCTACAGAAGTAGGATTCATGTGATCACCTAACATTACAACAGCAATATTAACACAAGGTATTTCATAGTACTTGAGAAAATTCGTGACAAATCCTTTTTACTATAGACGTAGCTAGGGATCGATCACAAGGTAATAAACTCAGCGAAAAGAATACAAATTTATTATTTAGAAAACATAAAAAAATTTCTTTTCAATAATTTTTAGAAATAAATGAGAGTTGCTATGAACTACACTGTGACGAGTGTACCTGTATGAGTGAACATCTGCTATTACCGTATTGTAGTAAATTAAGTGGAAATAATTTTAATTTCAAACAATTTTTCTTATACTTTTACAGTCATGGTTTTTAATATCATAATTTTTTGCGTATTATTGGTACTAAAATCAACAATTACAGGGAATAATTTATCACCATTTGTGGGCTAAATGTTTTATAAACCAAAAAATGCATGCATGCATGCAAACAAGAACATTTTGTGTATTTAGATTTAAATATCGATATATGTGTGTATGTATATATGTATATACATGTATGTTGACATACACATGTACATGTGTACATATATATAAAATTTGTATTAAAATCTCTGGCATTTATCGTGTAATCAGTCGGTCATTAGTTGTGTTAAAAGGAGCTGCGGCCGAACTTGATTGAAATCAAATTTCTGTGTGAATTAATGTGCATTAATAAAAGTTTTTGTGCCTTAATTAGCATGGAGGTAATAATAATACGTGTTTTTGGAAGTTCCTTTGAGAATTGTAGCAGGTACTGCCAATGGCTTTCCATAGAATGGAAATAAAGGTTTTTTGAAATGTTGTCTGAAATTTTATCGTAAGTCATGTTGTAACACAATTTAATATAGTATATGCGGTGACTTTTTTAGAGAAAGTTTAAATGCAGAACATGTGAATTTTCTAACCGAAACGGTTTGAAAAATTCCGTTCGAAAATTTTCTTGATTTTCCCTTTGAAAATTGAATTACAACCAGTTGGAATTAAAAAATTAAAAAACGTTTGATCAAATGAATGAATAGTTTTTAGTTACATTTTGAGACCATCAGCATTGCATTCGTCACTAAAACTGTCACTAAATTTGTAATTGCTAGACGCAGGGATCGAACCCACGAACTTTGATACTGATTAAGGCAATGTTTCAGTCATACAATTTGTTAAATATGGCATCTCTGCTGAAAAAATAGAATAGTGTGGCAAAAAAGCAAAACTTTATGAAAATTTTCGTAAAATGACAATTTTCTTGCGACTAAAGTTTATTTTACTTCAATCACCAAAGAAAAAGAAGTTAGCCGAATTTTTGTATGATAGGATACAACCAGGGTTAAAACAGTATGTAATCGCTATCAGATTTTCTGCTTAATGAATCTTAAAATTTTTTAGTACAGTGGAACATGGCCTTTAGTTCGATTAATGTCATACTCGGCTGGCTTTGCTTTATTCCGATAAGCATAACTTAAATATTACTTAATAGTTTTGTTCTTCTAATTGCAAAGCAGAGCTTTTGAAAATATACCCTGTGTAATGCCATCTGTATGCAAAGAGTGCGATACAAACTTATTTGTGCTTTTGCGAAAGGCAATTGTTAATTAGTTTATATACTTGTAAAGTATGTTCTTTGTATATACTATATGGTTATGGAAATACTTACAGGCTCTAAGTGCACCAATACACACATATGCCATATATATGACTATATAATATACATATTAAAAAGGCATAAAGGCTCTGCGTTTGTGTACGAGTTAGATTTCGTACTGTGTTCAAATGACTGCACTAGTTACTCCAAACAAAGTACAAACTTTAATTTAACTTAATTTTACAGGGAGAAAGAGACAAAGAATTAAACGAGAAGTCGCAAATAAATTATTATAATAACACCAGCTGACAAGTTATTATTTTTTTCTTTTTTTTTTAATAAAATCTCCCCTTTTTAACCCATTTTGTGCCGTTAAGTTTTTATACCCTTGGCTGCATAAAGTAAATTTTTTCAGAAAGAAGTATCGTATTAAATTTAAATAAATTTCTAAAGTAGGAGGGGAAAGTATTAAACGAGGTAAAAAAACTAATTAAAAGCATAGGAGGCAGTTTTCCATCACAGACTACATTGGAGGTGAAATTCATTACGCAATTCAAAGAAATATTCGGCTGTCTTTGGTTTATATATATATGGGAACAAGTAAAATGAAGAAAATTGAAGTAGAAATGTGAGAAGTGGTGAAAAGTGAAAAAATTAGTTTCGTAAAAAAACTGAGAAAAGTATTACGAAAAGTGAATAATAATATAATTGTCAAGTGGTTATGTAAATTATCTAAATCAAATGTTTTTGATTTTATTACTGCGTAAAATGGAAATCGGAACAAACGATTTTAATTCTAAATCTGAAAAATATATCATCGCTCCGTTCTCCATTTTCCATCAAGCGATTTGCAGAATGTTTGATATTTATTTTTATAACCACCAAGAACCGAAATGCTTTTTTGCATATTTTTAAAAGGAAAGGCTTCTAGCAGGAATAGAAGCCACGAAGTTCAGTGCAACTTTCTGACATATTACAATTTTGCCGGAATTAAGGGGATTGTACTGCTGGGGAAGATGTGTTAAGGAGTACAGTGGGTATCTGCCTATATGGCCTCAGTCCACAGTGCTCTTACCAATGAGTAAACTCAATGCGTTTACTGTGCAACACTACTTTCCAGTCTTAAGATTTTTATGTATTAAAATTGAAGTAAAGACATACTCTGAATGCCGCAAATTTTAAAATGCGCATTATATGATTTTGTACAGCATTGATTATCCATCCAGTCGTACTTTAAAATTCCTTTCAATTTACAACTTAAATAAAAATAACCTTCTCAGCAAGTTTTCTTGGAATGATTTCTTGTAAAAATCAATAACGCAGCAACCAAATGGAAAGTAGATGGGAAAAATACAAGTTCACTTTTATCCTGTAGTGAAAATTCATTGACTCCATAGATATTCGTGTGTATGTGGGTCTGTATTAAAGTTCCCGTCAGGGTTGGAAAAGTCAACGGTATTCATTTATAAAAAGTGGTTGTTTTTTGTGTGCTTAAGTCAGTCTGCATGTTGCGTTTCACTAAATTATCAGTATTGATTAATTAGGAATAATTTCTTTGTTTACGGAATACCTACTCAGTCTTAGAGACTTCTGCAAGTTACTAAAAGTCTATCATTGTCATGAACATCAACTACTACTTTGTCAAAATAATAATTTGTCAATAAATAATTTGTCGCCACAAAATGGTATTGTTTCACTGGTGTTAACTCGCAAACAAAGCTGACTTTCAAAGCGACACTTGTTTGAACCAGGTATATTGGAATCCGAGCAGTTAGTATGACTTGCATAAAATATCACAACACAACCATCGTAATTGGCAACATTATATGTATGTATGTGGAAAAATATTAAATATAATTCCAATCAGATTTTGTAAATGAATTTATGTATAATAAATTTATGTTGTTAAAATTTGGCAGTTATTCTTTGTTATATCACTTCAGTACAGCCACAATGATGGCGAACTTGTGAAAATACTGCATAAACTTTAAAGGATTGTATTACGTATAAAGGAAATAATCTCAACCGAAATATTATAAAGTTTTTGGTTAAAAAAGCAATACTTATGCGCCTTTTACTTAAATCTAAATTTTAAACGACTACAAAAATGCATTAAAATCGTTACGTCGTTTTAAGAATTTCTTTCTGTTCTGAATAGCACAGACCAATGTAAATAGTTAGAATACTCAGTAAATCTATTTCATTTCCTTTCGTAAAATTTAAATCATCTGGCGTGAAAAATATAATAGAACTAATTATTCTTAAACCAGCTTATTTTCATAGTAAAGTATTTTCCAACTACGCGCTTACACTCCGCCTCAAACATTCCAAACTATTCGATCTTAACTGGCGAATTCGCATTCATATAATATTATCATCCCATCTGAGCTTATACACCCTTTTACACTTATCTTTCGTAGCAGTAAAAATTGAGTAGCGTGCTTACCAAAAGGTGGCTTATCAGCTACTTCACTGTCACAAAAAGTGATCTAACGGTGCTTACCATCAATATTTTATACCCCTTTCCCTTTTCCACTTCTATATTGAATAGCTAGAAACCAATATAAATGCAACAGTAACACATAAATGTCATACAAAAGATTACCATTCCTATATGCGCATCACGTATTTAGCAACTCTCATTTAGTCGAAGAGTACCATTCAAAAAACTTGCGAGAGGTACAACGTTGAAATTGCAAAGATAAAAGATTTTCGGTTAACAGATGCCAAAAATGTCGTTTGGAAGTTTTGAGTATAACCAATTTTACTGTTCATTATTTAAATTTGCATTTTCCATCCCCGGCTAAGCATTCCTTCAAATAAGCAAACAGTAACAGTGTACATTTACTCACGCATATTGAGAAATTACACGAACCTCATTTTACACGAATACCTACCAAATAAGCATCATATTCCAACAAACCCTTCTTGCTTGCACCAAGATTTTATGTGTGTGGCTTAAAAACAGATGGATAAAATCGTGTTTAAACAAAAAAATATATAAAACGCAACAAATACTGGCACAGAGATACGTATTTACAACCGTGCGAATAACTTCATGCATACACACACTGATACCGTTGAACTAGTGTGCGTGCAATCTTCTGTGTGTGTACTTAAATGTGTATCCAAATGTTTATTATTTACATTGGATGAGTACAACTAATATACATGTATAATTTCCTAATATTCATTCCTTATCCGCACATAAAATAATAGAAATTGGGCAAATTGTCCAAACTAAACTAAAGAACGAGTAGCACTTTGTATTTGCAGTCAGCATCCTGCCGTAACGCCTTGATATGCTGTTCGTACCACCCAACTATTAAGAAATCAGGCAATATATTTTAATGATGATGGTTGGTTGGTTGGTTGGTAATGAACACCAAATAGAAAATCTTATAGATAATTTAACGATTTTTACTTTATTTAGTCAAAATGCTGACGTCTTTCAAAATATATCGAAAAGTTATGCTTATGTGCAGCGAGCACATCCATATGTAAACAGATACAGCATAATAAATGTACACATATGCATACACATCCAGGAAATATATACTTCTGTATATACATATATTTTATCTAAGTATTTATATATGTTTGTATTATAAAGTGAATATATATGTATGTATGTAAGTTATTCATCCATCTGTGCTGTAAATTGGTTATTACGTCAATGGTGAACGTTCGTTGAACAGCCGCCCTGCCGTTTCATATTTGATATGTGCTGTTTGTCCTGATAATACTGTTTGATAGCAGTATTAGTTTTCATCATTGAAATTATAATTATTAACAAAATAAACATTTCCACACATTCGCTAATTTAATTTCAAACCCCAAAGGACATATAAATTATACGCACAGAAATTCATTAGTAAAACTTTTACTGTTGTTATGTTTAAGAATAGTATTTAAGAATTGATAAACTCTACTGTAGTCTTAGGTTAGAAATTTGTTACGCTAATCACGGATAATCAAAGAACAAAAATAAGAAGTTTTTATATTGCATGAAGCAATCCCAAAACAAACATGTAAAAGCTTGATCGTTATTATATATCTAATCACATACTTCGCCTCTCTACTGCAATAGAACAGTGTTTCATCGGGGAAGCAAAAGCTATGAACAAAATTATATACAGTAGCCGATGGCCTCAGCAACCGGTGTGTCTACACATATTACAATTATTTTCATATAATTATATTCAAATAATTGTAATATTAAATAAATAAATAAACAAATAATAAAAAAGGATTGTTCTAAGGTTTGTCCGTCTGTCCTCGGTATTTTTTTGGCGTTTTTTTATGGCGGTGCAAATTGATCTTAAATTTTGCTTAAAATTAGAAATTTAAAAACCCATCTGTTCAGAATTTTTCAAAATGCTTCAGTATGAAAACTATCAAAAAAGGGTATAAATGAAAAAATAAGCCGGACTGCCAACTTTTGTATTAAAAGCAGCAGCACTTGCCTCGCATTCAAATTCGGTGTTAAGAGTCAGTAGTGTAAGTAGAAGGATAAGAGGATTTTATTTATTTATTTGAGAGATATATTGCAAAGCTAAGGTTTACTTCAATGTAGTGTACCAAAATAGTTATGAAACATACTCTTGCAGAAGACTATTATATACTTGTAGTCGTATAAGGTTCGGCACAGTCGAATATAAAACTTTTACTGCTTTTTCAGTTACATTCAATGCTTTACTAAAAATTACTAATAATTAGAGGGTCCTTTACGCGGTCTACCCCTGTCTCTATCTTAGAAATATCCTTTACAATTGTAAAGGATATTTAATTAAAATGCTTATAAATAATCTTTTGCTTTTCTAATTTACCCAACTTGTTTCATCACTTGATAAATTTGCTAGTAGACTTTTTATTAGTAAGTAGAGAATATATTGCAAATGAAAAACACTAGTAATAGCCAATACAAACGTGTACGAAATGTATCCACTTCTGTCCACGCACTCGTATACAGCAAGTGCATGCCAGTTTGCTGCAGCAGTTAATTCGTCATTGTTAATTCGTATTTAGATGTTATTCGTCGTTCCAGCATAAGCATGTTAATTTTCACCAACTATTTGTATTGTTTGTAGTATTAATTATTATATTTTGTATAAGAGTTTAAATTCTCACCTGTTTCTACTCCTTTATATTTGCTATTTGTTTTGCTCTCTCTCTCTTTCTTTCTATTTTTTTCTATTGCCTTCCCAATCGAATGCAAGGGGTTTGATTGTGCAGCACCTGCAATTTTGTTATTTGCGACTCATTTGAGACGTCTTCTCTTTGTGTTGTGAGTGGAGTGTTGTCAAATTTCTTTATGGGATGTTTGCTTAATTTCCAAACCCTTTTCGTTCTTAGTCTTTTTCATGCGAAATGTGAATATTAAAAGTTAATGTTGGGAATTTGTTTTTTTTAACGGATTCTTTAAATTTATTTAGTGTTGAACATAGAAACTTCGAATTTCTATCGGTTCTGGAACAACCTTTAGATTTAATAAATCTGCCTTTTCAGATTCTGGGTTGTTCTCTTGAAGAAAAATAGTTATTCGATACCAGTGGCGTAGCAATATTTTAATGAATAGTGACCATAATAAATGCAATTGACGTTATTAAATGCATTGCAAATTTTACCAAACAGAAGCGTTGACAGGAATGGCTTTCGTAGCAGAGCCACTTTGCCAATTCTGTTTTCGTTTTGTGTCTCTTCAAACAAATGGAAATTATTTCTTTTATGCCGATTGTAAGGAAATTTCGGTACGAAAGTGTTCCTAAAGGACGAATGCAAAATTTCATTGCAAAACATTTGCATTCGCAATTAAAAGGCATTTCTGCATCTTTAAGGACATATTGCATTTTTTCACCTGGTGTTTTGCAACTCTGTGATTAGAACAGCTGACATTTGACAAGTAATAAATTTATAGTTTTTCGTGAGATTTATTTGAATATTTCTTCAATTGTACAATCCACTGCAAAGTTGTACAAAAATTGCATTTAGTGTAGTTGCAATCGCGAATAGTCGCTGTAACAGCGAACCGATTACTGCGTACCGATTATGGGCAAATCTTACCGTATATTTTCAAGTATTGGATGCATATTTTTAACGCAGAAAATAAATTTGAAATCACAACATTTCCATATTGCTTTTAGCTCCTTTCTGTGCTGCACAATATAATCACAATAATTCTTAATTGGTTTCACATTTTCCATTTTCTATTGCTGCTGCTCTTGTGGCTGTTCCATACAGTATATTCAAAATCCGAAAATCTTTGTTTAAAACTGGTGTACATCCTTTCTATAGAAGGAACTACTGATGAGAAAATATGTGGCAAAGAGCGATGTCTGCATGAGTGTGTGAGCTTTTGTGTATTGGCTGTACAATCACGCAATTAGTATTACAGTTTATTATCCTTTAGCTTGCTAAGTTTGTAGACTGGATTTTCTTATTGTTGTTGGGTTGTAGAAAAACCTATTGTTTTATGGTTTTAGTTCAAACGGCAACATACAGAATTTATTTGAATTTTCATTAATATATTTCTTTTAACTTTTTTCATATTGGTTCAAAAATTAGGCTTTGTCGCTAAAGTTTTCTTTCTCGCAGTCACAATTAATGACGCAATCACGCTTTTCTTGGTTAAAATCGTAGAACGCCGCTCTGTTCGTTATTATTGCTGTCTGTGTAGTATGCTGAAATATAAATTGTTGTTTTAACGAGTTTCCTTTTGGAGCGAAAGGTGGTGGCATGTTGGAAAAAGGTTTAATCTTATGCCGCCAATGTTGTTAGTGGTATTTTTTATATGTGCTTATTTTTCAAATAAATATAAACTATCCTGCTTGTCAAGTTCAATGCAAGTGTTTTGAAATCACAAGAAAGGTACTCAGTGCAGAAAACGTTTTAAATTATTGGTATTTCAAATCGGTTTGCGGTTGTATTTTTCCATTGATTTTCATTTTATCAGAAGTGTTTTTTAACTTTTTTTTTTCGAAAAGGTATCGTTGCTTCCAAAAGCAGACAAATATTTACATAAGATAAAACTTAAATATTTTTGTTAAATTATATTTCACATTGATTATTTACAGAATTTATATGAATGAAAATTGAAAACGTCGCTTTCTATTTGTTTATTTTTTTTAATCACTTAACACAGTTTCAACACCTTAAGCGTTAAGCTTACTCGCCATAGCAGGAAGCCGTCTATAGATGGTTAAAAATGGAATAAGTGTTTTACGATATGAAAACTATTGTTTTCACAAAAACACGCATGCATGGCTAGAAAACTAATGTTGTAGGTTTTGCCTCTACTATTTTTATTAGCAACAACGAACCGCAGTATTGCAGAAAATACAATAACGGCTGGAAGCAAGCAAGCGATTTTGAAATTGTTCAAGTTGTTTAATAGCAAGTAATAAAACAAATTTAATATTATAAAAGTATTTGCAATCCAGAGGACTGGTTTTGCATTTTCGTCCGCTTTGGGTATACGAGTATTTCAGATAAATAATTTAATATTTTCTAAAGGGAAATTTTTGACTTTGGCTTTATTGAAATGTTCAATGTCGGCGTTCTATGTTACCGCTGTCTTTCATATTAATTACAGACTGGCTAATTAATTAATGTAAACGTAATTAAATGTTAATTAATTAATATTTTTTTCTGTATGCTCTTTAAAACAAAGAATAAGCGAGTTTTTGATGAATATCCCTTATTGGTTGTATATTTCATTTTGATAGCGCGTTTTTAAGTTAAACAAATTGGTTAACCCTTTGTGTGGTACATTTTAAAATTAAACCTTTTTCTCCGATGAGTTGGGCTTAAACTTTGAGGTTCTTCTACGTAAAATATTTGCTACATTTTTGCCCTGGGAATCCTGGCTAGAGCCGTTTTAGTTGCTGTTAGTTGCTTGTGTCCGTGTGCGTGCGCCGTGTATATTTATGCATGCAAACATGTAAATGTGTGAGTATTATTGTGGGTACATGAATTCGAATATTTGAGTTCACCATCAAGCCGTACAATACATCACACAACGAGCAATAATAACAACACCAACAACAACAAGAAGAACAATAGCAGCAACAGCAGCAGCATCTATATCAGCAATACTTTTCCACAAATGCCACCTCTTTCCTGTGTATTCACTAACAAGAGTACACAAACGAAAAGCCTTTAAATAAATACACATATACAATGATTCAAACTTAAACATATGTGTATACACACACTTACACACACCCACATATATATACACTTCTGTATAAAAACCGATGTATGCTTACAACATCCTTGCAAAATAATTGTGAATCTGATGCAGTTTTCTGTGGAAAGAGCAACTACAACTGCAAGTACAAGGAAAAAAAATTTAAAACTGCAAGAAATTGGAAAAAACTGATGCTAAACAGTTATACATGGGCTGCACAAACATTTCTCACAAACAAACTTACGCATAAACCTGCACAAGTTTCCCCTTGCGTAGCTGTATGTATGTATGTGTGGTTTCGTCCGCGCGCGTGTGTGTGTGTGTGTGCGTTTGTGCGGGTATGTATGTGTACCCTATGCTAATAGGATGCCCACTATACTTGGTACAAAGAAAAAAGAAATTGGAATAAAACTCCTTCCTTGCCTGCTTAAATGCCTCTGTGTGCGTATTCTTGCTTGTTAACTGAGAATGTATTATTCCAGAGTGCGTATGCATACGCGTGCATATTCATGAGTACTTGTGCCGTGCATTGTGTTAATCTGTCCACGAGTGCATGAATTCTTTAATATTTTACTACTAGTAGTTGGTTTTTTAATTTTCCTCTACATTTTCTATGGAGAAATTTGAATCTGCAACAACATATTTTTGCATTTTTTAATGAAAGAAAAAATGTATATAAATATTTTTATGAGGCTTAAGAAGAATAAAATATATAAATTGAATGCCTGTGGCACACAAAAACACCACCCACTTGTGCAGATTTCATTTTGTATGCATTTCATTTCTCGTTTATACGTGGCAAGCTACTGCCAACAACTCCTCGTAGCTGTTGTAAATGCACTATGGCCTTCAGCTGTTTACATTTTGGTCCGATTACAGTGTCCGGTTTGTGAAAGTAATTTGAGTGGCAACTTGTGAAAGGCACATAAGCTAAAGACTTCGAGGACTTTAAGGATTTTATTAGAAAATCTAAAACTGTAAAGGACTTCATTTTTAATCTACTTGAAGTAAGAAAGTTGTACTTCATTTTTTGTTAAAATTGTTCTTAAAGTAGAAGCTGTAGTTTTTTAATACATTTCTTTCGGCGAAATATAATCCAATTGAGCAACTCTTTTTAAATAACATTTAATGCAGATCATCCGGCTAATTCAGTTCAGCTTAAAACGTCTAAAGATTTAATCAAGTCCAAAGTTGGACTTCGGCACTTTCTTCAGCTCAGATGCAACTTATTGTTTGGTCAGCCCATAGTGCTTTCTTTGAAGCACTTAAAATGACTGACATTTGGCTGTACAGTCATCTAGTCACAGCGACTAATACGGTAATTTTTTCCATCCCCTTTTCTTTACTTTCCTTTGTATTTAATATTTTACTTTTCTTTATTTAAGAATTTTTTTTGCTTCTTTTTCTTGTTTTTGCAGTTTAGCTCTGTGCGAAAAGAAAAATATTAGAGGCAAAAAAGTTATAGGAGTGTATACGTAAATGATAATAAAAAAAATAGCGCCCACCTCCCAACACTTGTGTATGGTTGCTTATGTGTCCGTGGATGAACGAGTGTTTGTGGGTGTGTGTGTGCTTTCGGTGTGTTTATAAATGTTCTATTTCTATGTGGTATTTAGCTTTATGTTGGTTCCCCACCTTTGTCATTCTCCTCCGTTAGTTGTTTGTGGGCTTCATTGTGTGGGTATGTGGGTATGTGGGTTTGTTCATGCAAATGCATGTATATTCTTGCTTTTTGTTTGCTTTAATATTAAAAAAAAGTTTCGTTAATTTTCGGGGATGATGAGTGACTGACTGCCCGCCTGAATATTTTCTATTATCCTCGCGAGCAAAATCATTCATCGGCAGCCTCAAATTAGGCAGTTTTGTTTTATTTGTTTTTGTTTGCCTGATTTTGTGTTTCTTTTCCATTTCTTGCTTGAAATCGTATCCATTTCCACCATTTTTATGGCATCGTGTTGCATATTTTTAGTTGACCTAAAGGATGTTGATTTTGTGTTATTGCTTTTGTAAGGACTTCTTCTAACGAAACTACATTTCTCTACATTGAATTTTATTGAAATGCTGATACACTTTCCGTGCGAGTTCTAATAGAATTTGTCACATCATCTCCTCCAATGAACTTTGCCTCACTACTACAGCTATTATCAGTGAAAGAAATTATCCCATATCTTACATTTTAGTATTCTGATTCTTATGTTGCATTAATGTGTGAAAAAATTTTAAACATTTACAAAAAAAGTGTAGTAATTTTTTATATTCTTAACTTGGGTTGTTAGGCGAGTATTTATTAGATTCTAATCAAAATTTTAGCATGTAGATATTTTTCCACTACAAATATAATAGTTTTTTAAAATATTTTTTTTTCGGTATGTGATCACAGGGCTATTAGAATTAGCAACTATTTTAATTCTTATTCTTGTATAAAATTTCAATGAAATAGGTTTAAATGTCACCACACTCCTCTCATATATCCTTTTTTTTAATTGAATTTAATTTCGAACACGATTGTGATTAGAATGCAATGAAAATTTATAACTATTTTTAAAACCATATTGTTTAATAAAAATGTAAATAAAATAATGTAATAAAAATGGGTAACAATTTTTGATACATTGCTGTTTATTCCTGTATTAAATTCCATTGAAACCTGTTGGACTATTAACTCTAGTTTAAGGTTTTTTTTTAAATAACTTTATTTGCTTTCATATTTCAATTTATTTCATATTTCAATAAAAATTCGTAACAATTTTTAAAACGATGCTGGTTATTCTTGTATTATATGTCAATGAAATAGGATCGAGTGTCACCATTCTTCTCATATATCCTTTTTTTTAAATAAATTTAATTTCTACCATATTTGTGGTCTGAGGGCAATAAAAATTGGTAACAATTTTTGAAACAATATTTCTTATTTTTGTATTCAATTTCATTGTAATCTGTTCGAGTTTCACTACTTTTCTCACATGTCCTTTTTCTAAATAAATTTATTTCCAACAGCCATTTTGATAAGAATGCAATAAAAATTGCTAACTTTTTTCAAAACGATGCAGTTTATTCTTTAGTAAATGTTATTGAAATCGCTACGAGTATCTCAACTCCTCTCATATATATTCAGAAATCAGAATATAATAAAAATTGGTAACTGGTCATTTTTGAAAAGATGCTGTTTATTGTTTTATTAAATTTCATGAAATCGTTTGGAGTATATTAACACTTTTCATCTATTTTTTTGAAAAACAACAAACGGTTGGTTAGTACTTTTGAAGTTATGAAAAAAATATACTTTCACTTGAATATATTCACAAATAAAATCAAAATCCTGCCAAAAAATAAAATTAAAAAAAGAAAAACTTTTCCCGTTCAGTGGTTTTTCCAAATATTTATCTGCAAAAAAGTGCTTATCGGACTTTTTTTCATTCATGGAATTTACACTTCCTGATTGCTGTTTAAATTCGTCTATACAATTAAAAACGCAGAAATCATGTTGACGTGGATGTTGTAATTTGAAATCTTTTCTTAAATGACCAAAATTCAAATCATTACGTGCACAATTTTGTTTGATTCCATTCCTTCGCTTCATACGTAGTGCTCTGTACTACAATTGTATCACTACATCCTTTACTTTTCGTGTATGATCCGTTATTTGCAAAATATTTTTTCCTTTTGTAATCCAAAACATCGGCAACAACCGTAAATATTTGCATGTATGTGTAGTACGGCTGTATCTGTTTCCATACACCCATACATATGTTCGGTTGAGGATATGTATCCTTTCGATGATTTGTTTTGGGCTCATCCACTTCCAGTTTATTATTGAATGCTTGAGTTGAAAGTTGGCGTTACGAAAAATGCTCTGTGTCGTTTCTAACCTGTGAAAATTCATTTCGTTGTTTGTTGTTGTTGTCCTCGCAGCAATAGGGGTTGATTTCTTGATTTTTATTCAAAGTTACTGAAGGCTTTTGCCAAGTTTTTGCTTTAAAGCTTTTTATGCATTTTGAAAATTTTATGTACAAAATTAAATGCTCATGGAAATAAAATCATATTGCATTTGTTGTTGTTGCTGCTGTTGCTGTTGGGGCGCTGTTTCCGCGGAACTTGATTTTCTTCTGGAAAATTTAGTCAGTTGTGGCTGTTTATTGATTGTGGTTTATTGTTTCTGTTTCGTCTAACATTGTTCTTCCTCCTGCTGCCATACTTAACATGTATTGACGTAATAACAAATATTTGTGTTTATGTGCTCTTTTTAAAGTATTTTAAATGTGGTGTAAACTGTATACTGTGTGTACTTTCGTGATTTAATGCCGAATGATTTGCTGTTGAATTGTTTTGCATTGGCAGCATATTCTATGGTTCCCGCTGATATTCCAGATGATGCATAATGTTTTTTTCTTTTCGCAAGAACCTGCGTCAACAGCAACGGCTGGGCTGGTTGCACCAACCACTCAGCAAATTGTATGGCATTTCAGAAGGTATCTAGACTAGTGATTAGTGGGTCATTAACCTGAAAAGCTCAAGAGAAAACATGGTCGTAACTTCCGGAACTGCTACCATGATGGCATGATCATATTGAGTCATACTGCTTCTGTAAAAAGGCAAGACCGCAGCTTAAATTATTTTTTAATGTTCTGTTTTGGCATTACACTGACAATGAAATGCTTTTAAATTTTAAATGCATCCGCAAGAGGAAAATTCCGTTATTGGCAAGAGGGGTATCATGCTATTATTATAAGGGCACAGGAACCGAATCAGCAGATTTTGCAAATATATTTTGCTCATATAAGATCTTTACCAACTGAAAGGATCACGATTTGCACAATTTCAGTTTGAGTAGGCATTGCAAAGAAATAAATATCAAATCTTTGGGTGTCTAAATCTAGACACCCAAAGCAGTAGCGGCAATTGGTCTAGTATATCGCCTTTGCAATGTTTTGTTTTGTTAATTTAAGTGTATGTTTTCCATAACATATTCGAAGGATATTCATTCAGTATCCAACGCACAACAACGAGCACGAATTTAATACCAGTATAACAAGAGTAGTATCTGTGGATGGGGCTACTGCTAGTACAAACATCACAAATAATAATGTTAAACACTCGATAAATGTTTATTGTAGTTGTATTCAGTATACTTGCAACATTTGACTCGTTGTGTTGTGTTGTATCCCTGTTTATCCACTTTGCTCTAGTTCGTCTGTTACAGCTGGCGCAGCAAACCCTGTCGTGTAATTCGCGTACGTAAGAAAAATGTCAACGAAGTGTAATAAAATATAAATTTGTTGAAAATTGAGGTTTGAAATCAGTTCAACAAGTGTAGGTGATTTTCTTTAATAAACCATTTCACTCGAAAGCCTTCAAAACAAGAAGCATCAAATAAAGAAATAAATTAATAATTATTACGATTTTTAATGCAGTCTCTTTTGTTGCAAGTGCATTTTTGTTGCTCTTTTTGATACAAGTTTAACTTTAATCAGTCCTTCTTCACATGAAAAACGAACGAACATTAAATAGATGACAATTTAAACAGAAGAGAATTCGAAAGAAAACGCATTTCACATTTTACTAACGTGTTATTTTTGCATTTCCATTTGTACGGTTTCAATTTAAATTTTGTTAAAGACGAACAACAAAACGACACTACAGGCAATATTACCAACAGCAACAAAAATGATTCGAGAACAACAAGGCGAACAGAAGCAGAAGCAAGTGGAAGGTGAAGAACAAGAAGAACAACAAGCAAAAGATTCATTACTCAAACATTAACAGCAACCTTAAGGCATTTTTTGCTTTCGCAAGTAAGCACGAAGGCCTACCACCCCCAACCCTCACTTCTTGCCCACACCCATACCACAGACAATAACTTCTAGCAATAGAATAAATACATTTTTCTCTTAACAGCCCCCAACTTAAAAGCTCGCAATATTCAATACCTTCCTCCCGCCTACTGTTTAGTGCTCTATTTGCTTTGCTTTGTTGTATTTAAACTTTACAAAAGGGTTGTGTTGGTTGGTTGGTCGTGTAAGCAGAAACCAAACAAACAAACAAACAAATAACAATAAAAAAAAACGAGAAAAAAGGACGTTATTACATATTTTTTTAAAAGCTAGCACAGCAACAATAAAATGTATTACATTCACTTATTCATCCATAATGCCCGTGCTTAAGAGTGGCTTGAATAAAACAAACACTCACGCGCGCAAACACACACACACACATATACTTGCTGTACTCATGCAAAAAGGCTCAAGAAGAGTGAACAGAATTTGTGCTTCATATATAATTTTTTCTTTTCTTTTTTTTTCGCTAAAAATTTAAGAATATAAGAAAAAAATATATTTTCCATTTTTTCTATGCGCTTTTGTTCCTGCTTTATCGCATATTGGGTGTGGTTTTTTCGTTTATCAACAGCGTTCTTGTGTAATATTTCGCGTCTTCTTTCATTTGTAACCATATTTCTCCAAAATCGTCCTGTATTTCTGTTTTCTTTGTTAAGTAACTGTTAGTTTATGTCATCATTTGACGTAAAAGCACTACTCATATGCATACACACATTAGTGCGATTCGAAAAGTTAGTGAGTGTGAGTGCGTCTGTGTGTATGTTACTTGCTAAATCTTGGACTCAAAGACTTAAACAATATTTTATCGAAAAAAAAAAAATTACTTCTATTAATAAATAAATATTACAATTGAAATTATTTGTTTTATAAATAAATAAATTATTTTTTTGGGGAATAATGGCACCGAGAACCATGGCAGATCCGTTATGGAATTTAACGATGTAAGTATTACATGACAAGAAAAATAACAATAAAGAGATATTTTATACACAATTTAATTTCGTATTAGCTTTGCTTATGCAAATAACTGCATATGGGTAGAAGCAAACACACGCAAATACATGCATGCTAATCTGAGCCTCGTTCTACTCTAAACTGTTGGTGAGAACTTCTCATAAGCGAAAGAGTCGAAACGATCCCAACGTTTCTCCTTTTATAACAAAAACTCCATCTCTGCATTTAGAATCAACGAGGATAATACTCGGCATGTATTGCTACATGGGAAAAATACATTTTTAAATATTTGTTTAAAAAAACGTGTCCGCAGCCCCGCCGATGCCCAGTTGTTTTAAACACGAAATTTATTTGCATTAAAATGTAAATTGACTTCTATAATTTCGTAGAAGTCATTATATATATAAGGGTGTAACTTCCCCCACTGTTCTAGTCATGGACTGCAACCCATACAATATATTGTATACCATTTATATAAAGAGCTTAACACATAGGTAAATAGAATTTCATAACAATAGTTTCTGAAGTAAAAAATTGTGTGCCAGTCCGAAGCCTTTTGAACCATTTTACAAATAGCTTTTCCAATAAGGTGGGCTTGCCTCTGCCCACTTTTTAGGGCATAAAGTTGTATTATATACCGATCAATATGTGGCTACTATTTCGGAGAAACCATTTAAACAGTTGCCCAGATATATGACTTTAAAATTTGTTAGGCATACTGCCTCCTGTTTTTAAGCCACGAAGCTTATTCAGGAATTCAAGATATTTGGTATCAAAAATAAAATAGGCGTGGTGTCACCCACTTTTTGGAGTAAGTGTTAAGGTGTTTATTACGTAGTATATGTATTATGTATTGGTAAACATGAATATTTTCTTAAAAATATTTTCTCCGTAGCGTTTTTTAGAAATGTGTTGTTTTGATAACACAAAAATAAAATTATCGGTCGAAAAACATTACCTTTGCAATTGATTTAAAATGAAGTGGTTTGAGTATATCGGCATAATACTTACAAATTCAAGAACAATAATCGGGTTTGTGTTAACAATAACAATGAGAAGGTACAGTGAGTGTAATTTACGTTCTGCTTTCCGTCTATGCTGATGAACTAATTCTCGTTTAGTGCTCGAGAAATTTACATACAAACTCTTTTTTATTCGTTTTCTTAATGCAACAAATATTCAGAAGTTTTCTTTAAAATTGAGCAAAATGCTTAATAAATTTAAAAATAAGTTACATGCACCATTTTTATTCACTCCTTTTATTTGCCAGTTTTTAATTTTTAAAAAACTAAAATTTTCACAAATGCAAGAGAAAAGTTTTACATGGAAAAAATATGACTTTATAAGATAAGTTATTAGAAAATATCTATTTAAATATAAACTGGCATATATTTATTATATATAAAATAAAAAAGTTAACAATTCTTTCTCGAAAATTAAATTCTCCCTCTTTTTCGTTGTACTTTTCCAAATCAATTTGTTTTTAATATGAATATGAATATATTAGCAGCATGCTGAATTACAGCTGCATTAAGAAATCGATATATTCTTTGCTTATTCTCTTATTCGCATTGTATATATAAGACCCACATTACGAAAATGTGTAGAGCATGGCAGCCCTTCTACAAGCAACGCATGTTGAATTTTTCATATCAGAGAATGACTTGCTGTTACATGTCTTCCATGTGCTGGCGCTCATAAGAAATGAAAACTCATCTCAATTATTATTGTCTATTGTACTTTTTAAACTTGCACTATATTTCTTTATCAATGTTTAATTGAAAAAACAATTTAAAACTACAACAGGAAAATATAAACTAAGAGTATTGGCTTAACGCCCCCAACCATACAGGAAAAGAAAGAGAGAAAAAAATATTTTTATTTTATAGATTAAATACATACTTTTTTTCGACAGCATCTACACCAACAAATACTTCTTTCATTTCACTTTAATAACAATTTTCCCATGAGAAAAATTCTCCGGATGTTCGCATCCAACGGCATTCATTTACATTTCATACACACACACACACACACACACACACACAAGCCAACATTCAAATATAGCAAACAAAAGAGGACCCTGGACCTCGTGCTAGCTGAGTACCCATACTCATCTGTAGCAACATGAAGAATCAGTATAGAAAACAGAACGACATGATTTTGTACTCTCAGACATGATTCAGTTTGTTGTATCATGTTTTAGTTTTTCCACAAATTTACTTTTATTTTATCATTTTTTAAATATTCGTTTTTTGTTCGCAAGTGTATGACTTTCTGTATAATCTTTAATATTTTTACTTTAAAAAAAATACATAGATTTATAGAAAAAATAATAATGAATGAAAAAAGAGAAATGGAAAAAGAGTATTTCGTTGCTTAAAAGGATATAAAGGACAAAAATTGAAAGCTATATGATTAAAAACATACCAACGTACTCGTCGTAGGTTTATAAAATTTAGAAAATGAAATACAAAACTTTACGATTTTTTTCTAACTTTCAAATAGAACACCTCCAACTACACATCTATTCACCTCCAACACCACCTCCAATGCCCTCTTTTAAATACAGACAGCTTGAATTTTTTTCATGTATTCTTAACTTAAATTTATATATTTAATCTGTATGTATGGTTGCGAGTGAGTTTGTGTTCGCTGTATTTTTCTTCAGTGTTTTTTTTTTGGTTGGTATTTGCTTTCCGGTATGCATCCTGTTTTCACACACAATCGCATCCATACACATTCACACTTTTATTCATTCAGCCAGTCGCACACTAGCTGACAAACTGAAAACGGAAGGAACAAAAAGTATTATTAGAGGAAGGTATTGCCACAACAGCAACCTTCTGCTGCAACCAACTAACTCATTCAGTAGTTGAAATAAATATTTTCTAGTTAAGCCACATGAAACCGTTACATTGCCTTGTCGTTTACCGTTAAATGAGTTGTTCTGTAATAAACATAACCTCACTTTTATTAGAAAGCAATAAACTCTTTGCCAGCCCAACAACGACACTTTGTCAACCCAAAGAATATGAAAATTGAAAACTACTGACTGCACACACTGCAGTCCCAACTATAATTTTCTATGCATACAAGTATGTGCATGCACTGCAAACTTATTTTCTCGCATTAAAATAAAACTGCTTTTGATGAGAAATAATTTAAGCCAGACATGGCATTTTCAACAGTTTAAAATAATTGAAACATTCATGCACAATTTTTTTCTTGTTTTGTTTTTGGTTTCGAACATGCTCGTTAAAAAAATGAGGATTTAATTGTCTGTCTCTCACTTTCTTGTTATCAGTTAACAAAACAAAACACATTGCAACGATTGAAGGGAAATGTCTCACATTTCAATCCTTTTCATGTTTAATTACTACAAATTCAAAATATTTACACACACACACAGCCACCCAACTTAACACCTCCTCCAACATTTCAATCAATCGCGTCGTATCCGATATCCAACTCTGTAAGAAAACTAAAAATGAAAAACACATTTCAGTCGGAAAATGGCGAAGAAGTTGAAGGCATGAGACATGCCAACTAGTTTATTGAGTTTTCAAAATGGGTAAGATGAATGTTTGTATGTGTGTTCTCGCCAACAAAAAGGTCCAACAACAATAACAACAGCTATAAATAGAGTTTTGCAGTCAGTCGTCGTTCTCTCTTGTATGGCTTTTTCTTCAGCTCAAACAAACGAGACATCATATGTTTTCCTTTAAGTGGTGGGATTACATGATTACAGTATTATAGAACTATGAAATGTCTGTAACCGTGGGCGGCAGGCATATCATATGGCAGGCAAACTGATGAAGTCGATGGTGATGATGATGATGATAGTGATGGTGATGGGCAGAAGTGGAACGGGAGAGAAATAGAAAATCCATACATACGCGTGCACATAAAATTTGTTATGAGAAGAAAATTTCTAACAGACACCATTAATTTTCATACGACTAGAAAGTTTATTTTGTTTTAATATTTTCGTTTTTCATTTCTCTGTTTGCTTTTTGTCTTTAATGCTTGTACTTGTGCTTCTACTCTTTATTATTTTTCGTTGTTGTTCTTATTTTTTTTTCTTTTTTGATATATACTGTAAGCTTCTCCTTCTAGCCATCGACATGTCCTGACAACGAAATGAAAATAAGCACGCAAAAAAAAAATTTGAGAAAAAGGCAACAACAAATACTTTTAAAGAGCTTTTATGGTAACTGATTTTGTTTGAATAGACAACTTGGATGTGTTTTGTGTGTGTGGGAGTGTGCGTGTGCGTGTGGCTTGCGTATGGCTCTTTTTAACTGCGTATTTAGGTAAACTCATTTAAATAGTGAGAAAGTGATAATTGAGTGTAAAAGTTGCCGTACTTTTATTTCATATTTATTTTAAAATACTTTTCATAACGCACACTGAAAATTTTCTGCGCTAACAAAAGTAAATATTCAGGTAAGTTTAAAAGACACTTGTAGAAGCAACCACATGGTGACAGGTGTCCTGTACCGTGGAGATTCTCTAGTAAGTAAATAATTGTTCAAGATACTTTTGTGAACTTTTGTATACATTTACAAAATAATTTAATATTTATTTCAATTTTATTTTATTTATTATCTGCACCCAATATATTGCCATTGAGTGCTTCTAGATAACAGAGTATGATTCTCTGAAACAAAAAGTAACATTTCGAAATGATTAAAATTTTTATTTGCTTTCTAAATTGCACTCTCAATTTTTCCAAAAAATTATTGCTCAGCAAAAACTTGGAAATATATTTCAGTTGCGGTTGCAACTGACTGCATTTCCTTGCATCTTAATACAGATTATCCGATTTCACAGGAAAATTTAATCGCGTACTTACACTTGCAAGCGACTTTATAAAAGTCGCATGCAACTCACGGCCACGGAGTTAATTTTTTGTCCTTTTTTGTTGTGTTTAAAAAAAGCAACTGCGAAATTGTTGGCTGGTCTTCAGTACATAGTGAGGGGTTTTTATGTGCAACTGATTTTAAAATCTAAGACACATTCCGAGTTTTCTGCGAATTTTAAATTTTATCAGTATTTTTATTTATTTTATCAATTGCAACGATCAAAAATTATTTCAAGCTTTATTTCCTTCATTTGCAGAGCAAACAGTGCAATTGAAGCATAAAATAAATTGTTCGTTAAATAAATACAGCACCAGTTCCGATTTCATTTTCTGATTTTCCATAAAAAAAAAAAAAAAAAATTTTAAGTGCCTTAAAAAAAATTTAAAAAAACCAGTGTTACAGCCATTTACACTGGCTGATAAAATTTGAGAAGGCTTTATGGCTAATTATGTGGCAAACCAATAATGAACTTGCTCTGCATTTTTTTCTAGTTTTATAAAATATACTTATATTATTTTAGTCACAAATAGAAATTAAACGTTTGTTTGTTGGAAAATAATTTTTACAATTTCTTTTAATAAAAATCAGGGAAATTGTATCAGGCAGGTTCTTGGGCCTGCGGCATTTGTAGCCGTCAGATTAGTGTTTTTAATCTATTCTTTTTTATATAAACAAATAAAAAAATTAAATTTAAATAAAAACAAATTACCAAATTAAAACTAGTAATTTCTTTAATAAAATTTAAAAAGTATGAATTCAGTTCTCTCGTCGATTCATTCCTCAAAGTTCATCACAAAATTAAAATTCAAGTGTTTTTTGTTGTAACTAAAAAATTCCAAATTTTCTTTCGATTGCGGAAATCGAATTTGTTCTGCATTTTCTCTCTTACATAGTTTTTCCCCCTCTCATCTGAAAGTACTTTTAGCACAATAAACTAATTTTGTTGTCGTTGTTGTTGCTGGTTTTTGTTGCTAAACAGTACTTTTTCTGCTCAGCAGCAGTTCAGCAACCATCCTTGAATCTGTACTCGTAAGTTTGGCTTCAACGAAGCACCAGAAGCATCGCTGGTGTTGGTAGTGACATAAATTTTTGTTTATCAGACGTTAAGTTATTTTGTTGTTGTTATGCCTAACGCTGCTGTTGTTGTTTTCTATGTGTATGAAATTTATTTATTTCTTTTTTTCCGTTTCCTCTTCTTTTTTTTTGTGCTGAAATTTTTCTCGTTGAAGTGAACAGATTGTCTCACTTTCTATTTATTTTTCTTACTACCTTTTAGTCCATATTCTTAGAGAAGGATTGTGTTAGGTCTGAGCCATAGTGTATGTGTATGTGTGTGTATTTGTACGGTTGATTCATATCTGTGCAAAGTATGACTTTATGCGGGTATAGGTGTGCGTTTTTGTGTGTGTTTTCCTGAAAATTTTATTAAATTTTTTTATTTTGCTCTATTTTTTCATCTTCTTAAACACACGAACACTTTAACTTTGTTTTTAATATATATTTTACTTCTCAGTTTTCTTTAAAATTGTATTCGTTTCATTTTTGTTAAACTTAAACAACATGTTTATATTTCGACGAGTGTTTCTTTATGTTCTTTAAATTGTGGTGAATATCAAATTACCGTTATGAGATTTTCTGTGTATTGGCAGGTTGGGGTGTAGAGTGTGGGTGTGTGCGTAGCTCTGAGTCTGTGTACATGCTTGTTTGCGGTTGTACTAAAGAGCCCGTGTATCCGTGCCGAGAGGTGGTGTATATAAAAAGTATTTTTATTAATTTTGTGTGTTTTCCTTTATTAAGTTTGAATTTTACATTTGTATATCTGCTTTTTTCGGCCATTTGAGCTTTTTCTTCGGAAAAATAGGAATGTAATTAGTGTTGTTTTTTTTTGATATATCAAGGATATATTTACTATATTGTTAGTTTTTATACTAATTTAGTTTATACCTAACTTAGTATTGTGAAATAGTTTACTGCTTGAAATTGGGCACTGCGATTAACGTTGTAAACTTTTCCTTCTTGAAGGAATTGTACAGCAATAGAAAGTATATAATTCTGCAACGGCTACATGTTGGTCTCAAACACTGTTAGCATTGTATACCATTTGAAAAATATTATTTTTAGAACGACACTAGTAATAGATTTAGTAAATATCAGTAGGGTGTCCGAATAGCAATGCAAGTGCAGGCCACAAGTTTGCAATTAAGAATAATTTGGTGTAGACAAAATATACATTTATTCGTTATTACACGATAATAACACACTTTCATTTATTTTCGTGTAAAAAATGCCCGTAAAATGGCTGTTTGTAAAAGCCATAATGTGGCAGTAATTCTCATTTATTTCATGGTAATTGATGAATTATAATTTTTAAATGCTCTCTAAATAAAAAAAAATGTGTTTTTGTGGTATTTGTTCACTGAGCTAGTATGTTTGTCAGCTATCAGCTTGAGTTCGATCACTACCTACGGCTGCAGCCAAATACAATTTTCTTAAAGGTATTATCAATTTATCTAACGAAGCTTTGTTCTCGAACTTTAAGCCAATATTTAGGTTTAATTGCTTATATAAAATCCACAGTACCAGGTCGTGAGTTTAAGGCTGTTAGTTAGTAAAAAAGTGAGACAATAAAATTTTTTAAAAATAACTCATTTGAGTTGAACGCATGAAAACGATTGTAGTTAAAATAATGTAGAATGCGAAAATGTTGTGAAGAAGCTCCATAACTAAAAAGCAATTGGGATGGCTGAAAAGCCCTTCTATAATGGAGTTCTTTCTACTTGTAAACTAGACAGCTTGTATACGTAACCAACTTTTTCCTGTATATCAAAATTATTTGCAAATGGATGGGCGTTTAAAAATACGAGTTTTTAGTAAATTTTCTTTATCAGAGAAATATAAAACATTTTTAGAGTTATTTAATATTTTCTGTGAACGTTTTAGCGAACTTGAACAAGCTGTTAAGTGTTCGTACTAATTAAATTGAGCATTTAAATATTATGAGACACATAAACTATGTCAAGTGCAGTATCTTCTCCTATAAAATTATTTACATTACACAGTTACGTGTAAAACAGAATGCTTGTTAATTGCTTGTAAACTGAATGCATTTAATTATTTAAAAAGTATTAATAAAACATTTTCTTTTCTTTATTTTCAGGTAAGCAAAACTTTTATATTGAGCAATTACTACAGATTAAAAGCACAATTACATGATTACAATTTCGTGAGTATTAGCGAATATTTTTACTACAACGTGGATATGTACATACAGTCGTGTATAAAAATCTTCTCACCCGAATTATGTAAAAACATATATTTTTTTAATTCTTATAATTTAATAAAATACTAATTTTTAAGTAATTTTTGATTTTCAAAGTAATTTTTCAATTTGGCAGATTTGCGTTAACGCGAACGTTTCTTTTGCGAAGGAGTTTAAAATTGCTTACAATATTGTCTGTAGGGTTTAATACACTTCCTTTGCAGCGAACATGTGCTGTAAAATATTAAATATTATAAATTAATTTTTACTAATTGCTTTTTCGTTTTCTATATTGTGGAAACATTTCTCGCAAATATCATGATAGTCTGCTCTTGGCTGGACTATAATACGATTTTGTGGTGGCGAACACTCGATACCGTTCTTTAATATAAAATGCAGCTGAAAATTTAAAACAACAAATACGTATAATATCATTTGCCTGATACCCCTAATACCTAGAAATTCTCCTAAAAAACAAAAAATTCCTAGATTTATTGAATAAAATTTTCGTGTCATTCGGCTCATACTAAAAAACTTCAAAACGGCTTGAGCGATTTTTTTGTGTATTTGGCAGGTGTAAGAATAGGTTCTTAGGTAGATTTCACATTACCAAGAATTATTCCTTTAGAACAAATTTTTTCATTATGCATTTTTTTCTTTTTCGTATTTGTGTCGGATGGCGCATAAAAGAATTTTTTTATTGTCCTTCTGCATTAAAGCCGTAAAAGAATACGATATATTCGCAAGTTTGTTGTCGATAAAGTCTTACTGCGTTGTTGTAAACGTAGTTAATCCATAGTTCTTTAAAGGCCTCCTTACCTCACTGTTGCCTTAAATTACGTTTGCTTTCAATAGTATTTTGCCCTCGAGTGGAAGAAATCGTGTGTAATCAAACAAGTCGTTTTCTCGAAAGTCGCAATAAATAGCTAACACACAATCTGGTTTTAAGACAAATCATTGTTGTTGACAGCATTGCTAGATATTTCTGAGGGCATTCAGAGGCACATTGATGGCTGTCCGATAGATGTTTTGATACTTCTAGATCCGCCCCAGCCTTCCTATTCAATAGAGTATAAACTTCTTTGCAATAATACGGATTTTTTAAATTTTCTAACAAGACGTTAAGCAAACCTCTTAAATCTAAAATAAACAATTTAGGTTTTTGGGTGCCAGTGAACTTAATAATAAAAACATACCATAGGATATATGTGTAAACCCATGAAAGTTAATAGAAAACATATTCATACTTATTCGGTCTTTAAATTAATAATGCAGCATTTCAATTAGCCTTATTACTTCATCATTATTACTTTAAAGGTTTCAGCAATCGGATTGGAATGATTTTTCAGTCTTTGTAAATGTCTATCTGAGAATTTAACAATTTCTTCTTTTTGAGAATTCCTAGTCCTCAGTGTATATTGTCATTTTTCACAAAGCCTGCAGCTTTTGCAATTAATCTTAACTAAACGTTTCAGACTGATATCTTTGTAGAATTTCAATGGTGGAATTGTCATTTTTTCCCATAGTTGTAATGCGCATGTGCAGATCGGTTGTCCAGTCTTATATAATAATATTTTATTTTCTAATGTTAATTCTGATTGCGCCCCTAAAGAGCCAATAAATTGTTTTAGATTTGTTGTTTAATTGTTGACATTCTCTGCCACCATACGAATAAAAAAATTAAAAAAAAGGATTACACATTTCTAACGCAACGAATTTGAAGTGCTTTTTAATGCGGCATTATTTAATAAAATGATTTTGAAAACTTTTTTATCATCAAAACCATATCAAATAAATAGTTAAATTATGAAAAACTAAAAAAAAAAAAAACTAAAAACCTAATCAAAAATTTATTGCGTAAGACGAACTGCATTTCTATCGGCATGTGTTGCATAGATAACACTTTATAATCTACAACGTAATTAAATTACATGTATACATACAACAATAACAACAACAATAACAAAGGAATGACTCAGTTACAGACTAATGCAACGTTTATCCAAATACCGAGTAAAAAGTTTTTCATTTAAACAACGACATTTTCTCGTAAATTTAATTAAAATAATTTGCGCATTGTGTGCACGAAGTAAAACGATTTGGCTGTTGATTAAATAACACTTAAATTATATACATACATACATACTTATTTAATAATACAACAATATTTGCAAACTTATTAACCTTATTCGATATTAATTTTAACCCTTTTGCTGCTGACGAATAGTTGAATCCGAAACCATTGATGTGAAGAATTGAAAATTAGTTAACAATTTTTTTTTACAATAGATATTGCTTTTCATTTGAAATGTTTTATTGCTTTGGAAAAAACAAAAAACTAGTTAAATATTCGATTCATATTTTGAGAATAATTCCCAATTTTTATCCAAACTATTTTTATTCAAATAATAATTACAGTAATAAATAAATAAAATAGTCTTCAAGAATTTTATGAATAATTAATAAGTTTCGTTGCTTCGGGCACAATTTTAATTTTGAAAATCACAATTTTTGTGGATTTTTGATTTCATTGTCCAGAAATTTGCGATAAAAATCATTTTACTGTTTTAAGAGCGATAAAATAAGCAAATTTCGTCAAACATCTTTCTTATACTTATTAATTACAGTAAAACCAATATCTGAGTTGCATAATACTTATTCGAAAAACATTTAACGCCCCCTCCTCGAATATATTAGAAGAGGTTATAATGAAATAAGCGCAACCTGCCATAGTCAGTAAATTCTAGAAAACATTTTTTTTGCAAAATTTAAATACTTAAGAATACTCTTGCTAACATTCAAGTCACTTTTATTCGAATAATGGGAAATTTGCGTGAAATTTTGTTCATATGCCTGCCTGTGCAAGAGAAAATATTCGAATATTCGTATATTATTAATAATTGTAATTTCGAAATGACGACAAAATCGAAAATACAAATAAATTTTATTGAAGTATTCGAATGAGTTTTATTCAACAAAACGAAAACGTGTTTAAATAATATAAGATTTATATTTCGAATAATACAAAATTTTTTTTCAAAAACAGAGTGGATGACTATTCGTTGGAAACTTTTCGATTAATTTAGAGAAAAATGATTCGAATGAAGACTATTCGAGTAATTGAACATTTGTTTGCATAATATTTTTTCCAATAAGAAAAAACTTTATTTTTCTTTTTTTGTTTTAGAGAAAGTAGGCGAATATTCGTCAACAATTTTTCGAGTCATTGTTTATTGTTAATTGTAAAGTTTTACAATTTCGAATAGTTTTACAAAAATTACCAAAATGGAAATCGGCTATTCGAAAGATTTTTAATAAAATTATATTAAATACATTTAAAAGAGAATTAGATTAAAGTGGTCAAAAGTTTTCCGAATGATGATTTTTTAAACAAATGTTTTGCTACAGACGACAATTCCATTTGATCCTACCATTTGAATTAATTACATACGAGTATTATAAAATGTAATTAATTAATCAAAAACTTGTGGAAAACTTATACGAAGAGAAAATTATCTTATTAAATTGCAGCAATCGGCTGCAGAGCAAGTTCAAACTTAAACTGAAATGAGGATGTGTGTGTGTTTTTGTGTGTATAGGGATGCTGGTGGGGTTTGTGCCTCAAGTAAATATATTTCGTAGAATTACTTAAAATTAATCATTCTTCAATCTTTAGTTTTCTTCACAACAAATACTGAAGAGAGTTTCTAAATATGTGCTGTGTGAATGGAAACTAAAGATTGTCTCGTTGCAGTTTTGTCCATTGCAATTTCCATGGCATAAATAGGAGGCACACACACACACACGCACACCCCCAACCCCCTCCCACACACATACAACACCCCGCTTTTGTACCGTGCGTTTTGCGTTCCCGATGGCATCGATTGCCGCAGCGACAATTGGCTTAGTGCTCGGTTAGATAGTCATTTTTGGTTTTCAGTTCGAAAGTTTTCGTTTTTAAAGTTGCACCCATGATGCAATTGATGTTGATGGTGAATTTGAAAATGTCTAACGTTTTCCACAGCGATTTAGTATTTGTGCGTATGTGTGCCTGGCCGTATGTGTGAAACGAAAGTTTTTGTGTTTTGGTGATATTTATTGAAACGTTTTGGGAGAAAAGAAAAACAATAAAAAAAATGTAAAGCAAATGAACGCATACTCCAAAAAAGTGAGAAAAAAAACAAAAAACAGAAAACCAAAAACGAAAAACACGGTTTTCACTTTGCATTGCATCTAATGCAGAAAACAACAGCAATAATAGAAAAAAAGAACAACTACCCACCAACCAACCAATCAGCCAAGCAACCAAACACACCGACATTCTAATACAGACTGCATAAAGTTTTTTTATTTCCATTTTTTCTTTAGCTTTTATTTTATTTTAGTTTTCCTACTCCAATACTGGAAGTTTCACCTTTTTTTCTGTGTGATTTTTTCTAATGCTGCTGTTATTTTAAAGCAGCTTGATAAGCAGCAGCAACAACAACAAAGGAAAGAGGCTTCAACTTAAATCTATTTTTCAACATTTTAACCATTTCATTTTTTTATATGCAATATATGTATTTTGTAGTTATTTTATATGCACATATTTGCAAATATCTCTCGGTTAGTAACTGTAACTGTATCTGTATCTCTGTATCTCTCTGTGCGTCCATCTATCTTTCAATCGTATTTTACTGTAGTTATTCTTTTTTTCTTTGCACTCGTCGTACAAAAATTAACTGCAGCTACAATATTTGAAAACTATTTTGCTTAAATCTACGAATATACAAATTCAATTTTTTCTATACGTTCGAGTGTACTCGTAAAATTTATTTTTGTATAAACTATTTTCTATTAAAAATGGAATTGAAGTGCACAGTACTGGTATTTGTGTATTCACTTGTGGTGGGTGGGCACTATGGTGGGGTGCGTAGGAAAGTATTAAAAGATATTCGTTTTTCTATATTATGCGCCTTCATGTGCATAAATGATATACAGAATATCTCTCAAGAACTAAGGGAAATTGGTTTTTATTTAAATTGCATAACTAAATAAATATAAGAAAGTTCTTAGGCCTAAAAAAAAAATTGAATTCAATATACATCCGATTTCTTTAATAGAAATTGAGGTAAATTAAAGTCATCTCAGTTTTGTATCAGTTGCCGACTCTTTAGAAAATATAGAAAACAAACTGGAAAGGAAACTGATGAAAATGTGAAGAAATGCAGAGCACTTTATACACTCAAAATAATATTCTGCAATTAAAAGTGACTGGAAATGTTATTTAAAAAAATAAATGGAAAACGAGTTATTGAAATCTAAAAATGAACATGTATACTATTTATTTATTTATTTACCAAATATTACAATTATATGAATATAATTGCAATATGTATAGAAGCACTGGCTACTGAGGCCTTTGGCTTCTAACTCCCCATGGAATTGAACCCCTCACACCTGCGTAACAGGTGGGTATACTAACCATTATACCATCGAGGGGCTTGGGTATACTATTTAAAACTATTGATTATGTGTTTTTTATGTGGTTTTTATTTAGTTCTAACAAAAAGAATCATATATACATATAAGACAAGCAATTCAAAATCAAATTCAAATCTTTTACTCTAAAAATTTTCTGAGTGCAAAACTATTTTGTAGTCGTTTGCCTCAAATAGCCGCAGAGAAACAAATATATTACTGATATATAATACAAGCTCGGGCCGGTCTGCGTTGCTGGCCCCAAATTTTTCTTTTGTTTTGAACTGCCTCCCGGAGAAAATCATAATCAATGTTTAGTTATTTATAATAGAAAAAATTTTTTTTTTCAAACATCCAAAAATCAAAATTGTAATAATACACAGTTTATTTTTTTTTTCATATTTTATGTATTTTAAGATGTAAAAATGTAAATTTTTATAATTATAAATTACAAATGAACGCCGCTACACACCGATTAAGCACCCAATGCTTTCAGCGAAACAGCGCATGGCCCTAATTCCTATTGGCCAAAACAAAAAGAAAAAAAAACACATATTTTGCCTTATGTTGGACAAACTTCAAACTGCACAGAAACAATCCTCACGGGTTATAGAACATGCATATAAAATTTGGTCAAAATCGGTCCAGTAGTTTTTGAGTTTATCTATCACGAGCATACACGTCATTTTTATATATATAGAGATTATTATATATTATTAGTTACATCAAGTTGTTAGATTTACCATTAGAAACGGATGTCCGTATTTGACACAGAGGTGCCAGTTTATTCATTTTCAATTAGATTAAAGAAAAACACAAATACACACAAGAAGTTTAGAGAACAAAAATTATCACACAAATTTTAAACGTTTTCAAAAAGACTGAAACAAAAAAAAAATTTTTCGCGCATATTTAATTTTAGCGATGTTTGAAAAATAAAACAAATATTTCAAAAGTTGTGTTTGTTTTCAAGTAGATGTATTTATTTTATTTACATTTTTCATGTAAAAGTTTCTAACTGAAAGCCACTATTTTATTTCGGATAAAAAGTTGCAAAACCCACAAAATCCTCATTAACAAAAATAATTTAAACTGGTGATTGGCATGTGTTCTCCAGTTAACTGGTTGACTTTGAGCCAGAACCACAATTTACGAGAAAAGCAGATTTTAGGAAAAAAAAAATTTCAGACGTTCGAATTTTATGCCTTCTCTATTTGCAGTAAAAATAAGCTTTTTTTAAGAACTAAACCATGCCAGATAGTTTATTTTGCATAAAAGTTTACGTCCCCGAGCTTTAGCTGTCAGTTTCTCGTTGTTTGTATGTGATTTTTTTCGTTTCCTTTTGTATGTATTTTGTAAAGAGATAAGTGTGAGTGTATGCTAGAGTGCGTGTGTTAGCCTCTTATTGTCCTTTGGCACAATCTTATTACAACACGGTGATAACTATTTCAGTTTCATGTGCACTTGCAGATATTAAGAGCTTTTGCTAGTTATGCATATGGTTGCGTTTGTGTGTGTGCATTTGTTGTATTAAACATTTATTGCTGGCCATAACCAAACAACTATACTTCCCGACTCCATTTTGTATTGGTGTGGTAACAATTTTGCCATGCCAAATAGCTCCTTTTGTGCATGTGTAATAAAGAATAAAACGAATTTGCGATACATTCACAGAGTAAAAATTGCATGCATATTAAACACGAGAGTGGTTCGGATTTGCGAACCATGAGGGTTATTTTTATTATTTATAGCTTTGATTATTACAATTTAATTTTAAACTTTAAGAGTTGGCAAAAGACACCGCTTTAAATTTATTTCCAATGTTTCTTAAGAATTATAATTCTTTATTTTTATTTCTTTTTATTTGATTTGTGTACTTACCAAAGAAGTATTTTTTTGTGTGCATATAAAGAAAATGCTAATAACAATAATGACAGCTTAAATTGTTTTCTTAAATTTTAAGCTTAAAATCTGTTGTTTCCATATTGTGTAACAATATTTTGACGTCCCTTTTGTGTTATACGTTTTTAATATCATAATAATTCTCGTTCATTTCTTGTAAATATTTATATAATTCGAAAAATTTTATATTTTAGCCCTGTTTTCCTTTTTATTAAAACAAAGTGTTTTTTTAACATTTTATTTACACTTAAGAATATTTAAAAAAATCATTATAAAATTAAAGAAAACATATCTCTTTTTGTTTGAAATATTTATTGTAAATATTTTAGATAAAATTTTCTCTCTGGAATTATTCTAAATATTGTTCAGTAATCGGGAAAGCAATACATCATTGCCGATAATTGATGTATTGCGGTATGCAAAACCAGCAACTGTCTTTTATCTTTCACAATATTTTCAAATTGAAAATAACAAAAATTATTCAAAATCCAATTTATTTTGAAATGAAATTCCTTTTGCATTCAAACTTAAAGACTTTAATTAAGAAACTCAATCCTTAAGATGGAGTGGTAATTTAATAAAATTTAAATTAAAGTAAACATTTTGTGTAAGATTTGTTAAGCGAGGTTTCATTTGTAGGAGCTCATATTTTCTTCTACAAATTTCTTGTTATTTTTTCATATATTGTGTATTGAACTCAATTTGGCATTTTTTTTTTCTTTTTTGTTAATTTCCAACTTCTATTTTCCTGCATTGGAAATAGTTTTAATTGGGAACGACATCAACTATGTGGTCGGCAACAACTGTATTACCTGATGTGACCCGAAGAGATGCTGAACAGATATGCAATTTATAAATTTATGTAGAAAATTCCTTATGAAGATTTGGCTGCGGCTGGTGGAACAGAGTTGGAAAATTTAATTTTTCAAGTCCGGATTTCAAGAACCCTTACAACTGTAGCGAGTTGGTAATTTGTAAGTGGAGAAGTTGTCATCAATTTATTTCAGGATACAAATTAAATCACCTGCATCCATGCCTGGCTGACTGCTTCGCTGTCTCATTGAAATCTCTCGAGTGGGTAACAGTACAAGTTGTCGCCCTCTGCTGTCGGTTTGCTATTTTCGGCGAGTGCGTATAAACTATATCAAAAGTCTTATTTAGGTGGCCTTTTTGTCCCTGTTTATGTGTGTTGTGTGTACATACAGGCATGTATGTGTGGCACACACACGTATTTACGTATTTTACATTTCAACATTCATAGATTTACATTTCATCTGCTGCAAGTAGATATTGTTGCTATTGTTGCTCTTGCTGTTGTTGTTGCTGTGTTTTTTCTAGTTTTACTGATGCCTCTTGATGATGATGCTACTGTTTGCCGCTGCTGCTGCCACAATTTTCACATGAATTTCTCATAGTGCAAGTAGTTCCAGTTATTGTTTATAACTTCTCTTTTTGTTGTTGTTCCATGTTTCTGTTATTGTTGCTATTGCTCGGTTATGTGCTACTACATGCGAGACTACATCTGCTGCTCTCCTTTCCATTGCTGTGCACACTTACACTCGTACACACGTACTTGTATTTTTTCAATTTTTTATTATTGTTATTGCTGTCGTAGCGGATGGTTGTTGGGGTAGAGTCAGTCATTGGAATACGCTTTTGGTGGTTGGTTACTTTGGCATATTAAACAAAACATATTGGAAAAAAAAACGTAACGCTTTTTTTTATTTCGGTTTCCATCCGCATATTGGCTTTTACGTAATGTCGTTTTGTAGCTTTATGTTGTTTTATTAATACCCTCCATCCTCTGGTCTTCAAGTTCTTTTTTATTACATATATATATGTATATATTTTTTTTTTTTTGTTATAAATATTTTTCCTTGCGCCACCTACTGCACCTCCTAAAACAACACACCTTTCGCTATAAAATTTATTTTCTCAATAAATAATCCACAATTTTTGTAGCAGTTTCAAGTAAATATTTAATATTTCTTAAATAAACATTTACAAAAGTTTTTTTTGTTTCAGAAAGTCTATGGCAAAATGAAATTAAAAATATAAAATTTGTAGTGAAGTAACCTCCTGCACAGTGCATAAAAAACAACATGTTCCAGATATTTTTCTATAGAAAAGTCGAATTAAAAATGATCTGGAAAGAATTTAATTTTAGTGAAGATTTTCGCAAGCAACAATTAATACGAGCAAGAAGTAATTGGTTTCTTCAGTCTAAAGAAAACGCAATCCAATGAAGTTAAAAAAAGTATTTTATTTTGGGAAGCAGGATATCATAAAAACCAAATATTTACACGATTTGAAAATGTTAGAAAACTCTCGGATAGTTTATGTAAAAAGAGTTATAAACAGTCAGTCATGTTTAGGCCACAAAATACTTACTTACTTTTGCATTGAAATAGGGCATTAAGATGTATCCGCTAATTCCTCAGCCCACACCACTACGTGTTCATGTATGCCGTTAGTCCGTCCATATCATAATTTTATTATGTTATTATTATGAAAGTGTTTAATAATAACAAGAAATAATAGAATACAAATTCACATACAAAATACATTTTCTGTTTACCAAAACTGTAAAATAAATGAATGAGAATTGTTACCAGGTTGTATTACCTGCCGCCATTGCTGTTAATATATTTTTTTGTTCAGTGTGCAAGTTTAGTTTCTAAGTGAATCTCAAACGAAAAAGTCTTTATAAAAAAAAATTTCTAAATTTTTTTCTTAATTGCTTCTGTAAAAATGATAAAAAAAATCAAGTCTCTATTTTTTGTTTTCAATTGCATGGAATGTATTTATGGCACTAAAAGAAAATTTCTATTCGATTTTCTAAAGACTTGCTCACAAATTTGTATATTTTCATATAATCTTAAATATTGCGTCGTTTAATAAAAATTGATTTATAAAGAATTTCTAATCAATTTTTTTTATAAATTTATGGCGTGATATGAAAATATTTTTGTTATTTAATTTCTTTCAACTTTATACGAGTATTTGTTTAACCAACACACAATGCCAACCTCCCAACATGCCTCCTAATCGATTACCTCATGCTTCAATTACACCAACAAATACGTAATGCATTAATAAATTATTTATTACGTTTAAAATAAACTTTCTGTGCAAAGTCAAGCAAATCGATATTATTTGAAAAGTGACGAAAAAACCAATTTTCATACAGAATAAAATCACAAACAAATGAGGTCAAACTAATTAAACAAACTTATGCACTCAATTTTTTTTTCTTTTATTGCCGTACATTTTTTATTGTTATTTGCGTTCTTTTTACTAAAAATATTTATCAAAAACTATTAAATTGGTGTAGTATTTGTTTGAATTCAATTTGGAGAAGGTCAAACTGTGAAGTAAAATTTTGACGCGACGCTTAGTTGACAAGGGAAATACTTTAGGAACCATATGTAAAGCATCACAGCCAAAAAAGTTGGGCGAAACATAAACAAACCTTTCGAAACATATCAAATTGAAATGAAGTCAAAAATTCTCCCTTTTAAAAACATTTTGGGAAGGCGAATTCATTTATTTTTATTAATAAAATAAATATAATCGTTGCTTGGATGGATGTGAAGAATTATTTTGCAGTTATTGTAGGTTTCACTTTCAAGCTTCTCCTTAACTGAAAATTGAAAACGAATTTTTAATCTGACACTAATGCTGGAGTTAAAGTCGACGTCGCAAACGCCGTCTGAACGTCGTCAACTGTCAAAAAAAAGTTGAAACGTATGAAATTGTATGAGAGCTGTTAATCTCAACGACGTTTGAAATTAAACGCTGAAAAAGTTCAATCGATTTCAACTTTTTCAGCGTTTGTACAACGTTCAATGAAATGTCAAAGCAATATACATACATAATTATCTGATTGTTGTACTTGTTTAAACTGTTGCGTTTTTTTTTTAATTAAAATGAGCTCGGATGGTACATTAAATGAAAAAATTATAAATGCTGTTGGCGAAAACGAAGAATTGAGAGTTAAATTTATTAATATTGATATTTATAGGGAGATATTACCAAATTTTAATTATTAATATAATTTAATTTTTAGTTCCTAATTTTAGTTATTATACTTTATTAATAATTGATTATTTATTTATTTAAATATTTTATTTTAAACTATAAAAATTGAGAGTTCAATTTATTAATATTGGTATTATAGGGGGATAATATATATAATAATTAAAATTTGGTAATATCTTCCTATAAAAATAAATATATTTAAATATTAAAAAATATTTATATAACAAATTCTCCAAGAACTATAAGAATACAGCTCTTAAAGAAGAGATTTGGTACAAAATAAGAAATAAATATTTAATTACAAATATTTCAGTAAATAAATTTTCAAATTAACAGTTTATATTTAAACGTCACGTACGCCGTTGACATTAACAGCAAAATGAAATTAAACGTCGAACGTCACAATTTCAGCGTTCAGACGGCGTTTGCGACGTCGACATTAACTCCAGCATAAGGAAAATGAATTGACTCTCATGTGGCAGCCTTACTAGTTGTCATACTATAATAAGGCAAATACAGGCAACTTTGTTTGTGTAATAATGGCGAATTGGGATCTCTATTGTCAAGAAGAGTTCGCAAAACAGCAAGAAGAAGACAAGGGCTAAATACAAATCCAAATGCAAATAGAAAACACGAACTTAATTAAAAGAAAACAGCACAATATTCAAATATAAATATTTAAATTGTATTTGACTAAAAATAATCAACTTGATCTACTATTATATTAATATTAATAATATTAATTAATAATCAACTATGATCTGGATCGCGACAGATATTGAAAAGAAATTTCTTACTTCTAAATTTGAAACATTTAATTATGTGTGTACATGTTGCAAACAAAATTTCATTTATCAAGAAAAAAAATAACAAAAAATACTGTTCAAAATTTTTTAGTGACTTTATTTATTGGCATAAAAAAGTCAACGTGGTAGTCAATTCACAATTGTCTAAATATAAATTCACTTTAATTTTTAAGTTAAAGTAAAAATAAAAACAATTGAAACAAAAAGTCGTAAATTTAAAAGAAAAAATTCTTAAACAGAAAAAATTTATCCGGTTTTTTTTTGTCTACATTTTGTGGGCGTAGTTTGAAACCAATTTTCTAACCTTTTTTATAAGCAAAGCGAGAATCAAATAATAATTTATAAACAAAAATGTTTTTAAGAGGCTGAATTCGCCTTAAAGTAAAGAATAAGACGAGTTATGTGATATGGTTTTCTTTTAATTGCTTATTTAAAAAAAAAAAAAGTTGGGAACCTATTAAATTTAAAATCATTCATGAAAAGAAATTTTTTGAAATGCGTTTTAAATGCGCAGCATTTTTATAAACAGAAGTAGAAAATAAAAAAATTCACCAAATTTCTTTCATTCAAAATCATAATTTATATTTAGATGCGTTTATTGAGTTCAATGTGTTTCATAGTGTACAGTTTTTTCCTCTTCTCGACAATCATTTGCTAGTAATTTCCCATCGTTATCTAACATAAGAAAAAAAGTGAAAAAAATAATATTTGTGAATTGGATAAAATAAAGAATCAGTATACACACTCGTACAACTAAAGAACAAGATATGGATTATGGTAGCAAATCGCTAGCATGATACTAATAAGTGAAATAAACGGCCTATGTTAATATCGATTAATACAACAATTATAAATTAAATTATAGGAATAGGAAAAAACTCGACAAATAAGTATTTGTTTTCAATTGATTTGTTTTTAACTTTTACACAAAGCAGATATCGCTGCTGCTGACTTTAAACTCCTTTAACTACAACCTTAACTAAAACAATAACACTTGTCAACTTATTTTGTCTACTTTTAACAGAAGAATATATGTATAGCTTTAAGAAATTCTAATAAGATTACAATAATACATAAGTTTAGTAATTTAATATATAATAATTTAATTATTTAATATGACCTTAAGCCCTCGACATTTTTTTTTTTTTTGTTCGTTTTAATTAATAATTTTGATTACAATAATATTTTAAATAAAACTTAAGTTTTATATTGATTGCATAAATTTAATATAAAATTAAGAAAATTTCAAATTAAGAAAACTAAATATTAAACAGTTTTTAACGACGAAAATCTTCTGGTTTTTAAAAAAAACAGTTCTATGTATAAATATTTTTTACAATCGATTAATAATTGCCGCGATGAAAGTTAAATGCTGCAAATATGCAATAAAATGTTTTTATCTTGAAATTGTGAAAAATGCAGTAGAAAATATTATAAAATATTTGCTAGTAAAAAATTTAAAATAGAAAACATTTTCAATATAATTTTTACTGATGCGGCCAAATTATTAACACATTCAGTATTTTGATAAAAAGAAAATTGTGTCAGCAATAAGTAAATGTTTTTTATCATAATTTTTCAAATTATTGTTTAATTCTATTTAGTTTGGCTCGTGTGCATTAAGCGTGCATAAAATAATGGCGTTTTCTTTTCTACAAAAAAAGGCAACACTACCCGCAGGGAGGGCAATTTTGTGTTCTTTTCTCGAAAATGCATTGCCCTGTGAAAGGGTTGCGTGTTCTTTTCTAAAAAATGTTGCACTTTCGCAGTGCAAAAGGCATTGCACTTTTGCCCTGAACAAATCAACAGGGCAGAAATTGCCTTGTAAAACACATGGTTTTTATTCTTGCACAGCGTTACCAGAAAATGTTCAAAAAAAGTCTTTTGAGTTGAAAGTGTCACAAAATTAGATTTTAATAATTATTTTTATATTTTGTATCATATAAAACAAACAAAAGAACACTATGCGGCTGCTTATTTTTATGGGATATTAAAAAAAAAAATATTTGTTTTCTCAAGCAGATGAATTAGCAATCTGGCAACTGATCATTTTTGTATACACATTTCATAAAATATACAGAAAATGTTTGTTTTTCAGCTGTAAAAAAAAGGCATTGCACTTTTTTCTAATTTGTGTTCTTTTCTCGTTATATAAAAAATTGCACTTTCACAGGGCGGGCAATGCATTTTAAAAAGGCACCTTTTCACAGGGCGACATTTTTAATGTAGAAAAGAAAACGCCATAAGTATGAATGTATTACGCTGGTCATTGGTAAACATTTTAGAGTAGAAATTGCGACATACGACCTAAGCCTAATTTAACCATTATTGCGATTCAGTAATATTGTTAACGCTATTCAAAATCGTTACAGAATTTGTCTATAAAATTGGTGTTTTACTGCTGTACGTTTTTGGTTGGCGTGTAAAAACAGCTGTTTTTGCTTATCTGCCGTTTATTTCAAGCACAAACTATTAAAATTTTTCAGCTGTTCATTGGAAACACGACCTTTCCTTGACAATGCACAAGTTGTTGGTTTACATTAAAGTAAAAATTATAGATATAAAATATAAATAATTATTATGCGTGATATTTTATATTTAATGCTCAAAATTAAAGGCTTTCATGAAAAAATTGAATTAAACGTTTTTTGACAAGATCAGTTAACAACAAGAATAGGCGACTAAAACTAAATATAAAATGTAAATAAGGCGAGTGCCGATAATATTTCGACAATTATTTTCAATAAAAAAGTTTATTTAATTCAGATATGTATACTCGGAATTGCTCTACTATGCTCAATTTGAGATTACTCAATAAAAATAAAAAAACCATTTGAGAAACACTTTTAAAATTCAAACTTCAAGACAAAAAGCTAACATTATTTTAAGCAATTGTTACCCATCCTACAAACTACCAAAAAGTGTTTGAACCGACAGCAAGTTACAGAGTTCGAAATTATTCAATACGAACATTTCCCAAATTTTCTTGGAAATTTTTAAAATTAACGTAAATAACTGAAAATTAATTTCATTAATTAACAATTCTAACAATGATTCAGAAAACATTTTATTAACTGGTTTCGTTGCGTCATAAGTTTAATCACTGCTATACCGTCGTGTCCTTCTGGAGCCGAACTAATTGTGGATTTCATATCTTAACAGTAACTTGATTTACTTGTTGTGGTGAGAAACAATGGGAAGTAAATTTAGTGTAAAATTTTATGTATTTTTCAAGTTTATTATGTTTTCTCATTCCTAATTTTAGAAATACTTACACAAATAAACTGTTGAAACACAAAAAAAAAAAAAATTATATTTACAGTAAGACTTGTCTTATGTAAATGCCACTGGAAGTACAGAATAAAACGTTTTTTTAAGTTTATTAATTAATTAGTAATAATTAATGTCACTCTCAAGTAACTAGAAGTTTCTGTATTGCAAATTCATTTTGTAATATTTTTGCTTTAAATTAACATACATAATTTTAAAATTTAATACACCATTTTATTTTTTATACTGGCAGAAAGTAACAAAATACGAATCGATTTAAATTGGTGAAAGCTAATACCGGTAGTCGTGTATAATTCAAAATAATCATTCTCATATAAGCATGATTACTTTAGTATTGATAATTTGTAGTTTGTATCCTGCTGTGTTGAATCTGGTCAATGCATTACATACATACATACATACACACATCCAAGCACGTGTTAGTAGAATGATGAAGGCTAGCTTGCTAGTTATAATAAGAACATGTGGCAAATACAATTGCTATGGAACAATAAGATGTTGCTTTGAAATGTTGACTTTTCCGAATTTTAATATTATAATTAGAGCTTTTTGGGTGTGCCACTTAAATGCAACACATTATTTATCTTTTCTTTGAATCTGATCGATTCTTGCGTCCGCTGCAAAGCTACTTCTGTATGGTTATTCTGAATTGCGATGCAATTGTCAATGCGATGCGAAAACATGCAAATGCGAACAATTGGTATTCGGTATTGCGATTATCGCATAGTACTCTTTTTATTCGCATTTCAAATGCGAAAATGTGGCAATTTGGTATTCTGTATTGCGAATGCTAATGCCAGATACATGCGATAATCGCAAAATTTATTCGGCAGCAAAACAGCAACCGCAAAGCACAAAAATGTATTTTTTACTTACATTTTGTTCATTTATTTAAATAAATTAATTTTTTTTTAAGTTTTTTTTGAGCAAAATGAATGAAATATATAACCAAAGAAGTACCTTTAAGTTTCTAAATAAAAAGAAGACGGTTAGTTTTTAAATTATATTGTTTTTTATTTCATCTCTTATATTTCTAGCAATGTTTGTGTAATTGTTATTACTAGTACTAAATGTATAAAAATGCCTCTTGGGTCAATCTAAAATTTTTTACAAAACAGGAATAGAAATGTTTTTCATAATTAATTGTTTTTAATGCTACAAAATAAATTACCTTTTCACATGCAAACTTAGAATATCCGATTTGCTTCTAAGTATTCTTTTCTGCACCCTTTCATTTTGCTCATGATCCTCTTCATCATAAATTCATAGAGCAACAGAATCCATTTTTGATAACACAAATTTTTTTTTATTTTTTTTTTAATTTTTATTTTATTTAATTCAGAAATTTTTTTTTTACTTTTTCTTAATTTTTATTTTATTTAATTCAGAAATTTATTTTGTAACCGCAAATTTCTTTTTCCTTTGTAAGTATAATTTGACGTTTACTGGTACCAACGTTGTTAATTTTGGCCGGTGTTGCCGCGAATTAAAATAAAATGCGATTGCGATTGCGAAAGTATTGCAGAATACGAATTTACTATTGCATCGCAATTCTTTATCGCATCGCATTTATTATTGCATCGCAATTCAGAATACCCCTACTGCACTCCATATGTATGTGTGTATGTGGGAACAAAAGTATGTACAGCGATGTGCGCATACAATCATAGATACGCAAATAGACCTGTCAATCAATATACCCATGTGCCTACCAATGGCTACACGCAAATTAATATAGCACGTTTGAATTAATAGAAAAAAATATATTTATTTTTTCGTCGCGATGCGTCTTCTCTTTATTTAATATATATTTTTTGTTCTTAAAACCAACTTACTTATATTGGTGTTCTATGCAGTCGTACAACAGCGAGTTTCTAGAACTAAGTCTGGGAAGGAAAAGAGATCGAGACTAAGGTTTTGCTCTTATTTATACTCGTCTTTGCATTACATAGATTGTAGTTATCATACAGACATGAGTTTGTGATTTTCTTTTTTCTTAATTACTCCTAATGATTATTGGTTAACAATATGTACTTATATTTTACCTTAAGGTTTTACCATCCCTTACCTTAACTAGGTTTACAATTTTTTATGGTAAAGTGATTACAAAAGTATGTAGGAAATATTATGTGTTTGTGTGACGTTAGCTCGCACACCTTATCAGATACTGGAATATAAAAAATATGCATGCAGCATGTGTGCGGGCATGTCGGTGGTGTCGGTAGTCATTCCACTTTAACAATATATATTTAATATATTTTTTATATTATGGATTGGAGTAGGAAGTAACATACATAAATACATACATACATATATGTATGTATTTTTGAATGTACGTTTACTTGACTGACTTGTGAATTGAATTTCATATTTTATGTATTTATTTATTTTTATAAAAATTTTCTATTTTTAGCCTTAAATTTCATACAAAATTAATCACAAGCAAGAATCTTAAAATGTTAAAAGTCAAAACAAATTTTTAAGAGAACTATAAAAAATATTTAAATAAATTTAATTCACAACTAGCTAGATTATTTTAAGTGCAACTATTTTTTTACGGTTGGAAAAAGAAATAATATTGGTTTTCATTCTTTTACATAATCATTGGTACAACATTCTTACAGTCTATCTGCTAGTTTTATCAACCGGTTTCAAATTAATTAAAACTGGCAAAAATGAGTTGTTAGACTAAAGATAGGATCCTATTATCGGCGCAAATAGGACATTAATGTACTTGTTTCATATTGACGTACATCTGCATATATGTATGTATATATGTAATATGAAGCTCCATCAAACATTGCGTGGTTATCTCCTGGTGGTAGGCAAGCACTTGCAAACTAATTTGTAAATCTTCAAAAAAATTGAACTTTTTTCTACTCCTGAAAATTTGTTTCAATATTTCCACTACCTCTTTTTTAATTTATTTATGTATTCCTGAATACACTTTATAATTTTTATAAATTTTCTGTATATGTTTTTTTTTTGTTTATTTTTCTTTTTTTGACGTTAGTTCAGATAAAACAGCGATAATTTCTTATCAAAATTGGAGATGATAGTGAATTATACACGGTTGCAACTAGATTAAAAATGAACCATGTTGGGTCGCTCTCAATATTTTGCATAGTGCAACATGTGAGTTCGATCACATGGTTCACTTGCGAACCAATAATGAGACAGCGAACCTCGATATTTGCTACTCGTGTGAACATGATACAAACAAGCACAATACTGGTACGAGTTGGCGTATGATCAATAAATGGTGAAACCACACCATAATTTCGTAGCTTATACCAATAATTGCTGTTTTGGTGCAATAGTGTGACCCCACCTTAAAACATATTTCTGTTTATATTTGCAATGGGTTTATTTTTAGCACAGATGCATAAATCTCCTGAGATAATGGTAATGTTATTTTAAAAATTCTCAGAAATGTTTTTCTTGTTATCATTTTTAAAAAAAAAAATTTTTTTTTATTGAATCTTATTGTTTTTTAATTATGCTTCAAACTAAAGACGTTTTAAAAAAATTATTTTTATATTTTTTTTTTATTTTATATCTACTTTGAATTAAAAAAAAAGAACATTTTCTTAAAAAAGATTAAGCTTGCAAAAATAATCATTAATTTTAGTCTTAGCTAAATTTATTCTGCGAATACAATTTGAGGGAGTCGACAAATAATTTTAGAGAAAAATGGTAATTTCATTTTTTTATTTATTACGTAAATATTTTTACGTATTTTGATAAAAATTTTATCAAAGTTGAGGTCTTTCTTTGAGTATTATCATAAGTTTCTTCTTCTCTTCTCTGAAGAAGTTACACACATTGTAACGAAATATTGGATATAAAAATAAAGACAGTTTGGTTTTTAAATAATTCTTATTAAAAAAAAGACACAAAATTCAAATTTTGAATTTAAGAATTGGAATTTAAAGATATGTATGAAGAGACGAAATGACGAAAAGAGGATCCGACTATTCTTATATTCCGATTATTTTTTCAAATACATACAATAAAACAAATTTCTGCAGGTGCATTTAATTATTTTTATAATTGCAATGAAGCGAACTTAAAAAATAGCTGAATAAAAAGCTTCGATTTAGCAAATTAGAAATTTGGAATACCACCACTATTCTAAACCAATCAAAGTCGACGTGAATTAATAACTGCGACAAAAATATGCTGACACTAGATATACTTAAAGCCAAATAAATCAATAAATAAAGGAGGAAACATGCGAGTGTAGGTGCCGAAATGACAAAAAGCAACAACAATAATAATAAAACCTTGAAAGAATTGAATTTTTTTTGTCACCACGACAAAAAGTACTCGATACCAGAAAGGCATTAAAAAATATGTCAACAATTTCAGCACTTCAAGGAACTCGTAATATCATTGGTCATTTGTTAAATGAACAAGATTGTTGCCACAATTAGCACTAATGTAAAGACTTACCTTCGTTTAAAAAAAGTCTTAAGAAAATGCTTGTGCAGAGCTTTTGTCCTCATAAAAGAAATGCATTTAAAGTAAAGTTTTCGTTTATTTTTATTGGGTTGTGGTTAAATATTCAGTTCTTCGCAGAAAATTTAACTAAACGCAGCCTGATGATCTCTCCGAAGATATTCTGCTGAGTATTATTCTTCCGGGATTTAGGTAATTTAAATAATTAAAAACCCACAAAAAATTAAGTTGTATGTAAATACGCTTTCAGTTGTTCTCATTCATTTGAGGCCAAAGGACGACCGCATCGTGAAATGTCAAAACTAATAATCATTCATGTAAAACAGCTATCTCATGCACAAAAAATTTGTTAAATTGCATATGTGTATGATTTTCCTAACTTATATTCTGATCTTAATTTTACCTTTAAGGATATATTGAATTTCGGCATATCCTTATTTAACTAAAACAAACCTCATTGCAACACTTATAATCACAAGTGGTAATATATTTACTAATGCAAACAAATTATTTTCATCTTTTGAACACAATTCTATATTAAAGAAATTAATTTACAATTAAGGATATATGAGGAGTGATCACGTCCTTGTATCGATTCAAATAAAAATCATCACAAAATTTAGAACCACGATAGTTCTACAATTATTTCCCGAATATATAATCATTTTACAAAGAAAAAGAGCAAAGTTTTAAAAATTGTAGCCAATTTTAAATGCATTACGTTTATTATTTTAAAAGGAATTAAAATTTTAAAATAAAGGATATATTGCAGATGAAATGTCCTTGCACAAGTTGAAGTGAAATTCGAAAAATAGCTGCTAATCATAATGTTACAAATTTCTATTATTTTCTGTTTTTATTATTAATATTAATTATTAATATTCATAAACTAAAAATTTATTTTTTTATTTATTGGCACAAAACTGTGACTGCAATACGCTACTAAATTGGAAAGAAATAATAATAAATTAAACAATAAAAATTAATTGAAAAACAATACAGTAAATCGAAAAAAAAAATTTAAATAAAGGTTATATGAGAGCTTGGCAAAATTCTTACAGACAAAGCAGCTTAAAACAAAGCTAAGCAAATAAGGTATTTTAATGAGCTTTTAATTTTCAGTGGTTTTTTGCGCTGCCATAATTTGTGATCATAATGTTATTTCTAAATGAAGGACATGTAGAAAGAAGACATTGAATAAAATTTACTGAAAAAAATGAAACACTCAGCTTCTATTACATACGCAAAAGCCATGCACATCCTTCAGCCCACTGTGCATTATCCTTTTTGTTACGATTTAATAAATATTATATTTCTTTCTTGCTTATTGCTCTTTCGCCTCAATAATTATTTTTGTTTTCTAATTATGAGACGTAATATCTATTAAACACGAAATGTTTTAACAGAGCAATTCCCAAGTGGAAGCTCACACATTGAGTGTCAATGTATTAGTTACTGCCAATAGATTCTCACTGTGTTTGTATGCCAAAGGTCATTTATGTCATTTTTCATCAAACAGTACAAAAGTTTGAAATGTTGTTGAAAATTGTTGTAAGTAAACGAAAAAAGCTGGTTAAAATTTCGAATTGATAATTAAATTTGTGTGCTGTTGCAAAAGCAGCAAAATACATAAAACAAATATAATCACAAAAACACAAGTAAGTAAACATTTGTGAATAGTACATTATATATATACATTTATACGTACTTGTGCATACATAAATACAATAGCATGTAAAGTGTACATAAAAAGAATTATCGAATTGTTCTTAGTTCACCTTGTAAAATATATACATACATGCTTATGTATGCATATGTATGCATGTATATACATATATGTGTGTATTAATACTTATATTCATGTTTTTGTATATAACAGCGGAGGTATATAATTTTTTTATTCGTTACTTTTTTGTTATTATTTGTTTATAAAAAATAAATTTATATTATTGTGTTCGGTAAGTTGTTGTAAATGGTTGTTGGCTCATCGGTCGGCAGTTCGCTTGTTTGAATTGCACAGGCATTCAAGTCAGTCTGCCGGACCGAAAACTACGAAAACGACTCGATGTTTTCCTATGCAGACATTTGAGTGAAATCCATGTTCATGTATGCAAATAAATTAAATTAAATCAATAATTGTGTGTGAATAAGTAAAACAAATCATGTGTGATATGCTGTTGTTGTGATTGTAATACTATAGTTGTTGCTATTGATTTTATTTACATTTTTTCTTTTTATTAAAAATACAATAAAGTTACATTTTTACTTTTTATACACACACACAAACTAAAATAGACGAACTATTTTAATACAACACAATTAAATTATTATGTTAAATTATTCAGTTTTTATTAAATTACATTGATGATTTTTCAATACTTTGTAAGTTTAATAACATACTTTTATACGAAAACAAGAAAAGAAAAGTAAAATAAATATATTTATTTACATATGTACATATGTATTTATGTATGTATGTATAATTGCGAAGTTTTGATTTCGTTCTTTTTTAGCAAAAAATTCTTGTGCAATGAAATGAGTGAAGTTACTTCGAAATGTCAAACAATGCACAGTAACAAGTTTCACACAATTATATAATTGAATGAAATGAAATGCGTCCCAAAAACTACACTATATTATTACTTTCGATTTTATTGTTCAGCAAAAGTAATTAAAAAACACGTCTACAGATTTGTTTGCTTCATTTCATTTTAGATTTTCTTTATACAATTTCGTCTTAAGTTTTCTCACACAGACATGGTTTTAAAGACAATTTTACTTTATTAAATTTAAATTAACAAAACGTGGTTCTATCAAATGAAATAATTTTTCGAAAACCATCTTAAAACCTTTTCATAATTGGTTTTATTTTGACGTGGACGTGCTTTGAATAAAAAAATTGATGTAAACATCATAAAACCGGGTTACACCATACAAAATATTGTTGATGAAACTATTAGAAAATCTTCCTTTTTTATTTGTTTTAAAAAGATTTTATACAATGCAATATGGTTTGCCCTTAATTCAGTGATAACAAATCAAAAAATTAAAACAAGGGATGATCCTTCCTCAAGTAAGCAATCCTATACAGGCCTGAATACAACACATAGGTCATTAAACTACATTTCTGCAATATCTCAGTTGTATTTGTAGAATTTCTTAGAAACCTTTAGAAATATGAATTAATGCAAGATACTCATCACATGACTTCTGGTAAGCATATAACCACTGTTGTCATATCATGCTACTTGATATGCAACTTGATTGCATAAATCCAGTTGTAAAACTCAAGGTGTGTTGGGTAAGTGCATGAAGTATAATTTGGGTATTGATCGTCCTAATTATGCATATTTCACAAGAGGCAAGATTCATCAATCTGAACGACCAGCTCATCCTAAGCCTGAAAAAAATGTTACACCTGGTTAGGTGTAACCTCGTTTCCACTGGTTAGGAGAAGTCCAAAAAAAGTCCAACTAAGATGATATGCCACCTACAATTTGAATTAAATAATTGGAAGGAAGGAAATTAACCAATAATATTAATAACGCTCTTGCTAGAAAAATTATTAACTTATAATAATAAAGAAAGAAATATATATGTATATTGTAAGTATTGAAAAACCAAAATTAATTCTTTAGTATGTAGTAGACATACGAGTATGTATCTACATATCCATATGTATGGATGTATATACATACATGTGCTGGTATAAGATAAAAGATTTTCTTCGTAGAATTTCTACATTGAATTTCCACATTTAACAGCAACTTCTCCTTTCGCAGTATATTTTATGTTAGGAACATATTTATGGAATATCCTTAATAATTATAATTGTGAAATTTAACATTTGCTTGTATGCAAATATACATTTACAATTGTGTCCTCTGAGAAAAAAATTCCACCAAAAATGAAATTCTGTGTTAATTCTTTTCGGTTTATGAAAATATTAATATTAAATATTATTTATTATTATTATATATTATATTATATTTTATTTATTTTTCTATTTTTTTTATTTTTTGTTTTTATTTTATATGTTTTTAATTTTATTTTTTCATTATTGTTTGTTTTTTATAAAATGTAAAATGTTTCCTTAAAACTTTAAAATTAAAATCTTATTAAATTCTTATACGAAGTTATAGCAGGGAAGCCACTACGAATTCGTTAACAATTTTTACAAAAAAAAATTTGCTTATTTTTACATAAATATAAATGTTTTTGTTCTAAAGCAGTAAATCTACGGCTTTGGTATAACTAAAATTTATTTATTTACTATTATTTACTATTATTTATTTATTAATGTTGACATCTGAAAATTTCAAACATTTTGCTTTGAAGGCAATTTAAATTTCGTAAATTTTTTAATTTTTGAACTACTTTTAAAGATAAAAGAGAATTCTAATATATCACAATATAGCAATTTAATTCGCTCTATCTACATATGTACGAAAAATTTTTGTAAAAGTATAAAACATATGTAAAATGTTTATATTAATTTATAAATACTAAAGAAAACGGTAAAAGCTTTTCTTAGAGCCAAATGATTCTTTGTTTCTACGCCAATGTATTAAGTTGCTTTCTGATTGAATAGCATTGGAATTGGGCGCATTCTGGGAACTTTAATATCTGAAGACAAGTTTTATGTTTTGAGCTGGTGGTACATTATGCGTATAGTTGTCGAATTCATTAGAATCCCAGTTAAACAACTTTGAGCGACAATACTTTAACAATGTTTGTAGTTTCAGAGCCAACACAAATTCTTATTATTCAGAGTTGCAATCTGAGGTCGCTTTATCTATTTACACTTTATATATTTCTTTCATTTTATGCTTCTTTACTTTTGCCAACTACATACATATATGAAACACCGCTCAAATATTTTATAAAAAAAAATTCAAATATTTTGCTATCGTAGGTTTTTCTCAGAGGGTATTGAAAGTGTAACTCTGTCATTGCAGCACCTTTTTCTCTGCAACTCCACCTCTAGAACAGACAACCTGAAACATTTTGCTAATCATTTGTACTATGTTTTGCTGATTCCCTGTAACGCATTCAACGTTTCCGCTCTTTACTTGTTTCCAGCAATTAGAAATTGTTGACGGGGAGGCAACTATAATGTTGTTGTAAGGTGCTCAACTAATGGTTTTTGGTAGTTTTTATTAGTTACTAAATAAATAAATTTCATTGCTTTCTGTGCTTTGGCGACTATCTTGCTATCTTTTTGGTAATTTTTCTTTATTTTGTTTTAAATGGCCGCATTGCATTTTATTATGTATTATGCTGGAGATACCTGCATATGAGTGTGTTTGTGTGTGTATGACGACGGAAGACACATGAGTTGATAGCTTTTTTGTACGAAACAGAAATAAAAACACCAACAACAAAAGTATCTGCGGCAGTATCAGCTAAAATGCATAAAAAGCTACTCGAACATTAATAATTTTTTTTTTTGATTTCTATTGCAGTCGAATCTTAATGAATCTTAATGAAAAAATGTATGAATGAGTATGTAAAGAGATCACAGTGGCACAGATTGAATCTTCTTACTAGATATTTGTGTCACATGTGGCACATTTTCTGACAAAAATAATTCTAAATTTTTAGGAAGTTTAATTTTATATGAGGTAAATAATGTTTATGATTCTTAACAATAATTTCCTCGAAATTGTTTTTACATAATTAAGAGTATTTTAGTTCAAAAGCCGTACATCTATGGCGATGGCATATGTAAAATTGATATCTACTGCGATTAGGATATTCCAAAACACAATTTTACTAAAAACAAGCATTTAATTTGCAGCAAAATATTCCCATTCATAAACTGCATAAACTTATTATATTTTCAATCTTTGGAAATCTTTCCCCCTTTTTTCTACATACAATGGGCACTGATAGTATTTTTATTTATTTTATTATGCGTGTTTCTTTTCGACAGTAATGGAAATATAAAGATATACACATTCTAGTAAAGTAAAGTACTTGAGAAAGTTTCAGTCAAATAATATTGTATGTTATAACTGCCGAAGGTAGGGAGGGGACCGCTTCAGCTAAAAAATTTAGGAAACCAGTAGAATAATCTATCTTAAGTAAATATTACAATGCATGTATACAGTAATAAATACTTAAGTGCTTCGTTTTATTGAAATAACCTGTTAATTTCTGTAACATTTAAATTTTGTAATGATATTAAAATTAGACCCACTGTGCGTAATAATATATTTGTATGAATGAATTGGTTTTCAATACATTTTTGTATCTTCCCCTGTGCTATTGTTGCTGAATAGCGGATTTAACCAACAATATATTGTTTATTTTCTTATTGTTGTTTTTGCTACTTATTAATTTTGTTGTTGTTGTTGCGTTTTTTTTCGTACATACTTGGTACTATGGATGTTTTTCTACTGTATTAAGCTTCAGCCACTTTTAGTCTCTATTTGTTTGTGCTTCAACAATAAACGGGAAATAATAATAATTATAACATTTATGCCAACAACTCGCAATAAAATTAATTTTAAAACTAAAATAAATAATAAAAATTGTAATATAAAACATTGTGGGTGGGTGTGGTTGTGGGTGTGTGGCTGTGTGTGTGTATAAAAAAAGTAATTTCTTACTGCATAAATATCTACATGTTTAAAAAATATGTATGCATGTAAATAAGTAAACATTGTTTAAACGAGTGCTTATTCAAAATAATTATTTTATTGCAAAAATAATGACGACATTTTTTGATTGATTTGAATTTTATTAGCAAACAAAACAAATTTCAATTCTTGTACAGTCACACATGCATACGTAGTATATGCATTTATAAATACATGTAGTTGTTTACATACTCTAACACATATGTACATATGTATGTACATTCATATATAGTGGGCTGTGTACACACATTCATACGTGCTCGTAAATGTACAAATTTAAAAGGTACAATTTTTACTTTACTTAATTTTCTCTACTTTCTTTTTTTTAATTTTTTTTTTGGTTGTGTTTTCTTTAATTTGTATTCGCTTTGTCTTTTTATACACTTTTCAATGCTTTTTCTTTTATTTTGCAATTATTTTTCTGATTTCTTTGTTATATTTTATTTTCTTTTTTTATAGCTTAACTCTATTATTTTACTATTTTTTTTTTTGTTTTTTTTTTTATTCTTAAACAGTTGTTTTGTATTTTAGTTGTCGTGCAGTGTTTATGTCACTTCGGGTTCGTTTTAATTGGGTGTTCGTATGCACAGTCGCCTACATTAATCTTCATACTCGTATTTACACACATATTAAACGCATTAGTATCATGTTAATGATCTGTAACCGCATATAACAGTATTTAAATTACCAGTGTACAAAATGTAGCAACAGTGCGCCATAAAAAAATTCCCAAACAATAAGCAGCATTGAGATAAAAATATAAAATTTTATTTGCATTAAATTATAATAATAGTTTATCATCTCGGCTCAACCCGGCCCGCACTGCATGATTTTAAAGTTGGCAAATAAATTAAAAAAGTATAAAAAGCATTTTAAAAAAATGTTTACAGATTTATTAATTATTCATTATATTTATTATGTTTATTATTTATATCTTGATTAATTTTTTCAACTCAAGTACATATTTGGGCACACATTGTAAAATACTACAGAAGTTAATTTGATAGCCAAGGATAATTTTTTTAACAGATTTAAATCATCTTTAAGATTTCATCATCAGAATTCTTGTGTACAATTTCTACTTCCGCATTTATTAAAAAACAAAATTTTTATTTACTTTATAGGCTATTTGATTTAGTGCGGAAATTTTTTTTGTTGCTTCCTAACACGTTAGTATTTTGTTGGGCTATATTTTTGCTGCTCTTTGATCGTTTACAAATTTATTACAACCGCATGCTTTATAAATAATAAATAATATTTTAGAGTGATCAAAAAATAACCGTTATTTTTAAACTTCGTGTGTTACGTACAAGTATGTATGTATGTATGTATATAATTAATGGTATAAAAATTCTACGATGCAACAGATATCCAAAGTTACGCTCTAAAAAGGAAAGTAGAAAAGAAGAAAACACTTCAAGAAAAATATTGGTAAATATTGTCATATTGTGCCCTCACAATTCGTTAATGTGAACTGCTTTTGAAAGCGAAGTCTATAGCAAATGAGTTTTGAAGCGTACTGTAGAAAGACTTCAAGCATTTAAGTGGGTTTAAAATTGTCATTTTGTAAGTATAATTATAGATCTTGTTAAATGATAACATGTATGTGTACACTAATTAACATATGAAATGTTGATTGTTCACATAATATTTATTATATCGTCGTATGAAATCAAAAAGTTGTACCTGTCAATTAAGCAAAAAATATGTACAGGAGAGACAAAAAATGTGTATAATGAAACATGGACTACAATATCGGCGGTACGCCATCGTTTTGATAAGTGGATTGCACGTAGTTTCATTTTGCTCGCAACGTATACATAAATCAGCTGCACATTTATGCCTTTTAGGTATTACAGGAGGAACTATTAAATTGCCATGGATTGATCAAAATGCTCGCATAGTGGGCAAGAATATTAATGTGACTGAGCTGTGAACTGTGCCCTCATTAGTTTCATATTCCAGCAATGTATGCATGGATTGCACTTTTAAATAATGCATTTTCATAAAAATGCAAAGTTCTCCAAAATATTTCTTTAAGACAGACTATGGAATCGAAAATATTAAGTAGGGGTGGTATTAATAAAAAATACTAATAAATAATAAAAATATGGTATAATGGTAAAAAATAATGGTATAATGCAAAAATACAAGTAAATGTTGCACTGTTTCCGAATATTTGTAGCTTCGTTTGCAGCTTACTTCTTTTTTCATACTGATTTTTCCAAGCGAACCCTTGTCTGACTAAGCAGTTTATTTACTCGTTTAAGTAGCTGGTTATTATTCGACTTGCGTGCTTCTTCAGTGCATTTTGGCTCTGTGTAATTGCTTCATATTTTAATTTTAGCATCTTGATCTTTCAACAAATTAATAAATTGGTGAAAGCCACTTTGAATGTGTTAAAAAAAATGAATTGTGTACCTACAATTTGAAAAAGTAAAAATGAAAAAAAATTATTAAACTACAAAAAGCGACACAAGCAACACAAACATCAACAACTAATCAAGTTTATAATATCGTGTTTGTTTTCTTCTTGTGGTTTTTTTTATTTATTTATTTATCTTTTTTCTTTCTTTGCCTTTCTTACATCTGCACCCCTTATCAAGCAAGCCGAAATTTAAAAATAAAATCTCTCAATTAAATTTTTCAATAAAAAAAAGCGAATTAGCAACAAAACTACAAATCTGCAATCTATTTAACTGCCTACTCTGTAGACTTAAATACGTATTTGCTGCTGATGTTTCTGTAAATTTATTCATATGACTTTTCGTATCTCTAGTCGTCCGTCCATCCGTCCGTCCTGTGTCTACATGCCTAACTATGTATCCGACTTACTGCGACCAAACATATATACATAAATATATTTATTTATTTGTACTACAGCGTACTACAAGGCAACAAAAATTTTATTTTAATGAAATCATTTTTATTATACCTTCATTTTACTTTGCTTTTCCTTCTCCTATTTCTGTACAAAGCGTTTTTCAGTTATATATTTTTTACATTCAATTTTCATCTAAAATTTGTAAAGGGTGATTTTTCTTGGACTTTGGAAACAGTTAGCATTATGTGCTGAAGTCCTAATAGTAACCACAGTAATACGTATAGTTTCTTTATTATTATTGCAAAGTAAAGCTACTGCCTACTTCTCTTGTCCAGACTAATGTTCACTGTAAAAATTATAGGCTATGAATAAAGCCATGTGAGGGATAGACTTCTTCCCATGGGACCTTTTCAAGGGCCTAATGATCTGCACCACTACATAAGCATTCCAATATTCCTCTTGGAAATCGGCAACTGAATTTGGAACTTGATTTACATTAAAGTGTTGTAAAAAAATGTTTTGAATATATGATTCTGTCGACGTGGACATTTTAATTCAGCTAAAGATCGGATTTCTTCTGTGATATAAAATAGCAGAAATATTAAAAAAAAAATGTTTTGGTGCTACGAAGGTGTGTTCTATTAGAAAGGTTTTTCGTTGCTAATATAGCCATATTGGCCGGTTATCCAGCATATATTTTGTTTTCATGTCTTTTGTATATTTATAAGTTTAGTGTTCAGTCCCGGAAAGACAGAAATTTATGACAAGTTTTTAGTCTAGAAGCATAAATTATTCGTCGTAAAGTGAGGATGTGTTCAGTTTCGACGGTGTTAGCCATCGAAAAAAATTTTATATTGTAATTTTTCCTTTCATTACTGAAACCACAAATTAAATTTCTAATGTTGTTGTACATGTAGGTTTCCCAGAAATAAATTGGTTTTAACCGAGCGAAAATTATTGGATACATGTTATACTCTGAAAAAGGAATACTTATTTTGAAGCCGTTGAGCTCTTGCCAAATTATACAAATTCCCACTACATGCTGATACAAGGTGCTTCCGTAGGTAAATGAACAATGCTCAGCCTACGAAACCGAAGGGCGCGGATTCGATTTGTGCTTAGACTCACCCTAGATATTTTCTTCAGATTAAATTATTTAAAAATAAAGAAAAAAATTCAAACATTTCATTTACGTATTTTAAAGCGACTTTTTTTTACGGTCCTATTGAGTGGGTTAACATAAATGTAGAAGTTTCATTCAAAATAATCTGCTGATTTTATAGACTGAGTTAAAAATCAATATCTTAAAAAAAGTCAGCCTATATTTTATATCAATTTTGTCTTACCATCTCAAATTATACGAAGTAATTGCACATTTTTCATTACTAGATACTGAAAATAATCGTATTTTAAGTAAAAAAGAAAAAAAAATTCACCTAATCTGAAGAAATACAACACGAATTTCATCAAGTTTCTAGTGAAATATATATTGCATGTATACATACACAGGAATTCAAGTGCATATTAATGGCCACATACACTTTTATACAGAAAAGTACCAACAACAGAAATATAAAGAAAGAAAAAAATTTGCAAAAACAAAAATATTCATTTAAACGCCACAATATAGTGCAATCCTGCATTTATCCAATTCAATCTATCCAATATTCGAATTATTTATTCACTGGTACATACCTCACATACACACCTGTGTACATACAGCTGTTTGTATACAATCTTACACACAGAAACACTGAAGCACATAGCCGTACATACATATGTGTATATAAGAACGCCATGTACGAGTATATAAGTATATAAATATTTTTACATGTTGTTTCCACCGTAACATGTACAATAAAGTAAATGAATTTTTCTTTAAATGGCCACGACAATTACTTATTTCATTTGTTTGTTGCACTTTAATTTAAAAATAACAATATCGCAAAATATAAGGTACGTACTCATGCCTGCACATATATATGTATGTATGTACATAAATTAATAAAATATAAAGAAAAGTAAGAAAAAATAAGCCATTAAATACCTACTACAAACACACTACAACTTGTACGGGTGCAATTTAAAATAAATTTTGGCAAAAAAAAAATAAGTGACTTCCAAAACTTTTCAGCGCATTGTGTTCAGAACGTGAATAATAATAAATTCTTCAATATTCTATTTTTCAGACTTTTTATTTTGTCTTATATGTTGTACACTGGTGTCCCGCTTTTTAGATCTGAGCACGTTTCTATTTTTTCTTTGTATCTCTATTATTACTTCAATATTTTCCCATCCAAATCTTTGGTGAACTTCGTCAGGGAGTTCTTTTAACTTATAATAATGATAGTTTCCATTTAAACCATAAATTAAAAATTTATTTTTATTGAATTATTCTGTGTGAAGTTTGTTAAATTTAATATTTCTATTAAATTATCTGCTTAGACGCAAATTATCAAGATTCTATCAATTGAAAGAACAAAGAAAATGTTTGCTTGCATAGAGGGCGGAACTCAAAACTTAAGATGTGTCGAAATCGACGCTATATTTCATCATGAGATTTAGCTTGTCTGGCGTCTAACAAATTTAAAACTTCAATTTTTATACATATTTTGTGTGCACAATTTTAATTATTAATTTTTTTTAATTATAATTTAAAAAATTGTCAATCTAGATTTAGCATTTAGATTTAGATTTAGTTGAAATCGGTCAAAGCAGATCTGACATCGCTAGTGTCGGGCTCCCTGACAATTATTTAATATTTTACAAGCTTCAAATATTTTACACAAACTGTTTGTGTTTGTTTGTGTAGTAAAATATTATTTAATCTCTAAAATAATAAGATGAATAATTATTAAAAGACAAAAAAAAGAAGAATATTAAATGTAATGAAATAAAAAGAAATAGATTTCTTTTTATTTTCATTTAAGTAATTTTTTTATTTTAAATAATTTTTTTAGGAGATTGTGTTTTAATATTTTTGTATATAATTTTTTTAATTTTATTTTCGCTGTCCTTTTTTGGGGTATTTTATGTCTCCTCTCCATAATTGATCACTTTCAAGCGATTTTTTTTAATTTTTACTATTTTTTAATTTTGCTCAGGTAAAGATTTTCAAACGCTTTTATTTTTTTTTTTTTTGCTTCGTTCTTTTTAATTATTTTTTAATTTTATCGATTTTGTTAGATTTATATTAAAAAATCAGATGTATATATTCGCTAAATATATATGTATGTCAAACAAGTCCAATAATGCTTTCTATCCACAGTAGTATTTGCAATGAGGAGAGTGTAAAAGAAAATTCTCTTCACATATCTTTTTACTATATTCAATGTGTGAAGTTGATACAAATTCATACTATTCCAATCTTTAGGAAATGACATAAGCTCTTTTTATATTAAAAATAATTATGAAAATAATAAAGAATTTATATTTCAACTCATTGCAATTGCATACAATACAATAATTTAAATACAAAATATTAAATGCAATTGCTATTTGCATTTTTATATATATGCAAATTCCTATTTTTTTCGTATTATTTCATTAATTATAAATAAATAAATCGTATTCGGTATTATTCGAATCTCAGTGCATAAAATTGACTGTTGTTCGTACTCATCGCAGGAGACATACTGATACTGATTAGCAAATGCATACATCCACGTGCAGATTTGTATGTATGTGTAATCATGTCAATAGATTTGTTCACATAATGTAGAGAGCATAATAGAACATAAGCATCTGTATGCGTTATAGTGCGCTAGAGATAACTGCATCTGGGCTGAAAATAGAACCCCACAATACCCTAAATGTGTGGGTTGACACAAAACTATAGTGTCCTGGAATTTTAAGTGAACACCCATTCATTCTTCCTCGCAAGAAATCTGGAACCATGCAGGCAATCAGCCGTGTTCTGTAAAATTTCCCAAAGCGTTAACCGGAATTGTGGCTAAATTAAATAGCAGACCAGAAAATTTCAATATTATTAGATTTGTTCGAAGTGCGTGCAAAAATGCATATTTTGGATTTTGCATGGGTTTTTTCGGGTCAAGTAAATATAAGAAGTGAGTTTCTGTACACAATGCATACGGATTAGGTTAGCATTATGTGGCGTATAATTGTTATCAAAAATTTTAAGTAGGGCTCAAGATACAAAACAAATTCAATAGTGACACATATGTATGCATTAATAGGCGTGTTTCTTGATCGCCTCCAGGCCACTTCTGTTCATTTTCAAAATATTGTCAAGAAGAAATTTTTAAGTAGTTCATTGGCTAGAGGTTTTGTTTCTGATTTTCTGCAACATTCAATTGGAATTGTATGTGAAGTTTATTTTAAGCTTTATTCCTAAGAATGAGAGCAGTAAGTAAGTAGGTATGATTGGCTGTTAGAAAGAGACTAGTTCGGGCCACATTTATGATACTCAGGCATAACCCTAGATAATTTGAGAACACACATACATATATGTACATGCATATGCACACAGCTTTTGTATAGTATGTATGCCTATAAATGTTGTCACTTTTTGAGCTGCATTACATTGTGCAATTTTCATTTAACGTGAACAGATTAGTGCATTCGTTACTGCATTTAGGCAATTTCTTTTTGCAAACATCTTTTTTATCGCCACGTTATGAAAATTGTCTGCGATCACACTGAATATGCGAACATATTAGAAACTCTTATTGTAGTTCTCCAAATATCAACCATTGACTTTATTTCACTGCTAGTTTTTTCCACCTCATGGTCTTCCATTTTCTACTTAATTTTGTACCGGCAAACATGCATATGCAAATATACAGATATGTATGTACGTATGGATGTGTATAGCTGGTAGTTGTTCTTGTTTGCATTAGTAGATTTTTCCTAGTGTCAATGTCTAACTGTTTGCTTCTATGTTTGTTTGCCTCATTTTGGTTTGTTGCCTTACACGGGCATAATAAACATTTAACTGTAATTTTGTTAATACAATTCCAAATACAACAGCAACAACAACAACATTAAGCACAAAAAAGTTCTACTATGTACACAAGAATGTACATAAATGCATGCATGTTTGCATGTATGTATGCAGTCGTACTCGTTATAAAAAAAACTAGTTTTTCGATATTTTCTCTATCTGAATAGTATTTAAACGTTTAACAAAATCAGTTCGTAAATGGTCATATCGCTGCAGCAAAAAGAAGAAAAAAAGCAACCAAATACCGAACAAAATGTACTGAAGATAATGAAGTTTTGTAGTCTTCGTTGCAAAATGGGAATTGTAATGAAATATAGAATTGAGCAAAATCAACACAGAAACTGTAGAAATGCATATGCATGCATACACACATATATGCATTCATACATGCATATGAATTTACTGAAATGCACACATACATTTTGTACAACCCTATGTATAAGTGGATGTGGCTCCATATGAAGTACGAGTATGGGCATTCAAACGTAGTGGTAATGTGACGCTGGCAAATACATACATACAATCTTACATACATATTTACATACTCGTATATCAGTTCAACTATTCGCGAATAGAAATGCGAATTCCAATACAATGTATCTGCTGCCAATATTGAATTCTGTTTTGTTTTTGTTTGTTTTAATTTTTTAATTAGATTAAATTATTGTTTTGTGAATAAAGAAATTGCTTGAAAACATGAACTGTTGTTGGAGAATATGAATTTGTAATTTCTAATAGTGAACTGCATGTAAAATTAATTGCAAATTTGCGAATTAAATTAGAAAAATTGTTATTTCCATGATTCCCGGTGTCAGTTGTGGTTTTTGTGTTTTATAAAAATAGGCTTCCTTACAATCATTACACAAGCAAAAGAGAGTGTCTGTTCAATTTTTTAATAGTGCAGTGCTTTATCTAAAATAATCTACCAAAAAAAAGTTGAAAGAATTGCTGATAAACAAATTTTTATAACAAAATAAGTCATACAAAATACTAAGTCACAGTTAATTAGTATAAAATGATGTGTTACTTTATATAAGTATTTATTTACATTGTAACTATTGTAGTGCATGTTCACAACTAAATTGATTATTAGAGAAATTCTCTCAAACTTCTTTTTATTATGCTGCTTTTCTTTCTACATCTTACTTTTCATGAGTTTCAACTCTCTTTCTAAAACATTTAAAAATAGTTCATCAAAAAAATGTTGTTTTACTTAATTTTATTTATAAAATTTAGAAACAAAATTGTGTTTATATACCAGGTGTTCTGCATTAGAACGCAGTGAAATGCGGAGCTGATTATAGACGTAAATTATCTTCAATGGATTTATAAGTAAAGAAATTAATATTCTATTAAATATTATTTTAGTATTTTAGTGCGATTGCTAAATAAAAATATTCACCAACAAAATTGTAAACAAATCCTCTAAAATAACCATAAGCAATTTTTAATTTATATTAGAGCGAGTTCACTGTATACACGTTGCAATAGATTGTGTAATTAAATGCAACTCTTTTCTCGATTTGGGCTTAGTGAAATTAAAGGCAGGAACAACATTATAGTGTTCATACATATGTACATAACATTCAGCCATACATATGTACATTCATAAATATGTATGCCTAATTCTCAGTTTACTTTTAAAATAATGCATCCATGTGTATGTACATACATACATATGTATCCATATATGTAAGTATGTACGAATTTTTATCATGTGCAAGTAGTGGCGAAAAATATTGTGACAGTGCAGTGACATCCGCAAAGATTTTTGCAACTAAAATCTATTTCGTTAACTGTTACAGAAAAGTTTGGACTGTGCATTTAACGTTTAAAGTTATTCTTTTTTTAGACAATACATTCACATTTTTTTCTCTAAATGCATACGTTATTTGTATGCACACATCCATATGTATGTATGTATATAGGTAAATATATATTTATCCACACTCATGTAATGCTGAAACTTTTGCTTATTGTAAACAGCATACCCACATACACTTGTGTATGTGCGTATGGAACACTTTAATTCTGTATTAGTCCTTCATGGTCATTTATTTATATGTATGTACATATGTACATATACGTAATATGTATATATTTAGATAATGAACTTTGGAAGCTGAAAACCATAAAACTTCATGGGAATTAATAAGATTATCTAAACGTGCAAACAGATGCACTACGTACTACTAATTTTATAAAATGTATGTATGGATGTATGTATTTATGCACATCCATATAGAGATATGTATATATGTATATGGATGTGAATATAGTCCATACAAACATACATATACATATATAATAATGTAGTATATGTTTGTAAAAATATACCTTTACATTTGATTTGTTTTACGTATTTACTGGTGTTTTCATTGGAATATAGGTTTTTTAAGAACTTTCCAGTGTTTTTTTTAAATGAGTATTACAAAATCCTGATACTTGCGTGTAAAATATTCCATTTACCTCTTCCATTGTCTCACGTACTGCACACATATTATGCATCCATATATATGAGATATGTATGTAACTATGTAATCGTGTATACATATTTTTTGTTCTTCCAGTGCTGCCAATTTTTTCAAGGTCAAACATTTTCTAACATTTTCATAAAATAAAAACCTAAGTGAATAAATCCGACAACTATAAACCCCATATTATGTAGATAAGCCCTAACTTTCGTTTTTTGCAACAATGCTTATAATGATTTATTATGCTTACTATATTGATGTCACTAATAAAATATATTGTAAACGATGTGTATGGATTAGTGTATGATTATATTTACAAACACAGCAGTCACAATATTGTTTGCTTGAAATTTGGTCTTAATACCAGAAATTAGTCAATTTAAAATTTAAAAAACATTTCCAACGTTTTCAACGTGCCAAGTTTCAAATGAAAGGCACACAATTTTCTTCCAGAGAAAATCTACTGAAGAAAATGAAAATACATATACTCACCGCGGTTGCATTCATCGATATGTACATACATATATGATTGCGTACATATCCGTATGTACTTATGTGCAAACCCATTGATATTCACATTCAAATGTGTGCTTATATCGCCAAATTGTCAACTCTACGCGTCGGTTTGCTTATGTCCTGATTTTTTAATCTTATTTTTCTACTCTCTTGAGAGACGATTTGTTCTGCATAAAAATGTGTAATCAGTGTTGCCATTTTATGATTTGTCGTAAAATTGTTTTAAATTCTCTCAATACATGGTAATTCCCGCAAAACCCTAAAATTTACACGTACAAATTGTAAAATTTAAAATTGGAAAAATTATTGGTGTTTTATGTAAATAAATAAATAAATAAGTAAAAATTAAAAAGCACATACAAAATTAATATACATATAAGAAAAATAATTACCAGCTTATTGGAATGCGTTGAGGTATGTTACCAGCCATGGCTTTTCTACTGAAATGATACTGAATATGATTCAAAATAATGAAAAGTCACTATCTGTTATGGGAAGCTATAAAAAAAACTCTAAGATGGCAACACCCTTTGCGCTCGTTGCTTCAATTACTGGTCGAGGTTATAAAAAGTTGTGTTCAGCCTTTAAAGTCAGTGGATGTGTGCCTCTTTGTAGATTCTGTACGCCTGCTACAAATTAAACAAACAAGACAAGATTTTTGTTAACGATTGATTTGTTGTTGTTGTGGAGTATTTATATTGTTTTTATTTTTAAATTATTGTATTGTGAGTGAGTACGTTCGATTTTGTTGTTTCCAAACAATGCTTCCGAAAACTTTTTTTCTTAAATTTTGAACGACAACGGATGGATGCTGCTTTGGGTGTATCAACAACAACTAAGTAGTGTATAAGCGCGTGTGAAACGAGTAAGAGTGTCGTGTGTTCATTCGTTTTGATTCTATAAGTGATTGAGCAGGCACAAACAACGATCTATTAAAACGTGTAGAATATGTACGTATCATGAACGTACATACATCAGTATGGATTAAGTACACACATGCAAACACGTACGTATGCAACTATTGAAAAAATTAGTATGGATGTACATATATATGTACGCATACACATAGTAAAACAATACAAAGGGGGGAAGTATAATCTAGAAAATGTATTATATATCCATATGTACGTATGATGTACTTATATGAGAATATAGATATGTATGCCTTATATATAATATATATATATATAATACATCAATGTATGTCTATACATATATACAAATGTGTGTACAAAAAGAAAACTTCACACTTGAGTAATATTTTTGTACTAAGTATGGGTATAATTTGCAATAATTAATTACGCTTAATGCAAGAATTTGCTTATACCAATTTAATGTTGATGTAAAAATGCATCGAATAGTTCTTGCTCAACTCTTTTAGCTGTATAAAAGTTCATTAAAATAATTGAAGGAGATGGCTTTCATGTTGTTGGGTTGTATTTTAGTTTTATTTCATAAATTTTCTACCGTTGTTGTTTTTGTTGCTGTAGCCGTTTTCTGTTCATGTTTGTGTAGCTTTCAATTCTTATTTTACTTTGCACTCGTGTTGTCGTTTCAATAAAAACATTATATTATAACGGCATTGGTAAAGAGAGCTTATTTAAGTTGCCCTGAGAGCATGATAGCGTGTGGTTTTTGTGTGGATTTTGTTTATTCGCCTTAAAAAAATATATAATTTTTTTCTGCTTCAGTACATAGCCATATGTCTTCATTCTAGTACATAAGTATATACATTTATAGGCATATAAGAATGTAGGTATGTATGTATGGATGTATAAATTTATATGTAAATACTATATTTATACATACATGCATCGAAATACATACATACAAACATATGTATGTACGATTCATGCTATGCTATTAGATACATATATTAATAAGAGTGTAATTAATTGTGAGATGTGTTTTCCTAGTGTAAACTTTAGACTAAAACGGATTTTTATTATTTATTGTTCTCTGCCAAATGAAATAATACTAAACACTTAGTAAACGCGACAACTATACATGCGTTATGTCTGTACTTATCGATGTATGTATGTATTTTTCTAACTATCATATGATTGCATATGGATGTATGTATATATGTACAAATATATACATACATATATGCAAGTAAGTCCGATATATCTATGTATTTACATAGATATATACATATATACGATGTATATAAGGTTTTTTGTTTACAATATTTAAATACTCATGAACATAGGTAACCATACATGTATACATATATATATGTATGTATACGTGCATATGTAGCTGTCATATTTTAAAATTGATGAAGTCAGTGCTCTTGGTATAAATTGTACAATTATATACTGGGAGCTGGGTATATATTTGTATATTTATGCATTTCCTTTCAATTTAGTATTTAAACTATTTAACATCATTTCACTTAAATATAGAATTAGATTGTGTGCAAAAGAAGTTTCTGCATTAAAAATCTACTACAATAAAACGTGAGATTTATGGGTATTTTTCCTACCTTACTAATTATAATCACTTAATATTTTGCACTTTCTTTGTAAATTTTTATTGTCATATATGTACATACACACGAACATACATATGTATGGATGTATGTAAAGTTTCTTGGAAATTTTGTCCTTATTCCTAAAATTTTAGTACGGTATGATTTAATTCAGTCAGAATTGTCAAACAGTAATTCCTCGAAATTATTTGGAATTAGATACATATGTATGTATATACATTTAGGTAAATACTTATAGATAGATGCATATAAATAAATACATACATATAAATAAATAAAAATAAAATAAAAGTAAATAAATAATGTAAATTGCTATAACGAATATTTGTAAATATGTACATATGTACATTGCTAGTATTTATATAAATGAGTATGTATATACATATGTATGGATGGCCGTATAGTCAGTAAATACAAACATTCTTAGCAAATATATTCATATGATCAATAGTTATAAAGTTCAATTGTATAACATTTATACCTTCGAAATTAGGAGACTCTAATGTGTACATATGTATGTATGTATATCAAAAAGCAAAAATGAACCTATGCACATATGTATGTGCATATCGGCATTTTACATAGAAGAGATCAGGCATACATACACATACATATGCCTGTATATATGGATGTACATATGTATCTACCTGTTTCTGGGAAAATTGTTGTACCTCGACAGAAACTAATAAAATTAAACAGATAAACTTTTTCGTAAAATAAAAATATTTAGACTGCCGTTTTAAAATCATGTAACAATATATGTATGTATGTACTTACATGTGATAAGATTAGTTTCATTTCATTTATACTGTCTTGTTTTATGAATTTTAATAGTAGATACATATACATACTTAAGAACATAATATGTATGTACGCACATATTTACTTTATTAAATATAGACAGAAATGTACATACATATATATAGTTATAAATATATTGAGATGTAACTTGTATACATGAGATGCATGTTCATATCTACATATGAAAGTTTGTGTATCTACCTACTATCATTTATTATCTTAGTTCCAATTGGTATAAATTCCAACCCATTTACATCGCTGACAATTATGTATGTATGTATGTACATTCTTTCATTTGTCAATAAATATATATATGTATCTATGCACATACATATGTATGTAGATATTTATACACAAAAATATATGTATGTAATTATGGTTATGTAGATACATACCTCCATATGTATGTCCATATGTATCCATACAAATTAATATGGTTGGATATGTATGGATGCATGGTTTTTACGTATACATATGGATTTTTAAATGGCTGCATCGTAATTTAGTTCGATTAGAAAGAAAAGGCAAACAATTTTTGCATTTGGTGAAAATTTGTTTTTGATGTCGAGTATAGAAAAATATTTCAACGATTTATTTTTTTTCATAAATTTTAACTCGTTACTCGTTTAGCAAAAGAAGAAAAAAAGTAATCAACTCGTTTTTATTAAGTTTTTTTGCTCTATTATATTTTTTATACACACCATACATTAAACGCAAAAAGCAACAACGATAACAGAAACCTTTTTATCAAACAACTACAACTGTAAAAATATTGCAAAAAAAAAAACCAAAAATAATAATAAAAAACATCAAGAAGAGTCAGAGAAAAAATGGCATAATAGGCACACACTCATTTTAAAGAGTGCTGTTGCTATTACAGTTGTTGTTCTTGTTGCAGATGATGATGATGGCGATGACGACGACCTACGACGACATCTCTGCAACAACGAGTATTTAATATTATTTTGTATTCTTTTTTGTTTCTTTTAATTTTTTCATATCAGTTGTATTGTTGTTAGTAGTAAAACCATAACGAATCGGAAACATACACAGCTACTACATGAGTTATTAAAGTAAAAAACAAAAATATAAAAAAAATTAAAGCAACTGTAAGAAAAGTTCGTTTAAGTCGGTCGCCTGGTCGTATCGTATGGTCGGTCGGTCGTTAGGTCGGTTACTTATTGAATTGCTTGCACGTTTATAATAATTTAGTTGATTATAAACACTGATTGTGTCTAGAGAGTGAGAGAAGTGTGTGTTATAAAAGATATTTGTAGTTTAACTTTTATTAAAACTAAAAAAGTAAAGATACCTACAATGACTGTGTGTGGATTTAAAACAAAAGAAGGATTGGAAATTAAAATGCAAGAAATATAATAAAATATCTATGTAGGTACATACACACATATATGGTGTGTGTTTATATAATGATGGTGTACATGTTTGCTTGTGTATTTAAATATATTTATATACATGCATACATATATGGTTACATCTAAATACTGCATACAATAAATAGCTTTGATAGTGTTAAATAATTGGTTTCTATTATAAATAAAGATATTGTTGGAGAGTGGCGGAAGGTAGTGAATGAATAAGAGATTTTTATATACATATCTGTACAAACACATGTGTATGTATTTGTGTTTAATCAATTATGAGCAATTATATGAACGTGAATATAAAAATACTTATGTACATGCACATCTTCGTCAATACGTACATATATGTGTGTACACTCATTTGCACAAATAGATACGGATGTACATACGTATATGTAAATAGATATTAAAATTTTTGTTTCGCAGTATAATTGTTGTGATTACCCTTCTTCGTCTTCACAACGTTTACACATTTATCATATGCATTGTTAAAAATTAAACAATGACAGCAAATATCCTAAATAAAAATACAATCTAGTTATAATAAATACTACTTACAAACATGCATATAAAAAATCGGAGAGCCCACTATTCTTATTGTGGGCAATGATCACAACACAAAGACAATACAAGAACGACATACCTACAATTTTGTTATACATTTTCATGCCAAGTAGATACGTATCACATACTTACATGGATACATACATTTATATGTACATACATATGTAAGTATTTATACACACATTAGTGCATAATAAATATATTTCTGTAAGTCGCTTATGCGCATTTGAGCACATGCACACGTTTATGTACATACATTTATACACTATATCCATATGTACGTGGAAATATGTTATTGGAAGTTAAATAATTTGTTTGATTGAATGAGAAATTGAGTATACGTACATACGTACGTACATATATATATAAAAATACATATGTATGTATGTGTTTATTTATTTACATTAAATAGCTTACGACCACGACATTCGACAGCAAACAAACAAAAACAACGATGGCGCAAAAAGCAGCAGCAGCCTCGACACAAAACAACATCAATTATTAAGTGTAGTATTTTTTGTCCATTTAAACTCTGCATTGTAGACTATGTATAGTACTACCTTAAAAGTAGCAAGAAATATTATGTGCGGACTGAGCTCTCCTTTTTTATGAAGCAGCCGTAAGTGTTGTTGTTGTTGCTGGTTGGATAGCAATTGGTTTGAATTCGTCGGTTATTTTGTGTTTGTTTTGTTTTTGTTGGTTTGTTGATGGATACGGTGTCTAAGGCCCTGCTTTAGCAGCAAACACAACCACACAACAACAGTGCTGAATGTTCCGACTTACAAACGTGACGTGTTTTAAAAGTTTTTGTTTCGGTTTTCTTAATTTTTTTTTAGTGCAAAGGCACCTTACATAGCAACTTAATATACACACACTAACAAAAAGTAACAAAGAAATTGAAAAAGCAATAATAGAGAAAAGAAAGTGTACAAAAGGAAACCAATAAATTTTTGCAGAATGATTTACTAAATAAAAATGTAGTGAAGTTTAATAAGCAATATAATATACGCTGTAGTACTTGTCTACTTATACATACATACATTTGTATATTAGGTGCAAATAGAGAACCGACGAAATTATTAACAAAAGAAAATCAAACTACAAATGTCATAATACATAAATAACATAACGTACATATGTAATTAAAAATATGTGAAGTGTCCGTACCTTTATATGTATGTACATATATATATATACAACATACAACTATGTAAAATGTTATAGGAATTATTTTTTAAATATATACATATATGTATGTAGCTAAATTTAACAAAAGAAAGGACCGAAAATGTAATGCTTGTGTGTGTGTATACGTATTAGAACATTATATATGTGTACATAAGTATGTTCTTATTAATATATACATACTTAATTCAAACAGTATATACATACTACAAAACTCCACATGAATGTGTATAATTTTGTTTTTATCAATACATACATCCTTAGATACATTTATGTATGAATATGATTCAAAATAAACAAGATATTTATGTATGTATGGTTCAAAAAAAGACAATGAAGTAAAAAAAATAACATTCACACATACATGTGGGAAACAGCAAAAAACAACAGCAGCAGCAAAAACAGCAGCTGTCAATAAAGCCGGTTAAAAACAGCTGTTTGCTTCCTTACCCACTAGCTGGCTTACCAGAAATTCCTACCCAGTAAAAATAAAAATGCATTTCCAAAAGAAAAGTAAAACAAAATAAAATATATAAAGAGAGCGTACATAAAATTACTCTCCTTATTCTGTTTAAATAAACAATAACAGTGAAAGAGTTTCAGTGTTCCTAGATTAAAGAAGAGTATCTTCACAACTCTCTTATCTATAACATAAAAAATTCCATATGTCTCTCACATTACCAATGTCGTTAATAGAGACTGCTACCTTAACCGAATCATCAAAACATAGAAATTATCCTAAATTATCAAATTCTATGGTGGTTATACAAGCCTCGACAGCATCATTGCCAGTTAAAAAAGCATCTAGTGCTGCTGGAGCAGCAACTGGTGCAGCAACAACTCCAAAAAGATCTCGAAAACGTTCCACTACTGATACAATATCAACGAATGTAACGTATAATTCAAATACAAAACGTAATAAAAAACAAAGTGCTTTACAGCATCATCAGCAACAGCAGCAAATACAACAGCAACACCATTTGCAATCACAACAGCAGCACCAGCAAAACAATCTTCAACAGCCATCATCAATATTATATGTTAATCAGAGAGTAAGTTTTGTTTAATTTAAATATTCTTTAAAAACCCAATAAAAATAGCAAAACACATGAGCCAAAAATACCTACTATATATATAATAATTACTAACAAAGAGAGTACTCGTAATGCTCTCTATAGAGTGTGTCATATATGTAGTGAGAGGGAATTTGGGGAGTGTTATTTACTTGTGCATTAGCAGTCCCATATAAATTAGTAGCACGTGCTTTTTATACTCTTTTTGATTTAAAAATGAATTGTTAATGAGAATAATATTGGATTTCTCTCACTGAAACTAAAATTAATGCAATTCGTTTTCTGTAGCTTTGTTTTCGTTAAAAGTACGAATAAGACAAAAAAAATTAGAGCAACTACTTAAATTTAAAAATTAAGATAAAATGTATGTATGCATATGTACGTATAATAATAGCTACAACATTGTGTACAGAAAGCAAAATATAGACAAAATATATCTACACCAATTAATCAAAATTTTGATTATCAACATCGTGTGTGATTTATTTTTTCATATTTAATGATAAAATATGAGCTATTTAGGGAAATCAAAAAAATAAAGAATAAAAAAGGTGCAAATAGCCATTAGTATATACAATTGCAGTCGTATCATTTTTCCAAAAATTATCGTACAAATTTTGAAATAAAACGGAAAAAAATATAATGAAATAATAAAAGAAGACTTTTTAGGTGGGAAACGTGAATAAATATTTGTAAGTCTGCTTTCCTATAAATATACGTGTAAGGATATTTATGTATGTATGTACAGTATTGTTCGAAACCTAAGCAACCACTTTTTTATTTTCATTCAAGTTCTAGTTACGCCTTTATATATGATTTTATGTGGAATGGCCCATATATTTGTAATTACTTGATGAGTGACCTATAAGCCAACAACAACAAAATTATGTTCTAATCTAAAAATAGAATGTTACAAACAGTCAAACATACATACTCCATAAAAAGCTGTTCGAAATGTAAGCAACTTTTTCGGTCGCTGCAAAATGACCTTCAAAGTTAGTGGGCTAACGGTATTTTTTCACTTTCTTTTCAACATTTTTCTGTTTTGTGAGGGTAAGTCATGAAATAGATTAGTTGTTTTTTGATCTTAAGCTCGTGATCTTGTTTAACTATAATGGCGCGTGTGCAATACAACGACGACATTAAAATAAAAATTATAAATTTTTTTAAAAATGGTGAGTCGCAAATTTCGATCGCCAAAAGATTAAAGATAAATAAGTCCATAATTTCGCGACTAATAAAAAAATATAAATCGAATGGGTCGGTTAAAACAATTAAATCTGGAGGCCGACCACGAAAAACGAATTTAAGAACCAACAAACAAATCATTCGTTTGATGAAAAAAAAACCTTTTTTGTCCTCAAAGAAAGTTGTGGAAGAGCTTAACTTAAATATAAGCTCAAGTGCAGTAAGAAAACGTGCTCTAGAAAAGGGCCTCAGAAGCTTCAGACCATCGAAGAAACCAATTTTGACCAAAAAACATTTAAAAAAGAGGTGAGTTGAAACTGCTCGACCATTTAACGAATTTTGACCTCTGCTGTAATTTTAGACTTCAGTTTGCAAAACAACATGTCAATTGGACACCCGAGAAATGGAATTCAGTTTTATTTAGCGATGAGTCTAAATTCAACTTGTTTAATTCAGATGGCATATGTCACGTTCGAAGACCCAGAGGGAAGCGGTTGAGTCCCCGTTATTGTCAAGGTACAATAAAGCATGGCGGTGGCGATGTCATGGTGTGGACATGTTTCTCGGGAACAGGAGTTGGACAATTTATCGAAATAGATACTAAAATGGACCGGTTCGTGTACAGGAATATACTAGAAAGCCATATGCTACCGTATGCAGAATGGGAAATGCCTCTGCGTTGGGTGTTTCAGCATGATAACGACCCAAAACACACCTCAAAGCTAGTAAAAGACTGGCTTACAACAAAGGGGGTCCAAGTCATGGAGTGGCCGGCCCAATCGCCAGATTTGAACCCAATAGAAAATTTATTTGGTATACTTAAAAGAAAGATCGGCGGGTATCGATTCAAAAATAAAAATGAGTTACTTTTAGGCCTTAAAAAAGAATGGACCCTTATAAATAAAAACATCATCAAAAGGCTAATTGATTCAATGCCAAAACGATGTCGAGATGTTATAAAAAACAAAGGATATCATACGAAATATTAAAAAGTTGCTTAAGTTTCGAACAGCGAAATATCGAGTTTAATAGTTTTTTGTTGTTTTTTTCTTCTTTTCCAAATTGAAATCTAATTGTTTTTGTTTTTGTTATAAACCTTACCTATAATTAAATAAAGAAAATTTATTTTAGTTTAAAAAATCCTGTTAACAAAATTTTCATGCGAATTTGAATTTATAAAAAGATATGGTTGCTTAGGTTTCGAACAATACTGTATATGTATTGTCAAAGAGGCTTCGTAATTATTGAAAAAAAAAAATGTTCAGGGCATATATAGCTACACAGTGTTTATGTACTTACGTATATCCAACACCAGGTAGCTAACCAGATATGTGTGTGTGTGGATATATAAATATATATTTATGAATGTAAGAATGTGTGTAGGCACTAACAATCGCTTACTTTACGTCTCTCAGTATTTAAAAAATTGATAAAGTAAACATTTCTCTTGTTTTTTCCTTGAAATAAAACGCTTTACATTTTAGTTGCCGCGTTATTTTTATGTATAAAATGTATCTATATTAGGAGCTAAAGTTTTTTTCATTGAAATATTTTAATTTTAATGAAGCACTTCTGTAAAACTAAACAGAAAAAGTTCTAGAAAAACTGATGACTAATTGCTGAGCATTGTAAAAAAGGAAGTGAAAAAATATATGGGAGAGTGCCAAGTCAATGCGTGAAAACATATTGATTCTTCACAGGATTAGCATTTATTTTCATATCTTTTGATTTTTTCTCAGTAATGACAGTATGATTTTAAGTATCTACATACTTACATACATATACTATATAAAACGTTAAAAATTCTACTCTGTAGAATTTAAATTTCTTCACTTTAGTATTTATTGGCCCGATACTTTCCCAATCTTAATTTCTTTATATGCAGATGCAAAATATTTACTTACATACAAACATATCCATACATACCTATGTTAACAGTTGCTGTGTCATTTTCAGTAATAACATACACACATATTAGACTCATTTCCAAAACTCTAAATTCCCTTGCAGAGAATAAACTTGTTTATAATTAATTTTTATTGAGGCTTTAATGAATTTTACACTCCCTTTCCATACAACTTTCGACTACAATATATATAGTTTTTTCTTAATAAGGAAAAGTTTTCTAAAGTAATAAATTATAATTAAAGTTCCATTACATTTTTATTGTAAATCATCAAAAGTTGGAAAAAATTATATCCAAAGTATATATGTATGTGTATAACACTTTAAAAACTTACAATTTTACATATCATTTATACATGGATACCCATGATTTGATACATATAAGAAAATTTATACCGAACGGTAGAAGAAATATAAAGGTTCTTTGCATCATAGATAAATATACATACGTTTATACATACATATGTATCTACGTACATTTTGTAACTATACGTTCATTTATACATATGTTCCAATATGCATGAAAATGTAATTATAATTTTTGGATACATTTAATTTTTTCAGGGGAAAAAGATTCACATTTTGTGTATACGATATAAAACATTTAAAGCAATTGTTTTTGTTGATAATCTTTTATTTATAACTAATTTAAATGTCTAAATCCGATACAAAAGCAATAAAAATGCAATTAAATTCCGCCGAATAAAATTTGGAATTTAATTAAAGAACGTGTTTGGAAAAGTTGCTTTTATGGCCGTGTGCATTAAGATCGATTAAGTTCTTATTCGTCGAGTGTATTATTTCTCTGCCATAGAAACAAACAAAATCGAAAAACACAGTATTCTAAAAATATTCCATTACCTTACAAAAAATATTTTCAAACTTTTCTGCTCGTTTCATATTATTTGCATCTGTGTGAGTAAGTAAACACACAAATGCACACCCAACTATGTAACTCAAAATTTTAAAATACATTTTTTATTAATAATTAAAAAAAAACACACACATCTTAACATACACATCCATGTATATGTACATATATTATTGCTCTATGAATGTATGTGCGTGCTTCTAAAAACAACAACAAGATAAGATACGAAATATTGGCATGACGTTAGTGACGCTCTTCCGACCTTGACTCATTGGCGTGAACTGTTAAACTAAAATGTTTCTACACGCGATAAATGAAATAAATGCATGCCAATCACACAAAATCCGTCTGGCTGCGTGATTTTTAGACAGCCAACTAAACGGGGAATTTGTGAGTGAAAAGCTAAAGTGGTTAATAATAATTGTATCCAACAAGTCATTCATACACAAGTTAAACGGTTTTTGTTCTCTGTTCAAACAAGTCGTGGAAGTACGAAACGAACATCACACTTGCAGCAGTTAGTAGCGAACGTTGCCATATGCTTGTTTTTAGTTTTTAAATCCCTTTTTTTTTTGCGGCGAAAGATTTCTTTTTGTTTTATATTTACATGTTTATAAATTTTTCAAAAAGTTCTTTCGTTTTGAGAAATACCTCACATAAGTATAAATAAAATTTACAATAAAGAAATTTAGAAACTGATTTTATTGAAACCAGTTACGTACGTAAGGAAACTATTAACATCTATGAAAAGATAATTAACCCGCAGCCGTTGAACTAAAATACAATTTATGGTCTTAATTAACTATCCGACGTAGGCGTACAGTGTAGTCACACGAAAATCACATAAAATTCTATCCTATTTTAAAAAAAATCGGATAAAAATTGTAGTGCTAACGACACACTATCATGCAAATATGCAAACAAATTATTATTTTTTTTGATTGGAGTAAATGCAATTCAGCATGAAATTGTAATTTTATGAAAATTTTCGTGAACTTTTGGAATCATACAACGTGTTAAAAGAACTATATACAATACCCTACTTTTTCAGCACAAATGCTGAGAAAAAATTCTCAGAGTTTATTCGCATACAAAATAAAATGTTTGCCAACTACAGAATGATTCCACTTCCCTATACGTGTTATTTGCTTCTTATCTATTTTCCACTTTGCGTTTATATAATTCGGAGATTTGTGTGAAGCTGATTACAGTACTACCTCCATACGTATTTGCATGCCGTGAGTTTTCATACATGCAAAATGGTTATGTTCAATAACGGAACTAAATAAAATATTACTTGTGGGACACAAGTCAATGCAAAAACATCAATGTTAATTAAAATGTCTTGAAACAGTTTTAAATCCCAATAAAGCGGGCCTGGTTCAATGGAACCAGTTCAACAAAGTCCGGCCAAATTATAACGCAACCAAATAATCAAACAATTGTAAACATGGCTAAACACAACGTAAAGACCAACAACCTTCATACTTTTATGTCTCATACAATACTTGTTTGATGGGGCAACCTCCTGTCTGTAATTTGTGGTATTCAAAAGAAAAAAAATATACATCGTCTGCCACAGTCAATCGTATTTTTATTTCTTCTTGTCACTTATGTTGTTGTTTGAATTGGAACTCGTTGTCTGTATTTCGCTCGCTGTTGGTGCTCTAAGTTGTGCCTTATTCTTGTTTTTATTGTTCTTGTAAATCTTGTGTATTTTTGTATAGACTTGTGTGGATTTGTGTATCTGTTATCACCACTTAAAGTCCATTCCCCTTTTAAACTAGTTGGACTGGTTTTGTAGTTTTCGGTTTATTTTTTCATCTTTGCATTCGCAAATATTTTGTGTCGTTTGCCAGCATGAGCAAACATTCATCCAAACATATGCATGCAAGTTTGTATGGAATAATGTGTGTATGTACACACATCCACAAATTTCTATATAAACATGCACATATATTTTGTGTGTATGTGATTTTTTGTTGCGTTTGTTTTCTAGCATTGTTTGAAATGCATTCCTTCTCTTTTTTTCTTGTGCACGCATAAATCGGTTTGTGAATTGCATTTCAATTCTTTTCAGTTTTGTTTGCCTGTTTATTATTTTAAAATGCTCTCACTGACACAAGTAAATTAAAATCAACTCTCGCATTTTCAACAAATATCTCAGATATTTATTTGTGCAGTGATGCCGACTGTTTCAAGGTAAAATTCGATAAGTTAAAAAGAATATAATTTTTGTGAACAAATGTGAAGATTCCACGGTTGATTTAGCAAATATGTATGTACATATGTAGATAATGACATACAGAGTACACTGAAACGAAAAAAAAAATTAACAATTTTACTATTTATGTATTTACATATATAAATACATGCATGCATACGGTATTGAAGAGTACGGTTGATAACTAGTACCATTCATGGAATACGTTTAGTTTTGTCAAATATTTTATATTCACATTTCTGCAAGTAAAAGTTGCTACAAAGAACTGTAATAAATGCGGTTTTTATTATTTTAATAAAAACCGCATTTACATGTGCAAATATTTACGTGTGCAAATGCGTAAAAAGTATTAAAAAAATAAAGTAGTCAATAAAAAAAATTTTTAATTCAAAATTATTTTATAAAATATTGGTGACCAGCAAACGGCGAGGAAAATATTTTAGACAACAAATTAAGAAGCTAGCTGCCTCAATATAATATTTTTAAAAATCAGTATATTGACATCAATGGTCTTCTGTTTTTCGATTCAATTAATCTCTCGAATTTTCAATTTGTGATTTTTGATTTTAGATACAGAAAAAGGGAAATGAAATAATTTAAGGCTCCAAACCCGTATGTATGCATATATTTATACATGTGGGGATGTATGTAAATAGAAAGCCGGGACGATATATAATATTATATGTATTTGTAACAATGATGGAAACTGAATGTGTATATATGTATATGTACATCCAAACATATATATTTTATGCAATTTTTTTTTTTTTTTTGAGATTGGAAATTTATTAGATTTCATTGGTTTTTTTTTTTAATATTTTTGCTCCTCTTACCACTGGTAGTGTGGTAATATTTATTCGCTTATTTTTGTTTTATTTCTTTTTTGCTTTGCATTGTGCAAAAAGTATGATGTTAATTCTTTTACAGCTTAAATTGTTTCTTGACGTGTAAGTACCTTTACATATGTGTGAATGTGTGTAGATACTTATTCTTTTTTTATATAGAAATGCACATACATACATGTGAACTTTCTAGTTATATCCGAATGTATACACACCCATCCATACATATATATATATATATATATATATATATATTTAGTGTATGTGCTTGCGTCTTTTTGCAATTTGCTATGACCCATTTTTAGAATTTCTCTAGGTTGCTGGGTATTGGAATTAGGGGTGAATTTTTCCTTTCCACATATGAGAATGGTGCGTGCGTATGTACATATGATATAATTCAGTTGCAGAGATCTAAAATCGATGGGGAGGAATAAATTCATATACAACATATCTCATGTATTATTACAGCTCCTTGTAGAGTGTCTAAATTTAATATCATATCAGTAAATTTGTATAGTTTGAGAAAATCTCACTTCTTGCATACACGAAAACATACACAGATCGTTATGCATGTGCATTTAGCAAAAAGAGCAAAATATTTCATTGCCAAAAACCAAAAATCATTGCAACCAAAAACTTAATTATAATAGATCCCTGTGACATAATCAAAATTATATATCATTGTGTTTTTCAAATTGACGTAAGATACTTCTTACGGCAACGCTTGTTAAATAATTTCCAAATAATACATTGTGTTGGTGCAACTCTTACTTAGAAATCACATTAAATCACAGTTCAAAATCAGTTTTTTGAATAGAACATTATTTACCTATAGTTATATATAAAATCCACTACCTTATAGTGTTTTCACACTGAGGATAAAACCTGGTTTTAAAACAAAATTTGGTTTTAACTTTAAAACCAACCCTTAAAACCTGGTTTTACCATACAAAATATTTCTCATAAAACCATCTTAAAACCTTTATGGAATTGGTTATAAGTAGATTTTATAATATACAACCTTGTTTTATTCAGTGCTACCAAGTTAGAAAGATTGAAAACAGCTGATAATTCATTCACAATTCACAAATATTCATTCACAAAATGTAAAATCATTTCAATTTTAGATACACATTTTTAAAATTTATGGTTTATATATACAATAACAGATGTCGTACAGTTTCTCAAATAAATGTGGGAAGAATAATTACAACAAAGACATCTATTTCTTCAAAAAAATGTATTTTATCACTAACAAATTTATTTGACAAACTGTATTATAAAATCTGATTTTATAAAAATTGTATGTGAACACAAAATCAGCTGTTTGTAGGTTTTAAGTTAAAACCAGGTTTTAACTTTAGGTGTGAAAACACTATTAAAATAAGTTTGCTCAATTTGTAAAATTTAATTTAAGGGTGGATGGCCAGCCAGCTGCTTTTTGTCGCCCTAAATTCATTATAAAATGGCAAATGTCGAAGTAAATAAATTGGATTTGTGTAGTATTAGTATTTAATATATTATAATATAATTATATATGTATGTAGTTTTTTATTATTACAAGAAGCAATTTATTTTCATTAAATACTATAAAATAAATAAATAATTATTTTAATTATTTCTATTTAATTAATTTCATACATTTGGCTATGTTGACAGGCCATAATTTTAAGTTTGTGGGCACCCCCTTTTTGCAATACAACAAAATTTATTTAATTGCGCTACAGCAAAATTGCTGGTATGAAATATACTCGTACACATATTTTACGTGGTCATGTAACGCTTACATTGTCCCTACCACTACGAATATGTAATAAATGTAATAACGTATTTTTATTTCTCTGAAAATATTTTATTTATTAGTAGGCATACTCGCGATATCATTACTATAATAGTAGCAATAATACTAGAAACGGTTTTTTGTGAAACACCTGTAGATTCTTGCTGAGTATTCTACGATGCCAAAGTTAGGTCTTGTTTTTCACATTAGATCCGCTAGAGGACGCTCTCATCATTTTTTTTCTTTGTTATGTAAAGGAAATACATCAAATATTATTTTAATAAATATAAGTTTTTTTATAACAAAGGTATTCCAACTTTCGATATCTATTCATTACATATTATAGACATTGAGGAAGAAGTAACAGGTTATGTTTTTTGTACCAGTGTTTAACCGAAATAATGTAAAATTCCAAATTGAATAAATGTTAAAAAGAAATGTTACATTAAATGGTGGCCATATTTCTAAATACCATACAACTAAAAGTACCTTTTAATTTAAGTACTAATATAAAGTCGTCCGTCCTTCTTCATTCCTGCTAATGTTCACTCCCCAGATATACCTATTAATGTACAAATTATGTTAACATTAACATTGTATGGTAGTCTCTTTGCTGCTCTTTCTTCTGACAAATAACATACATTTGATATGTGTACATAAAGAAGAGAAATGAGATTTCCTAATGACTTGAAATATTGTAATAGCCACCTCTGTGGTGCTGCCAGATGAGGGTATTTCTTTTTAAGCCACTATCTATTTAGGCCAAATGTTAATGGCAGGGAATGAGTAGTATTTTATATATATTAAATTTTTAATTTGAAATTACGTATTTTATGGGCTTGCAATGAAATTATGATGGGAATTTCATTAAGGCAGTACAAGGAAAGAATTGAAAATTTGTCAAGGTTATGCACATATACATTGTCATGAATTGTAGTCAGTTAATATTGTTAATTGCATTATAGCGTAAAAAAACAAAGCCGGTAATTTGCATTATCAGCTTTAATTCAAATTAACTTGTACAATATCTCTATTTCAATGTGCATCTAGATTAAAGTTAATGCAATAAAGAAAACTGAATTTATACTACATTCAGCTATTTCAATATGGCAATACCGTCAGCAATCAATCAGCTGTTTGCAAATTGTTAACTTTTAACAACATAAAAATGGATTCAAATGCGTAAAGTCTTAGATTTTTTGATTCTTTTCAGAAAAACAAAAAAAGAAATATTAAAATCTAAACAAATTTTTTCCGTTTTAAGATTTTCATATAAGCCTCATATTAGTGTCCACCTTCTCAATTCACATAATTTTTGGAAAGCCGTTCTGTTCACATGAAAGTGTTTTGTAAATATGTTGTCGCAAGAACATCACAACCCCAAAAAGTGCTGTCACGGTTTTTTAAAAAATAACATGCTAAATATATTCACCATGGTGAGGTAATATTTAACATACAAATTTCCACAGTTGCCTTCCTCTTAAGGCAGAAGGTCCAACTACGATTCCTACTTCTAGCAATACGCACACTATGGGCAGCTTGTGTATTAAAAAGTGTTACATTCGGGAGTAGTTTCATCAAAAGTAATTTCTGCATAATTTTAAATAAATGCTGATTTTCACTAACAACTATAATTGCTAATCGTATTTTCTGCCTTCTATCCATTTGATTTCGATGTAAATTCAAACAAATATTAATAAAAAAAGACCTGTTCACTAAATGCTGAAACTATCGTTTGTCAGGATAAAATTTTAATTCAAATTAGTAAGATTTTAATGCACATTATGAATCATTATGCTTCCTTTAAATACACGCAAATTAAAGTTTTGGAAACTGGCCTATTTTATGAAAGGAAAATATCAAATTTGTGCACAACACATAATCTTGTTACTGCAAACGTAACAAGTAAAGTGTTCTATTAGACCATATTTGTTGTCCTTCGCATTTTTATTGTGAAAAATATTGTCTTTATTTACCATATAGAACATAACAAGCCAGTATAACTTTTTTAGTTAAGTATTTTCAGGGATTAAAAGATCTAAGTAATGCGATAAGTCTTTATATTTAATACAAAAGGTTTGTAATGAAATTGATAAAAAATATTAAAAATAATTACAAATATTAAGCAATTTGGAAAAAAGCACTTGCGCCTGGGTATCTTCAACTTCACTTGTAAACTAAGGATCGACGACAGGTAATTCTTTGTTTTAGTTTTGGTTGATTTTCATTAGCGCAAAACTCTCCTACATAACGTTTACACATGTTGAGTCTTATGGCGTTTTCTTTTCTACAAAAAAAGGCCACACTATCCGCAGGAAGGGCAATTTTGTGTTCTTTTCTCGAAAATGCGTTGCCCTGTGAAAGGGTTGCGTGTTCTTTTCTAAAAAATGTTGCCCTTTCGCAGTGCAAAAGGCATTGCACTTTTGCCCTGAACAAATCAACAGGGCAGAAATTGCCTTGTAAAACACATAGTTTTTATTCTTGCACAGCGTTACCAGAAAATGTTAAAAAAAAGTCTTTTGAGTTGAAAGAGTCGGAAAATTAGATTTTAATAATTATTTTTATATTTTGTATCGTATAAAACAAACAAAAGACCACTATGCGGCAGCTTATTTGTATGAGATATTAAAAAAAAAATTTTTGTTTTCTCATTTCATAAAATATACAGAAAATGTTTGTTTATCAGCTGTTAAAAAAAGGCATTGCACTTTTTTCTAATTTGTGTTCTTTTCTCGTTATATAAAAAATTGTATTTTCACAGGGCGGGCAATGCATTTTAAAAAGTCACCTTTTCGCAGGGCAACATTTTTAATGTAGAAAAGAAAACCCATTAGTTGTACAATTGCTAGTTTTTTGCTAGAGATACGAGGGAAAAAAAGAGACCACAAAAATCATGTAATCATGTAAAATGAAATATTTTTGTAATAAAGACCTATCATATTGTGAACACCCAAGATAATTCAAATAAAAAAAAGTGTGGTAGATGTGTGGTATTAAGACATGGCTGGCCTGAACAGAGTGTTAGCAGCACTGTTTTTATTTGAACCAAATGCTACAATAAAAATCATACTCTAATCATGAACAACGTAATAATAAAGAGAAATAAAAATGAAAGAGAAACAACAGAAAAATCTGGACGTAAGAGCATATAGTTCTACCTTCACACATATGATGGCATTTCTTTTGGGGAAAAAATAAATATTTGCGTACACATTTACATATGTATGTATATAGTTACTTTAAACAGAAAAGTGCATTTAATTGCTCAAATTATATATATGTGTATGTGTACTATATAAAGATTAAACAAAAATTTCCACTAATTAAATACATATGGATGTGAGGATGTATATATATATGAATATAAGTTACTAAAGTAAGTAGAATTTTAAGTTTTCGGTACATTTAAACAATGCTGGCAATATTATTCACAATTTAGCGTGGCCCTCTCTGATTTATTTAAGGTATAAGTGGCAACCCATTCATAATTTTTTTTTATAAGTGCTTGCAAATATACCTACATATGGTTGTATAAATTTTTTGATTTGCCTTTCTACTTCTCTGTTATGTAAATATGTGTTTCCATACATATGTATGTACATAGGTATATGCCCATGCACACTTTTATGAGAGATACATTGATACAGCCATACACACAACACATGCTCAAAAAGTTAAAAATTTAAACGAGTCATACACACCACCACCACTATATCATGACCATTTATTGGTGTATAAAATATTTCTCTTCCTTCCTTTTAACATTATCAACGTCTCGCGGAACAAGACAAGTTTTTTTTCGCCAATTCCACAAAAAATTATTTTTTAGCAAAGAAAAATTCTTGAGAAAAACTAATTAGATACTGTAAATATAAGGAAAAAAATTAAGTGCTTCAACCAAATACTTCTAAAAAAAAATTTAAAAAAAAATGCTGCTGAAAAGAAGAAAAAATTTAAAAGAAAATTAATTTTTTTTATATATACACATTTAATATGTACATAATTAAATATTCATCAATTTCTTTTACATTTTTATTACTGATTTTCGGCAATGGCTGCCGACTTTGACAAACGACAAAACCACGAATCAGTCGATGAGACAACAACGATGACGAAGTGAAAAACGAAATAGCAATTATTTGTATTTTTTGTTGGTGGTTTGTGTTTTGCTTTCGTACCGATTTAAAAAAGAAGAAAGACGTGACACATGAAAAAAGAGCATTTTAACCTCTCAAGAAACATACTCTTATGCACAAGTACATTTTATACAAAAAAGAAAAAAAGAAAAAAAAAACAAATTTTTTAGAAACTACTAACTAATTTTAAAAAATATTTTGGGTTTTTGCAAAATAAAAGTCCGCGAGGAAATAAAAGTAAAAATTAGGCAAACGTAACTTTAACAGAATGATATAAATTTAAAAACGTGTATCTGGAAAGAAAATTGTGAAAAATTATTCAGTATTTGGATGAAAATGCGACTTCAAAAAGGTGTGATAAGATCAATTGTTTGTAGTAGTATACATAATTATAAAAGTGTAGTGAAATAAACAAATAAATTATACCTTCAACACATATGTAAATTTACATACAATAACTAATTTTGATGAATATGAAATTAAATTAAAATGTACAATCCTTTGCCTCTAATAAAAACAGAGGGTAAATATTTATAAAATAAAAATTAACTAAAAATAATTTTTTGTGGTGCCCCTTCAGGTAGCCATTTTTATTTTTTCCCATGTCTGCTTTAATATTGGCTGTTTCTCTTTTATTTTCTTCTACGTACAAACCTCTTCTTTATTATTTTTTCCTTTTCAATACATTGGGGTTCTGTAGACATTTCGTTTTCATTCGCGTTTCTTAACGCCATTATAGTAATGTACTTATACAAAAGCATTTAAGGAGAGTAATTCATTGTTTTGTTTTAAGTACGTTCCAGTACTCATATCTTCAATTAGTATATGTTTGAGGTTTTGTGCGTGAGTTCTATTATTCGGTCGTGTTTTATGTCGCTCTCTGTTTTGGTTTTTTTTTCTTTGTTGGCGTCGTGTTTATAACGTTACACAACACTGTTTTTTAGCATTCGTATTCTCTTATTAGATTGTAGTGTTAACTCTTTCTCTCTCGTTCTCATTCCGATGTGAAAAGAAATGACAGCTGTTTGGTAATTTATAGTGGAACTGTGAAAAAAGCGATAAAACAGAAAAATATTTGTAAAATACAACAGACTTAAAAAAGCAATTAATAAAATAAATAAAACTGATATCGTTTGGAAATTGTAATAAAACGTATATTAGAATGTTGGGGAAAAAATGTGAGTCTTTGAATAAAATTCATACTGCATATATATTTTCGTACCTACGGAAATATATGTGCACATATCCAAACAAATACACATTATTGTTATACATCTCTGCATACATATATATACCTAACTTGTACATTTGTTGCCTGCCGAAATCAAATTATAATTTTTATGATTAGAAATTTCGTAGCTTTATTTTAATTAATTTGTTTGCTCCTAGTAAAGTCATTCTTAATAATTTTTCAGATTAAATAATTGTTTTCCATTGTAATTCACAATTTTTGTAGAAAAAATTTTATATATTATAATTTTTAAAGAACTATTATATAAATATACATATATTTATAATAACTAAGGAAAAATTTCATGTGTATATGTGTATGTACGCAGTAAATGCATACCTACAATGTGCTCGTACATGCGTAGGCATTTTCATAGTTTGAAAATTTCTCCATACTGCAGCTAATCCAAATTCATTGAATTAAATTATGTAAGTCGTGCGTTGACAATGCAATCTAATTTTTGTTTCATTTTAGATGTCCGCCGGCGCCCAATTGCAGATGGCCCCACAATCATCAACTTCAATAAGCCATCATACAACAACACAACAGCAACATTTTTCTCCTAATCAGCAGCAGCAACAACAACACTTGTCGCAAGTTCAACAACAACATCAGCAAACAAATTTGCAACAACAGCAGCAATTGCAATTGCAGCAACAAGTTCCTCCCGCTCCAGCAACACAACATATAACAACACATTATCCTCAGCCTCCCACACTTGCCACAAATCATCACCAGCTTCAGCAACATCATTCATCACACACACCTCAGACAACGCAACAGCAACAACCACCACAATTGCAACAAATCCAATCGAGCAACATTGTGCCGTTGACACATCAAGGTCATCATAGTGGTGGCGGTCACAGCAGTAATCCCGACTCGAATATGAGCACTGGCTCATCACACAGCGAAAAGGATGTTAACGACATGTTAAGTACGCATCAAATGTCCAGTGGTATTGTCCAACCAATTGGTCTTCTTTCAAGCACATCAGCAGTAGTATCAGCAATTGTCACATCGTCGTCTGGTAACGGTATGATGAATACTGGAGGCATGGGTATATCGACCGATCCAAATATGCAGCAGCAAACACCTAATCATCATCATGCACATGCACCGCATCATCAAGTCACTCAACAAAATAATTCGGGATCAACCAGCGGCGGCAGTGGTCGTATGGAGAAGTTTTCTAGAACACCAACAGAACGTAAACGCAAAAGAAAAATCGCTGCATTGCATACTGATGATAGTGGTGGTGCCGGAGGTGGGTGTGCAGCAGGCGGTGGCGGTAATAATAACAACAATTCAAGCAACACTTCAAAAGCCTCTAAGCATAACAACTCCTCCTCAGGCCCGCAATTTCTAAAAGCAAATTTATCATTAAATTTAGGTGCTCAAGCGGAACGTCTGCAAGTTCCCGGTACTGTCGGTGTTGGTGTAGGCAGTGGGAGTAAAAATGCTCGTTTACTGCCACCGAGCAGTACTGGTTCTGCCGGAGATAATAAAAAAATTAATGATTATTTCAATAAACACACCGTTCAAGCGGCTGCCACTAATAGTCCCATGAGACATTCGACTGCTGGTGGCTCAAAGAGTCCTTCATCAGCCGGCCAGCAACAACAGACACAAACGGCGCAGTCGCAACAAGTGCCAACATCTGTAGGCGGCAACAGCGCATATCCCATGTATCCACCTAGTCCACAACAACCGCAAATGACTGCAACTGGAATGCCGTCAACACCTACTTCGCAACCCCCGCCTCCTGAATTCCACTACAATAGTGTAGGCGCCGTGAATAGTGTTGCCGCAAAGCAGCAAAGGCAGCAGCAACAACCACAAACTTCCAACGCAATGGTTCCTCCACAGTCACCTTTAGCGGGTGTTTCAAACGTAGGTTTGTTGAGCGGTACTCATTTAGTACACAATCCCACGACAGCGGGCAACTTAATTGGAGGTACATCTTCAGTTGGAGCCGGTGGAAATGGTCCTCCCCCTCCACCATTGCCCCAACAACAGACGCAGACACATCAACTTCCCGCCTCTTCCGTTGTTGCAACGACAGTGCAACAGACTCTGACAACCTCGCACCAACAACTGGCTGCTGTAGCAGCAGCACAGCTCAACTCATTGCAACATGCCGGAATGCTAACCAATCCCGGTGTAGTTCCAAACGCTTCTACACAACAGCAGCAACAACAACCATCCCTCTCGATGGTTACCAAAGCAACTCAAACAGACCTCTCATTGCCCGACATGCAGGATCGTGATTCAGAAAACGAAACCAGTAAATCAAAATTGGACGAGATGACAAGACTGTCTGATGAGCAAAAATGTCAAATTATTGCTCATCAAAAACTAATAGATCAACACAAGTCTCATATAGCCAAGTGCATTGATGTCGTTAAGAAACTGCTTAAGGAGAAGTCCAGTATCGAAAAGAAAGAAGCGCGCCAGAAGTGCATGCAGAATCGCTTACGGCTTGGTCAGTTCGTTACACAACGTGTGGGGGCTACATTCCAGGAAAACTGGACAGATGGATATGCCTTCCAGGAGCTAAGCAGAAGGCAAGAAGAAATCTCAGCCGAACGCGAAGAAATTGACCGTCAAAAAAAGCAATTGATGAAAAAACGTCCCGCCGAATCGGGTCGAAAACGCAACAATAATAACCAGCAAAATTCCAATTCAAATGATTCTTCAAATCTTAATGCTGGTTGCGATCGGTTGTCGGGAAATGACAGTGGTATTGGCGTTACTACCAGTACGGGAGTTGGCGGCAGTGGTCGCGGTCTTTCCCGTTCAAACTCATCACAAGCTCAAAACCAACTGCTGCATAATGGAGGCGGCAGCGGTACCGGTGGCGCCGGAATGGGAACCGATCGACTCTCGGATCGTGGTGGTGGTTCTTCTGGCCGGGGTGATAATTCCAATAGTGGTTCTGATTCAGCAACGTTCCTTAAACCTGATCCCGTGTCAGGAGTTTATACGGCTCAAGAATATTACGAATATGATGAGATTTTAAAATTGCGACAAAATGCCCTTAAAAAAGAAGATGCAGATTTGCAATTGGAAATGGAGAAATTAGAACGTGAACGTAATTTACATATACGCGAATTAAAACGAATACTCAACGAAGATCAGGTAAATATTTATATTTTTTTTAAGTCTAAATGTTGCATAAAAAATCGAATTTATTTTATTATAGTCCCGCTTTAATAATCATCCAGTATTGAATGATCGCTACCTACTGCTAATGCTCTTGGGCAAAGGAGGGTTTTCCGAGGTACATAAAGCATTTGATTTGAAAGAGCAACGTTATGTCGCTTGCAAAGTTCACCAGTTGAATAAAGATTGGAAAGAAGATAAAAAGGCGAATTACATAAAGTATGTAAAATATTCATTTAAATTTATTTTGTTTAATAAAATGTTTTTTTCTTCTGTTTTACAGGCATGCGTTAAGAGAATACAATATCCACAAAGCTTTGGATCATCCCAGAGTTGTTAAATTGTACGATGTATTCGAAATAGACGCCAATTCATTTTGTACTGTTCTAGAATATTGTGATGGACATGACTTAGATTTCTATCTAAAGCAGCATAAAACGATACCCGAACGTGAAGCACGATCCATTATTATGCAGGTAATACATTTTTTTTATCTACTATCTATTTTATTTTATCTATTTTACCTATTTTTTATCCTTATATATATATATATATATTATATATATATATATCTATATCTATATATATCTATATAAAGTTCAAAGTATTTAAAATTATGATACTTTGGAAAAGTAAAATTGGTTTCCAATTTATTTATAATTAATTGGAAAAATGTAATTATTTGCTTAGGTTGTATCTGCTCTAAAATATTTAAATGAGATTAAACCACCAGTTATACACTACGATTTGAAACCTGGTAACATACTACTAACCGAGGGCAATGTATGTGGTGAAATTAAAATTACTGATTTTGGTCTGTCCAAAGTAATGGATGATGAAAACTATAATCCAGATCATGGTATGGATTTGACATCTCAAGGAGCGGGAACGTATTGGTGAGTATGTGAGGGATTGCCAGTAAGTTGATATTGAAATACAAAGCTGACGGGCGGGTTTTATATACTGGAAGAAATTAACCAACGATAACAGATAAGAACTCTAAAGATTTAAATGTGAAATATTTTTAAAACTATAAATTTCTTTTTCATATTTTTTTTTGTAGGTATTTACCGCCGGAATGTTTTGTGGTGGGTAAGAATCCTCCGAAGATTTCTTCAAAAGTTGATGTTTGGAGCGTAGGCGTTATTTTCTATCAGTGTTTGTATGGTAAGAAACCATTTGGTCATAATCAGTCACAGGCAACAATACTTGAGGAGAATACAATTTTAAAAGCGACCGAAGTACAATTCTCCAACAAGCCAACAGTATCCAATGAAGCTAAAGTAAGCATATTGCAAGAATTTAATTCTCTTAAATGTAAATTTTTTCTATTTATTCGTATTTTTGTTTATGTACTTTTCTTGTAAATAGAGTTTTATACGGGGCTGTTTGGCTTATCGCAAAGAAGATCGCATGGATGTATTTGCGCTCGCGCGGCACGAATACATACAACCGCCTATACCCAAGCATGGTCGTGGCCAAGCATTGAATCAGCAACAGCAACAACAACAGCAGCAGCAACAACAGCAACAACAGCAGCAACAAACTTCAGGCAATCAAGCTAACTCCGCCGGACAGACATCATTTTCAGCGGGCATGTTTGGCAATTTAAATCAATCAAGTTCATCCTAGCTGCACAACAAACGTAATTCCAATTCATAATTGTTAAGGTTAATACAAAGTAATAATAGCAATACAAATAATAACATCAGGCACAGCCACCACCACAACCACAACCACCACACCAATAATAATCAGAATCAAACTTTCCCCAATCCTCAACATGATCATCAACAACAACAGCAGCAACAGCAGATACATCAGCAACATTTTCCTTACCATCACCACCAGCACCAGCAGCAACATCAGCTGCAGCAACATCTTCATACTAATCATACAAGAAGAACCAATAAGTCCAACAATGTTAATAATACTAATAATAATAACAACAACCACAACAATACTATTACAATTGGTAGAAGTATGAAAAATCATGCTAAATCATCAAATCATGCCGCTAACCATCGACACAATAACAGCACAAGCTTGCAACAGTGCCGTTCAAAACAGCAGCAACAAAAAATGCTCACTTTGTCTTAATTCCATATTGACTAGCACCAGCCAGGCAACCTCTGTGGGACAAAGTATTTACACTGCCGTTTGTCAGAGTTTTTCGATTTATTTATTTTCCTAATGGAAAACGTTTTCAAGCATTACACATACATTTTGTTTTTGGCCTCGCTGTAGCAGACAAAAGATGTGAGCGGCAATAAGTTTGAACCGGTTTTGTACTACAATTAATTTAGGAACAGGCTTAAGTTATATATTTTTTTTTATTTTATTTCTAGTAAATCAAATTTATACAATTCTGTATTTATATTTTTGAAACCGATTTACCCATTTAATCGCACGACACAAAAGCAAAAGATTGTTCACTAAAAACTGAAAACAATTTTTAAACCTGATATTTTTTAAAAGAGACGTACACAGTGTCGTCGATTTAGTAGTGCATTCGACTATGACGATAGTTCAATTTGAAAACACTAACAAAACCAACGTATTATTTAGTGTATGGAAATTACACATTCTGTAATTTACTTTCTCTGCTATTTATTTGTTTAGATTCAAGTCTGAAACTAATTTCCATTTCAGCAAGTTTTCATCAGAGAAAGAGACAATTTTCATAGCACTTAAGCCAGTTTTTTGATTTCATACCTTTTATATAAAACTAAAACTTCTGCTGGGGGAAAAATTGCTACTAAAAGTTACTAAATTGAAGTTCTGTAAAAAACTACAATTAAATCAAACAAAATAAGAAATAAAGTGTAAACCAATTAAAAAATGACTTAAACTTTAAGTTTAGCATGTGTTATATAAAATAGCTCTCAATGTAAAACAAAAAGCCAACATGAAAATGTTTAGCTAAAGCAAAAGAATTTTACATAAAAAATTAAAGGAACTAGTAACTGAACCTAAGTTATGGGGAAAAAATAATTAAATTTTAACAAAAATTAAATGATACACACAACAAACAAAGAAACAAACAAATCCTTAAGAAGTAGCAACAAAAAAAAAGTTGTTAAAACAAACAGTATGTATTTTTCTCTTCGAAAACTAAAAACAAAAGATATGAGTACATGCATATATTGAAAAGTAATAAAGAAACATTAAGTTAAATAATTATTAACTGTATGGAATATGTAAGTCTATTTTATGATTATATAATATAAATAATATAAATACACATTATATAAATACCTAAAAATAATCATTATTATATAATAAATTTTAGATATACTTAAAAGCTTAACGAAACAAAAAAAAAAAAATTATAATAAATAACAACCACAAAAAGAAAAATACAAAAAAAAACCAAACGTAATTCAGATAAAATTTTTATTCAAATGCAGCATAACAAACAACAAAAACAAAAACACATTTAGAAACCAAATTTTTGAAATATTAACAAGAAAACGACATATTCTTGAACAAGAACTATTTAAAGCAGTTTGCAATCAAAACACAGACGTACATACATATTTGTGTAGCCAACAGAAGAGGTTGTTTTTTTTTATTGATATTTCTTCTCCCAAACTAATTTAGAACGAATACAATTGAAAGTTGTTTAAATATAAATCGAATTGGGAAAAGGAAACACTGTTATTAAACACCTTACATAGCAGATGCAACTTAAAAGTTAAAGCAATGCAATTCAAAATGTTGTTTTTATTTAGCAGAACACTAAAACGTTTAACTTTTAATCATATTTTAGTCTTTAAAAACATAACTTGAGGACATTCTTGCGTTAAATCATAGGGGTTTTGCTTCTTGAGCGAATATATCAGCGAAGCATTTTTTTAATTTTTGTCATCTTAGCCTTTGAGATGGGAATTTGGATAAATAAATTCAAGCTGTAATAATGTGTTCAATGAATATAATTTTTATTATGAATAAATTCATATCGAATGGAAATTAATTGTTATCACATGATAACACTCCCAATTCAAAAAAAAAAATGTTTGAATACATTTTTGATTTATTTTTAACAGAAAAACTACATTTTTTTTTTTTTTATTATTATTTTGTGTTTGGAAAATAATTTGTAATTGGTCGTAGCATTCTGCCATGCACGGGTGCAACCCGGGTCAACCCCTAACCCAACCAAAAAAATAAATTCACACTTATGCATCTATGTGTGTAGGTGTCAAAACCAAATCCTTTTCACAGAAAGTGCTTATTCTGGGTTATGTACACAGAGTGTATTTATTGCATAGTTTTTCAAATATACAAACAACTTAAGATTTTAATAAAAATCTGAAGAAGAAAAAAAGTTGTTTAAAATATATTTCATTTGATCTGTGATAAGAAATTATAATTGAAGTTAATACTAGACCATCTCTTGCTACAAATTTACCACAAAATTCGCTAAAGAAAATATTTTCTCAAAAGCACGAATTCCTTCAATAAGTTGCAACAAACATTTTCTTTTTATTGAACTAAGTAGATTTAATGATATTTGTTGAACTTTTATTGTATCAACTTTCTAAATTTTCTAGACAGATTGGTGTTTAATTAAAAAGTATTATAAAATCATATAAAACAATTCTAAATAAAAGAAAGGATAATTATTTTTAAAAATCCTAAAATTGAGAGAAAATATAAAGCATAATTTCTTAAATAACAAAAAAAATATGTAGTTAAAATCAAAATATGATTGGTATGAATTAAAAAAAAGAAACCAACCAAGCAACCAATCCACAACGCCCACATCCAAACCATATGAAAGCATAAATTGTTCTTTAATATTTCTATAAACCAATAAATAAGTAAATGATTAAAAAAATAACAAAAACTTAGTAACAAGTGCTAAATTTTTAAACTTAGCTTAAAGAACATAAAATTACAAATATTTAAAATAAATTTAAATCCCTTGTAAATATCAAATCTCTTTATATTAAATATAAAACTAAAAAGAAAAAAGTTCAGAACAATAAGGGAGTAAATAAAATATGCATAAGTTTTTATTTTATTTCAATTTTTTTTTTTTAATAAATCCTATTTTTTATTTTATGTATAAGTTAAACTTAACGAGAAAAATTGCAAGTAATAAACTAAAAAAATATAACTTTCCCAAACAAATTTTCCTTTTATTTTTTAAGTCAGACCTAAATATATACTTTATTTTATATAATTTTTAATTTAAATACGTTTTTTTATTATTATATTATTAATGTGTTTGAATATTATTAAGGATATAAATAATTTTTTTAACAACACATTTTGTGTTTTTTTCACATTGGAGTGTTTTAAAGCAAACAAAAGGAAAATCAGTTTAAATGCATGATTCATTTTTTGTTAAACCAATACTATACTTTTGTTTATATTCTACTTTTAAATTTTATTTAAAATACTTTGTAGTTGTAATTAAAAAAATAAATAAATAAAAATAAAATATTTAAAAAAATCTATAATGAAGATAAATATTTGTTGAGTATTTTACTATTATAAAAAAAATTAATAGTACATATAAATATTATAATAATTAACAAAAAAAAAAAAAAAAAAACAAAATGATATGAAAATAAAATATATAAATAAAAAAATATTAAAAAAATTTCCCCCAATAGTTATTATTAATAAAAATAAAACAAAATTTATATAAAATAAATAAAATATATATGGACAAAATTAAAAAGAAAATCTTACCAATTTTTAGCATATAAACGTAATTTCAATTATAATATTTAAAGTAAAAAAATAAAGCATTACTACTTTTAAAAGAAATTCACTATTGACGTAAAAGCCCAGAAATCGAGACAAAAAGACACTAAAACTTACTACCATGCAACACTCCTCCTCCCCATTTTCTCTTCTATCTCTATAATCTCTTTAATAAAAAAAAAATATATACATGCATATTTATATATATGTATATATATAAATATATATAGAAATTTCAATTTTGAAATTTATATTGTTTAAAAAAACAATAACAAAAAAAAAAAAGAAAAACTTATAAAAAAGAAGTGTATGCATACAAATTTCAAAAATATCTAGGATTATCATATTAATTTTAAAAATGAATATGAGGAAACCCAATACCAATATTTAAAAAAAGAATATTAAAAATTAAACAAAAATTGCATTAAAATAAATTTTACTTAAAAAAATTAAAAAAAATATGCAAGAAAAAATTAAAAAAAATCAGTAATTAAATAAAAAATTTACAAATTATTTAAAAATATATTTAGGTATTTTCTTACCTTTCAAATTACGAATTTCAAATGTATGTGCGCACACTAATGCATAAATACGAAAATACTTCAAAACAGTTTTCGGTTGCAGTTTACTTAAGGATAAACTTTAAGGCGAGAGGGAAATAAATTGGACGGCAAAGGAGTAGGGAATTTTTTAAAACATGTAACTTCTTTTAACAAAATAAAATTTGTATTTGATTTGCTCTGGTAGGAGGTGGCACAGCGGTTGTTAGTTAACAATTTAGGTAAAAGTGATTTTCTTCAAAATTTATGAAAAATCAAGCAATTTTGCTTCCATGCGAGTAAGTGTGCACACATGCCAAAACAAGAAGTTGAATGTCAGTTAGGAAACCACCCACATTTGGTAAAATTTATTCAGGGTGGAAAAGAGGGCTGACTTTATGATTGAAATTGTTAGTAAAGTACGCTGGTAGTTCTATGTATAATATCTGAATGTGTGTAACATATGTCTAAGCAACTATTGGCAATATCGCACTCAAAAAATATATTTAGAGTATAATTGCCAGACTGTGGCTAAAACCTAATGTTCCCGTTATATGCTGAATTTAGCAGAACAACGTTGACGAAAGTGGAAAAATGAAATATACAATAAGAGCATGTTCGAAAAATCTCCCTATCCGCAATGCACAATTAAATAACACTATAGGATGTCCATTCTAACACCTCCATTGAGACTGAAGTAAAACTTCTGCCTTTTTCAAATATTCACTTTATTAATTAGCCTTTCCGTTCAGTTTATTAATTGTATTTTAAGCTTGACGTCCACACTTTTATAAATCTCTATTTTTGTTATTTACTAGTTCCTGACGGATAACTATATATAAGAGAAACTTTTTTCTTAAATTTTTTTTTTAATAATATTCGACAGTTCGAATTATAAACCTTACTTTTAAACAACGATTTCAAATTGTTCTTGTTCTATTCGAGGAAAAGGAATATAACTCCTGCTTGTAAATTCAAGACAATGGAAACCGCAATCTGATGAATAACAATCCAAAACCATCTGCCTGTAAATGTGAATTGCATTAGTATAAAACTAATAAAAATAAAAAAAGTTGCTTCATACTGCAATTGTTTTGCACATAAGCGATGTAATTGCAAAAAAGTAAAAGCTACCAACAGTGCATCATTATTTATTTGCTTCTTATGTTCCATTTCTAAAAAACGCCTAGAAATACAATCATTGCATAGTTCTTTTAGGCTTTCACATGAAAGGAAAAATTACTATTTACAATTACAGACATAAAACATACAGCTTCGTGATGGGTAAACGTAACCTTTTTATTAAAATTAAAAAAAATTAACAGCTTTATTTAAAATTTCCAATATTTTGTTTTTGTAATGGGTAGCTTTTTTTTTTAATTGTACTTGGCGTCATAGATAGCTTGGGCCACAGTGGCGTCCTCTGCGGCAATGCCTATAAAAATGAAGAAAATAAGAATTTAAAACCGATTAAGCCCATAAAATAGGTGGGTGCGGGATTGCTCTGTAATATGAACTGACACTAAAAATGTATTAATTTGGACACATATGCGCAACTTGAACAGAATAGTTCTGTGAATATAGCAACCACATTAAAGATAAAACATACCCATAGATTGAAAAATTGTTATACGTTCATTTTCCGATCGCTTGCCACTGTGTATTATTTGACCAACTTCGCCTATAATACGAGCTTTAAGGTCTTTTAGTTCCACTTTTGCATTGGCCATAGAATCAACGTAAACCACACCGTGATCATAAATGTCTTGTGCTACTTCACCAAAGTGTACTTGACCAGCACCCACGGCTACATGCATCAATTATTTTAAAAAATATAAGAATTCGGCAAGCTAATGGAGAAGTACTCATATTTATATAATATATGACATTTACTAACTATTGACATGAACATCCTCCCCTTTAAGCATCCCATAATTAATCAAAGCCGTCGGAGAGTACGTGCCCACACAAATGACATCCGCTTCCTTTACTGCTATCTCAGGTGTATCACATAAGTGCACCCTGAAGGAAAAGTCAGTTTTTAATTGGTTGGCCAATTTTTCAGCCTTGACCTTAGTGCGATTGTATAAATAAATATCGACTACGTTAAAGGTTTTACACATGCCCAAAGCGTGGGATTGACCTTGTGCACCACAACCTATTATTGCTAATTTAATGGTCTTTTTAACACCTTCAGGAAAGCGCTTAAAATATAAATATTTTGTTGCCACTATGGAGGCGGCAGCAGTACGCCAGCCAGTAATTTGAGTGCCGTCCATAATACACACTAATTTACCGTTTTGTTCATTAAAAAGCAATATATTTGCCAATATATTCGGCAGAGGAGGTTTCAAATTCTGATTGGCTGAAAATGATGTTACCAATTTGCAGGCTAAAGTATTTTTTTCATGGGGAGTTCCACCCAATTTGTAATTTCCCACAAAGCCCGGCATGCACAACAGAAGCTTCGAAGTTTCACCACAAGACGTAATTGACCGTGGGGGCTGCACTGCATATGATTGTGCTTGATTTCTTTCCACTTGTCCTGTAGCTTTTAAGGCCTCTTCTACGGCGTCATTAACCAACGGCCAAGTTAGGAATTGCTTAACTTCTTCATCTGATATGTATATTGGTTGCCAGCCCTCCATGCTTAAAATTGCTCTAAAAATGCTCGAACTGAAGTATGTTTATTTAATAACTAAGTTAATTTTATACATTTTGCTGCTTTTAAATTAATATTTCTTGTTTAATCAACTTTAACCACAAATGTTTTGTGATTGATATGAACATTTCTTATCAAAAAATACTGTTTATATTAGTGATTGTTAAAAAACGATTAGGCAATATAGTTGATATTTACTTCTGTACGAATGCTTGTTTGTGCTGGGAAAATGTTAAAGGTTTATGTATTAGCTAACTTAACCATTCCGTATCACTTAATTGTATAAAATTCCATAATTTTTCGCAGTTAAATTATGCGGCACCATTCAAATTTTTCACCATTGAAAAATTCAGGCAAATTTTCTCTATTACATAATGTCCGAATAATTTTGGCAATTAATTACAACTTTTATTTATAGACGATAATATTCCGTTACATATATAAAGTTAGTACTTAAATTTACAACTCTTCGTTTGAACTACTTAATATTCAACACTGTCATAAAAGCATAGTTAATTTTCTGCCGCTGATAAACGGTAGATATTTCCTTGTGGTATTAATTCAATTTTGTTTATAATTTTAATAAAACTTATATATAAAGAAATACATATGTAGTAAAGAGTTACTTCCAAAGAATAAAAACAAAATTGCTTTTCTAAAAATGAATTAGAAACAGCATTTAATGCTTCTATCCCGTATAACTGTGTTTTTGACGACACATATTTGACAGAGTATAGTTATATTAAAGAAAATAGAGGCACAAGTGATGCAATAGTGTTACTGTTATTGTTGTTGTGGCATAAACGGGATTAAAATATGTTTCTTTACATGAGTGTGTATAAATATATATTCTGAAACAAAACTGTTTTCTTTTATTTCAAATGGGATTTTTGTTATTCTAATTATTGTTATCTTGATTTATATGCATTTAATAGTAAAAAAGTTATTATAAAATTGATATAAAATTGACGGAGGGTCCTAGCACAGGGGCCGTAAAGGTTTACCTGATGTCAGCCACGGATTCCAAGGTCTGGAATCGGGCGGTTAGAAATGCGTCGAGCTGGGTCTAGGTAGGCAGCTCGAGGGAGTGGGGCAGGGATTGCTCCCACAAGTTGAGGGTAGTGTCCAGAAGACACGTGGAGCAGAAGACGGGGTCCCACGTTTTGGTATCGATCTTCAAAAGGTTCAAATTGGTGATGCAGTCATTGATAATGCGCCGCAGTCGCCGTATATTCGGTCCTCTCTCCTTAGTAATTGGCGTCATATTGAAAAGGCCCTTTAGTTGGGCGTTGATCAGGACCCTTTTATTCTCGTAGCGATTTACGAGATGACTCCACCCCATCTTAAAACCGTCATTAGTGATCGGGCAGGTGCGGAGTATATCACGCGCCTCTCCTTGTGTCTTCTTTAATAAATGACACTTCTTCTCTGCGGCGGAGAGATTATCATTGTTCCGATATAATGCGGTAAACATGTCTCTAAACGTAGGCCACGATTTGTAATCGCCGTGGAACGTATCGGTATCACATGGTGGCAGGGTGATACGCGGGCTCCGATCGGCGTGAGCTATTCGAGCGGGTTGATGGGTGGCAGCTGCCATCAAACCACCAACCTTGGCTACTACATGATGGTAACTCTCGTAAGTGGCGAAGTAGCATCGCTCTATCGACTCTAAGTCAGGCGGATCGATCGCCCCTTCGTAGAATTATGGATAATATATAATGATGGGGACTTATGCGCAAATTTATTGATTTACTTAATATTACAATTGTATGAGTATAAGTGAGGAAAAAAATTATGCTTTAATTCGAGTAAAGGCAACTAGACAAAATTGTTGTTTTAAAAACTTGATATTAAATTGTAAAGGAAGTAGAAGAAAAACTATTTTTTTTGCTAAGTTGAACCTTTATTTAGCTTAATATTAAATCTGGAAACTATGTAGGGTTAAAGAATTTTTTTTTTCTTAATATTAACCTGATATTTGTGTATTTTGGGTTTTTTTTATTTGGCTTAATATTAAATTAAATATATTTATTTGTTAATTATTCATGAAAAAAATTAAAGAATATTTAACAAGATTAGGGAAAATACTAGTTGTATTAACTATCATACAATTAGTATTTTTTATTGTCTTTGGTTTCTTGAAAGCAACAAATAAATAACAGCCAGCCGAAGTTACTTCTTCCACCGGCCCCGTAACAAGAAACCTTCAATAGAAATTGATTTGTTATTGTAACACCGAATGTGTGTCAAATAACTGCAACCAAACCCAAGGGTTATTGATCTAAGTCACAGTAAACACGCAGGAATGCGATGGACAGGAGAAAAAACGAAAATGTATGCGCACACAAGTACAATTTTTTTTTTTTTTTTTTTTTTTTTTTTTTTTTTTTTTTTTTGAAGTTTTTAAGCCTTTAAGGAGTTACAAGACCAAAGTTTTCATTAAATATATATTAAAAAAAATATTATTAAATCTTATTTTATTCCTCGGTGGGTTATTGTTTTCTTTGGTTTCTGGAAAACAACCAAAATAGAAAGCCGAAGTTACTTCTTCCACCGTCTTCATAACAACGGTTTACGGCTTCAAATAATTGTTTACTATTAAATTAAATATATTTATTTGTTATGGAAAAAAATATATTTGCCTGAAGGCAAAAGGAAGAAAAAAAAAATCAACAAATTCTGTACTTAAGCAAGTTATATGCCTAGGCTTTGAATTACATACATAAGAGAAAAGGAAGGGCACACGATACGTGTTCGTAAATAAGAAAATATGCAAACATATAAATATAACAATGTAGTACATATGTATCTACATATATGTAGATTTTTTTTTAATAACTGCACTTGAATGCGTTTATAATAATGGGAGAAGAACCGTTTATGGTACGGAAAGAATGTCGGTATTCGCGATAACGTTGCTAAGTCAGTTAAATAACTGCACAAGAATGTGTTTATAATAACGGGAGAAGAACCGTTTATGGTACGGAAAGAATGTCGGTATTTCTCACGGGAGAAAACCGTTCGCGATACCGTTGCTAAGTCACAGTTAAAGAACCACAATTTAAGAACGGGAGAATAAGCGTTTACGTAATAAGTACTTAAAATATATATATACCTAAGCAAAAAACAATTGCCTTGTAAAAGGCGGTAAATGAAATATATATATTTTTAAATATAGATACGAAAGAAAAGGTAAGAAAAATCAGTTGCCGTTGTAAAGGGCTGCAATTTACAAAGAACCAAAAGGAAAAAGAGAGGAAATACAGAATGAAAAACTTTCTTAACTTACTAAAAATCCTTCCGAAGGGCCTGTCTCCTAGGCTGGATCCGGCTCGAAGGACCAAAAATGTTTCCGAATGGTCCGATTTGGGCTGGTGCCATGGCGGACCGGAAACTCGAAGATTGGGACATTCAGGTTCTGTAAAACGACAGCCCCGTCCCTTTCTTATGTTGAAGGACCAATATGTTATTGCATACTAAAAATATTGGTATCCCAGATAAGAGGTAAAATTTATTGCTTTTGAAATTTACATATTAGCGAGATATAAATACTAAGTGCAAAGAGAAAAGCAATCCATAAGAAAATACGGAAAAGAAATAATGATATAAATTATAGAGTATGTATTTACTTTAGTGATACACTGCATGTATTCTATAAGAATTTCCTATAACAATATTGAGATTGACTTTTTCTAATTACATGCTTATATTTGATAGGCATAGGATAGAACGTGAAATATATTTTATATTGCTTATATGTGTATAATTAATCTTAAAAAGATTATTATTATTTTTTTTGTTTTTAATTTGCAGATAAGGTTTGAAAAAGTCCTTCAACATTTAAATCCCGAATATTATTTTTTTTAATCTCAAAAAAAAATATAAACAATTGTTTTATTTTTTAAGACAGAAAGGTTTTTGCTTTTGTGAAATTTTTCAATTATGTTTGGTACCTTAAAGGGTGTCTACACGAAGTAAACCTGCATTTTGATAAATAAATATATGCATATGTATCTATGTATGTTTATATGCATATACACAAACAGTTTGTGGAATATATAAAAGTACTGTACAGTTTTTTTGGGTTCTAAAGTGAGCCATCGATTTATCTTTCAGTGGTCTTTCACATTTGGGGCTTTTCAGATAAATTGGATTTAGAAATAAAAAACAGGATTTTAACGTGTTTTGATTATATTATTTATTTTGAAACGTTTTACGTAATCTGAAAATCTAACATTTTAGATCCAAATTCTTATAGTTCAAAAAATTCAAATCTTTGTTAAAACTTGAAATTAAGCATATAAAATTGAATCAAAAGTTTTGGGAAAGGTTCCAATAAAAATTAATTTCCTAATTAAGCAAGCAAAAGCTTTGTGCGTTACTATAAAAGTCGGAAACTAAAAATATGTTGTTCTCAAAAATACAATTACAATTTTCTTTTCCGAAATTAATGCAGCCGAATTATTTCGCAATTTTGATTTCAATTTTATAAGTTTCCCAGAAATATTAGTTATAAAACATATTCATAAAACATTATGTTTACTTTAAGAGAAACAGAAATGCTTTGAAGCTTTGGACTCATATAGTTATTCAAAGTTATCAATAACGATTATTTGCATGCTTGGTATGATATGAAAGATTGAAGTGATATGAATCTATTTTGAATTCACTAAAAGTGATTCGAAATAATAAAAGAAAACAATTTTCCAAAAAACTTGTTACCAACGTATAAAGAGACGCGTATGTATATAATATCATTTGGGCATTTTCGTGTTAAAGAGACAGCAAATCATTATTTTACCATGATAAAGGGGATCACATTCTTCTTGAAACGTGGATAATGCTGGGTATTCTGTATGGCTTTTTGTCAGTGAGCTTCCATTCGAGAGAACTTGCATGAAAAAATGTTATAGATGAAACATATTTAAACAAAACCACTAAATCTTAACAGACCAGTTTAATTGCTAATAATAACGATTTTCAAACTGGTTTTTTTTTTTGTAAAAAAAAACTGCAAAATATTCATGCATAAATTAAAAATTAGCTCTGAATTTACCGTTATGCGTTAATAACCTTGTTTAGTAAAGATATTAATTATCAGAAACTTGTTTTTATTTTGGCCAAAATTGCGAAAGAAAAACCGTAACATAGACATTCTAAGGAACATAATTTTATTGACAAAAATCAAACTCAGTGGTACACACATATGCTGATTTCCAATTTATTTTCGTTGCTTCTTATTGCAGATTTACCCTTGATTCTGTTAAAAGTTGCTTTTTGTATATTTTTAAATAGCGATTCTGGTTATCGATAAATTAATACTTTTGTTGTAATTAATCTGCAAGTATTCAGTAGTAGACCAGTTAAGTAAATAAAATGTTTCTTCAATAAAAGAATATTTTTGCAATTTTATTTTGCTTATAAAGTATTTTCATTCAGTTGAAATGGAATTTTTTATGGTATTTATCGATTTTCTTTGAAAAATTAATTTCTTCTCATTTAATATGACAATTATTATTTATTTACTATTATTTATTACAGTTTCTATAAAAAATATCGAAACTAAAGTACGATTACCGAAAGCGGACGTACAGAATTCGTTATTAAGGAATATTACAGATATTTTGTTTGATAAAAGGAATTAAAAATAGAAAACATGATAGATATTTATTACAAAACTAATTTAATTTTATTAGACTCAATTAAATTTAATTTAACTAATTTTTATTAGAGCGTAATCCCCAGAGCACCCATCCCTGCCTTGTTCATGTATTTTTTTGGTTTTTATTGGAAGCATCATCTATGAGGACTTATAGATTCTGATTCTATAGGTTATAGAATAACTTATAGGTTCTGGTGTGATTATTGGGATTTGAAAACGAAACACTTCTGAATATTTCATTGACGTTTCGCGCATTTAGACACTATTGACGTTTTTGCGTAGTCATCTCAGGTTCATTGTAATTAATTTTATATTTATGTATTTATTCTTGAATACAAAGTCGTCTATTTAGTATAGCAATAGTCAAGAAAATGGATCGAAAAAATTGAATAAGTACATGTTACCTCGAGGTCGCGAAAGTTCCCAAAATGTTACAACTACTACCAAGGAAGTGCTTTCATTTTTATGTCCCTATTATGGTTCACGATACCTAAATATTGTGTTGTAGAGGAGACCACACAACATTTATACTTTTTCTGATTATGGTTTCCAACATCTAGATGTTGTGTATGTTACAGGCTTGTTCTTCAATGTTAATATACTTTCCTTAAAAAATGCATCTTTGAGTACGGAAAACTGACAGTTGAAGACAAAATTAATACGTTTCAATAAATTTAGCGCAAAGTGAAAATTTAAAAAAATAAGTAGAAATTATTTTTATTAATATAATATTTTGATACAATTTTAATATTTTGTTACAAAGAAAATGCACGCATTTGAAAAGGAATTCTTTAAAATATAATAAAATAATATTAATAATAAAATTGTTTCAAATTGAAAAAAAAAAATTATTAAACCTAAATAAATATGAAAAATCTTTAAAATCAAAAATTGAGGCGCATAAAAAATAAAAAAAATCGATAAAATAAATGAAAGAAACATTCACTAAAATAAAAGTATTGAAAATAAATAGTAAGCAGAGCAATTTGTCAACGAATAATTTCAGAAGCAATTTTCTCATCTTACAGTGAATTATATTGAGAAGAAATTCTTTTCTTAACGACACAACACCTACTTAGCTGTTGTAAATTTTTGACAGAACTGACAACACTTAAAAACAACTGTTTTTTTTTTTAACCAACTCTACCTGCAAAGCTTTTGGCTTGTCCGCAGGAAAACACCCTGGGTCTAGGCAGGAATCCAACCTGCCACTTCCGGTTCATTAGGCTGAGCATTATTCATTCGCCTACGGAGGTACCCAAAACCATAATCACAATCTCAAAAATACAACATCAAATTTACAACTGTTGTGAACCATAATAGGACCATTATTCTTTATTTTATTTCTGTATAAAAAATTAGTTCCGAAGCAGTTGATAAAATTAAAAATTGTGAATTCCAAAATTTTTTTTCTTTTTTTTCTTTCCAAATTAAGTCAGATAATAACTCCGAATTGATTTTAGATCTTTTCCGTGTTGGAAATTTGAATGTGAATTGTGTTCAAGTTGTTCAATTTAGTAATATTTGTAAAACGATTTTTAGCTGAATTTTTATTTCTAAACGATCTTTATTAGCTGAACGAGATGTGCAACATTCTGTACGTTAAGATAAATTTACATATTTTTTGTAAAAATTATTTTTTTCGGAATACACGTAAAAAAAATTATACCTTTTTAATTATAAGCAAACAAAGATATTTCAACATAATTTTTTAAGAGAATAAATCTTTTTAAGTAAAAATAATTTATTCTGAACCGCATAATTTCTTAAAAAAATGTACTTCCCACTTTGGAAGCAATGAAAATTTTATTTTCGCTAATAAAGTTGTTCGGAAGCTTAAAAAATTGCCATGTGATGCCGTGCCAATTTGATGTGTTTTCCAAAACGAGGTCAACAAATCCTAGTCAGGATTGTATAAATGCATTTTGTGTTAATGGAAAGCAGGATACATACGAGTACGGTAAAATCTTCTTGCAGTTTTTTCTACCGAATTTTGTTTGTTTCTGTAAAGAAAGTTTCATGCTTATTCTTCTTTGATTAATTTGAGGGACAGTCAAATTCCTTTGAAGCTTTAAAAGTATGTAAAGATTTCTGATAGACTCTTAAATATGCCAGAAACAATTTCGCAAGTACTCGTATCTTACAAATTTTTTTTTGTTTTCTATGTGCTTCATACTAATATGGGCGGCTGATTTTAAGGGTGCTCGTGTACTTGACTTTTTTTATTTCTGTATTTTCGGAGTAAGTTCACTTTGCGCTGTTTAAAAAAGACTATATATTATTTTATAAATTATTTGGTTTCTATCCGGTGTAAGTGAAGATCACATCGAGGCGATTTCCGCTCTTAGCAGTCTCTACAACTGTTTTTTATTCTCTCTGAGATGCTGTTTTGTTTACGAATAAAAACTCTCGCCATGCATGAAACATGAAAAGCATTCATATTTTATAGGGTAAAATTAGTGTTGCCAACTACCAAAAATAATAAGAACTGTTCTTTCATTTCAATTATTTGATTCTTATACGTTTCTTTTCTGCTTTATTTTCATTAGGGAAAGATGAATTTTCTTTAGCGAAAAATATATTCGCAATTCGTATAGTTCCTTCTCGTCCATGTATACTCTATCCAATAGGTTTTAATATTCACTGTTTTTAAAACCTATCAAGTATGTTTTGATACCAAACGCGCGAGATTTTATTAATTTAATCAGGCGTATCCAGTGGGTGAGTAATAAATTGCCGAAATTATATCTTATACACCATAAAACAGGGTGACCTTTTTGTTTTTTTGGTTTTCAAGGCGTAAGCCGCCCTGAATTTTTACAATTTGAATCAGATGACATTTTTTAACATTTAAGTGCCGATTTCACATTAACCAATATGAAACGTTCCACATTTAGCATGATCAATGCAATCCCACAATTTGGAACGATTGATAGTAACAAGCGGTGGCTTATTGAGGATTGAACCTTTTAACCTTCCCACACACCGGCCACTATATGTACGGGCGTTATTGATTGTAATTTAGATTCAATAAATGTTACAGACATTTATTGTGTTTTCAGACTGCCGAATTCTTGCGATAGGTGGGTAGCCATTTTTTTGGATGATAATCGTCGAATTCCCATACCCATGTAGATGTATAAAATTGTAAAAAGCGCTTAAAATTCTTTGGTGTTATTAACATATAACAATATTCTTATATTAGAAATAAGTTGGGTTTTCCTTCCTGACGTTATAACTCTAGAACGCAAGAACAGATCATTACGGTTTTGCATTCGTTGGAAAGGTATCGGGCTCCGTGAGGTTTATAGCAAAGAAAATTCAGGAAAAATTTCAAGAGAAAAGCAGGAAAACAGAGAAAATAATTTTCACATATAGCGCCATCTCTGAATACATAGCATGTACTACAACTTCGCAAGTATGTGTGGGAGTATACCTCACGAAAGTAGATGGCGCCAGTATACGATACATTACTCATTGTAAATGAGTAGGTAAATCGCTCCGGTGTATAGCTGAATTACTTAAATTACAACATTCAACGGCCCAATATATCATAAACGCCAGGGTTCGGTTGAAAATGCGCCTAGGACAGGACGACAAAAGAGGTTTTCTAGACGGGATGTTAGATTGGTTTTAAGAGAGGTAGAAAAAAATCACAGAGTAACTCGCGCAGGGCTAGCAGAACATGCCGCTAATTCTTCAGGAACAATCGTTCAAGCAAAAAAAATTGGGAGAATATTACAGTCCGGAGGATATTAGAGTGGGATTCCTCGAAAAAAACCATTTATAAGCCAAAAAAACCAAAGTTTACACTGAAAAAAAAAACACTGCATTAGAGGCACAAAATTTGATACCAACTGCGAAACACCGAGGAGGTAGTGTCATGGCGTGGGGTGCAATGGCAGCCTCTGGGGTGGGAAACTTGTTTTTTTTAATAATAAATGAAAATAGAATTAAAATGAAACTGCATTTACAGTTTTTGAAAATATTGTAAAAGTTTAAAGATATTCCAAAAATATGTAATGTACAAATAAATATGTGGAATATAACGTAAAAACATTATCTCTAACCACTAATGTGAGAGTTTAACTTCAAAATGATCAAAGTGCTGCACAATTCTCCAAACAATTGTTAGCTGTTGGAAATGGAAAAGTCGCAGTTGATATAACAACTGGATTAATTATTCTTACCAACGACTTTTGCCGATTTGTAGACTCTCAATTAGATCTAATTGAAAATGTTTTCCCAAAGATTAGTGAGAATTATCAGAATTACGCTTGATTATGTCAACGAGCAATTCTCGCCATAAGGAATAATGATGTACATACATGCACTGAATTTCACCATTCAATCAAAAATCAGTGGCGATTTGGTGACATACAAATCCGTTGATTCCATAACAAATCCCGATGATGTAGTAAATTATCCGATGGAGTTTTTAAACTCTCTGGAGTTACCAGGATTTCCACCACATAACTTCCAACTCAAAGTTGCTTCAGTTATTATGATATTGCGTAATTTGAATCCATCGCGACTTTGCAACGGCACTCGACTTGCGGAGAGAACACTTATGCCGAATTTGATTGATGTAACCATTATTAACGGAAAGTACCCTGCTTACTATTCCTATATACTATGAAAATGTATCTATTCCTTGAATACCAATGACTCTGACTGATCTGCCATTTGACTTCAAACGATTGCCATTTCCGGTTCGCCTTGCGTTCGCAATGACAATTAACAAGTCGCAAGGCCAATCGCTTAGTGTTTGCGGAATAAATTTAGAAAACCATTGTTTTTCACATACAGCTATACGTTGCGTGTTCACGAGTTGGGAAACCATTCGCTTTGTTTGTGTTAACGTCAGACCAAAAAACAGAAAATGTGGTTTACCAAAGAGCACTTCAATGAAACGGATAATTTGCGGACACGTGTAACGCTTCCATTCAGTATTTCCTTTGGATTTAATTTAATTTTTTACTTAAATGGCACAACTAAATGGCACAAAATGTTACAAAAAACGAAGCCATCTGGCGGCGAAACGGAGTTCGCCGGGCTGGCTAGTTTATTATAAAAGGCATGTTGCACCACCCGCGAATGGAAATTCATGTTATGGAATGGTATGGAAATTCATTGCCCCTTAAGATCAATTCAAACTATTAAAAAAGGTCGTCGTAGGTCTTTCTGTTGAGATCATAACGACTTCATAAAAAGGGATGCCCCTTATTTGAGCCAAGTTTGCTAATTTATATTCTGTTATTAAAATTGACATTAAGGAGAAAACAATTATTACACCATTTTTAATGCAGTCAAAATAAATTAACTGCAATCTGAACTCTGTGAAATGAATTCAATTTTAACTGATGTATGCGAGATGTTTATTTTAATAAAATTTAAATAAAAATGATGTACTCATAATAAAATATCTATGAATTTTAAAATATAAATAAAATAAGTTACTGATTCTGGTTACCACTCACACACCAGTAAAAGTTTTTCATATTGAACTCTGTGTGATGTTGTTATTTCTATAAGTAGTGCTCGATTTGACTTGGGCTTTGTCCGCTAGTCGGCTGCATTATAAATCGGAGTTTGGTTCCTGCCTGGATGCTGGGTGATTTTCTGTGGTCAAGCCGAAACCTTTGCAGGTTAAGTTAGTTTAAAAAAAAAATAAAGAAATAAATAACTAGTAGTATAATAAAGTTCTGCAGGAGTATTTGCAATGCTGGCACACTAATATTAAGTCGAACTAATTATAACTGATGGCATTTGCTAACCATGGCATTGCTTATATAGTTATATGATAGACTAGCCTGAATTCATTCAATTTGTAATATTTGCGATTCGTAAAATTCTCTGTGAAATGCTAATCAAATGGAAATTTCTCTGGATGCAGTTATTAGAAATGGCTGTAATCACTTATGGCATTGGATCTATTTAAACCGCCTAACACATCCCAAGTATTTACATAAAATGTTCCACTTTTTTTAAAATAAGCAAAATCAAAATTAATTGATGTACAAAAATTTTTATTTGAGAGAAGAATCCAAATACATAAACAACAACTTTGCCTACATAAAATGATGGTTCGGAAAGAATGAGTGACTACAGTTTAAAAGAAATTGTAATATGAACACAGAGAAGTTTGTCAGGCACATTAATTGCTGCAATCATGATTATTTAATTAGAATAAAAAAATTATATTCCCAGATAATTAAAATGGCGATCATCGATTACCATCTGCGTGTACAGTACACCTTTTGTACAAGATTTTGCTTAAAGATTTCTACTATGAAGATTTATTTTTAAATTGAATTAACAGCAACTACAGTGCATTCACCTTATGGTCAATATTTTGTAATAACAACCATCCATAATAAATATTTGTATATATAAGACTGCTGGAGCCCTTCCACTGACTGTTTTAAAATGAGAATTTCGCTAAATATTAAACGATAGGAGCAGCCTGATGATTGACCCACTAAAAATGCCGCTAAAGACACAAATAGAGTAACTTGATTTAAATAATTTTTCGTCAAACACCATATAGTTTTTTAATTTTATGCGCTGTGTATAAAATTAGTTAAATTAGTAACTTTTCTTTAATGTTTGTTTAAAATAAAATTTAATCGCTGCTTTTACCAATGCAGGAAGATTATTTCTTACTAACTTCTGAAAGTTTTGCAATTAAACATCTTTGATATTAATTAATTCATTTTAGCTTGAATAGAGTGTACTATATTTTTTTTTTCATTTAAAATCTTTTAATAAAAACCGAAATATAGGAATACAATAATGAATTACAAAATTTTAGCTCAACTAATGTAATAATAGACCGCATCCAACAACGCCTTCTAATGCCCTCTTGAACTGAACTACTTTTATCAAATCTTAACAATAAATTTTATAACAACAACTGAAAGCTAAAACTACAAAATTTATAATAATAAACTTTTAAAATATAATCAAACGTAAAAGGCCACTATTTACTTCAAGTGAATTTTCAAAATCAAAAAAAAACCTTTTATATTAAAGTTCATTTAAGTTAAATAGCTTCCGCCCACCTTAATAATCATGCGAATTTTTTCTTAAATACAATTACAAAAATGGAAAAATCCTTAAGAAATAAATGTGTAAGTATGTGTGCATTTCAAAATAATAATCTTGATACAGTTATTGTTTGAAATTGGTTTCGAAAAATTATGATTTTTTATGAAATTAAAATTTTATACTTTTGCTTGCGACGGCCACAACTGGCTGTTAATCACAAAATCTGGCACTTGTGAAAAACAAACTGTATACAAAACGTTGACACAATTGTAATTTGGTCATAGTACGAGTGTAATTTAATTCGTTGTGGGGTTTGGCTATTTCACTAATTTCGGGCTTTAATTAACTAAATTAGCAAAACTGGCATTTTGTTTTAATTCATTGTGATGGGTGGCTTCAAATCGTTTTGTTCGTAATTGCTTGCCATTTAGTAGCGTTATTTTAGCTTGATTTTTAAAACAATTTTTCTTCTTTTAATTGCGATCCTAATTATAAATTACTAACGATATTCTTGAAATATTTTGGTATTTTCATAACTGTTGCTGTGTTGGTGAGTGTTGTTATTTGGTTCATATTTAGGATTTTTATGGATACACAATATTCTCAAACTAAAGATCTTTAAAATTTTATGCATTTTCAACTTTTTTGTTTTTTTCTTTTTATATTAGTTACATTTTCATAAGTACAGTAATACCTTGATTTATGTAATGGCGTTGTTTCGTTATGCATCATTTCTGTGATGCATAATGATGATTTATATTTAGTGTGGGGGTGTTTTATACAAACTTAGCTGGCAAAGCCTAATTTGTTATGTGTCAACAAAAATAATTTTTATTACATATTTTGTCCCGACGTTTTCTGAATATTTGTTCACTTCTTCAGCCGATTTGTCTTCTTCATTGTCTAACTAGTCTACTGTAAAAAAAAGAGTTTGTATAAAACACGTTCGCACTGAACTAATTACTTGTTAATTCTGCTGTCCATGGTACACAAAGAAATATCGAAGTCTTGAAAATAAAAAATAAATCACTTTTAAAGTAAATTTTTGCTTTATATGCTGGATCTATCACATTTTTAAATCTACAAGCAGAAAGCACTTATTTCAGGTATGAAAATAATATTTTACTTATTAAATATAATTTTGCCACAAATTTGTGAACTAAAAGTAATGGCTGGTAGTTAGTTTTCGGTTGCCATTAGATAAAACCTTTGGTGTATAAATTTGTGTTCCTTGAATAAAATCTGTATTGAAATTAACAAATACTGCAAACTGTAATAGGAATATTCCAGAAGCCGATTGCCAAAGTTTGTAAACACAGCGTTTGTAATTGGGGCCGTTCAGGGAAGTGTTATTGAGACCTACGCCTAGTAAACACTTGGCTGTTAAAAGTGTAACAGCACACTGAAGGATTGCGTAAATACTGCTTTGTTAATGAAAGAATGCAACACCCATCGCATAACTTCCAGGTAACTACAAGGTCGAAATACTTTAAGATCATTGAACTTCTTTGATTTAGTTTGTTTTGTAAGTCCTATTTGATAAAAACGTAATTGAGCAAAATGTAATATGGTCCGGCATTTAAGGTGAAGTAAAGTGCAATAAATTATTTTTCTAAGATTTTTATTGCATACCCGCCAGGTGTGTATGTGTGTGTTTGCTAAAAATTTCGATGACTAATGCGATTTTTGCATCGTACGAGTAAGTTTTATATACAAGCTCTACTTTTCAGAAAATTAATACAAAATCAAACTCATAAAAATACTACTAGTAAATATCTTATGAGTATACAGAGTGGCACAAAAATCATTCTCCTATTACAAAATGCTATAAGTTTCGTAACTTTTTGTACTTTTTACAATAAAAATGATAAATTCTTGCTCTTTGTTAATTTCTATAAGGAATGATGCAAACATTTTCGTAGAGATTTGAGAACATTTCTTTTAATACAAATTATTTACAAACAGTTTGTTTAATTTCTGGAAGAATTCTACACGATTCTAATAGGATTTTCGTCCTTTTTGTTTTTGTGAATGAGTAAAAAGGGTGTACAGTTTAAAGTCATAATTTGAATGTGTGTAAATAATTGTTTGTGGGGTCCTTAAAAGAAAAAAAGAAATACAATTTGAAGGGATCGTATAAATTCGGAGGTGAAAAAATTTCATTACATAAAAGAAAAAGGTCATTGTTAAAATGCAAATAAAATTTTACATTAAATGTATAATAAGTAGGAATGAACAATAAGATAACTGGCTATTGATGATATGATAATATCGCAGTTTACACAAAGTTATACTTTAAGTTGCGGTCGATAGAAGTTGTAGTGTCTAAGTGTTATTAGTTTTCACGAGACAAATACAAGTATATTTTAATTATTTTATTATAAAAACCCGATAAATATTTAATAAAAATATAAATATTTAAATTTAACAAAAGATTTACAGAAGATATTCGTAATATAAAAATAAGTCGGGCATATTTTTGACACTTCATTCTTAATATCACACTGAACGCACCTTCTGAAGGGGCATTTTTATTGGACATTTTATTCAATATTGTCACAAAGTGACAATTGTATGACAATTTGAGACAAAACTAAATTGAACTATTTTGGATTGAGCCTCATAAAAATATACTAGTAGTTATTTTCGATTTTTTTGTATGCATTTTATAACTTTCACTGGATGGTAATTCAGCTCTTAACCAAGCTCAACCAAGCACTTCAAACTTGATCGGATAAAAATATGAAAGCAGCGCACAAACGCCCACTAGTTTTGCTTCAACGTCCGTAATAAATTAAAAAAGTATCGGGCTTAACATTATATTTTCTGATAGTCAAATGCAATTCTGTTTTATTTTCAGTCTTTGTCTTTCTTTGGGAATCGAAAAATTTTTGTTCAAAATTCCACAACTCACCGTTTGCTTGACTGTCAAACAGTGTTGCTGCGGCCTGTTCTATACGTGCAACTTTTAAAGTAAGGTGTATCATTTTCAGACCACATTTCCATCCATATAGTGTCAAAAATGTATTTAAATTTTATAATTTGTGTCTATTGCTAGAAATAAAGAACTTGACACAATCTGCACACGAGAAATAAGAAAAAAAAAACAAACACAATTCAAAAATTATTACATGACAACCAACAGAGCAAGGTTAAAATATCGATCAATGCTCCAGTAATTAGACCAAAAAGTAACAGTTACGTGCCACTAACTGTATTTATATTTGACTAATAAAGAACTAGTGGATGCTGTATTTGTATGCCTTCTAAACCAGTTTTGTGTAAAATTATTTAGTTGGGTAGAAGCGATTTAACTCTAAATTCCTTTTTACAGTACACATAGAAAACATTATTTTTGCTTTTTGAGGTTCCTACTAAAAAAGTTATTCCAATGCATGATAATTAGATTAGTTAGGAAAAATGGTTAAAAAATTATTGAAATAAATAAAAATATTTTATAAATGGTTTTCTAATTTATCATTTCAAATAATAATATAAACTAAATTGAAGGAGATGTATACAAAATTTTAAATATTTTAATTTATATACATATATTTGTAAAATACTTTTTATATTCAATACTCAGTTATTAAGTGTGAGTAAGTTCTTTACTATATTTGCAGGTATTTATTAACAAAATTCCTTTTTCTTTAAAGGGAATAAATAAAATTAGTACTCAGCAGAGTATTAATTTTTTATTTAAAAGTAGATGGATTTTTTTAAACAATACAAAAAATCATATCCTGTTTAAATAAAAAAGTTAATTTTCGTTTTTTTAAGTATATATAAATATTTTTTAGTGCTTTGAAACAATAACTACAACAATAACGGTAAGATACGGAATAAAAAAGTTATTCCATCTCTTTTTTCCATCTTCCGTAAGATATCCAGATGTCATATGTGTCCTGTAATCATGTTTATTACTATCTTCCTATTTTTCATATTGCATATATTTTTGTGAATGCCTTAAATTTTTATCGACAATTTTTAAATAAATTATTAATAATACATAGTTTTTTAAAGAGTTTGATTTAAAATCAAATAAGTAAAAAATTGTGGTAGAAAACATTTAGTCATATTAGAATTATAAATTCGGTGCAACTCATATAGAAGAGGCCATTTGTAGAGCAGATCTTAGAAGCATTTAAAGTATCAGTGTGTACCAATGTTCACAATTTTCCTTTGTCATGCTAAATTATATTTAGTAGAGAAGCGGAAAATAATTTAAAAACAAACGTTTGTTTACGCCTAATATTATGCACCATATTTTTTCAAATATTACGCTTTTTTGCATACTTGAAAACCACGTCGCGTTTTTGTATGAATTTATTTGCAAATACATGGAAAGTTAAGAGTTAAAATGCATCTATCCCGGCTGGTACCTTGTCAACCGCATACATTCACCATTTCCAATGTTGGCTTTAGATGGCAAACGAGTGGTTACACCAACCTACAAACCAATTCACGCGCAACACAAATTGTTGCATTTTTTTTTGGATGTTTTGCTCAAATAACAAATCAAAGTCTTGAGTCATAAGCCGTTATTAAAGTTGCAATTAAGTTGCTTTTATTTCGGTTAAATGGTCCCAAAATCAAATACACATATGTTGACGGTGTTTATCTGTATTTCTGTCCAACATTTTGTTATTGTTCTTAAGCTTTTATTTTATTTTATCTTTAGCCGATGGTGCGGGTGCTTGAATCGAGTCCATTTCGTGTCTTGATTTTTTTTGAAATACACTCACACTTAATGCCAACATTGAAAAAGTTATTGTATGAAATTGTTTATGGCGAACTTGCGACAATGCAAGAGAAGGTTAGTTAATACACTCATGAGGACATAATTTTTTTTTAATAAAGTAATTGAAGTTGAGCTTTGTCGTTTTTAAAGCAACGAAAACAAGAAGAAAAATTGAAGATTTTTTAGAGGCAAGGCATGGAGTGCAACGCAAAAAAAAATTTTTAAATTTTTGGAAAATTTTAATTTGCGATTTTTTTTATTAATTAATAAATTTTTTAAATTAATATTCGGTATTAATTTCATTCTCTGCGTAGTTTTCCAACTTAATTTTTTAGCCACAGTTGGAAATTAAAAATTCCTTACAATTTCTATAATTTTTTTTGAAAAAACTTATAAAATTTCCTTTTATTGAAAATGTTGTTTCCCAAGAAGAATATTAATAGTAAATAATTAAAAGGTAATAAACGTAATTGAATATTTCTTATGATACCATCGCTTTTGCCTACAAATGTTGTCATGACTTTTTTTGCAATGACTTTTTTTCCATTATTGTACAAGAGGGTTCGATTATACTTCTTGCTATGTAATTATACTATGCATGTAAACAATTCCAAGTGGCGAATGTTTCCAAATTGTTAGTAAAAAATACCAAAAAGTGTAACAAAGGTGTGGTCAAACCTTTAATGCTTTGTTTTGTTCATTATTTTATATTAATTTATAGTTATCATTATTTTTTTTCCAGCAATGCATTTTTTGTTTTCACAGATCAAGCATAATTTGTTTGGCGAATTTGAAAAAAAGACCAGAAAGAACTGGCCAGCAGATTTAAATTTAATTGCATAAGTTTCTTTTGAAATGAAAAAGTAATAAATTTAACAAATTTTCATAAAGAATGCCTTGATCACATCAAGTCTGTACAATTATTATTATTTTAAAAAAAATCATCTGCTAATATATGTATGTACTTGTGTTCACAGTGCACACCCATACAACAAACCACACAATTTCATTCATCTGTTCCAAACAAACTTTGCTGAAATTGAGAATAAAGGAATTGTTTATAATTTTTAACAACGATGCATAAATTTAATTAAAATGGAAAAACTTTGAAAAGTAAAATCATTAAAATGGCGACTTTCATCTGCTTTGTGGAAGAAAGTTCATAGAAAATAGTCGCGTGGAATTTATTTAATATAATGAAACTATTCATGCAACAACATTATACCACAACCTCACGCTATTCTGTTATTTTGAAAGCTTTAGGTCTGTTTGCAGTTTGCTAATGATGCTGATCTTGTTGATACTCGTATGATTCACATTTTAGATTCATTAATATATTTGCATTTATTTAATTGAGTTCGTTTTATATTAACAATCAGGAAAAAACCACACACTTTATTTTCCTTCTCTCTGATAAATTTTCTTAATAATACTATATTTTTGTTTGTTTTGTTTTCTACTAACAAACGTTTTCACAGTCACCCACATCTTTTTATATCCATACGATTAAGATGTCATGATATAAAAACAAAATTAAAATTTGAAATGAAACGAAAGTGATACAGTGACATTGAAATATATATTTTTTTTCTTTTTTTTTTAATGAACTGCCGCTGGAAACGAAAAAAAAACTTACGCAAACACCATTTGTAATCGTGATCTACCGCAATTTATAACGATACCATAAATAAAAAGGAAAAAAACATATTAAACAAAAACTCTTTACACGTGAACAAATATAATAGACTGGAAATCCTTATTAATCTCTGATTAAAGTAAATAAAGGCAATACTAAAGAAATCACATATCTAAGTACTTGACGTTTATGTGGAGACTTCTTTGCTTCACTTATTTTTTGCGACCTTACGGGGGAAGTAGTTAATGCACTCGTCTTTGTATCATCATGATGCCTTTCAGTTGCAAAAGTAATAAACTAATGCAGCAGAAGTTTGCTTTTCGCAAAGCAAAAGATGGCTCGTCGAGAATGGAAAAATGCGCATTAATAAAAGTTGTATGCGAACTAATTGCCTTATTTGAAGACGGTGGTTTTGGTGAAAAATAGTTAGCCTACTTTTAGCGGGCATATAAAGAGTTTAAAGATATTTCTTCAGTGTCTGAAACACTGTGTTGTTCATCGTCACACTCCCCCTAACTACAAATGTGGCAGCTATCACATACATTAGTCATCAAAAAAAGACTTCGAATCTTTGCGGTAAAGAAAGCTCATCTTTGATTGTGGCATTCCTAGCTCGTGGTTTAATATAGATTGAACACCTTAACCTATTTTCAGAGTTTGAGCCACTGTGTTCTGTTTTAACTGATTTGTAGTAGATAATGAGTGTTGTTAATCATTCCACACTCTTCTTTTTACATTAAAAGCAAGTTTACACAATTCTAAAACTATTCTACATAATTTTTATAAGATGTGGAAAGTAACTTTCTCCTTACGACGCAACTGATTAACACACATATTTAAAGAATACACTCTTTCCATTTATGGAGCAGAGGAGCCTGGTATAAAGAACTAATGCCGAGGAAACATTTTTTCGCCACTCTTGAATTTAAAATGATTGACAAATCTAATTTGGGAATAATGTAGTTAAGCTCTTACATAACCTTGATTATTTATAACCAATTGCTCCGCGACTTCATTTACTTTGAATTTAATTTTTTTTTTAAAATAAAAATGCCCTCATTTACTTCGCGATACTTTAATTACCCGCATCTATTTACTTAGCAAATCTTCCGCATTGTAGTGTTCGTCATTAATTTTATTTAAGTTAAACTTTTTATGTTTTTAAAACTCAATAAATATTTACATAAAATCAGTTTGAAATGCCACCCAAAGCTAATTGATTAGAAAAAACCAGAGAGAAACAGCTAAACTAAGAAACAATTAAGATTTTTGTACCAAAACGAATTGAAAGTAAGCATTTGGCCAATCAGTTTTCATTAAAACAAAAACAAGAAGGCAGCAAAAAAAAAAAAAATTGCAAAATAACTTTTACTATTTCAAGTCGTGAATTGCATAGAATTACCTACGATTTGGTTTTCAGTTATTGATCCCATTGCAGTGGCTTTTAAAATGATCAAGAATGGTGTTTAAATTAAAACGATTTCATTAAATCAATAATAATATGGTGCGTAATCAATCGATAACCATTTTGTAGGTTGGGCCTTTGACTGATGTGGTTTGAGGTGTTAACAGAATTATGAACAAATTGTTAAGTAAAATATACAAAAATATACATTTGAGTGTCAAAATGTCAACAAATTGAAATATAAAACGTGTAACTAAATTTATTTAAAAGACAAAAAAAAAATTATTACTGTTTTTGTTCCAGTTTTAATTTTTTTTTTTTTTTTTTGAAAAGGAATGCTGGATTTAAAAGTGTTGGGTAATACTTTTTATGCCTTAGTTGAGGTTTTGTACACAATTCTAAGCCAAAGTGGATAAAAGGATTATGATTTGTTGTTGGCAAAAAAGTTCCCATTTGCAAGAACTGCAAAGTTTCTCTGGCTATCTGCCTACAACCAAAGAATATTTTCACACAACGGCGATACATCTTTGTGTGAAATTCTCTCTAAAAATGGACCGGCAGAGGAGGCGACATAAACAGTAGTGAATTAACTTCCTTGGATTTTTTCCTGCAGCCTTATTCTGTATTGAGATGCGACCGTCAATGCGATACGAAGACAAGCAAATGCGAACACTTCCTATTCTGTGTTTTAATATAGTTTTCTAATAGTATATAATTCTAACTTTGTTTTTAATAGGTTTGGACTGATTTCATGGTGCACACTAAGCTGAAACTAAATAAAATATATTACACAAATATTAAATAAATTAATGTTATTTTGTAACCGCAATTACAAATTTCTTTATCTTTTGTAAATTCAACTTTGACGTTTACTATAGATCAGCATTATTTTGACCGGCATTGCCAGGATTTAAAATAATTGCGAATTCGATTTTTAAAGCATTATAGAATACCAATTTTCTTTCGGATCGCATTTCATTTTCGCATCGCATCGACTTTTGCATCGCAATACAGAATAGATCTGCTTAACTCTTATGTAATAAATCTTATAGCAATAAATTAATTTTTCTGTCAGTTTAAAAAAAAAAATACGGCACGAAATAGATCCAAATTATTATTTCAAATTCTACTGTTCGATCAAATAAGTACCATAAAAGCGAAGCCTTTTATTTATTTTGAATTTCCAAATAATCTTCTTTCGTAATTAATAAAATAATATTTTTTATCGACAATTATTATTCTTTTTTCGCCACGCAAAATATAAACTTTCTTCTGAAATATTTTGTTCAAGTATAAAGAATAATTGTTATATATCTCTGGTAATGATTATAATTATGTAATTATTTTCTGAAGTTTGTGGTAAAAGTGATTTGATTTTTGACCAAAAGTGTCATCAGACGAGGTCCAGACAAAATTGTTATTTTTCGATTACTGCTGATTTTGCAGTATCATTTCATTTTAACAAAATCAATTAATTTATATATTATTAAATATATAAATTAATATTAATATTAATTTTTGTTGTCTCTTTCCTTCTATTGTATGCAATATCGTAGCAGTTTAAAAATTTCATTGTTATTTGTCTTGTTTGTTGTTACCGCACTGCAAGAGGCATATTTCAAATTGCCAACGATTATAAACAAAATACTGAAGAACCAAACCTCATTCGAGTCACATACCTACTCTAGTATAGACTCTACTTAAACGTGCGTTAATAGCCAGCAATTTAATGACAACAAAATCTATTTAAATGGAAATCTAAACTACTACTATTAACTACTTAAACAGGCAATATTTAAAAAGTTTTCTTTTGTTTTTGTTTTATTTATTATTTATAAAAAAACCCAACAGGTATTCTAAATAGTGTATTTAATAAATTAATTTATTAAACTGCACGAAAGAAAAACTAATTACAACAAAAATCACATTCAATAAAAAAGCTTTAAATAGCAATTAAAATTTTATGAATATTTTAACTTCAATAATTATAGAAAGTAAGTTTATTTAAACTATTAATTTTAAATTTAATAGCGGAGCTAGAAAACAGCATGTTAAATTTCATACGATTTTCTTGACAATTAGATATTTAAATAATTTAAAACATTCTTATCTTTAAAATAAATCCATTTTCTGTTGTATTCTTTTAACAAAATTTCTTTGATTGCTTTATGTCTTACAAGTTTTGCAGGTCTTTATTGCAACACTTTTCTAAAATGTGTCACTTAGTCTTTGGTAAGAAAAACAATTTATTTATTTACTTCATTTATAACAATATGTTGTGAATTTTGCATGTTGGATGCCAGAAATTGCTAAACCCAATACACATGTACACGAACATACAAATATAAATTTGCATTTAAGTATTTAAGTCCAACTTAAATTAAATGTTGTTTCCCGAAGTGTGTCGTTAACATTCAGAGTGTAAAATTTTGTAATAACAGTGGAGTGTAGAAGGCAGAATATAAAATGATATGGTCAAAACTTTGATTTACCAAACTTTCCGATTAATTGCATTTAGAAGTGGCTTAAATCTCCAGTTCTTCCAAGAAAATAATTGCCAAAAACCAGTGGCAATAATAAATAAATCTTCGTAAAACGTTTGTAAAACTGTTAATGTTATATTTTATTATATTATTTATTGAAAGGCATGATACTGCTAATGTACTAAGCAAATTGACATCAGCAGGCCAAAAACTGTAATAAAACGAAATTAATATGCCTGAACAGCATTAGCACGCAGTGATATTCTCCTAGCCACCAGCTGATACCTCCTAGTAGGCAATTTCCACATACAGTGATACTTCAATAATCCAGAAAGGGAGGCATCGCGAGCATTCGTAAAATAAATTTTCCTGATTAATCCAAATTTTTATATGCAATTAAAAAATTTAAATTTTTTTATGAATGTATTTATATAATACAAAATTATTCAATGTTCCTCTTATGCATATTTGCATATAAATAAAAAATATATATTACCTATAAGCTTCAGTTGCTTCATTTTTTTATTTTGAGTTAAATGCCTCGAGGCAAACGTAAAAATTATGATTGCAATAGATGTAATCGGTGTAAAAACAGTTTAATATTAATTTTAATTTTTAGTCACATTTCTACGTTTTCAATCTTCTTTCACAAAGAATTTTCATGTAAACTCCCGCTGTGAACGATTGTATTGCTGTGATGTGCGACATTATTTTGTTAGCCAAAAATTTGCTTTTAAAACGTAAAAGTGCCAATCATGTGAAAGAAAATATTTCATTTTTAATTTTTGTGTCTTTCAAAAGATGAAAGCCTGAAATATTTTTGAAGGAGGCAGGCCTATTTTATAGATGCACTGCATTTATAATTGTCAACTTATTTTGCAGATTTTCCTTTTTGGTGTTTTTGTAATGTAATAAACCACATCTTACAGTGTAGTCCCCCAATCTGTTCATAATGCTTGTTTTTATTTGATTGATTTAGTTTTAAATGGCAAATAGATAGAAATGTAAAAAATACCCGTGTAAATGATTTGGAATGAACCGTATTATGCCTGCAGTAGACGTGTTGCATTAACAATTTTATTAACAATACTTTTGCTGTTTGATTTTGACAGTATTGTCGTTACCGATGTTTATTGCCATTGCTAAATTGGGGGAAAACGTGACACCACCCTCATCCACACCATGATTTACATTTGATTAGTTTTCTGTGTTTTTTCTTCATTTGTTTCCTTTTCTTTAGTGCAAAAACAAATTTTATCGACTCCCTCGTTTGATTAGTTTCTTTAACTATTTTTAATAGATTCGTTTTAGCAGTTTTATTTAATGCGTTTTATCCTTTATTTTTTTGCTAACAAGTTGCTATGAGAGGACCAAAACATTGAAACTTTTGTCTTTAAAATGTTAATTATGTTTTTAATTACCATTTTCTGTTGTATGCACAAAAAGTGATTGAAGAACTAAAAGTACTCAAAAACCCAAAAATAATTAAAGTTTTAGAAAATTTACTTCATTTGAATTGCAGGGAATTGTTGCATGGCACCATTTATTGGAAATCAATAAAAATTAAAAAAAAAAATTATATTTTATAATTAACATCTTTGAATTTTTTTCCGATTTTAAGCGAAGCGCAATATTGATGATTGAATTGTAAAAAAGTTTCATAAATGTTGTCTAAGCCGTTGTGAATCTTTTACCAAAAGCTCTTGAAATTATTATAAGTTTATTATTATAATTTTTTTTAATTTTTTGGTACTCTTCTTTTAATACTTTCAAATAAAAAAATCAGATCTTGCTAATGAATATTCACTAAGCGTTAAGTGGATGCAATAATTATTTAATTACATTTATACACACATATATATTTTGTTTTATTATGTCTGAAGTGAGGTTCGAAACAGTATAACAAGGAATCGAAAAACAATCTTATCCATTTATGAACAATTCCATTTTTGGTTCTTTAAGTTCAACAAAAAACACAATGGTAAGCGGAAAAGAATTCTGATCTGGCTCCCAATAATTAACAATGTTCTCGTGTAAAAATATAAATATATTTCATCCAAAAGAAATGTAACCGATCTAGCATTGTTGCAATTTCATTTACAAGAAGAAAAAAAAAAATAAAATAAAAATTTAACAATTTAAATACACAATATTTTTGTGAAGGGGTTTCGTTTGCCTTAACAATGTTTATATATTGTGTTTTTCGTTTACATTATATATCAGACACAAATTTAAATTCAGTCAATTATATATTATTAATTGTGTCTTTTTCCTGAAAAAGTTTCACAAACTGTAAAGCAATATCCAAAAGATAAAATATAATTAATTTAAATTAAAAGATCGGAAGCTTGATTAAATGTTAAATTTATTGAATCAATTTATAATCCACAATTAAGTCTTAACATATGGCGCTCTCAGTTTAAACTCTATTTAATTATCATACATAAATGACGAGAATAACCGCTTTTAATTTAATTTTTATGTCATCAAATTGTGCGTAATTTATTTGCATGTCTGAACAGGGCATTGGTAACATGCTACAAACTATTTAGAATTTAGTAAGATATTTTAATTAGAAAAGCTTTTCTTTTCAGAAATATTATCGTATTTTTATAATGTTTTTGAATGTTCTTTGGCATTGTTGTGTTGGGATTATTCCAAAATAATGCACCAGTTACACCAGCAAACATTTGCTTTCTTTATAATATGTTATTAAATTTTTGACAAAAATATACCTTTTTGCTCTCTTCATGCAACAAGAAGTCGGAATTCTATTTTAAAAGCTGCAATCTTATTAGCTATTATTGGTTATTTATCTATCTGCTTACGGAAGTATTTGCATCTGTATACTTGTAAATATTTTAATAAAACAATTTCTACTAAATATTATAATACTAAAGCCATTAAGATTTATTGAGTGCGTCGTAACACCTAATTGTTGTCATTTGTTGTGAAATATGAATAAAATTATGATTTATTTGTCATGCAACTACTCGTTAAATAAAATAAGTGTTGATATTATAAAACATTTTTCTAATATTTGCAATACAAATTATACTTTGCTTATTTATTAAAATGATTGCTTAGAGTTTAATTGGTTGCAAAATATTTAATGTAGACAATATGTAAATGTGATATTTCCATAAAATAAAACAAATTATATGTGAATTAATGGAGGCTGGAAGCAATCAAAAGAATGTATGTCTGTGTCTTAAATCTTTTGATTTGTGCCATTGAAAGCTTCATATAACAAGAATGTTACTGAAATTTTGATTATCCAGCAGTTTTATAAACGCCTGCAGCAGCAACTGTAACCCTGGATGTTGTAAATAATTATGCAAATGCATTTCATTATTACTTAGAAGGTAGCTGAAAGTCAAATCGTCAGTCTTATAACGTAATAGTTATAACGATTACACAAAAGTCATAATATTGGAATGCTTTACTTGCTCAGACATTCTTTTAATAATAATGATTCGGTTAGATTTTTCCATTTATTTTTCTTTTAATTGAATTTAATTTGTGAAAATGTTAAAAGAAATCTTTAAGTTCCTTTATGGATTTCTTGTATGCAATTTGAATACTAAATGTTTATTTAATTACCATATCTTATATGATATGATATGATATGATATGATATGACATGATGTGATATGAATGCTTAAGATTGCTGGCTAAATCATTAAAATTGCTTTTCCCATTAATTTTTTGAAGCGTTTTCACTGGCAAAAAATTTTCCTATAAAATAAACAACAAAATTTTAAACATTTTTGTATTTGAGATTTATGATACTTAAGCAGATGCGAATGATGCACACAAAATCAGTGAGCCATAAATTTTGTTACAATTTTCTTACACAATAATATGTTTTGGAAGAGCTTGAGAAGTCATCTAAATACAGTGGCAGTGGATCGAAATTGTAGAAATAAGAAACAATTAACTCATAACGTTCCCTATAGCTGCAGCAAATCTTTGAAAGAAATTTTTTATTCTTTTATAATAAATATAAATTAAACACTCACTTTTAATCTACATTTTTAATAAAATTTAATTTAATAAATTTTGTTAACTAAATTTTTATTATTAAACATTAAAAAAAAACTTAAAAAACTTATTTCCTTTTATTAAATAAAAGAAAGAGAAAAATATTATTTTCTGTGTTATTATAATACAATTTTTAAATTAAAATTTTTTCAATTAAATTATTTATTCAGACAGAAATTATAAAGAATATGCCAATTGAAAGAACAAAGAAAATTGACGAAATTAATTAATATTTCTTTTGTTTAAAACTTCGACTAAAACTCAATATTTTATTTATTAAATAATAATTCAATTTTAAAACTCGTATAATTAGTAAAATTCAGAATTAAACCTTTTCCCTGACGAATATAATATTCCTTTACCTGAAGAGGATATAATGTACAAGTTAGGTTTGAGTTTGGATAATATATTTTACAGAATTTTATTAAAAATTTAGAAAAAAATAACTGTTTAATTCACTTTTTTCTAAATTTTTAATAAAATTTGGGATCCCAATTGTCAATTAAATGTTTATTATTGTTTTAATTGCACTGATAAATTAAGTTGATTGCAAATTAGCTTGTATTTTCAAAATGCAAAGTTTTTAGATCTGTAGAGTACGGCAAAACTAGGCGTATCTGAAAATTTAACATTACAGTTTTTATGGATTTATGAATAACACCCATGCCCTTATATATAACAATTTGTTTTTTATTCCAAATTAGCGACAAAAAGAATAAATTATGATGCACGGTGAGTAACAAAATTAAATTAAAATTATTATGACAAAGTTTACAGTTTTATATGCATTAATTATAACACGTTTGATTAAAATATATTTATTTGAATTTAGTTCAGGAATAGAATACCAATTTAATTTATGATTCAATTAAAATCATTTATTTTACATTTACAATATTTCATTTATTTAATAATAATCTAAAGGAGAAACAATATAGTATACACTGTGGAACAAACCTCGCTACAAAATTACTATACATTCGTTAATTCATTTCTTTTATTCTTTAAAAGACTTTCCATATCTGAAAGAAATATTTAAATTCAAACATTTTTAAAATTGTATAAAAAATTAAAGTTTTCCATTACGTGAAATCGTGGCACTTTAAATTTAAATAAATCAAAAACTATATAATGTATCAAAGTAATTGAAAAATTAAACTACTAGTTTATGTTTTGAAGCCAATTTCATTCAAATGAACGCCAGGGCAGTGCGCTTCCAATTTTGAATCCATATCCTCAATAAAAAGTAATATAATGATGTTAGATCCCATCTCCAAAACTTGAAATTAATGAATCGTTGAATCTTCTACGTAATATAGTAGATATATTCTACGGTTGGCTGTACGTCAAGTTGCATCGTCTTGTTGAAGGCACGTGTCATAAAGTCCAATTTCAGTGATTTAAAAAAAAAATTTTTGTTCAGTATCGACCTACAGCGAACTCAGAAATGTGGCCAGATGAAACCAATACCATAAAGAGCGAAAATGAGCATATTTTGCTTATTAATCAAGCTAGTCAGCCAAAAAGCCGTTCATCTGGAAACTCAATTTTTCCATTAAAAAAATGTATAATTATTTTTTTAATAAATTTCTGCTGTATAATGGCCCATAATAAAGCGAAAATAGAAAATATGTGTAATGTATGTGTCGGAACCCTATTGGAAAAAATGAACCATCCAGATGTGCATATCCCTACTGCTTAACCCTTTATAAATTTCTTTTTCTAAATTTATTTGATTCTAATTTGAATAAAAACCATTTAGCTTGAATAAAATAATAAATCCACAACTTTTATTCTTAAATATTATTAAATATTTAAAATTTCTTTGGTGTGTGTGTGCGCGTTTGTGTGTTTCCTTGTTTTTTGTGTGCAGTAGAAATAGTATCCAGTATTGCCGGATATGACATTTTTCTTTGTTGGGTGTTATTTTTTTAATATTATAAAGTTTTGGTTTTAACCTGGACTGCATTCTTTAATTTTTATTCCATATTTATTTATGAAAATTAAACCATCCATCATTAAGTTGAATATATTTATTGTACCAGTTCGCAATCTTTTCACATTTGCTTTTGCCGTTTTCTGTGTCAGTCTTTCTGTGCCAGTCTTCAATTTCAAATTGACTTGTCATGTTTTTTATTTGTTTGGTTTTCCTACAGAATTTTCGTATACGAGAGTACACAAGTTCAATTGGTTTTTCGTACAAAGTCTATAAGTTTGTTGGTTTTTTGTTATATCGAATGTTTGAACGGAAATTATACGAGTTATAAATATTGTGCAATTTCCCTTTGTCATTATGAACATAATATAAATAGTAAATACACGTATGTGTATTATTCGACAGATTGGTGAAGCTGTGAATGGAACTGGGGAAACAGATAAATTCCATACTGCTCTTAATGTATGAGCGGAGTGGAAATAAATGTTGAGAAAAAGGCAAACTTGTTATTTAATGGCATTAAAAAATAAAGTAATAAAAGCATGGATTGATTTTTAAAGCGTATTTGCAAGCTACGGCGAGCTTAAAAAAACTTATTTTGTTTTGTTAAAAAAAGGAAAAATAAAAATATTATTTTCTATGTTATTAGATGAAATATTCTGGCTGAAATTTGTTAAATTAAAGTTTTTTCAATTAAATTATTTATTTAGACAGAAATTATAAAGAATATGCCAATTGAAAGAACAAAGAAAATTGACGAAATTAATTAATATTTCTTTTGTTTAAAACTTCGACTAAAATTTAATATTTTATTTATTAAATAATAATACAATTTTAAAACTCGTATAATTAGAAAAATTCAGAATTAAACCGAATATTCCTTTACCTGAAAGTTATATAATGTACAAGTAGGTTTGAGTTTGAATAATATAATTTTCAGAAATTCTCAAAATAATATTCAAGACAGAAATTCAATCGTACACAGAATATTTTGTAAACTAAAAAAGCTTTCCACTTAAAAACATCAAAAGCTTTTTTAATTTTTGTTTTTTGTTCGCGAAAGCGAACACCATCCAGGGTAATTACTTGGTGAGAATCTTTCTCAAAAAAGTACAAATCGAGGATCATGCCAACCCATACACCGCACAAAATGGTCACTTTTTGTAGATGCAACGGCTTTTCAACAATTACTCATTTTCCCAAGTCCAAAAATTCTGCTCGTTAACGCCCTCTTTGAGTTAAAAGTCAGTGAAAATTAACATCGTGCTTTATTACCTTACCGATATCACATTCTGCAAATACTGGCAATACTGGAAATTTTGTGGCATAATTGTGAAAAATTGTTCGAATACTCGTATACGCACTGTGTATTGTAGTCGCAAGTAAATAGCTATGCCGAACCAACTGTTTATAGTTTTGCAACCAACGATTGTCGCCTGACGTTCAAAATGTAACCTGCCATAATCATAAATTGCTCAAACCACCATATTTAGATACCAATTAATAGATTGTAAATTCAAAGCAATTACAATTGTTGTCGCTCTAAATGCTTTGAAAAACGCACGTTTATTTATTTCTTTATTTGCCATGATGTTAATGCTGATAATTGCAATCTTTACAATGAATGTGTGCACTCGTGTGCATTTTGCATTGTCTGCTTTATAAATTAAAAATATGATAAAGATGATGATTACAATGACTTGACTCAATTGATGATGTAAATGAAAAACAAACTTATCGGCGGAAATTTTGTTACGCTTGATTTTTAGCAGCTAAATTAGAATAAGAAACTAAAACAATTAAAAATTATTTCTGTTTGCATTATGCGTGATTCATATTCAGGTTGTGAGGATATAAATTTTTTTTTGTTTTGTGAATTGTTTTAACAATTGCAACTGATGTTTCCATTTTATGTAAATGATTTATATCTTCTAATAAGTTTATTTGTTTCGTTTTGTTTTCCAAATAATCACAATTAATTCCTTTAAAATATTTAAAGCAATTATTAAGTGAATTACATAGATAAAATTATTAACAAAGAACATTCAAATGAAGGTAAAATATTTTATTTCAAAAATTAAATCATATTTAATTAGCTTGAAGATTTTTTTTAAAAAAAAATAATTATTTTCCATTAAAAATATTCCATTTAAAAAAAAAAATTTTTTTTTATTATCTTATTAATATTTATTTTTTCGACAATACGAGTATTTATAAATAAATACTTAAAAAATAATTAATAATAATTATTATTATTATTATCAGTAAATGTTTTCTTCTCTGAACTTTATATAGATTTACATATACATACATCCAAGTGTCACTCTTATAATTATCATTCTGGAGGCTGAGACGGAAGTAAATAATAAGTTTGTTTTCTTTGCAAAATGTATTTTGCTTCCAATTACTTTCTTATTTTCCCTCTCCTCTTTATTAGTTTTAAATGATGCATTCATTTATTCGTTTCAACATGAATAGCATTTTGAAATCATTTTATACAAAATTCAACCGCACATATTGCACATTTCTAAAATTGCGTAGATGCACAATAACTTGTGCACAAGAAAGGAAATTACGCATGTTGCACCTGCGCAATTGTGAATAGATAAAAACCAAGTTATACAAGTTAAAATTTTCTCATACTTCAATAAATGCTGAAAAATCAAATAACAGTGAAATACTTGCAAAACAAAATACTTTTTGGTCACGTATGACTCATAAGGGGGTTTCGGTGCAACAGGAACATTATCATTTTTATGGATTGAAAGAGTATTGCACTTAATGCTGAGTTGTCATGATTATTTAAGTGTGCGCGCTGCACACTTATGCTGAGGATGAGTTCAGCTGCATGATTATGATTTTTACGGTACATTTCAGATTTTTTGGTGCATCATCTGCCTCACTTATACATTTGGAAGCGTTTAAGTTGGCTGATGCGAAATAGTATACATTTCCTTAGGGGGGTTTAATCTCAATAGCTCGTGTTGGGTGATCATTTATTTTAAATGTTTTCAAAGGTGATAAGGCGGAAAACCAGCAGCCACAGTACGATTCCAGATTATGTTTGAAAGTCTCTTAATTTAGATTAGTTCCAAATATGAATTTCATTTCATTTCGAAAGTCATTTATTCGATTTAACTGATTTGATAGAAGTGTAATATACTTTAATAATCTTTTATGAAATCTTTATGTTGGACATTTGTTAAGCACTCCAATAAAAAGAAAAAAATAAATAAAAGTGAAGGTGTAGTCTAATATTATTTCTATATATAAAAATTAGACTTAAATAGATCACAAGTATGACCTTCATAATTCTACTTTTGTTGAAAATGAAAAAAAAATATTTTTTGATTGATATGTTTAACATGATAAAGATTTGTATAACGTGATATATGTATTTTATTTAAAAAAATTCGAAACATGATATGCAATTTTATAGAAAAAATTTAATAAGTTAACTGCAGAAAATAGTTTAAATGAGTCACACAATTGGTGGGGCAAACAACATTTATTGGCATATAATTTGGTAATTTAATTTGGCTAGCAAAGAAAAAGATTTTTTTTTCATAAAATCTTTAATAAAAATTTGCATACTGTTAAAAATGTTATGTAAGTTGAGTAAAAATGATGATTCTTTAGAAAATTTTAGGAAATGAAAAGCTCTCCAATTAATGTTTTCACCGCAGACCGGAGATGTATTTGGTAGAGTTATTATTAATTTTTCGAATAATTATCTACATCTGTGTTGACGTAAGAGCTTACGTAATTACATATTTAATACAAATCAACTGTTTTGCAAAAACAACACAAAAAATATTTACATTTTAAATTTAAAAATATAAAACTAATTTCAACTTTTAAAAGATTTCACAGCCACTGAATTGTATTTGTATTTGCATTTTTTTTTTGCAAATCCTAATATTGGCTGCTTTCGAAACCGAATGGATAATGAAGATCATACTAAGCAAGAGGTCGCCGGTTCGATTCCTACCCAGATCATGGAGGATGAGTTGGTTTAGAAAAAATATGAATTTACAATGGCCTTTCGAGGGTATTGACCATATTTGTGCCTCAGTTGCACCATTTGAAAATTGCTCGTAAGGGTTCAAAGAATTCGATGATACAAGTCCTATTGCAGTATTGTATTTGTGAACTTTAAAAACTTTGTATGAATTTCGATTTAAAGTATATACATATAATTTTTTTGAGAATAAAAAAATGGTGAGAAATAAAAGAGCTAGCAAATGCTAGCCTAGAAAATAGAGTTCTCGAGGAAAGAGAAAAACTTTTAACAGAGTAATTGAAAGAAGTTTTAAAAAAATTTAAATAAATATTTGCCTCTCTTAATTGGGCTATAATAAAGAAATTTTTATGTTTGTATTACAACTGCTTTCTGAGTTAATTAGTGATGTATTGAGTTCATTAATAGCAAAGAAATTTAGACATTTTAAAAGCAAAAAAATTCAAACTGCAAACAGAGGAAAAGATCACACAGAAGAAGATGTGTGAGAAAAAGAGTGTGAGAAAAAAAAAATGAATTCAAATAGCCCTGACAATGAATTTTAGTTTTACTTTTTATATTTTTTTAAAAAATTTCTTGGAACAATTTTGACTGAAAATACATCATCATACTCGCGATTGTAGTAAAATAGCAAAAGTATTATGGAAATGATAACAAGTAAAAATTTCACTTATTGTTTAGTTGATGCTGATGAAAACCAACAATCGTTGTTTAAGATAAAAATGTTGCATTCATAAATTCACAGAACGACGAAGAAACACAAAGTTTGCAGGTTGAAAAAATGAATAATATCACAAAAAAATACACACATCAGAAGTCGCTCAAAACTTTGAAGCAGAAAAAAATGTGATTAGAGAGTGCGGCAGAAGTTAAATGATGAAATTTTATTAGCAGCAAACATCTTTCAACTACAGACCGACTACTCGTATTTGCGAAAATTTCTTTTCTGTATTTTTTAATTAACTCAACCTGTAAAGCTTTCAGCTTGTCCGCAGGAAAAGACCAGAAGTCTCGACAGGAATCGAACACGCGATCTCCGGTTTAGTAGGTTGCCTGTGGAGGCGAATGTATAATGGATAATTATTTTTGCCAACTAAAGCAATAGTAAATTTTTAATCGGCCCTCGTACATAAGAAAAATATGTTATGCCTGGTGGCAGACATCTGAAGCAGTGAAATTGTGGGAGTTGTTTCGCTGGCTATGCACGCATGCAAATTAAGCTGCTGTTTCCAACTTCCATTGTCAACTAATTGTTTCTCTGCATACACGTGAAAGCAAAAGGCAAAAAAGAAAAGAAAAACGTAAAAAAGGTTAAAAAGTCAAAAAGATGCATAAAAGAAATATTTATTCATAAAAATTAATATAATGGTTTTATTATTTTGCCCACAAGTTTTTATTCTTTTAATATGGGGTGTGACTTGAGCAAATTCATTGTTACTTGTAATATTAAAACTGATAATTGCGGTAGTAAATTTTGTATACGTAAGTGCGCTTCGTTCCGAAAAATTATCTATTATATTTATCAATTTAATCTCTTGAGTTGGCGATTAGTCATATCGATTTTAGAAGAAAAAAATATTTTTATTACGAATTTAAGTATTTTCAAACCACGAGCTTGTTTTTAATTGCAGTAATTAAAAAGAGGTTTAGCTGCTGCCGCGAGATCGAATGTATACTTTTAAGCCATGATTCACTATCTTACACAATGGTACAATTTCTGAAATAGTGCATGTTTGCTTAAAAGATAGGCTAGTATGATCTGAAAATTCATCTGGGTGGCAGGCTTTTTGATAAGTCGTACGACTTGCTAAAGTTTATAAGAATTTTCATAATATGATAAATTTCATGCGATCAGAGTTGCATTTACTTCAAGTCACTAACAAAATAATTGTTTGCATCATATTTGTATGATAGTTTGGTACCAGCAAACCTTTTAATTCGATCACATCACATTTTGTTGTGAATAAATCATTCGACTATATAGGATAGTGTATCATGGATTTTAGTAACATTCTGTATTTAACACATTGGAAAATAAAATTCATTCTAATTATTATTAATAATATATATGTACGAATCGAATGCATATGCCGTTAAATGAAATTATTTCAGTAGTTCTTATCCAAAGAGTTCTAAATTTTTTAATTGCCTGTATTTTTCAGTTGCGCATGCCCAATGTTAATCGTTTATTGTTAAATGAAACGAGTATTGCCGACAATGAAGACGCTTTTGCTTGATGGAGCGAGCAACTCTATGTAGGTTTCGCTTGGAATTAGAACTGACTCTCTAAAGCTAATGCCTTTTTAATTATCTGCTCATTTGCACAATTATCTGTCACTCATATGAAAAATAAGGAAAAATAATGTGAAAAAAATCATTTATGGGAATCGCATAATTGCCTGTGGGCGGCATTAAACACTTTATTCATAAAACTTTACATTCAGAATTCACTGCATAAACCATTTCTGAATGTTTGTTTAAATACATATGTACATATACATATATTCATTTATTTTTTCTGGTTGAATTTTGGTTAAAGCTGGAATTATTATTAGTATTATTAAACATTTCGAATTAGTTTCAAATTGTAACTCGTTTTGTTACGGTTCTTTAACATTTTTTTCCTGCTGTAACACAACATTTTTATGTTGATTTTGTTTCTTTTTTTGTGGTCGTTGCTTTAACTACTATTCGTATTATTATGCATTCTTGATTTTAGTTTAAGCATTTGGATTGTTTAAGCGACTACTGCCAGTGAATTTTTTTATTTTATTTTTCTTTTGTAAGTAAAAAAATATGTTGATGCAAAACTTGAAAATTGGGTATGAAAATGTATGCATTCCTTGTTTTTTTTTTTTTTTTTAAAGAGTTAGTTTAGGGGAATTGTTTCATTGCTTGCGAAATTAGGGTTGTTTAATGGTCATCCTCCTGTCAATCAGAAATTAAAATGATGTTGTAATGACTTATTATAATTAAAGTAAATCACCATTACATTAAATTCATACAAAATGACTTATTGGCTCATCGTATTAAATAAATTTTAAAATAATGGAATTTTTGTATGAGTGAAATTTCTTTTAAAATAATTTAAATGATATACATATATACTAACAATATATGAAATGTAATGAAAAGAGTTTTTAAAACACTTTCTGTTTTACATTATTTACAGTAAAATAAAATAGAAATTATATTCGCATTCTTCTCAATACCAGTTGGTTCGACAATAAGCCGTAAAAGCAAACACAAATCGGGAAAGGTAAAAATCGTTCTAGTAATTTTTAGGTTTTATTGTTGTTTATAGGAAACACAATACAGAAAAAAATTATTTTTTCCTGAATTTGTTTCTTGGGAAAAGTTAACAAAATAAAAAATGTATATCAATAATATATTAACACTAATGATATTAAAACATCCACATCGCCTTCAGAATGAACTCCGAATGGCTTAAGACATTTGTTACGATTACACTAAAAGATAAAACTTCTGATTCTACTTTTTTTGAATTGCATACATTCTTGCCCAGAACAAGTGTGTTTTCCGTCGACAAGCCGAGAGCTCGCCTGTTTGTGTGAGTTTAAACAATAGATGTATTTAAAAGCGCTATATTTTTTATGGCATGATGTGCTTCCGTTAATTAATATTAATAATTGTTGACAATTTACGAAATCACCATTTCTCCTACACAATAATTTTAAATGTTACAGTATACATGATTGGTTTTATATACGAATACTTTGAAGTTACTAATAATATGTTTTTTGCTCTTATTTATTATTTTTATTTGTTAATAATATTATTATTGTTTTTGGTTTTGTTGTAACCATACCTTTTTTCAAATATGATTCAAAGCTTTTAAGGCGGTTTGCAAAAATCTCGGTGTGTAGATGATAGAAGTAGTTTTAAAAATTGTTTGCTTTTTTTGGTTTTTATGATTTTATTTTTTGCAAATTGTTTAAATTTTAATTTTTATATTTATGAATTGGTTTTATTATTTTGTATATTTTTTTTAACTTTTTTCGGTTTTTGTTGTTATTGCATGTAAAACTTGCTGGCATAGAACCTGATGTTTGTAGAAGTACTCGTATATTTTTTGCTTAGTGTTTATTGATCATTATTGTTATTATACATACTTTTATTATTGCTTTTTATATTTTCTATTGGTAATAATATTTTTATGCTGCTTGGTAAGCATGTATTAGTTAAATTTTGTAAGTTTTTCTTCTTTTTTTTTTAGCAAGTTTTTGGTTGATTTGTTTATTGTATTTAGAACGGAACTAAAATTATTTATTTTTTCTTTTTAATACTTGTATTAAATAAAATATGTGGTTGCCTTGATGTGGTTCACTGCAATTGTTATTATTTATTTCCAAATAGTTTTTGTTGAAAATAAATATAAATTTAATTAAAATAAATACTTTATATTTATACTGTACTTGTATGGAAGTATATGTATATTTGTATATGTGCATCTGTTCAAATGTATCCATACAAACATGTGTACCCACTGGCACGCGCAATCCATATAATGGTTTAATATACACGTACTCAAGTTTCTTATCTAAGTCTTTTGTTTTTGTTAATTAATCGTTAATAAAATTTCGACCTCTTGCAAAAGACGTCAGCGATACTTTTTTCTTTTCTTTTAGCAATAAATAATTTTTTTTTTTGGAAATTAAAAAAGATTTCATTGAATTAAAATATTATAATTTATTTTAATCAGACATGCAATTTTATTTGTATTACTTGTTACACTGACGCTAAATTTATTGGATCTTAATTTTTATGCAAAATGGTATGGGGTTCTTTAGTATATTCTTATGTTACATCATTAAATAAAAGTATGTGAACAAGCGTGCAGATTATAATACTAGGTGAGATCTGAATTAATGACACTATATAAAAATAATTTAAAAGAGAATGTTTTTACTTAAAAAACAAAATGGATTTGAACAGATTCTGATTTTATAAAAAGAATTTAGAAATTATGAGTTTAAACAAAAATGCCGATTTAAAGTTTGGACAAATTGAATTTTTAATATGATTTTATTTCTAAAATTGGCTTTATCCTGCGATCTTAGCATTAAATTGATCTTCATGTTGTGCGTAGTCATTAAAGCAATACGAAAATGGGTTGTGAGTTTTTATTTAAATCTTTAAAAGGAAAGTGAGGTACTATCAGCATAGTTCTCAGTACAATTTCATACATTTGAATAAACTTACTACAGCTTCCGCATTTTTAGGAGCTTATTAAATAAATTTTTTTTGAATGAATTTTTTTTGCTTAATACACTTTTTGCAAGTGAAAAACATTATTTTCTAATTGAAGTTCAGCATTTATAAAATTTGTTTTAATTGTTTAATTTATTTAATTGAATGCTAGAAATGTATTATGTAGATATAAGAGACCAAAATTCGTTTGCTAAGAAAAATATTTCTAATAGTTTTTATTTTCGTAAATTTTATTGAAAGATTTTTTAATAATACCAGAATGCAAAATTAGCAGCGGTTTAATGCATTTAATGCTTAAGCATACTGTTACGAACTGCCCATTATTAAATATATTTTAAGCAGTTGCTTTCAAACTGTAGAGTTAAATTAATTGAAACACTCTTTCCATTCGTATTCTCTTACAGCTGTTATTCTCTTCATAAATTAAATGGGGAAATATTTATGACGTAGTTTCTATTATGCTTCCGGCCAACCTCACTTTAATAATGCTTGTGCATACGAAGTTTAGCTTTAGCAAATGTTACGTCATTGAACAATAGAGCGTATTAAGACAGTGAGGCACACATGAGTTGTCCCAGCGAGCAATTTAAAGCAATTTTATTATGATAAATTTAATCAGAAAGATTAGAACAAAAGCAGAATTAAATAGTATTGCAGTAACCATGTCCTAGTTTTCACTTATCAGGTGAATATTATTTTAGAAAGTTAATTATTTATCCGAATTACATTTTCAGTTAGAATATGTATTCGATTAGTACGAAATATCATCACCTCAGTTATTCCCCTACATAATCCTTTGAAACTGCGTATTTCGGTCAGTACAAACTGCTTGAGATTGGATTGCTGTGATTAAGAATTTCATAGACTTTTTTTTATTAAAAAGCAATGTTCATGGGGAACATTTCCATGCAAGGAGAGGTGATGTGATTAAATATGATAAAATTGAAAATACTGATTAAAACTATACTTTTTGTAGACTTATTTTCAATATCACAATTGAGCTTTTGATTGAGAAAAATTTTAAAGAAAGATCAAATTCATTTTTGGGTGCTTTGTGTTTATGGTTCGTGAAAACAATTCTAAATCGCTCTTTTTTCAAGTTTTTGTTTTTTCAATTTTTTTTTTGTTTTGTGCTCACGTATTGCATATTATTGTTTGGTGAGAATGAGCTGCTGTAATTATTGATTTTATAAAAGGTATGGAAAGGAGAGTAAATATTTGTATTAAAAAAGGGGGGAGAGTTTGTTTTAAATATTGAATATTTGATTAGGCACAGTGGTTACGTGAATGTATATTTCGGGTCTGATCCAAGCACGGAAAAATATTTCTTGAATTAAATTAAAAGAATGGACGTCTATTAAGTGAGTGCTGGGAATAATTATGGTTTGGTCTTGCTTCTTTTGAGGATAAAACTAATTTTCTATGAATTAAAATTTCAGAAGTAAATTTCCATAATTCAACAGTATTTGATAACGGTACTGATAAACATAAATCGTAAAAACTGTTATACGAAAATGTTGCAAATTTAGTTTTTCGCTGTACTGCTTGAAATAAATCTTGTTCTAATTGTATAAATTTTTCACACGGATGTATTTTCCGTTTACATTGTTATGGCTTTATAGCACACATGAAAAATCATATGATTTTTAAGTATAAGCAGGACTTTGAGAATAAAGTTGACTGCTTGAATAGCAGTAAATAATTAAATAAAATAAAGTGATATATTTTCAATAATTTTTACTGGTTTCATAAGTTTTTGAGACTACGCTGAGTTTTGTATTTGCGCATCTGTAATATTAAAAAAAAAATTTCAGCACGTGCAAACATTTTACATTCATTGATATTTACTTCATGAACTAACCCCATTCCACTTCATGGAATAATTAATTCGTCGTATGAATATAAAAATGTGGAACAGAATATTCACATAGCAACTTTTTTCAAAAACTACGTTCAAAAATACTAACGATAAATTTGAATCTACATGACTATTTAATGTGCGGTCTTTTAGGAAATGAGTGTTCCTCTATTACATAATCATACCGCTCTTTCGGCTATATCGCTTTAAGGTTTTTGATCTCATATAGGATGTTAGTTCTCCTCACAATAGACGAGTATGCCTATATATTTGCTTCTTCTTTAAAAAAAGTGCTTAATGTAATAAAGTTCCTTTGTATTAAACTTTCCATCCCTGGCCTAACGAACATACTTACATTGCTTTTGGTTTGCTGCTGCCAGCTTGGTTTTGGTTATTGTTTTTGTTTGGTCGCTTTTGTATCGCACTTGTTGTGGCTGACTTATTGGTGCATTTAAAATTTGAACCACTCAGTCAGCTTACAAACGATGAACATTGAACAACGTGTTCTACGGAAAAAATGTGTTTAAAATAATAATCGAATCATACTTTTAATGTTGAAAAAATTATTTCGAAATAAAAAAACAGTGACAAAAGAAACATTTTTAATTGAAAGTATGTATTAAAAAAATAATAATAAAGAAATTAACTATAAAGCTGCGCAGCCAGAAATAACGCTTGCTCGCATTTTCCATTATTAACTATTAGTTAATGCAGCAGCAACAACAATAACGGCACAATTGTTTTGATTAATTTAAGCTTCCCATTCAATTGAAGTAAAAAATAAAAATTATATAAAATTATAAAAAAATTGAACAAAATTTTTGCAAAATCAAACTGAGATAGCAACAACAATAGTAATACTACTGCTGCAGTAATAGTAAAGTAATATCACACGAAAAAGCCGTATGTATTCCTGTTTTAATGCAATTGAATGCATTTTTAGGGTGCAATATCGAATTGAAATAGTATACTTATCGAACCACAAATTAAAGTGTTGTATTTTTAATTTTTCGTTTTTGCTTTATGCATTTTTAATTTAGTTTTGGTTTTGGTTTTAAGTTTTGCAATTGAGGCCCAGCTTGAAACTTTAATCCAAAAGCATACCCACTATGAAACCAATAGCATACAAAATTAACTATCTGACTACTTCTTATTTCAAAGAAAAGCAAATATATAAAAAAAAATTATAACAATATTATTACATTAAAAAAAAAAACAAATTAAAAATTTTGCAAAAAAAAAGAAACGTTTTCTGTGTCACTGTCGTTGTTGTCGCGGGTTTAAAACTTTTGTTTTGAAACTTAAAAATTGTTTTCCATGTTTTTTGAATTTTATTTGCTCTAAAGTTGCTTGTGCAAGATTGACAACCTGTGGCTGCAATTCGTTTGGAACTCTATTTTTTATTTGTATTTTATTTCAGTGAATGTCCGCTTCTTGTCTGGATTATTGTGCTGATTTTTCTGGAATTTCCTTCCTTGTTTTAGAAATTTTTGAGCCCCTGTTTCAAGAATTTCCAAGTTTGTAACTCAAAAGTGAAAAAAGTAAAATTGTGAAAATTTAGTTTTGTATGCACGTTGTCAGTGACAATTTTCGCAATAATTTCAAATGAATTGGATACAAAAAGCGTTTGTCACTGGTAAGTATTCTTTTTTATATATGTGTATTTAAATTTGAAATTTTGAAATGCATGTTAAAAATGCCAATTTGGTTATCGGAGCCTATTCAGGAAATTTTGTCTGCATACAACGAAAAATTTCATCGTAGCGAAATGCTTTCCTTTCATCGGTGTCTTCAGTATTGGGAAAAGGAAAAATTAAGGGGGGCAAGTCCGGTGAATACAATGGTGTTTTTCGCCAAAAACCGACTCACAAGCATCGATGAATGAGTGTGGGGCGTTGTCATGGTGCAAAATCCATGATTGGTTTTTCCACAATTCTGTGCCTTTCTGACAAATTACTTCGCGCAAACGGCTTACGGTCTTGATTGACCGTACGACTTTGTGGCAAAAATTCATGATGCAACACGTTATTGCAATTGAAGAAACCACTGAGCAAAGCCTTCACATTTGATCGAACTTGAGGTGCCTTTTCAGTCTTGATTCTTCCTGGTTCTTATTATGATTGGGTTTTGGTTTCAATGTCATAGCCATAGAGGTATGATTAGCCGGCAGTTAATACCTATTTGAGCAAACCTGGATCGTCGTTGATGACTTTCAACAGCTCGGATTGCGACGTTGTTTTTACTGAAAATTTAGTAAAAAATCGAAGAGCACGTCAAAATACGACTAACTTTTTTATCTGTCAAAAAAAAACTGAAAATCGAATACGGCAGAAGTTGCCAACATATATATTCGACATGTGTATTTTTTGATCGCACCTCGTATTAAAAATAAAAATTAAATATTTCATGTCATTTTTTGGAAAATTTTGTCATATATAATTTTTTCGTATTTTATTTTAAAAGAATATTAGTATAAATATCGCTGTACAAAGACGTCTATTATTTGGCGCTTTTTCAGGGCAGCTCCAAAAAGTGTTTGCATGTGTTGCATCACTGGAAGCTGCAGCATAATTAAAATACTGATAATATTTCTTGAATTTTCGTTAGCAGCTGGTTTATGAATCAATATTTTATTTCAAACTTACATAATAAAAATATTGGGAAATATCAGTGATGACAGAAAAACAATAGTTTTCTCTTTGAAAGCTTTTTAATTGCAAAACAATAGATTCAATTATATGAAAAATATAATTTTGTATTTTTAATGTTTTTAATTATAATAAAGATATGAATTTTGATTAAAGAGTTTTCTTTGTTTACACTTTTAAAATTTAACATCTTTTACTTAGACTTTCAAAACTTTCTCCTGGGAGATTAAAATTGCTTCATTTCTAACAATTAATATTCAAATGAACAACTTAGCGCTTTACTACTTGTATTGTGCGTTTTAATCCATATTTTAGTAAAACCATACATTTTTGACTTACTATCCCTGCAAGAAATGATTAACCGAAATTAATACACATACAATACTCGTACAGTTTTATGTACCAAAACATGTGCGAGTTTACGTTTTGTTGGCTTAACATGGCAAATTAGTATTTTATGCTTTTTTAAAAGAAAAAAAACAAAAAAGTAGAAGATGCTTTTCGCAACATGAAATCATAAATCATATTTGCTTTATAAATTAATTTCTCTTATCTGGGCCATATTGTTCTAATAAAAATGAAATATAAACTTTGCTACATATTTAGTTATATAGCAGGAGGTGTTCTCGTAGTGTACTTCTATACCCTGTTACTATTTTCTGTTAACTGAACTTGTCTCATAAAAATTTATTGTAATTTATTATACATTTTTATTTCAGATAAGAATTTTATAAATTTACATTTTTTTAAAACTTTATTTTGCACAATATTTCTGCACTGCTTTAAGTATGAAATCGAATCAAATTGTTAACACATTTTTATCAATAATATAAAATATTAAATTTTTATATATTAAATAGTAGAAGAAAAAGGTAAAAAAATATATGGATCTTTTGTGTTCTTTAATTTTTTCTAAAAACTCGGATAACAATCAATTGAACCGGCGTATTCGCTTGTTGCATACGCTTCACTTTTGCTTACAAGCGATTTTTTTGGCTTCATCACACATGGTGCTTGAAATCGACTACAGTAAACTCCCAGAACCTTGAACTCTTTTTACAGAGTGTGCTCCGTTTAATATTCTCATTTTTTTTTATAAACTATTTTATCTACATTTACGAATAGTATAATTTTTATTAATTCAGAAAACTTGTTTTTGATTTATTTCATGCATTTCTTCAAAATATTAAAACGATCTGCTTAATATTTAAACGAATTATTATTAATTGTTTTATTATTATTATTATTATTATTATTTGGTTTTTATTTTTAATTATCATAATTTTTAGTATTTTTTCGATATTTCGTTAACAAATTGTAAATTTATTTTCGAAAGTTGCTGAACTAAGAAGGAAACTAATTAACGATATTTTTCTGCGGTGAATATAAACATTTTAAAATACTCGTCTGCCCATCAAGTTAAATTTAAATTGTTGCAAAAGTTAACGTTTTTACTGTCTGTATGACATTTGACATTAGTTAGTGTAAAAAAATTATACATTTGAATTATTTAGTATAGAATTATTTCTTCTATTTTTAATTAGCACAAAAGCTGAAAGCGTTTTTTGAAAATTTCGAATTTTTTGGGCGTTTTAAGGTGTCTACCTTCTCTAAACTTGGATTAACATTTTCATATAATGAACCCCTTAAATAAAGGTTTAGGAAATTTTGTAGCCAAATGAGTACTTGCCGCCCTTTAAAAATAATCTGAAGACTTTTGATCTTCATAAATTAAAAAATGGGAAAGTAGGATACTTCTTGTGTCGAAATTGGAAATAAATAATGTTTTAAAAGGTGAAAGTCATTTCAACTTTAGTTTTGATTGCATATTATGAAAAAATTAACAATGAACATTCTATTCTCATAAATGTTGCATAAAGTTTTGTTTTAAGATAAAGAAAAACGAATTTCATTTAAAAAAAAGTAAATAGATAGAAATCAAAAAGTTGAATCAAAAAGTTCTGCAAAACAAAAAATCATTCAAAGTCGTAATACAAAAATTAATTCAATAAATTATCTCATAATTATTTAATACAAAAATAGACTGACAATAACAATTTGTATTTTCGGTTAAAAAATTCCAAAACTTATTTTTTTGTTTGGAGCTAAAATTCGTCTAAGACAATAAAACAAGTTTTTAAAATTAATTGTCAGTGTCAAACAAGATAATTATCTGATAAAAAGCCTATTAGTATCACATCGATTCGGGTGTTAAATAATACAAAAATTCAAATAGCAGCGATAAATTTTCGAAATGGCCCAAAAGTACAAAAAGCGTGAAAAGCATGAGCCACATATGGAATAATTTTTCGTAAACATTTACGATACGACAATGTTAAACAACAAAAGGGGAAAGCTACCGAATGCATGTGGATCTGTATTAGCCTTTAAGTACTTAGAAAGAAAATATTTAAAGATTATTCTTTTTATTCAAGCAATTTTTGGCACTTTAGAAGAATTACCAAAAAACCCATACTATGCAGATATGCCCGACAAGTAAAAATATGTGTATACTGGTATATAGGTTTACAAACCTTTCGCTCATTTAATCCTGAAGCAAAATTCTATTCTAGTGCTTTTTCCGATTTTTATGAATTTTTCTTTGAGATTTAAATTAATTCGTTTGCTATAAATTCTTATTTTCCGTAAAATAATTAAATTTATAATTTTTTTTTCTAATAATTAGGATATTATTATTTTATTCTAAAATTTTTAAAATAATTACTGCTCAATTTATTTTTACTAGTACAAATTGTAATTTTAACCACTAACTTATATTGATTTGTAAGCAGAACTATTACCGGTAATTATATTTACTTATGCAAATGATTTTGTGATTCAGTAAGTTCTTATTATAAACAGCGTTATAATTATTCGTTGTCAAAGTATCGGAATCCTTCTCGAAGTATATAAAAAGCAAAAAAGCGAATAGGAAAAAACATTTTAAATTTATTTTGCAGAAAATAAATTAAGCAAAATTTTAATTTAACAGGGCTTACTGTATTTTATCTGAAAAATTAAATTATTTTGTTACAAAGTATCGACGAAGGCTGCTCTAAAGAAAAGTCGTGCAAATTTTATAAGAAAAACGTATATATCACATACATATATAAAAATATATGCATACGTACACATAATTGTAATTGCATTACCATTAAAGTGTTTTCAAATTATTGTCTGTTCGCTGATTATAAAAAAAAATTACACAATAACAGCTGATTGCCACCCGATAACTAACGTCGCTAAATATTTTAGTGAGAAACAAATTCTATAAATGATCGTTATATTTCATTACTCGATACTATTATGGTTGTCGTTGTATTGTATTTCTATTTTGATTTTTTACATCCCCACTTTCGTGTTGTGTTTGACTAGTTCTCCTATAGTTGTCGGTTTTTCAGTACCGGTTCAGAAATACTGATTCAAAGGGTTTTCAATTGTCAACAATATATGTCTATCTGTATACGTTGTATCAAAAAAGTTTTAATAAAAATTATAGATTTGTAAAAATGTTCTAAATTCAAGGTAACAAAACAGGAGTAATGAATTCATTATAAAGGTGGTACTGTAGCAGCAAAAATTACATGATAAACACTTACAAAAAGTGTTCATTAATTGGCCATGATGTCTAATTTTTTTTATACTGCAGAGTTTTCCAATTAATAAAAATTTAATAAATTTAAAATGCATACATATTCATGAGCATTTTATTAAACACACACTTTTTAAGTGTTTCTTAAATTTAGCAATGACTATTTAAAATTATTATTTTCTTTAAATGTTATAACATTTCAAATGGTTTTATTAAGCAAACAATTGAATAATCATAAATCTAATTTCCCATAAAATATAAAACATTTGCTGTCAGAAGTAGTAAAAATCCTTTTTAAAAATATTCACAGTCAATTATTTGTTAATGAATTAGTTCTGCATCAAAATAGTTTAAAATATTTTCCAAAGTTTCATTAACAATTACATGGCATACTAGTGAATGTAACAAGTAAACTAAATGCCTGCTGAAGTTAATTTATTAATCAAACATGCACCGTTATAAGAACGGTTTCATTACTTTTGTTTCAGACTACAATTTCAATACGCACAAGGTTACACACACACACCACTTACAAATTTTTATCTCTCATTTTTAAATTTTTTCTTGAAATTTTTCATTTGTTAACTTCTTTTGTTGTTTTTGCCAGTGTATACTTGTTAACGTTTGAGAGTGTGAAATCTAGAGCTATTTACTAAAGGAAAAAACCATTACCAATTAATATCTTAAGAGCAGAATTGTACAACCGCACGTTATGATTAGGCTGCAGCTTATTCTGTTTTTAACCATATACTGCCAGTAGCAGTGGTATGCTATTCTTATAAGCTTTGCTAACCTCAAACTGTTTAATTGTACTAGATGTAATCCTTAGCTACATAAGAAAAACCCTTCGTTAGCCGGTTCATAAAATGCTCGATTTCAACATTTATTTAGAGGGCGGTTTTTTCCAACAAGTATTTTTTATGAAAAGAATTTTTTTTTTGAAGCTATTAAAATTACACTTGTTCTATTTGCAATGGATTAAAATTATTAGAATTGCAACAGAACCATTAAAATATAAACTGATAATTGTATGGCAATAAATATGCAAATATTTTTACAAATGTAGAAATCCAAACAAAAGAAATATCATAATAATAATTATTAACTTCCTAAATGAAAACAATTAGTGAAGTCCCCACAAATCGCAATTGATTTATTTAAAAATGAATTGAAGAAAATTGCAGTGGGAAGTGGGATTTTTAATTAAAAATAATTTTTTTTAATTTAATTAAAGAGTTTGTTTGTGACGGTTTTTTAATGGCTCCTTTCCTGGAAAGCATTTTGTGTAATGTTGCTGAAAGGAGATTTTATAAAATCTGCTTTTATATTTTATTTTATTTATTGTAAATATTTTTTAATCTTGAATATCCTAAAAATTTATTCACATAATCGTCAAATAACAAAACATTTTCTCCCCTAAAATATTAATATTAAAAGAAGTACTAACGAGTCGTTCGATTATTAATTTTTTTTATAGGATAAGAATGATTATTCTAGAACGAGTTAGATGTATCAAAAAAAATATTGACTACATTTTAATGAGAGTAATTTTTTAAAGTTGAGCCATTTTAAGTGAAAAGAGGTATGCTTTATAAGAAGTACTTTTGAAATAAAAAATTAACTTTGCACATTTCAAATTTATTAATATTTATAAGTTATAAATAATATCAATTTTTTTTTGAAGAAAATATATATTTAAATAACAGATTTTTTTACACAACATATTTTCTTTCACAGGTACTTTCCATAAGATAAGTGCTTCTATTAAAGTAGTTAGTGTTTTGAAAGCATTGTATATTAATTATTTAAAAATTTTTGATATTTGTAATTTTTGCAATTTTTCCACTAGTCCACTAATAAAATATGAAAAAGGGAGTTCCTTTTTTTTAACAAATAAAGAAAAATGTACTCAACTTCTCTAGCGCTACAATTGTATGGAAATGAACACTAATAATTTGGAGTACTTTTAATTTAAAGCGCTTTTAAATATCTATAAGCACTCCTTAGATGTGTGAATATAGATTTGTTTTATGGTTTTCTTTATATATTTTTTCTTATTTATAAAAAAATTTCAATCTGGTTTTAAAGTAACTGCTAGATTGCATAACCATTGTATGTTCGAAAAATTAAAATAAAAAAAGAAAAAATAGTGCAACAGACTTTTAGAAATACTTTTTGGTCACCTTAGTGTTTTCGTGTTCGTGGTTACAATCATTTACTTTTAAACTAAAAATAATACTTTTCGAACTAGCAGTGAAGTAGAAAAAGGCCAGCAATTTATGTTAAATTCATATTGACTGGGTGCTGTGTAAGAAACACAAACATTTGGAGCCACAAAATTCTTGCCCACATGCCATTAAAATGCATGAAATATTGCTGCATGCCCATTGAGTCGAAACTTTTTGATGTTACCAAAAAGAAAAACGACATAAAAAATTGTCTCTTTAGAGAACGAATTAATTGTTCATGTTTCGAGTTTTATTATAACTGAAAGGAGTGAATTGAAATAATGTGAATTAGTTTTAAATCTTCGTTGTTAATATGATAAATGGCCTAAATTCCATTTTTCAGCTTTCAAAAGAAAGTGAATTTACCATATAATGCAAGGAATACAATAAGGTATCTTATCTGATACCTTAATTTGTTTTGAAATAATCTTATGATTTAATATTCACTGCTTTTTGTTGCATTATTAATAAAGATATTCAATGCACTATTCCTTTAGTGTTTTATTTAATATTTTAAAAATATTTTCAAACAGAAAAATTATCTCAAATTATCTGATTTTTTTATTTTTTATTTGGCAGAAGAAAATATTTTTAAATTTCACGCAATGAAATTAATTGAAAGTATACACATTTAAAAATTACCTTCCATTTTTGAAATGTTTTGGTTCAAATCGTTATTAAAAGATTTTATATCAGTATATTTTCCAAATTTTACAACTTTTAGTAAATATAAACAAGAATTAGTACGATAAAATTAGTCTATACTAACTTTATGCTGTCATTAACAGCACAACTAGTCGTTTAATGCCCGAAAATGTATAAGCGTTATTTGGTATGCACGTTTAAGTGCTGTATATAATTAGAATCAAAAATCTGAGCATACTTAAAAGAGTGTGTGAAGTTGAATTAATAATAAATAAAATAAAATAAATAAAAAAACTGACCGGAATATATTTTTTATTTATGTTCGAGCCGAGACCATGCCAAAGCATAGTCGCGGTACTTCCTCGGGCAAAAAGAATAAAAACACTACTTTATTTAAAAAATATAAGATCTCGAGTTCAATTAAAGAAAATAATTAAAAAATATACAAAAATTAATTGCTAGTACATTCGTTACCAATAAAATCGAATGTACTAGGAGTATGCTTGTATTTTCTTTATTATTTTCGGGAAACTGTATAAAATATTGCTTTACAAACCGCTACAAATAATTTTGCCTGAATTTATTACACATTACAGGCATTAAACATCTAAGAAGCACTAAAATTCTAAGACAATCATAAGCTATAATTCGAAATGCTATCAGCATATTATGTACATGTGAGTGTGAATGGACATTTTTAATTTTTATTTTAAGTAATAAAATAATTTAAATAAAGCATATTCGTTCATTATGTTAACCAAGTTTCCAGTATTTTTAGTTTCTCTTTAAGGCCATTGAATGTTATTTTGGCCACCCTCTTGAAAAGCCAACGTGTCTTTCTCGTTAATTTACTTTTTAGTTGCGACTGTCTCAAGAGCACAACAGCGACAATTAATTTTAATTGTAGCGTAAATGCATAAATTGTATCTCTTTACCATGCAAATATTTGTGGTTAGAAGAACTTACAAGTGCTACAGAAAAAAGTATGTTGCTTAAGTCTTTTGTTTTATTCAGTTGTTTTTGTTTTAGTTGTTTGTAATTACAGCTTAATTAATTTTAATTATATAATTAATGTTTAAACTTATATAAATAAGGTAAAAGTAAAGAAAACAATCGCTAAAACTTAATTTAAATGATAAACATAAACTGCAAAATCTAAAAGGCCTACTGTTTTATTTGTAATAAAATTTTATACAGAAAACCACAAAAGATTTATAAACGTAAAAGAGAAACGGAAAGGCCAGTTTTTGTGGTATTTTTCTAATTGTCGTTATCACCGTCATTAAATTATTGAATAAATTTCAAAGCAAGTGCTCCAAATTCATACCTTACTATCAATCAAATAAAATTTTTTTTTTTTTATATTCTTAAAGTATCGTCTGTCTAACTGTCTTCAGTGATCGCCAGTCTGCATGCCCAATTACTTTTTCAACGGTTAAATATTTAAGGCGTTTGTTAAAATAACAGGCCACTAAATGTTGAGTTTTTTTTATTGTAAATTTATTGTATTTTAAACAGTTTGAAATTTATGCTTGAGTATCCACAGTTCCATTTAATTATTAACCTTAAACAAATATGAAAATTATGCTCTTTTCTCTCTCTTGCTCAACATTGCGTGTCTCTGAAATATGGGAAATCTATTGAGGAATTGTCTCTTTTTGTTCTCATTACAATAAGAAAACTCTAAGTGGATTTAGCCTGGCTTACTTATGTGCTTGGTGTTGTCTTTTCCAAGATCAGAAAAATATTATGCAAACAGTTACAAAATAATCTGTTTTATTTTTGTTTTATAATCTTTAGATCTACTTTTTGCGCATTTATTTTAACTTGGCTTGAGGAAATGATATAATTCAGTTTATTCTATTTTATTATTTTAGTAAAAGTGTTTCAAGTTTCATTTGGTTCTTTGTTGAACGGTTATTAACTTTTGCTTTAATACCTTGAATTAATTATTATTATTAACATTTTTATATTTCTTTCATAAAACAATAAAAATATACAAAATAACAACAATTTCCGCTAATTGTGTAATAAATTGTAACAAACTTCAGTGCATAAGACTTTTAACTGTTCATATGCATGAATATGTGGTGTAAAAGTGTGATAAAATGTAATCTGATCATTAGGTGCGAGTAAAAGGAACTAAAAATAAACACTTGAAGCACCCAATGATCATGACCATCAAATATTATTTGAATTCCGCTTAAATTATATTTACAAACAATAATTCATTTTTGCCTTTAAAACGGAAATACATACGACTTTAATATCCGAAATAGATGAGCTCAGATATTTCAATTTTATATGCCAGAATTCGGCCTTCAGCCGAAAAAACAATAATATATGCAGACTAAAGTATAAGAATAAAAAGTATTTAAAGAATTTTGTCATTGACAAACTTAAGCGAAGTGTAAATAAAAACGATGTTTTTTTAATATTTAAAAGTATAAAATATCTGAAGAATATTGTCTGCTGTGAAACAAATTTACAATTTTCTTTATCAAACAATAACTAATAAATTAAGACTTCTGATTTTATATCTGCACTGAACACAAAACAAAAACCATATGAAAAAAAGGTTGGTGCAGATAGAACATTTTTATCAAAACTTTAATTACACTTAAAATTAACTCAGTTATGCCATTGTTAGTATTGCATGAAAGGAGTCCTTTATCGTGGCTGAATGAAGAAATTAAAAGAAAATTGAAATTAAAGACATAAAAGTTAATTTCTAGCAAATTGTAGTATTGCTGAAAATACCTAATATTTGCAGAAGGTTATGAAATATTTTTTTATTTATTATAATCAGGTCCGAATGTAATGTCATCGTAATCGAAGCGATTTTATACTAGGACATCTTACTACTGCAATAGCTATTTCGTCCCAAAAAACATATGGAGAATTTTGCCTTTAGCACTCAACAAAACGTGAGATAAAATCTTGTTCATAAACCGGCAGTAGACTAGTGAAAATGCCAATCGGCTATTGGATATTTAAAATAATCATTACTTCTTAAATTTGTTTATTGAAAGACTTTTACATTTAAATTTAAGGTGTAACTCAAATAAAAAATATTTACGAAAGATTAAGGAAAGTAATTTTTTTTATTGGTCTTCGAATGTATAAGTTACCATTTTGTGTAATAAAAAATCCATTTTTTTTAAACTTAAACTTGTTTTTAGACTGACACTGGAATAAGGTTGCTGTTTGGAATGATATATCGCCAATAATGGTTGAATGTTTTCAAAATTATGCATAATTCTTGAGAATACGGTTTTGTTTGTAAATGTATACCTTAGTATACCAATAAAGGTATAAGTATAGACTAAGACTTACCTAACTCTACTGCAAGAGCGAGTAAAGTGCCGCGACAGAGGCACAAATATTGATTGCGGTGATATGGTGCTATTAAAGTATGATTATCAACCACCTCCGAAGTGGCATATTGGTCGTGTTACAGAGGTAATAATTGGTGAAGATGGTACAGCTCGCGTCGCTGTTATTTGCAGAAGTAAAGGACTGGTAAAAAGAGCAATCACGAAATTAGTAGTCCTTCCAATAGACCCGCTGATTGAAGGCAGCAAGTCTTCAATGGGTGGAGGATGCTAACGCACCCAAAAAAATTTTTAACCGCAGATAGGGCCCGGCATAAATTGTATTTCTTTAAATTTAAATAATACTAAAATTGTAGGTAGTCATTGCACTCATTACATACAAGGGGCATATGAATATATATTTAAACGTTTAATTTGTAAGTGTCATCGAGAAAATATGCGATGATCTGTTAAGAACTGCTATTATTTATTAATGACTTACAGGTAGAAGAGAACTGCTTTACTTAATTATGATAATTTAAATATTTTAATATTACCACAATTTAATATAACTTTTTCTCTTGTATGAAATAAATTCTGATTGAAGTTAGTCAGCAAAATACTTTAAGAAAGTGAACTTATTTTTGAAATTGTCTGCAAAAAAACCTTGAAGTCTCAAATCTTTGTCTTTTTAGTACAACTTTAAGAATTTTTATTCATGATGCGATACTTCACTCAGATACAATTGATTTTTGTTTTGGAATTTACCTTTTTTCATAACTCAAATTACATATATATTTGACAACACTTACACCATAAATAATAAGCCGGCAAGTCATGTAAAAAAAGCGATTTCATTAAAAACAAAGAAGTAGTTCATTGCCTGTCTGTAGGCCTGTAATAAAAGTAAATCAATTTCAATTCAAAACCACTCTTAAAGACCAATAGGTAATTGTTACAAACAAATTTCTTAATTAGCCTGCATCTAAATTATGGTCGGCACATATTCAATCACTCAAATCCATTATTTCTATTTGATATATGAAGTGCCTGCCCTTGAATTCAAAAATTTGTACATAGATTTGACATAAAGTTTCTTAATTATATTATTATTTTGTTTGAAAGTGTTTAACTTAAGAAAATCTCATAAAAAGCCAAAAGGAAGCGCCTTTAATAGCCTCTATAAAGCCAACACTCTATCTCAGCAGCAAAGTTCAAACAAGTTAAAGTAAATGAAATCATGTATTGTAAGCCATCAAGTAAAAGTCTCATTTCATTCATATTTGAAATATTATAAACTGGCATGATATTTATTTTTGCTCTGATGCTGATATAATTTTTTTTTTACTTTTTGAAAAATGTTTACAATATTTCAATATATGCAAATAAAATAATATATAGGCCGTAGATTTATTTTCGCATTAAGTAAAATTCAATTTTGTTTTATAAAATCTATGACGTGCTTTTTTCAAATTTATTTAAAACATATCTAGAGACTAACCAAACTTGAAATTCTATGGTTTCTGCCCAACTTCTTCACTTTTCAAGCAATTCGTCAACTCTTTTCCCTTTTTCACATTCCTGCCTCAAGATATATATTTTTCTCTTTACAAGGTTTGTCGTTTATGAAATAATCTTTAAAATAAAAAAATTTTAATATAATACAGATGAAAAAAAAAAAATAAAAACAACTAAAAACTTGATTATGATTTAATGTTTGTTGAATGTAAAAACCTGTGATTATTATGTGAACATGAATTTTAACGAAAAAAAATTCAAACATAGTCATAAAACATTAAAGCAGTTCATAAGACAGCATTAGCCGTTGTATAGATTGTATGTGTCAAAGCTTACAAACAATCTGCTATTTTCATTGGACTTTATCAACAATAACTTAAAGGTTTTTGTAGAATTTTTTAGTTTTCGGTTCGTTAATTGAATTATTTCATAAATCTTTTAATTATATTTTTTTTGTCAGAATAATCAACGAGAACGAATTTAAAAAGGATGTCTACTATTTTAAAGAGATCTTAATTTTTGGTGGTTTCCTAAGAGAGCACGCCTACGTGCGATCCTTATTTTTTCAATACAGTGTTGAATACAAATTAGATTTACTTATAAGCTTACATTGAAAAGGTTGTCTTATGTCTAGAGTTGAGTGACATTCTAAACTCCACCCAAATCACTTCAATTACACTCATTAATCTTAACATTACTTAAATGCCAAATTACTAACAGACCAGGAATCCTTGGCAATTGAAGGCATTCCTGGTTGAGTAGTAATTATTATTAAAGAATAATCAGTATAAAAATGTGGCCAAAACAAAATTTACAAGTATATCTGGCGTGCATCAAAATATAACGAAAAGTGCAAGCACATACTCTGTGCTTTGCCATTCCAAGTGCATGTCTGAGGTGCCAAATTACCGCCACTTGTGTGAATTATTCTAATGCATAATAATAATAGCAACAACGGTTGTTATGTTTCACAAGTCATACCGACTGGTTAGGTTACGTTACACGGATCATACGGAGGAAAATGAAAAAAATTTGCATTAAAATTCTATAATTTTACTGACCACTCACAATTGTTTCTTCTTTTCAGTTATATGAGTTTTTAAAAAATTCAATTCTTTTCATTTTAGTTTTTAAGAGGATTCAAGACTGAAATACAAGTGGCTGAGGTCGTTGGTTCAATTCCACTTTCGGCAATCTCAATATAATAAAATTCTCATACATTTTTGCAAAGTGCTTGTTTTAATTGTTGTAAGGATTTTTTAACCTTTACCAACTGAGCACCAGAATCGCAACAAAAAAAGTACCTTCTCCCAGAGATTGTCTCCTACTACCGGTCGTATATGTTGCATATGTTTAAATATTCCTTCAGTTATATAATAAAATTTAGAATAATGAAAATTATTGGAATAGTAAAATTTTTTTGGTTGAATTTGTGTAATTATATTAATTTTTATGTAATACTGAGAAGATTAGAATTGTTAGATTAGATTAGATTTTTTTCAGGCTATTGTAACAGCTCAAATTCTACTTTGATATCAGAAGCGCTGCATCGCTGCTCTGTCTGTATGCTTCTTCAGCATAGATCTTCTCTATTGCTCGTAGTATATTTTACTTCTAACAAAAATATAATCAATTCCTTATACAATATCTAAGTTTCTTACATTTTATCGATTAAAGTGGTTTCTTTTTATTTTTTTTTATAGCAAAGCAATTAGAGTTACTTTGAAGAATGGTTACCATGACTTTTAGGAATAATATATTTTAACCGATCAGCCTAAATCTTTAGTTTTCAATTATTTTATTATTTCTGAGTCTAACCGGCAGTTGTCAAGACACGCCATTCACTTACTGCTTAACAGAGATTTTCCCTCTCGTTAACAAATGCAGAAATAAATATTATTAGTTGAATCGAATTCGTCATAAGCGGACGAGCTCATGTTCTAATAAAATGACAACACAATTTGCAGAATGCTGATGGCATTCTTTCATAAAAATAAGATCGCGATAAGATTTAATTACATAAGCTTGCATATCATTCACAATTCACAAAGGGACATGAATGCTAATGATGTCAATCTGATGAAAATGATAAATGAGTCAATCTTTCACTATCTTTAATGGTGTTCGATATAGAATTGTAGATACAAGTACGAATAGTAAAGAGTGCTAATAAATTGCAGGAAATCAATAATTGGCCCGTTAAAGTAGTTCAAAATATTAAAAATGCTATAAAATATAATGGCGTGATGGTTACAATAATGCAAGTTAATTTAGTTTAGATTTCCAAACTGAAGCTATTAAAATTACACTTGTTCTATTTGCAATGAATTAAAATTGTTAGAATTGCAACAGAACCAATTATCAGAAGTGATAATTGTATGGCAATAAATATGCAAATATTTTTACAAATGTAGAAATCCAAACAAAAGAAATATCATAATAATAATTATTAACTTCCTAAATGAAAACAATTAGTGAAGTCCCCACAAATCGCAATTGATTTATTTAAAAATGAATTGAAGAAAATTGCAATGGGAAGTGGGATTTTTTTAATTAAAAACACAAAGGTCATAGTGACCCATGAACTTGCACAGCAAGTTGCAGTTAAATTGCATTTGTCATAAATAATGAATCAGATTGCTGGTATATCCGATGATAAGCTTTTAATCTGAGTATATAATCGCCGTTAGATTAGTATCGCAGTTAAATGTCTCACAGCACTGAATCCGTTTAAGTCTAACATTGCACTACGCCCACCAGTGTTAAGTCGTTAAAATCCTTGTTCTTCAAGTTTGATTAAAGTGAAATCAGTAATTGTATTAGTCTTAAGACCGGGTTTCATAAGACGGAAATTAATTGTGCCGCGTACTGTAAAGTATTGTATTAAAAATTTTCATTGCGGAATAATATACATTTATTAAGGAACCAACTACCTTCCTCGGTAATCAATAAAAATATATTTTGAAATCAAAAACAGTTATATTTAACAAACAAGTATAATTAGTTAATTAATTACTGCAATGCTTTATAAGGAGTACAATACTCTTTGAATATGAATGAAATTTTCTAAAGAATTATATATACATATATTAGCGTTGTGTTTTAAAACAATTTTCCAAGCCAAAACAAAAATAAATGCAAGAAAAATGGAAAAAAAATTAAAAAAAATTTCTTTAAAAGAAATTTACTTTGAAAAAATATTACATGATTTCCAAAAACAATGATTGTTATTTTTTAAATTGTTATTTGAGAAAAAAATGTGTTTATTGCTATTTTGCAATTGATTCACGCCAAGGCGATCTCAGGGCGAATTTATGGAGCATGTAAAAGAGGTTTTTTTTCCAATGGCCTGTTTGAATAAATTTGAATTGTGAATTTTGAAAACTGTTTCAATTTATGGTATCTTCTTAAAAAAATATTGAAATAAAAATTATACTGCCTATACGATTAATAATAAAGAGGAATTTAAAAAAGTTGCGGACCCACATTAAGCAAAAGTTTTTACAAAATAAAGCCGTAAGAATGTGCTATAGATGTGCCCAGTGGATGGATGTGTCGACTTCAAGTTTCTAAACATGTTTCATGAAATTTTCTAATTTTATCTTTAACTGTACGAATACTTTGAGGATTAAGAGCAGTTTATTTCCTGCACACCATGAGACTTTATAGTAACATTTGATGGAAACCTCATTTGAACGAATTAAGGGCAGCTTAATTGAAAGTGATTTCTATTAATTGAAAGCAATATTGAATGTTCCTAACAATTTTTCACTTTAATTTCTAAACTAAATTAACGGTTTATTTATAATAAATTTAAATTAAAGCCATTCCAGTATTATTTAAATGTAAACATTTTTGTTATCTTAATTCAAAAACATGCATACAAATTAATTCATGCAAATAGTTCCATAAAATAATTCTTGAGAAATGAAAATAAATATTTTTATCAATTTAAAAATGCGCTCTGACACATTAATGCATAAAGTAACGGAAGTAGTAATTAATTTTTTTTTTATCGAAAAAATCTGCTGGATATAAAAAAGTTAATATATTCTAAAAAGTTTGGATAAGAGATGCATTTGCCGTATTTTGTATGAAAACAATATATGACAGTTCAAACGGAATTGAAGGCATAACTAACAATTATTTAGATCACGATCATGTGTTCATGACATTAAACCAATTTATCACTGTATGAGCTGAGTTTTGGGTCCAGAATTATACAGTGGCATTAATTTTACTGAAAATACTCAGGGTGCAATTACAGTGCACTGCTTCTGTTCTCTAAAGCAGGCATGGCTGGCTGAAGCTTGTCAATAAATATAAGAATGTGAAGTTTCAGATTTAGAAAATCGTGAAAAAATTTATAAATTTAAACTATCTAAATAGAATTGTGCACTTTTGTACTGCTTTATATGTAATTTTACATGAGTAATTTGATAAATATATAATTTTTATACAATGTGTTATACCAGCAAATACATACGATGATGCAACAAATGGAAGTGCGTATTAACTTTAACAGACTTAATTTATTGTAGCTTTTCCACATGAATAGTAGCTTTAGGAAACATATTTGTTATGTGTGACTTAATTACAATATCGAAGAAGTTTGACTTGTTTATCATGAAATAGTGATTGGCATAGAATAATTAAATCATTTCTAATTTTTATTTCATTTAAATTTATTTGAGTTGTTCGCCGAAGAATTGACCAAAATAGTTAATAGTGACAAGAATTACTGTCTGTTATTTACAATTTTTTTTCAGCAAGCATTTAATAAATGCCTAAAAATTATATGACTGCGTTTGGTTTTTTATTAATCAAGCTCATCAGTAGACTTTTATCTAAACACTTTTGAAAAATAGTTCCAAAAACATGTTATGGCATGACTCTAATCAAAAATCAATTCAGAATTAAAACGTAAATTCATAACATGTCTTGAAAAACTTGTTCAAATCTATAAAACAAACAGAGTTTTTTCGTTACGAATATATTTGGTTTTTCCTAAAGTCATTACAAAATTAATCTGCTTTTATCTTGGCAAAATTAAAAAAAATATATAATAATTAAACATACTCGTATAGTGGAATTTATTATTATGTAGGACATTTTCTCAATACTTAAGGTAATCTATACGCCCGCATTTAGTTTGTCTATTTTTTTTTATATAACATAATATGTAACATTATATACAAGCTTAGCATGTGTTAATGAGTATAAATTAAGATTAACAACTTATTTAGTATACGAGTATTTAATTTCAAAATACACTTTTGACATATTTTCATATTTCCAAATATATTTATATAGATACGTATATGTTGCAGATCAAGAATGTGAAATTGTTTTGATTTGTTAATCTCTTATGTGTCATTCAATAAAGATATAGCCTTAATACCAGTGCTGTATCTAAAACTTTACACATTCGGTTATTACTTATAACATAAATAAAATTCAAATAAAAAATTATCAGATACATAGAAATACTTTTCTCTGAAAGTAATTATACTTATATCTGTTAATATGGCAGAAGTGCTGCTTGTTTTCGCACATGCTTCAAACGAAAAATTTTACAAATACCTGTAGGCGTGTGAAATTATAAATCAAATAATAAATTACAGTTATTTAGCGGCTTATATTTTTTCCTTCTGTTTATGGCAGTCGCAATTGTGTTGACGGTATTTAATTTACTATTTTCTTACAGTCCAAATATTGTTCAAGCGAATACCGAAAATGGCGTAGAAAAATCACACATACACACTCACAATATTTATCTGCTATTTATTTGCTGAGTAACCAAAAGCTAGCTGTAAATGTTGTTTTGTTTAAATGGTCATTGCGCGAAATAATCTGAAGAACCAAAATTTTTAACAAATTAATAGCAAAATCAATACGCTTGAGAGAGCTAAAACTGGTGTTAAATAGTAAATTAATTAATAACAAATTTTTTTCCAAAAGCAACAACATGTAATAAAACTAATATTGTATTCGATGAAGAAATCCATACGAAAATGTAATAAACTGCTGCAATTGTTCTCATGCACACGTACAACAGCTCTTTTCAACAATTTTACAAAATTTACTATATTTTCTTAATTTATAAATTTTGTTTGGCTATTGCTCGTTTTTAAACATTTTTTCTACATGCAAGAATTTGCCTTTCAGTTATTGCTTAATTTCTTAATTAAATTTTTTTCTGTACTTTTGTTATATTGCAAATATTCCAAATCAATATAAGATTAGATCGACTTTTTTGTATAAAATTACGAAAGGGTTATTAACTGCATAAAAAAGAGTATAAATTTTTGCCGAAAAAGTTAAGATTTTATTTTCTTTTACAATAATTTGTTTTACTCAGATGGTGCTAAAATTGATACACTAATTCTATGTTCAATACTAAACTTGCTTGAAAGTTAAGCCAAATAGAAATCTTTTTGCTAAGTTCGCTTTTTTCTTTTTCTTTCATGTTAAACATTTGCAATGCAAAATATTTTTTACCATTTTCATTTCGAAAAACACAAAAGTTTTGTCACAATCACGCTGCCGGGTGTAGGCGTATGCATTTCAAAATGCACATTTTATCGTTTCGACGGTGCAATAAAATTAAACTTCAATATGTAGATTCATTCCTTACTATTTGTTTGAATAGGAAAAGTAACTGAAAAGAAATACAAAAATAAAAACAAAAGCGAAATGATAAAATAATGTCAAAGTTTGTTGCTTAAGTCTTTTGTTTCGCTGCCTTTCAAACTGCCACTGCAGTCACAACTCTTTGATTTAAGAATAATTATTTTCAAAAGAAGCAGTTGTAATTATTGCATTTGTTGTTCTTCTTGTAGTTGCATATATTATTGCCACAGTTATTTTTAATTAATACAACACAAAGTCATCAAACGAGTTTATTGTCATCAAACTAGAACCATTCCTGAATTACAAATTAAAATTTAAACTACGATGTTCCTGTAAATACATGGACAAAATATTTAAAAACGATGCCGGGAATTTACCAGTTACTATTTAATAATCGAATTCGGTTTTATATATTATTAGTAGTATGACAATAAAAAAAATAGTTAAAAAGTGTAAAATATTAAATATAATATTTCGTAAATTATTGAAATGAAAAAATTATATTGATTTAAATTGCAAACAACAAGTAATTAATAAATATTTTTCTATTGTAAAAATTACTTTTTTTTTATTAAATTTTTTTTCAATAGAATTGTAATTCCCAAATTTATGCTTTAAAGTAAGATGATTTTATCTAACTATTTTTAATTCTTTCAATCATTTTTTATTTTTATGAATTCTTTGTTTAGTTTTTCTTCTCTCTCGGACATTATTTTTCTTTTTTTCAGTTTTTACTTAGACAATTTTTTAACTTATTGTTATATAAACAATTTGTATGTGAATTATATTTTGAGAACATTTTAATATTAGCAATTTTTTTTTTTCAATTTTAATATAAGAAACTGCATTTGGAAATATTTGCAGCTATAAATATTTGAAGAACCTACAAAAATTAAATTGTTTTGATTGGAAGAAATTATAAACTCGTTGAGTTCAATAGCAATTACTGACAGTAAGATTTTGTCAATTTTAATTTTTCTCAGTTTTACCGAGATTAAAGTACTTTATAAAATGCTTTTCCTTTTTAATTTTGAAATTTTTTGAATATATTTTGCAATTTAAAATTTTTAATTTTGGAAGTCTTCCAATATATTGATAAAGCATACCAACTACTTGAGCCAACGCCACCCTCTCAAAAGTTTATAATATCTTATTTGTAGTTTATCTGTTAAAATTCTCGTTGATTCTCCAATTCATTGCCTTCTCTTTTGTATAATTCTCTAATTCTTTTTCAATAATTCCATATTTATATTGTGGCGTCTTGTTAATGTGGTTAATTTTTTTTGGTTGACTGGTTATTGATAATTTTATTTTTAACTTGTTTTTTTTCGCCACTGCAATTTAGTAACACATTTAGAAATAACTTACAATTGATTAAATTCGAGATGGAAAATAACCAAAAATTGTTGCATGTAATAATTTTTTGGCAAGAGAGAAATATTCAATTTTAAAATCAAGTCTAAAATCGTACTTAAATAAATGAATCAAAATTATAACAATTCTGGGCTAATAAAAATGACCAAAAATTGTAGTTTGTAAATAAAGTTGAAAAGGAAGGATTACCAATGCATTTGTATTTACATTCGCGGATGTGTTTTTAAAAGATTTGACCGAAATGAGACAATACTTTTCTAGAAGTAGTTTTACAAGTACTGATTAAAAAGAGAGTCCTTAAGGTGAATACACAAGCTTTTGGAGATCTTTTAGTTCCCATGCTAAATAAACAAAATAATTTTTTGGTCATAATTTTTTTATTTATTGTTCGATTTTTTATATTTTTATAAAATATAATTTATTCGTATATGCAGTAAATGGTAGACTTTTGCCAGTCTATTTGTCTGTCGGTCCTCTGTATTTTTGTCGCCGTGTAAATCGAGCTGAAATCAAAATTTTTAAAATCCTTATCATCATAAATTTTTTATATTTATTCGGTATGAAAATTACCTCCATCAGGTTACCTTTACATGTTGTCCACCGGAAAGGTATACTACATTGTTTAAGCGAGTGATATCTTATATTGATAAATGTTTTATTTAATGGTGGGAATTATGTGTGGAATACAATATCACAAATGCGAGCTTTTTGAACCCAGAAAAGTAAGCTTATCATTTTCATCGATTTTAATCATTGAATTAAAATATATTTTTTGCTTTCCGAAGCGATGCATCTTTCCTTATTTTAAATTCTTCTTAGTGAGTCTTTCACTCACACTGAACTCAATACTTCCGAGTTAACTTCAAATAAAATTGTTACATTTGCAGTAGGAAAATTTTGTGAAAACGAAACTTTTGTAAAAACCTAGAAAAATTGTGTTAGAGAGCTTTATGCGGTTGAGGAGTTACAGGTCTACACGTTTTCAAAAACGATGATGGTTAGAATGTTACTGTCAATGGTGAACTGTATAGTAAACACGGTTAGCTATTTTTTAGTACCTCAAATAGATGGCAGGAAGCTCTAAAAGAACACCTTCCATATTCAGAGAAAGTTTTCATGGAAAATTAAGTTCACGTAATGATCCAAACAATTGCTGCGAAGAATCAAGAATCATATTTGAACATAATGTAATAAGAACATGCATATTTCCAAAAAAAAAAAATTGTCATGAAGTTGCACTAAAAAATATCCAATATAATATTTATTATAATATTTATTATTAATTTTACGTATTATTTTAAGTAAATTGTGGGTCCGCCCAAAAGATATGGGAACAAAAACATGCATTCCTGTTTGATTATCGTATCGGAAATAAATTATAAAAATTTTAGTACTACAATACTTAAATAAATAGTCTTCTGTAGTGGACTTCCCCTAAAGATCGTCATTTGAATGTCATGTATCAACAGTAGCCTTTTAAATTCGGTGCATTATATGTTAAGAAATGATCTGGACTGCAGCAGTATGTGTACCCGTAATAATTAGTGTGTAATAAATCTATATTTAAGGGACAATTAGTCTCATAACAAATTCCATCCGGTCTTCTAGGCGGAATTTGTTTGTCATGAATGTTGTTGTATTGCAAAAACACAGTTCTGATACCATTACGATTCAATATAATTTTGTATGTCCATAAAGGAATAGGAATGGAAGTTCCTAAATATATTTCCTTCATGGTGTTGTTAATGTCAGGTAATTGCAGTGTCCAAGGCAGGGCACCACTACAAACTTTTGCCGGCGTATTTTCAGGATTCCTAGCCCATTGCTCTATTAATTTCCAATTCCCATACTTGATGGAATGAAATTGTGGTATAACATTAACCATGTTGAATGTTGTAACCATTAACCGGTTGCTCATGAAGTCGTGAAGCGGTGTTAACTGGCTACGATCTATTCGTTCATCGAAAGCATTTTTGGGCATGTAAGTTTGTCCGTTTCCCAAAATGGTTTGGAATTTTTCGTATATGTTCCGCTGGTTATAGGCATCGATCTCATCCCTGGTAAATATTTTATCCGGATGGAACTTCATGCCAGTGGCATGTATACTAACTGTAAGTACAAAGTTGTACAAGAGGTTAACCCATCCAATTTATTTATACAATATTTAATTTCTTAAAGATAATTGCTTTACAATTCTGGAAAAGTATTTTTTTTAAAGTAAATTATTTTAGAGTGGAATAATTCCTCTTAATGTGAAACAATTTTAAAATAAAATACTTTTTGAAATGTACCTTTCAAGAAAAAAGGTACACTTCAAATATCGCTGCATATGTATTCAATGGCATCGAGGAGTGTTGCCAGGCGGAGAATATTTTAGTCAGCATTTATTTGGTTTTCTAGCACCTGCCGTTTTTAGGGTCGATCCACCGAAATTAAATTTAAAAGTTAACAACAAATGTTGGCAACAAAGTTTTTAAAATTAAATTTTCTATAAATTAAATTTGTAATGTAATGCAGACGAAATCTTATTCGGCTGAGTGAAAGCAAAGAAAAAAAAATGACACCACTTCTTCGTTCACAGAAACTCAGACTAAAATGCTGATTAAAATATCAATTTATAAATACTTACAAAATGGATACGCTTCATGTATTGTAAAAACAGCCCGCTTCCGGTAATAATCAAAACAAACTTTATATGTTTCAAAGAATCTAGACGTGGTTTCGCTCTGAAGGTGGTAACCAACACGATATAAGTTGTAAGAACAAAGATGGGAATTGTTTTCCAGTTTTAATTCTGGTTTGAAAGAGTTTGTACACGGTGGCAATGGCAATTCTGGACTGAATTGCGAATTTTCACATACTACTCCAGTATAATCGTCGAGGTTGCATGCCATAATCCAAGCAGAGCCATTTGCTAATGTCTTTTCTCTTTGCAGGTATAGTTCATCATTTTCAGCTCTAAATATCAAACGTAATTCATTAGCTATTGAATCTCTTTTTAAGACACAATTCCCAGTTGTTTTGGCCACTAAAAAGAAGGACCCACATTCAGATATGCACCCAATTATGTACATGCATATGCATGTGTTTATATACGCATGGAACTACTATATTTACGTAGTCATAAACACATACAAACATTCTTACATACCAGTGCTTAACATGAAAAAGACTAAAAATATTGCACACTCTTCTTTTAGCAATCTCATTTTTTATTTTTTTTTTGGTTGAATTTAATATCTTCTTTATCTGCGAAGGAAATTCTGTATCTAAAATATTTTTCTAAAATAAAATTTTGAAGAACTTTTTTTTTTTGCTAAAAAGGGCAGAAATGTGATTTGTTTTAAGCAGGGACAACGATTTCTATTAATAAATTTATATTATATATTTTTTGGCAAGATTCCACTGATGTGCTAATTGACCAGAGGAAGTACGCTTTTCTGTTCACGTTATAATCAATACTTAAACGCAATTTGTTACTGCTGGCTCATTTATACTTGTAAAGAGGTTCTAAAGCGGTACAAAGTCAAATAGCTTGTAATAAACAACTGTAATAAAACAAAACCAACGAAAGTAATTAAAATGATGACAAGGAGGCGTAGAAAAAATAGAATTCAATGGTTTACTTTAAATATTTCATTATGACTAATTTTAGAAAATCTTAAAAAAATATTTCAATAATGGAAATGTACTTTTGTTTTGCGTTACATTATTAATTTGTAGCTTGTTAGGCTTGAACACAGTGTGAGCAATAATAATAAATACAGAGAATTATTGCACTATCACCTGGGCCCTACACGTATTTCGCCGCATTTCTTCAGAAAGACTTTAATGGGCCCACTTTTAATATTCTTCGGAATATTCATATTTATTGTTGTGTTTTGTGGACTTTCGTTTGAAGTTCGTAATAGAGAAAGACAAAAGATTGATGGAGTAATAGATGTAGTATTTCGATAAGAAATTGCTTGCCAGTAAATGCTATTACGGTTGCCTCTTAAAGCAATTGACAATTCCCTTAATAAAATAAAACCCCAAAAATTTCTTTCTTAAGAATACCCTTCCCCAAAAGTTAACTTTATTCAAAAAGTACTTTAAGCTCAGAATTATTACTTTCGTAAAATGAGCTGTGAAAAATTTATGTTATGTGAAATCTGTTGAAGAGGTTGATTTACTCAAAGACACTTTTGATGAAGGATTCGTTTACGTAATGGTCCAATTAATAGGCTACTAAGATTTTGACTCCATTGCATTATATTTATCACTTGTCTACGTTGATAAAAAATATAATTCAATACCTGGGAATCACCATTCCAGGATTTATTAAAAGCCTGTTTTAAATGGATTAGGTTGAGATTAATTGTTGTTTTAGATTATGTGTTGTACGCAGCCGCCGTGGCAGCCGTAATCAAATTTGAACATATGTAATAACAACATGCATATTTCCAAAAAAAAAAAAATTGTCATGAAGTTGCACTAAAAAATATCCAATATAATATTTATTATAACATTTATTATTAATTTTACGTATTATTTTAAGCAAATTGTGGGTCCGCCCAGAAGTTATGTGAACAAAAACATGCATTCCTGTTTGATTATCGTATCGGAAATAAATTATAAAAATTTTAGTACTACAATACTTAAATAAATAGTCTTCTGTAGTGGACTTCCCCTAAAGATCGTCATTTGATGTCAGGTATCAACAGTAGCCTTTTAAATTCGGTACATTATTTATCATGAAATGATCTGGACTGCAGCAGTATGTGTACCCGTAATAATTAGTGTGCAATAAATATATATTTGAGGGACAATTTGTCTCATGACAGATTTCGGTCGGTCTTCTAGGCGGCGTTTGTTTGTCATAAATGTTGTTGTATTGCAAAAATACTGTTCTGATACCATTACGATTCAATATAACTTTGTATGTCCATAGAGGAATGGGAATGGAAGTTCCTAAATACATTTCCCTCATGGTGTTGTTAATGTCGGGTAATTGCAGTATCCAAGGCAGGGCACCACTACAAACTTTTGCCGGCGTATTTTCAGGATTCCTAGCCCATTGCTCTATTATTTTCCAATTCCCATACTTGATGGAATGAAATTGTGGTATAACATTAACCATTTTGAATGTTGTAACCATTAAACGGTTGCTCATGAAGTCGTGAACAGGTGTTAACTGGCCGAGATCTATTCGTTCATCGAAAGCATTTTTGGGCATGTAAGTTTGTCCGTTTCCCAAAATGGCTTGGAATTGTTCGTATATGTTCCGCCGCTTGTAGGCATAGATATCATCCCTGGTAAATATTTCATCCGGCTGGAACTGCATGCCAGTGAAATGTCCACCAGCTGTAAGTACAAAGTTGTACAAGAGGTTAACCCATCCAATTTATTTATAAAATATTTAATTTCTTAAAGATAATTGCTTTACAATTCTGGAAAAGTATTTTTTTTAAAGTACAATATTTTAGAGTGTAATAATTCCTCTTAATGTGAAACAATTTTAAAATAAAATACTTTTTGAAATGTACCTTTCAAGAAAAAAGGTACACTTCAAATATCGCTGCATATGTATTCAATGGCAACGAGGAGTGTTGCCAGGCGGAGAACATTTTAGTCAGCATTCATTTGGTTTTCTAACACTTGCCGTTTTTAGGGTCGATCCACCGAAATTAAATTTAAAAGTTAACAACAAATGTTGGCAACAAAGTTTTTAAAATTAAATTTTCTATAAAATAAATTTGTAATGTAATGTAGCCGAAATCATATTCGGCTGAGTGAAAGCAAAGAAAAAAAAATGTCACTACTTCTTCGTTCACAGAAACTCAGACTAAAATGCTGATTAAAATATCAATTTATAAATACTTACAAAATGGATACGCTTCATGTATTGTAAAAACAGGCCGCTTAAGGTAATAATCAAAACAAACTTTATATGTTTCAAAGAAATTAGACCTGTTTTCGCTCTGAAGGTGGTAACCAACACGATATAAGTTGTAAGAACAAAGATGGGAATTGTTTTCCAGTTTTAATTCTGGTTGGAAATAGTTTGTACACGGTGGTAACGGCAGTTCTGGGTGGATTTGCGAATTTTCACACGTCAGTATCGTAGAATCGTTGAGGGTGCACATCATATTCCAACAAGAGAAATCTGCCAATGTCCTTTCTCTTACCAGTTGCAGCTCATAATTTTCATATTTAAATATCAAACGTAATTCATTAGCTATTGAATCTCTTTTAAAGACACAATTCCCAGTTGTTTTGGGCACTAAAAAGAAGGACCCACATTCAGATATGCTCCAATTATGTACATGCATATGCATTTGTTTATATACGCATGGAACTACTATATTTACGTAGTCATAAACACATACAAACATTCTTACATACCAGTGCTTAACATGAAAAAGACTAAAAATATTGCACACTCTTCTTTTAGCAATCTCATTTTTTATTTTTTTTTGGTTGAATTTAATATCTTCTTTATCTGCGAAGGAAATTCTGTATCTAAAATATTGTTTTAAAATAAAATTTTGAAGATTTTTTTTTGCTAAAAAGGGCTGAAATGTGATTTGTTTTAAGCAGGATGTATGATTTCTATCTACGAATTTATATTATATATTTTTTAGCCAGATTCCGCTGATGTGCTAATTGACAAGAGGAAGTACGCTTTTCTGTCCACGTTATAATGAATACTTAAACGCAATTTGTTACTGCTGGCTCATTTATGAGTACAAAGCTAAATAGCTTGGAAATATATAAGCAACGACTCTAATAAAACAAACCTAACGAAAGTAATTAAAATGATGACAAGGAGGCGTAGAAAAGATCGTATTCAATGGTTTACTTTAAATATTTCATTATGACTAATTTTAGAAAAACTTAAAAAAATATTTCAATAATGGAAATACACTTTAGTTTTGCGATACATTATTAATTTGTAGTTCGTTAGGCTTGAACACAGTGTGAGCAATAATATTTACGACAGATATTTATTATAGTAATGATCCCAACTATTAACATCCAGCAGAATATTAAAAGAAATTGAAATTGATTAATTTTTGGGGTATCACCTGGTCTCTATGCACATTTCGCCGCATGCTAGCACAGATCTGCATGGGGACTTTAAAGGATCCACTTTCAATATTCTTCGGAATATTCATACCTTTCTTTCTAAAGTTAACTCTATTCAAAAAGTACTTTAAGCTCAGAATTATTACTTTCGTAAAAGAAGCTGTGAAAAATTTATATTATGTGAAATCTGTTGATGAGAGGACATCTTGTTGAAAAGTTTCTTTTGCCTTTGCCTTTTTAAATATCACTTTGAATTTTTGGCAAATTGAGGTTGTAATAAGCAGAAATTGTTGTTTGAATAGAAAACGCTTTAAGAAAAGTTATTGTTTTTAAGAAATGTAGCTTTTTAATAGCTTAAGCTTGAGGAAGGCATACAGATGATCTCCGGTATCGTGACAATAATTCTCATTAAATTTTTATTATTTTTACTCTTTTTTTATTTATTTTAAATGTAAATGTTTTTTCGCTTACGTTTGTTATTATTGCCACTTGGAATGTGATTGAGCTATTTGATCCGTTTACTTTTTTCTGTTTTTGCAAGAAAAAAATTATTGTTGAAATTGTTCAATTCTGTCACCCATATTTGGTAGTGAACAAGTATTTTAAGTACTTAACAAATCAATCGAAACAAATTGACCGCGTGTAAATATATAAAAATACTTACAGTGGAACAATTTTAACCTAAAGTTGCGTGGAAAACCTGTGTCTGTAAATCGCATAGCTAATGTAGTATATTTTTTTTAATTAAAAAAAAAATTGTTTTTTTCCAAAAATTATTCTTTATTAGTTTTTATTTCACTTTAGTACCAAAAATTGTTTGTTGAGTTGAATCTAATTAAAACTGTTCCTTCGAATGTGCAAAAAATGGCATTAGATAAAAAGTAAATTAGAAGATTTTCATAGCAGAAAAATCTTCTTTAACAGTCTACAAATTGTTTTAATTAAGGTTCGCCATACAAATTATTTACTGTTTGGGGAGAATCCCATACATTTTCCCCCGCGAAGAACAATGTTCTTGTAATTATGTAGACTTAATGTTATGTTTGTTGTAGGCACCGTATGTATGTAAAAATCATATTTTAGAAATGTATTTGCTTGATGTATTTGTCATTACTGAAGAGTGTCCTTCAGAACAAGGATGTGAAGTTTCAACTTTGGCAAGTGGCTATTTACTTAGTATGCCTATTTCGTGAAGAAGGTGAAGAATATCACCAATTTTTATATTTCCTTTAACTTAGTTCCATTTTGGCCAAGTTTGCAATCGAGAAAAGTATTCAAGCAAGCCATCATCGCAGATACTATTTGAAGGTTCGCCAATAAGGAAGTGCGATGGTGTAATGTCATTGAAATCCCTGCGGTCAGTTGATGATGGCGATAGAGTCCTTGAGTTAAGCCAGCATTCAATTTCTGCTAGTAAAGTTATTCATAGGTCAACGTGGAGTCCTTCATTATATGCCGCAAATGATGTTTTGTCGATTTAGCGCCGGCTTTCCATGGGCCGGAAAAAAATAAGGAGTACCATGTGGGATGAAGTGCTATTTAATACCTTGATGCAGCTCTTATTGAAGAAGTTTTAATGATGATAGATTCAGCATATTCTAGTCTACCGTACTTAAATGCACAAAAGGGTTTTATTTTAACTGCTGATTGGTTTCCCTTCAGATGTTGGCAGGATTGAGCTTTTATTTAGTGACGTACTTGCCATTTCTAGTAAATATTCTAAATTTATTTGTTGTTTGCATTCGGTTTGTTGAACTGCCGAACTCTTGTTCGGTTTGAACAAGAACTGGAACTAATGACCGTTAAGGAAAATACCGTTTGAAACAGACTTGAAACAAAAGGAAATTGATGCCATTACTTGTGTATGTAAACAATTAATTATATTATAACTGATATTTTTATTTACAAATATATAGATATATATATGTATATATTCTCTAGAGGGCAACAGCGATTGTTCTCTTTACATTATAGAGCTTCTATTTCAGCTCTATATATGGAGTTTAAGCTCCATTAATTTGTTAAAACTATTTATGATTTTTTTTCACGTGTGTGAAGATAAATTCTAAAAGCTAAATTAATTTTTGAAAACATCGCACGCGCTGTTTTTCGCCGTAAATACGGCGCGTGCGATGTTTTCAAAAATTAATTTAACTTTTTGAATTTATCTTCACATACGTTTTGTTTTCTAAAAATTTTTAGTACAAGTCCTGAAAACAAAGACTATTTCAAGATTTCGTGGTGTACGATATGAATATTCGTACTTACGTATTTGGCTTAGATAACTTAGAAGAGCATTTGGTACAGCTAATGAAATTTCTATATATTTCTTAATTTGCTTTGTCAGTCTGTTTGTCTGTCTCCGTATTTTTGTCGCAGAGAAAATTGAGCTTAAATCTAAAATTTTAAAATACATCTGATTAGACTTTGCATAAAATTATCCGGTATGGCAATCACCCAAAAAGGGGTTATAAATTAAAGAATAATAACCAAACCTGTTTATTTCATGTATCTAATCTACCCTTTGGGGAACTTTGAAGTTAATCTTTATTATATGATCCAACCAGAGCATCAAGACCAGAGCATATTATCAGTAAAAAATTCTCCAAATTTAAGAAAATAGGCATTTTAATTCAGAAAGCCAAATTCGTTGTTTGATAGGTTGTCCGTGGTCTTTATTTGAATTGCATATACGGTCTTAGTCATAAATTGGTATCATGAAAGAGTTTACTGTTTTATTGTACACGGATCAAAAACCTTTAGAAAACATGAACAGATGAGGAACTGGGAGATTTGACTTATTACCTATCTCAATAATATTTTAAGGTTAAATATAATCCAGGAAAATCTAATAAAGAAGCAGACTGTTTGAGCAGAAATCCAGTTCTGGAATCATTTGAAAATACAGAAGACGTTTTGAAGGTTGTGAATTTAATAAATCTACTGGACGTAAAAAAGGACCAACGTACAAATATATATCTGCAGGATAAAAAAGAAAAATTCAAATTGAAGGACGATATATACTACAAAACTTTTAAAAGAAAAGATAAAATTATTCTATCGGAAAACTTCTGCAGAACACTAATACATGATGTACACAATGCCTACTGCCATATAGGGAGAACTCAAATTTTTAAAAAAATTTCTCCTTCTTATACAACAAAAAATTTAATTTCTAAAATCAAAAATATTTGTGATACATGTGAAATCTGCATAAAAAATAAATCAGGAAAGAAGTCGATGTATGGCTTGATGTCACACTTGGGACCAGCGACACGTCCTTTCGAAATTGTATCCATAGATATTATTGGAGGTTTTGGAGGATCCCGCTTCACAGAGAAATATTTACATCTACTTGTTGATCATTTTACACGATACGCATATATTCTTACTTCAAAAAACCAAAATGCTAAGGATTTCATAACACTGGTAAAGAAGGTACCTCAAGACCCCGAAATAAACACAATACTCACAGACCAATGCCTTGGACTAAATTCAGAAGAATTTAAACACTTTCGGAAAGCAAAAAGCATACATTTGATATTTACTGCAGTTAATGCCCCATTTTCAAATGGCTTAAATGAAAGATTAAACCAGACACTGGTTAATAAAATAAGATGCACGCTAAATGAAAATAAAAAGAAGATAGCATGGACCAATATTGCAAAGAAGTGTGTAGAGAAGTATAACGAAACGGAACATACAGTCACAGGATTTGCTCCAAAATACCTACTGGAAGGAGAAAACATAAATATTAATCCACCAATCATGGATGAAGACTTAGAACGAGATAGAAAATTGGCTATTGAGAACACGAAAACTTCCCACAAAAATATTAAACTACGATTTGATCTACATAGAACGGAAGTCAAATTAAACAACGGAGATTTAGTTTACGTGGAAAATGGAAATCGCATGAACAGTAAAAAGCTGGACGAAATAAGAATTGGACCATATGAAATATTAAATAAAATTTTCAATTCATTATATGAGGTTAACACCGGTCATAAAAAAGCACAATCAAATTTTTTTCACATAACCAAGCTTATTCCAGTGGAAACTGATAAACATCGAACAATTACGTATAATAATATAAGTAATTGTCCTTCTAAAGGGGGTAGATGTAAAGAAAACGTACCGTGGCATCACTTGTGCCTCTATTTTCTTTAATATAACTATACTCTGTCAAATATGTGTTGTCAAAAACACAGTTATACGGAGTAGAGCAGTTAAAAGTAGAGAAACAGTTATACGGAATAGAAGCATTAAATGCTGTTTCTTTTTCATTTTTAGGTATTGTTATAATAAATAAATGTATTGTTAAATAGGCTAAATAAAATTAATTCATTTTTAGAAAAGCAATTTTATTTTTATTCTTTGGAAGTAATTCTTTACTACATGAAAACCAGTATCATGAAACCAGTTATGCTACTATATAATTCTGGATTTTTCTAGAATGTAAGAAAACAGCACGCAAATTAAATATACGATAGTTTATTTTAAGAAAAATAATAAATATATTTTTATTTTTTCAACGCGATCCGTTTTTCTCTTTATTTAATATATTTTCTTTTACTTAAAAATTATTTTATCTATATTTTCGTGTTCTATGCAGGTATACAACTGCGTGTTGATAGAACAAAGTCCGGGAAAGAAAAGAGATCGAGTCTAAGAGTTTGCTCTTATTTATACTCGTCTTTACATTACATAGCTTGTAGTTATCATACAGACATGAGTTCGTTAAAATACTTATGTCTAGGATTGCTTAATTATAATACACGTCTAGGATTTACTTAGTTACAATAATTATGTCTAGCATTGCCTAATTATAATACATGTCTTTATGATCATGTCTAGGATTTTCGTCATTTCTCCTAATGTTTGGTTAACAATTTATATTTTACCTTAAGGTTTTACCATCCCTTAACTAGGCAAAGTGATTACAAAAGTATGTATATAAAATATATGTGTTTGTGTAACGTTAACTAATGTGACGTTAACTCGCACGCATGAATGAGTGAATTCATGCAAGTACGTATAAAAATTTATAGGTATTTACAGTACGTTTGTACATTATTTTCGTATATGAAGTGTTTCAATACAAAGCTTGTTCCTTGTCAAAGGTTATTTGAGCATTTTAATACATGGAGTTAATACCAGTAAGAACATCCATAATAATTTCATTATTATGTGCTTTTGCAATTGCTTAAGTCCCATTTAACATAAAGACATGTTTTTGAAATAATTGATCAGTATTCATGTTTTCATCTTGTCGTCTGTATATGAAGTCTAATAATTGTATGCCAACAATGTTTTTTTTAATAAATTTGTAAATAATTTTGAAAGATAAACTATTTCACTCTTAGAAGGAGTGCGATTTGTTAGAATAATGTAATTTTGTCATTCATTTGTCGTTCAGTGAAACATGAAAATGTTGCATACATGTGCAATAGATCAGCAACACAAGTAAAGAGATGGTTGTTTTATACCAATTAAGGTTATTTTTGTAGAGTAAATAAATTTCCCATCATTTGCTGGTAAGCTCTGTTCACACACTGAAACTGCATTTGTATTAAATATTCATAATGTTGTATTGAGTTTGATTCAACACAGGGATCACCGCATAGGACATCGAGCACACTACACAATTTTGAGTGAGCTGCGTATTTAATAGTTGATAGTTACATTTCATTTGGTTTGATCTAGAAACTTTTGTAAGAAAGCAGAAAAATTGTGTTTACTGAGCTTTATCGGGTTGAGGAGTTATTAGTCTACACGATTTAAAAAACGATGATGGTTGGGACGTTACGGCCAATGATGAACTGTATAGTATACATGGATAGCAATATTTAGTACCTCAAATAGATGGCAGGAAGCTCCAAAACAACATATTCCATACTCAAAGAAACTTGTTATGAAGGATTAAGTTTACGTAATGATCCAATTAATTGGCTACGAAGATATTTTGGTTTAACTCCATTGGATTATATTCTAAAGTCACTTGCCTACGTCGATGAAAACACAATTCAATACTTGGGAATCATCATTTCAAGATTTATTGGCAAAAGGCGGCTGTAAATGGACTACGTTGAGATTAATTACTGTTGTAGATTATGTGTTGTACGCAGGTGTAAGTATATTTAAACGTTAAAAAATTGTTAAAAATATATTGCCCTGTTTTATTAATATTTAAAATTCCGAAACAAATCATTTGTAGTTGGTAAAGTTATTAAACAACCATAGAATATACATATACATATATTGTAAACAACCATAACAGACAAGTGATGGAATTCTGGATAAGAATAAAGTAAAAGTCTTCATTGCTAAGTAGCGACTTAACAGTGCAACAATATTAAGCTTTCCATATTAAAAGTCTAAACTTAAAAATATAAAAATCATTTTTATGCGATTAAATAACACTATTAGGTAATAAAAGCGATGATGGCCACACACTATTTTGAAGAATTTGTGCTTTTACAAACCTTATATAATTAATATAATAAGAACATGCATATTTAAAAAAAAAAACTTGGCGTGAAGTTGCACTAAACAATATTCAATATAATCTTTATTATAATATTTGTTATTAATGTTGCTTATTATTTTAAGCAGATCGTTGGCTGGTCCATAAATTATGTGAACAAAAACATGCATTCCTGTTTGATTATCGTATCGGAAATAAATTAAGAAATTCCATTACCGTAATAATTAAATAAATAATCTTCTGCACTGGACTTCCCCTAAAGATCATCATTTGAATGTCAGGTATCAACAGTAGCCTTTTAAATTCGGTACATTATTTGTCATGAAATGATCTGGATTGCAGCAGTATGTGTATCCGTAATAATTACTCATTACCAAGTATATATTTGAGGGGCAACTTGTTTCCTGACAAGTTCCATCCGGAATACTAGGTGGCACGTGTTTGTCATAAATATTGTTGTTTTGCAAAAATACGGTTCTGATACCAATACTACTTAATACAATTTTGTACGTCCATAAAGGAATGGGAATGGAAGTTCCTAAATACATATCCCTTATGGTGTTGTTAACGTCGGGTAATTGCAGTGTCCAACGTAGGACACCACTACAAACTTTTGCCGGCGTATTTTCACGATTCCTAGCCCATTCCTGTATTATTTTCCAATTGCCATTCTTGATGGTTTGAAATTGTGGTATAACGTTAACCATTTTGAATGTTGTGGCCATTAAAGATTTGGTCATGAAGTCGCGGACGGGCGTTAAATAGCCACGATCTATTCGTTCATCGGTAGCATTGCTTGCCATAAATGTTTGTCCATTTCCCAAAATGGCTTGGAATTGTTCGTATGTTTGCGGCATGTTATAAGCCGCAATCTCATCCGAGGCAAATATTTCATCCGAAAGCATCTGCATAACATAGCGGTCTGCTCCAACTGTAAGAAATAGGTAATACAAATAGTTAAGCCGTTCAGTTCATTTTGATAATATTTAATTTCGTAGAGTTTGAAGTAGGAAAAAGTCTTGAAATATCTAAAGCATAATTAATTATCAAGTCTCTGGAAAACAATACTACATGCGGCAACTTAATTGAACTTTATGCAACAAAAAATTAAAATCAAACGAATTCAATCTAATGGTGTTTTAAAAATTGTTTTGCCGGCTATGTGAAAATGTTTATTTAGCGAGAAAAGAACACAAACTAGAAAAAAGTGCAATGCCTTTTTTTCACAGCTGATAACAAAACATTTATGTATGTATATTTTATGAAGTGTGTAAACAGAAACCTTCAGTTGCCAGATTGCTAATTCATCTGCCTGAGAAACTAAAAATTTTTTATTTTAATATCTCATATAATGACGCAGCCGCATCGTTGTCTTTTGTTTGTTTTACATGATACAAAATACAAAAATCTTTATTAAAATCTAATTTTCTGACACTTTCGACTCAAAAGTCTTTCTTCACAGCGGTTGAAGATAGTAGTTCGAAAGATAAAAATGGGTGAACACAAAGAAAAAAACGCAAGATCACAAGATCTTAGCTAAGGAATTGAAATATGGATTCATAAATACTTACCAAATGGATATACTTCATGTATTGTAAAAACAGGCCGCTTCATGGCATATTCAAAACACACTTTATACGTTTCAAGGAATTGATGCCCATGTGGGAGCAAAACCTGGTAACCAACACTATATAAATTATAAGGGCAGAGTTGGGAATTGTTTTCCAGTTTTAATTGTACTTGTGATACGTTACTACACGCCGGCAACGGCAGTTCTGGACGGAATTTTCCGTTTTCACACGACAGTTCCGTAATATCAAAATCGTTGCACACCATATAAAATTTAGAGCCATTTTGAATTTTATTTTCTCTTACCAGCTGAAAGTCATCATCCTCATATTTCAATATCAAACGTAATTCATTAGCTATTAAATCTTTTTTTATGACACATTTCCCAGTTGTTTTGGCTACTAAAAAGAAGGATCCACATTCAGATATGCTCCAATTATGTATATGCATGTCTTTATATACGCATAGAACTACTATATTTACGTAGTCATACGCACATACAAACATTCTTACATACCAGTGCTTAACATGAAAAAGACTAAAAATATTGCACACTCTTCTTTTAGCAATCTCATTTTTTATTTTTTTTGGTCGAATTTAATATCTTCTTTATCTGCGAAGAAAATTCTGTATCTAAAATATTGTTTTAAAATAAAATTTTGAAGATTTTTTTTTGCTAAAAAGGGCTGAAATGTGATTTGTTTTAACCAGGATGTACGAATTCTATCTACGAATTTATATTACATATTTTTTAGCCAGATTCCGCTGACATGCTAATTGACAAGAGGAAGTACGCTTTTCTGTCCACGTTATAATCAATACTTAAACGCAATTTGTTACTGCAGGCTCATTTATACTTGTAAAGAGGTTCTAAAGCGGTACAAAGTCAAATAGCTTGTAATAAACAACTGTAATAAAACAAAACCAACGAAAGTAATTAAAATGATGACAAGGAGGCGTAGAAAAAATAGAATTCAATGGTTTACTTTAAATATTTCATTATGACTAATTTTAGAAAAACTTAAAAAAATATTTCAATAATGGAAATGTACTTTTGTTTTGCGTTACATTATTAATTTGTAGCTTGTTAGGCTTGAACACAGTGTGAGCAATAATAATAAATACAGAGAATTATTGCACTATCACCTGGGCCCTACACGTATTTCGCCGCATTTCTTCAGAAAGACTTTAATGGACCCACTTTTAATATTCTTCGGAATATTCATATTTATTGTTGTGTTTTGTGGACTTTCGTTTGAAGTTCGTAATAGAGAAAGACAAAAGATTGATGGAGTAATAGATGTAGTATTTCGATAAGAAATTGCTTGCCAGTAAATGCTATTACGGGGGCCTCTTAAAGCAATTGACAATTCCCTTAATAAAATAAAACCCCAAAAATCTCTTTCATAAGAATACCTTTCCCCAAAAGTTAACTCTATTCAAAAATTGTCATGAAGTTGCACTAAAAAATATCCAATATAATATTTATTATAACATTTATTGTTAATTTTACGTATTATTTTAAGCAAATTGTGGGTCCGCCCAGAAGATATGTGAACAAAAATATGCATTCCTGTTTGATTATCGTATCGCAAATAAATTATAAAAATTTTAGTACTGCAATACTTAAATAAATAGTCTTCTGTAGTGGACTTCCCCTAAAGATCGTCATTTGATGTCAGGTATCAACAGTAGCCTTTTAAATTCGGTACATTATTTGTTATGAAATGATCTGGACTGCAGCAGTATGTGTACCCGTAATAATTAGTGTGCAATAAATCTATATTTAAGGGACAATTTGTCTCATAACAAATTCCAATCGGTCTTCTAGGCGGAATTTGTTTGTCATGAATGTTGTTGTATTGCAAAAATACAGTTCTGATACCATTACGATTCACTATAATTTTGTATGTCCATAAAGGAATGGGTATGGAAGTTCCTAAATACATTTCCCTCATGGTGTTGTTAATGTCGGGTAATTGCAGTATCCAAGGCAGGGCACCACTACAAACTTTTGCCGGCGTATTTTCAGGATTCCTAGCCCATTGCTCTAATATTTTCCAATTCCCATACTTGATGGAATGAAATTGTGGTATAACATTAACCATTTTGAATGTTGTGGCCATTAAACGGTTGATCATGAAGTCGTTAACCGGTGTTAATTGGCCAAGATCTATTCGTTCATCGAAAGCATTTTTGGGCATGTAAGTTTGTCCGTTTCCCAAAATGGATTGGAATTTTTCGTGTATGTTCTGCTGGCTATAGGCATCGATCTCATCCTTGCTAAATGTTTCATCCGGATGGAACTGCATTTCTGTGGAATGTGCACTAACTATAGGTATAAAGTAGTACAAGAGGTTAACCCATCCAATTTATTTATACAATATTTAATTTCTTAAAGATAATTGCTTTACACTTCTGGAAAAGTATTTTTTTTTAAAGTACAATATTTTAGAGTGTAATAATTCCTCTTAATGTGAAACAATTTTAAAATAAAATACTTTTTGAAATGTACCTTTCAAGAAAAAAGGTACACTTCAAATATCGCTGCATATGTATTCAATGGCAACGAGGAGTGTTGCCAGGCGGAGAACATTTTAGTCAGCATTCATTTGGTTTTCTAGCACTTGCCGTTTTTAGGGTCGATCCACCGAAATTAAATTTAAAAGTTAACAACAAATGTTGGCAACAAAGATTTTAAAATTAAATTTTCTATAAATTAAATTTGTAATGTAATGTAGCCGAAATCATATTCGGCTGAGTGAAAGCAAAGAAAAAAAAATGTCACTACTTCTTCGTTCACAGAAACTCAGACTAAAATGCTGATTAAAATATCAATTTATAAATACTTACAAAATGGATATGCTTCATTTATTGTAAAAACAGCCCGCTTCCGGTAATAATCAAAACAAACTTTATATGTTTCAAAGAATTTATCAATGATTTCGCCGTTAAGGTGGTAACCAACACGATATAAGTTGTAAGAACAAAGATGGGAATTGTTTTCCAGTTTTAATTCTGGTTGTAAATAGTTTGTACACGGTGGCAACGGCAGTTCTGGATGGAATTGCGAATTTTCACACGACAGTTCCGTACAATCCTTGAGGTCGCATGTCGCACAGCAAATAGAGCCATTTGCTAATGTCATTTCTCTTACCAGGTATAAGTCACCTTTTTCATATTTCAACATCAAACGTAATTCATTAGCTATTGAATCCCTTTTAAAGGCACAATTCCCAGTTGTTTTGGGCACTAAAAAGAAGGACCCACATTCATATATGCACCCAATTATGTACATGCATATACATGTGTTTATATACGCATGGTACTACTATATTTACGTAGTCATAAACACATACAAACATTCTTACATACCAGTGCTTAACATGAAAAAGACTAAAAATATTGCACACTCTTCTTTTAGCAATCTCATTTTTTATTTTTTTTTGGTTGAATTTAATATCTTCTTTATCTGCGAAGGAAATTCTGTATCTAAAATATTTTTCTAAAACAAAATTTTGAAGATCTTTTTTTTTGCTAAAAAGGGCAGAAATGTGATTTGTTTTAAGCAGGATGTATGATTTCTATCTACGAATTTATATTATATATTTTTTAGCCAGATTCCGCTGATGTGCTAATTGACAAGAGGAAGTACGCTTTTCTGTCCACGTTATAATCAATACTTAAACGCAATTTGTTACTGTTGGCTCATTTATGAGTACAAAGCCAAATAGCTTAGAAATATATAAGCAACGACTCTAATAAAACAAACCTAACGAAAGTAATTAAAATGATGACAAGGAGGCGTAGAAAAGATCGTATTCAATGGTTTACTTTAAATATTTCATTATGACTAATTTTAGAAAAACTTAAAAAAATATTTCAATAATGGAAATGTACTTTTGTTTTGCGTTACATTATTAATTTGTAGCTTGTTAGGCTTGAACACAGTGTGAGCAATAATAATAAATACAGAGAATTATTGCACTATCACCTGGGCCCTACACGTATTTCGCCGCATTTCTTCAGAAAGACTTTAATGGACCCACTTTTAATATTCTTCGGAATATTCATATTTATTGTTGTGTTTTGTGGACTTTCGTTTGAAGTTCGTAATAGAGAAAGACAAAAGATTGATGGAGTAATAGATGTAGTATTTCGATAAGAAATTGCTTGCCAGTAAATGCTATTACGGTGGCCTCTTAAAGCAATTGACAATTCCCTTAATAAAATAAAACCCCAAAAATCTCTTTCATAAGAATACCTTTCCCCAAAAGTTAACTCTATTCAAAAATTGTCATGAAGTTGCACTAAAAAATATCCAATATAATATTTATTATAACATTTATTATTAATTTTACGTATTATTTTAAGCAAATTGTGGGTCCGCCCAGAAGATATGTGAACAAAAATATGCATTCCTGTTTGATTATCGTATCGGAAATAAATTATAAAAATTTTAGTACTGCAATACTTAAATAAATAGTCTTCTGTAGTGGACTTCCCCTAAAGATCGTCATTTGATGTCAGGTATCAACAGTAGCCTTTTAAATTCGGTACATTATTTGTTATGAAATGATCTGGACTGCAGCAGTATGTGTACCCGTAATAATTAGTGTGCAATAAATCTATATTTAAGGGACAATTTGTCTCATAACAAATTCCATCCGGTCTTCTAGGCGGAATTTGTTTGTCATGAATGTTGTTGTATTGCAAAAATACAGTTCTGATACCATTACGATTCACTATAATTTTGTATGTCCATAAAGGAATGGGTATGGAAGTTCCTAAATACATTTCCCTCATGGTGTTGTTAATGTCGGGTAATTGCAGTATCCAAGGCAGGGCACCACTACAAACTTTTGCCGGCGTATTTTCAGGATTCCTAGCCCATTGCTCTATTATTTTCCAATTCCCATACTTGATGGAATGAAATTGTGGTATAACATTAACCATTTTGAATGTTGTGGCCATTAAACGGTTGATCATGAAGTCGTTAACCGGTGTTAATTGGCCAAGATCTATTCGTTCATCGAAAGCATTTTTGGGCATGTAAGTTTGTCCGTTTCCCAAAATGGATTGGAATTTTTCGTGTATGTTCTGCTGGCTATAGGCATCGATCTCATCCTTGCTAAATGTTTCATCCGGATGGAACTGCATTTCTGTGGAATGTGCACTAACTATAGGTATAAAGTAGTACAAGAGGTTAACCCATCCAATTTATTTATACAATATTTAATTTCTTAAAGATAATTGCTTTACACTTCTGGAAAAGTATTTTTTTTAAAGTACAATATTTTAGAGTGTAATAATTCCTCTTAATGTGAAACAATTTTAAAATAAAATACTTTTTGAAATGTACCTTTCAAGAAAAAAGGTACACTTCAAATATCGCTGCATATGTATTCAATGGCATCGAGGAGTGTTGCCAGGCGGAGAATATTTTAGTCAGCATTCATTTGGTTTTCTAGCACCTGCCGTTTTTAGGGTCGATCCACCGAAATTAAATTTAAAAGTTAACAACAAATGTTGGCAACAAAGTTTTTAAAATTAAATTTTCTATAAATTAAATTTGTAATGTAATGTAGCCGAAATCATATTCGGCTGAGTGAAAGCAAAGAAAAAAAAATGTCACGGCTTCTTCGTTCACAGAAACTCAGACTAAAATGCTGATTAAAATATAAATTTATAAATACTTACAAAATGGATACGCTTCATTTATTGTAAAAACAGCCCGCTTCCGGTAATAATCAAAACAAACTTTATATGTTTCAAAGAATTTATCAATGATTTCGCCGTAAATGTGGTATCCAACACGATATAAGTTGTAAGAACAAAGATGGGAATTGTTTTCCAGTTTTAATTCTGGTTGTAAATAGCTCGTACACGGTGGCAATGGCAGTTCTGGACTGAATTGCGAATTTTTACATGCTACTCCAGTATAATCGTCGAGGTTGCATGCCATAATCCAAGGAGAGCCATTTCCTAATGTCATTTCTCTTACCAGGTAAAAGTCATCTTTTTCATATTTCAATATCAAACGTAATTCATTAGCTATTGAATCCCTTTTAAAGACACAATTCCCAGTTGTTTTGGGCACTAAAAAGAAGGACCCACATTCATATATGCACCCAATTATGTACATGCATATGCATTTGTTTATATACGCATGGAACTACTATATTTACGTAGTCATAAACACATACAAACATTCTTACATACCAGTGCTTAACATGAAAAAGACTAAAAATATTGCACACTCTTCTTTTAGCAATCTCATTTTTTATTATTTTTTTTTGGTAAATTAAATTTTTTTTCTGCGAAGGAAAAAAACAATTTTTTTTCTGTATCTAAAATATTGTTTTATAATAAAATTTTGAAGATCTTTTTATTGCTAAAAAGGTCGAAAATATGAATGGTTTTAACCAGGATGTACGAATTCTATCTACGAATTTATATTATATATTTTTTAGCCAGATTCCGCTGACGTGCTAATTGACAAGAGGAAGTACGCTTTTCTGTCCACGTTATAATCAATACTTAAACGCAATTTGTTACTGCAGGCTCATTTATACTTGTAAAGAGGTTCTAAAGCGGTACAAAGTCAAATAGCTTGTAATAAACAACTGTAATAAAACAAAACCAACGAAAGTAATTAAAATGATGACAAGGAGGCGTAGAAAAAATAGTATTCAATGGTTTACTTTAAATATTTTATTATAAGTTAACCGTGTCATTAATTTTATAAAAGCTTAAAAAAAATTTTTTTTCTCCCATTTTTATTGGTGATATTTTTTTTTCTACTTTTATTCATAAACTGAACGAATATTGAAACATATTGAATGTTGCGAACAAGCTTTAGTTATATGGCAAAATTTAACCTTTTAGAGTATCTGTTCCTTATGGTGTGAAATATATACAGATTTTGGAAATTATTTATCGAATCAATGCCATCGTAGTAAAACTAAAAATCTGTAAGATGAAGTTGATCACTTAAGAAAGTGCGAATTCATTAGTTTGCTATGGCCTCAAATATACTTAACAATTGTTGTCTTGGACTGTGTAATATTCTTTATTATTATTTCTGTTCATAAATATATAAATTGAATTAAATTAATTATATAGTTGTTAATACCGTGTGAATAACTAATTTAGTACAAATGAACGTGTATCACGATTCATAAATCTCTCCTTGTGCAATAACTGAAAAGAAATTTAAATTAGATAATTTTTAAATGTGATCAGAATACTTAAAAGTGATGTGATGCGAACGCACAACCGGCCCACACTATTATGCACAAATTTGAGCATTCCTTTTTCTGCTATTTGCATAAATATGATATTTTTTATGCTATTTGCACTGCCAACAGATTATACCAGACGCATGAATACCTACCTGTAGTTATGTAATGGCTGTTAACACAATTGCTAAAGCACGTGATGAATTTTACAATTAAAGATACATTAAAGTTTAAAAAGGTTTTGAAAACAGTAAAAATAAATTTAGAAAGAAAGTGAAAAGTTTTGTGACTTAATGCAAAATGTTGCCGATCTTGTATGAATGTTAAGTTTTACATTCATTTCGTGGATTCAAGCCGTGTGTCGTTGTTGGAAAACTCTTGATTTATGCTATCACATTTAACCGGTCAAGAGATGTATTTAAAATTTTGAAAATATATTTAGCCAGTACCTGTATGGGTGCTGCATGAGATGTTATTTTTAAAGAAATGTGGGGGTCTATTTCTCTATAGGGAAATAGAATGGAATAGAATAAGTCAAAAATGCGAAATATAACAATAATGGTATACATTTTAGGCATGCCAATATTTTCCTCTTGATTTCTATTTCTCGTAAGACTTCCCATCAGTTGAAAATTATTCATTACATTAATAGTTCACTAAGTTATTTGCAAAAATATTGAAATAAAAATATGTGAAAGGAAATGTTGTATAGTTTTTCATACGATTTTTATGGAGAGAAATTCATTGTGGGAACATTTTCGTTAGAAATGTAATTTTTTGTGGCACATTTTTTTTTATTAAAATATTGAATTTAATTTAATTAGAATAACTTTAAATTTCAAAATGGCATAACAGACAACGTTTAAAGAGTTTGAATATTAAAACTTAAAAAAAATTGGGAAAAAATAATTTTTATTTAATGTAATATTTTTGAAATTTTTTTTCAATAAAAGATTGGCTTATATAATATATTTCAAGAATATGTGGATTTAATTTTTATTGGCTTAGGATTATAAATTACTTTATTTATTTATTTATTTACCAAATATTACAATTATATACAATTATGTAAATTACTTTATAATTGTTAAATTTATATAAAAGGTTCGTGTTCTAAGTCTTTTGTTTTTATGACGCCTTTAGTTATTATTTTTTGCAAATACATCTTCTAAGAAGTAGATTATATTTGGTAAACGTGACCATACCTCCCAATTCTGTGGCACTTTATAGAAAAAATTACGTCGCTTATAGCTTTCGAACCAAATTCAAGTCATAAAATTGTAATATATCTAAAGAACACGTAAAACGGAATTATTGTATGTATGTATAAATAAACTTTAAAAAATGCATATTCAAAAAAGTCTAGGTGTAATCCATTGAAAAACAATAAAAGAATACTCTTTTCTTTAGACTATATAAAATATTGAAATTGTATTTTCTTATAAACTAGAACACAAAATTAAAGCAGACAAATTAAGTCTGTACAGAATTTTATTAAAGCAAAAATTCTGCTTCAATACTCAACGATGGCATTTGGCTAAAAATAAATATGAATATTGGCAATGTTTGTAGCACATCAAAGAAGCCATAGATAAATAATACATTCAAATAGACAAATGAATATGTATGCAAATGTATGTATTCAATTGCAAGGCAAATAACTTTGGCATTAAAATATAGTTGGTCAAAATGCGGTAGATAACATGATGAGTCCTCTGCATTTAATATTAACAATGTGCACTTTAGGTTTATGTATGTATTTACGTGTATGTATTATATATAAATGTAATCAATTCTTGTCTTTTGAAAGGTGTATCTTTACATACAGCCAATTGCTGAATATTTAAAAGTTTGCAAGAACTTCAAATTATAAAAAAGTGGTTCATAATCGTTTACATTTAATTAAAATTATTCGTATGGCAATGATCATTTACATACTTCTAATCAATTTTATATTACAAATAGTTGACAATTTTATTTACATATTTCAAAAAACGAATATTTTTTCGACATCAATAGAAGGTTGAAAATAAATAATAAGTTTGAATTTGTGTGAAAATATTTGGCAGGATGAAGGAAATAAATTTATTTTATAAAGTGAAACAGATTATAAAGTTAAATCGATTTCCTAAGTCTTACATAAAACAAAATTATGTCCTTAGAGATCCAGCCCTCAAATAACACACAAAAAATGTTTAGTTTGTAAAGAAATATTGAAATAAATTTTGGGGAAACTTAATTAGCTTAAGTGATAAATAGTTATTATACTTTCGCAAAGCCATTTTCTGTAACAAATCGGTCAAGATTTTTTATTTTCTGGTAAAAGTATGCACTAAATTGCAATAAATAAATGTGATTAAAATTTTTCGGTTTAATTTGTTGCTTATTAATCTCAGAGGAAAATTAAGAGAAATTTAATTCTTACAGGAAATTCAAAATGTTCCGAACTACAAGTACCATGTGAATCTATATCCTTAATTAAGAAAAAATTTATTTCAATCCACAAAATTTTTTTCAGATTACAAGTATCGAAATTATAAGCAGAGGTGCAGATGCTTATACAGAAATATATATTAAGATATGTAAAAAAATTTGTAAAGTATTACGAACTGAATTTAAAATTAATACTCAGCAATAATATTGAAGTTGATTATATTGGGATAGTTGATTATTGCATTCTACGCAAATTTCAGAGAGTGCTAATGCAGTTTTTTCCCCAAATTTTCTTAGTACAGCTGGACGTTTAACCAACTCCTAATTACAGATAGATGAAAAGTTTATTGGAATGCAAGTTGTACTATGATTGATATTTTTTCACCTGAAATGCCAGCGAAATAAAGAAGGAAAAGGAAATGTGTAAAATAATATCAATTTAATTAATGCATTTAAGGAATTCAGTTTATCTAAAAGAACTAGTAATGAAAAGTATTTAATAAATAAAAATCTTAAGCTAAAATTGAAAAATAGTTATTCTTATATTATTTTAGATTTGCTAATAAACCGCACCTTAAAGGTGTATTTAAATTTCCATTTTATATAAAAAACTTTTATTTAGTATTTAATTGTAACGCAATTTGTCATAATTCCGAGAATACTTTAAGGATTACTATACTTTGGAATAGTTCGCCGAAAAATCGCCTAATATCTCCCACTTTAAAATCGTATGAAAAATGCAAAAGTTCTATTTACCATTTTTTGAAATTCTATTTTGTTTTCAATTTCATCCAAATAAAGAAATTCGATACGGAAATGAAGTTGCACATTTCTTAAGCATAATCAGTTGTCTGGAAAAAGTTTCATAATACATTTAAATGTATTTGTTGCGTATTCAGTTTAGTTCGCTGTTATCTGTCTTGTAATTCTAAAACTAATATTTTTCCATTTCTGCCAACTAGTGACTGCCAGTCTTGTTTTAAGATTTAGTTTTTGTGATGCAGATATATTTTATTACCTCCATTGCTCAACCTTATTCTCAACTGTCTGCTGGCATTGTGTCAGTCTGTCATTTTGTCGGTTAAATAGAATTTAACTGAGCTCGCAAAACAATAACAATAATAATAAAAGCTAAAGCGAGCAACAAATTTTAAAGTAACATAGAAAAGGCGTTTAAGTATGTTTTTGTCTTAATTTTTCGTTTGTTTGCTTTATCAGAAATTTACACCATTTCCTTGTTACTGTAATAAGGCTCGTACTCTACAACATTCCAATAACGCGTTTGGGACTAAACACAATATTTGATTTTTAAAAACTCTCTGGTTTAATTAAATACTATAAATGCGATAATAAATTTGATTTCAACTTAATTGGAAGAGAAAATATTTCACTGCATTTATTGCAACTGTAATTTAAGGTCATCCTTATAGATGTCGTTGGCTTTAGTATTTACCACGTCACCTAATATTGGCTTAGCTTGTTCGTTCGATTCTTATTTCTAGTAACTATACGATATAATATTTCATGTGTTAATAGCGGCGCAAATGTAACAGCAAAACAGCTCCTATGGTCATTCAAGTCTTCTTCGCATTCGATAAGTATTTGTGACCCCAGAGAAATTGGGTCAAACAATAGTTGATTTCTCCAAAAATTTCTTTTGACACATCCCTCAATATTGGGTGTGAGCTTCGCTGTTCATCTGCCTATTGTTTCTGCTATCGTCTAATGATTTGGAATCTTAGCTCTATAGATATCGTAGGACGCCTCTCTCTTACTTCTCTTTGCTCTCAACCGCTAATAGATGTATAGTTCTTTCTCCTCTTTGAGTTTCGTTGCCCGCTGTACTAACTCTACTACTTTACGTTCATTTCTTTTTCTCAGCACGTCTCCTTAAATTTCACTACCATCAGCAGTATAGGATTTCTAGTGGAGCTTCAGTTCCATGTACCTCATACGTTTTTGTGGTATAGGGGACTTCTCCAATCTGTAACTTCCAACGGCAGGGCGCTCTGCTCATTAGCATAATATCAGTCTTGCTTTTTGCCAGCGGTAGGCCATGGTCCTTAAGCGAAGTCTGAGGTCTTATCATGACTTGGTTTCATTTCCTACTGGAAATTATTTATATGTCGCGCTGAGATAACAGCTGGTACATCAAGTGCGCATCCTAGTATCCTTGAGCTGCGCCGGAGGTGATTTCTTTTGATTTTTGTCCTTCTTGTCGAGGTATCGCCGATAATGTGCTTTCAAATTGATATCAATTATGGTGTGAAGCATTTCCATGAAAATGTCTCCCACAAAAGCAGCCTGACTGCATTTGCAGTCAAGGAAATGGTGCATATAACATGTTATTTTTCAATAATTTTCAAATGCTTTTAACAGCTTTTTCATACTTGCATTATGGCCGATTCTGGCATTGTTGTTGTTGGTTCCATCATATTCGTGCAGTTAGAAAAAAAACAATGTTTACTTTTTTATTGCTTTTGTTTCATTGTATCACTTTAAATGTGTGCAACATTGGTTATTATTGTTGCATTCATTGCAGTCATATTATGAGTTTGTTGTTTTTATTGTTATTATGGTTTCATGTTAGATTGGAAGTTGCTTTAGGCCTGCATTAAATTTATGACATTCATTGAGTATTTCTCTATTGTCTACTGGATAAGGTGTACATCTAAAGTACACAAGAAACCATATTGTGATCAAATCACAATCTTGTTTTGCCGCTGTCGCTCTTGCTGTCGCTAATATTATTGTTGTTGTCTTTGTCAGCGTTTCATTTATATACATATTTCTTCTGAGAATTTTTTACCTTTTGTTTCTGGATTTCGTTTCTACTCAATTTGCGATTTTTTCCACATTTGTTTCTTCGTAATATTTACTTGCGATATTTGAAATAACTCATATTTCATTTGTGGATACTTCTGAAAGTACATTTTTGTGTCTTTAATTTCCCAAAACATGAACTGATTTTGCTGAGTACGAAGTTATAACCTAATAATAGTCGGCATTTATAGGCAAAGTGTACATTACCCGAGGACTTTCGTAGAATTTTATCCAGCCTGTTATGAATTGTAGCATTTGCGGCATAAACTTTGAAGTTATATAATAAGAAACAAACACGTCATATGTGAAACGTTAAGTTTATGTTTTCAGAGTTACGTGTATGCACTTGCACATATACAATTTATAAAGCTGAGCCTTCTTTTGTGATCATTTTCCGGATACTTCAAGAGATGCCAAAACCGAATTAACAAAAACCGAATTATTATAAAAATTATAATTATATTATAAAATAAATTCAATTACGAATATTAATTTAGTTAAAAATTCTTTTAAAACTCCATGGGAACTTCCGACTATTGAATTCATATTTTTATGCATCTGGCATCTGCATAAAGTACATTAACAAATTGTTCCTGTGACATAAAATTTATTTTACACTTATTATTATTGAAATCATAAACTCCGTCAACTTGGATTCAATTTGTTGAAAACCATAAATTGGTAATTTTCTTCTTGTTTGTTATTTTTTTTCCTTAAAATTGATTATCAAACAAACGAATCATAATGTAACCACCGGTGATGATTAAATAATAAAATAACAATTATTAAACGGTGATCTTACGGCGTGCGCTTCTAAATTGATAGTCAAGCGGTTGTAAAAATCATCAATAAAACGTTGAGGCAGCAAGAAAAAACAAAAAACTTAAAAGAAAATCAATAGCAGCTACAGATGCAACAGTTGCTTCTTTGAAAAATACCTCACAGTATCTCTTCTTGTGTGTGAAAAAACCAAGAAGTTAAAAAAATCAAACAACAAATATATTGCCCAGATACTAAAACAAGTTGTTATTGCCACGTTCATAACAAGTGTTGCAACCAGCAGACAAACAACAAAAGCAAAAAGAGAAGAAATGAAGAAGCTGCGCTGCTAAATTGTTACACCATCGAAAGTATCAGCGGATTTCTTTTTATAGTGCAAAAGTAGCCGACTTCGGTAAATCCTGCGATACAAATTGTAATTAATAGGCGTAAATGATTTATTTCATATCATTTTTATTAATTTTCTTAACATTTTTGAAGCACGCGATTTTTTTTAAAATTAATCTTTTACTATCTTAATGAAAAACTCATTCACAAATATTTATTAAATATTTTACAAATTAATCAAGTATATAAAATTTCACTTCAATAATATTGTTGTCCTTTAATAATTTTAGAATAAATTTTTGTCATTTTATAAATGACATCGAAATGAACGCAGTGACAATTCCAATTTGATCCATTTTATTTATTAGATAATTTCAAACAATCTAATACGAGGAATTTCATCTTTTAACGTGTATTCCGTATTAAGCATTCTACCCCACTGTGCTCTGTTATAAAGCTTTGAAGCTTTGCACAGCTAATAGATGTACTTACGTATACAAATGTTTGCAAGAAGTTGTTGCTACCTGTAGCTTCTCCATCAAAAGAAACGTTTAACCGTATTTTTATTTATTATTTGCTATTATTTTATTTCATTTTTTATTTGCCAAAATAAAATTAATGGCGTTTTCTTTTCTACATTAAAAATGTTGCCCTGTGAAAATGTTTTGCCGGCTATGTGAAAAGGACATTGTTTATTTAGCGAGAAAAGAACGCAGATTAGAAAAAAGTGCGTTGCCTTTTTTTTAACTGCTAATAACAAAACATTTATGTATATTTTATGAAATGTGTAAACAGAAACTTTCAGTTGCCAGATTGCTAATTCATCTGCCTGAGAAACTAAAAATTTTTTATTTTAATATCTCATATAATGACGCAGCCGCATCGTTGTCTTTTGTTTGTTTTACATGATACAAAATACAAAAATCTTTATTAAAATCTAATTTTCTGACTCTTTTAACTCAAAAGACTTTTCTTGAACATTGTCTGGTTTACCAAATCTTCATGTAAGGTAAAGCAGTCACACCAACTGCTGGTGACGCTTGCCTATATAATAGCAATAATATGCCATGTGGCGTCACGCTGGTTTCTATTAGCATCAGTTGTGTCTGACACAATTGAATTCTTATTACTCCCACTTTTACTAGAAGAGGCTAAAATCGAAAACATAAATAAATACTTTTCTTTCAAAAGTAATTTTTGTTAAAATTGCTCTTTCTCAAACTTACCTGAGTATTTTAAAGAAATACCAACATGAATAGTTGTCTTCTTCTTACTACTTCAGAATTCGCTTGCACGTTTGCCTAATTAATTTAAATCGCGTTTGTTGCTTAAGTCTTTTGTTTTTAAAATGGTAGTATAGAATTAATTAAAAAGAAGTTCCGAATTCGCTGCTGGTTGCGCATTAAGTCCATTGAAATGAAATGTCGCAGTTAGTGAAAATAGAAGACAACAGCACCATGGAAAGACAAAAAGTTTTCATTGCTTGCAACAATATTTGACGGAAATTGAAAAGAATTGATAGAATTGTCGAAAATAGTTTTCACATAATTATCGAAAACCAATTTCCATTCACAAATAGTTCGTTTTTAAATGAGATTGATCACTGGGGCTCATTATACTCTCGATTTCTGTAATGAAAATGTAAATGTCGGTAACTTCAATTCAGAATACCAACCATTTCGATAGTCTTTCGAAGAACTTAAATATATTAGATCCACAGTGTTTTAAATATATAAAAGTAATCCTGCTTTTTCAAATGAGTAATTGATGGGCAGAGTGAGCAGGAGTAGTGGAAAAAGAAATTTAATTCAACAGTTCGTTAACATTATCTGTCAAACTTAAGAAAATTATGCAGAATACATTTTCTTACTGCATTGAAATGAATAATTTTAAATTATTGAAATTTTATCCACTTTGGCTTTTAATTTAATTTCTTCTGTCTCTTTATTCTCTAAGAAACAAATTAAAAAGATTTGTGCTTGCTAAAAACTACAAGAATTATTATAACAAAACGTTCCTGTGCATTAAAATATTCATGAATTGGTTTTTAATTTCTAATTAATTATAGTTTTATTTAAGTGAGAACATTTTCTCACGCTTTAGAAGTTCTAGTTTTTACCCGTTCTATTCCATCTCTCTTGCCCGCTTTTAATTTATAACAACATGTTGCTTTTTTATAATAATTGCATATTGGCCTCTGTTGTGGCTGCTGCTACAGTTGTTGTCTACCCTGAAGTCTGGGAGGTTAAATTTAATCTTTACGAGTATAAAATAAGGTGTAGCCATTGCATTTGTAAGTAATAATCACATGTTAGAAATGTAGCAGGTATTTTAAATTCAAATTATATTGGAATTAAATTCAATTGTTGTAATTTTATTTACTCCAGATTTCAATTGTTGTCCAAGTATTATTCGCGAGTATTGGAACAGGACTGTAAAATTCTTTTGTTTTTTTTTAATTTTTATACGCTTTTGATTCAGCACTCTCCGCATTTATTTATGTAATGAACATTTTCTTTTCGAGCAGTTTATTGTACGATGGCCGGTGTAAAAGGCTATAAGTCAATCATACATATTATCTTCAAACTCGCCTCTTGAGCAGTTGTCTTTTTGATATGAGCGAGTCATCTTTTTAATTTGATAAGCGATTAAGGGAAAACCGGATCTTAAGGGGTAAATGGGAATGTTGAACTCGGCCTTAGAGAAATTCTTAAATCATTTTTCAGTGCTCAGTCTCGAGTAGCTTCTGAACAATTATATATAGATATTTTTAGATACAGTTGCAGATATAGATGTATAAAATATTTGACTTGATTTTACTACAATCAAGAAGTGAGAAGTACAGCTGTGGAACAATCAGTATTAGATAATAGAGTTTTTTTTAGATCTGGCAAGCTAGATATGCGTTCAGACCGAACTTATTAAATTTATCACTCATCGCTTCGAAAGGGTCAATGTTGAATTAATAAATTTATTAAAAATTTAATTTTTGGCATTGAATTATTGGCCCATAAAATATTTTTGACACTTTTTTTAAAATGTTGTCTGTGGTTTAATTTTTAGCTTAACTACTTCTCATAATAACCTTTTACAAAAATCGGAACACACTCGAAGTTTTTCTAAATATATTTATTTGGCTGATGTGCGTGTTTTATTTTTATTTTTTGTAATAAATTATTGTACATTTTATTTAATTAGATTTGAAGGCTCCCATTTACAAAGTCCCCTCTGTTACATTTTTTCTTATTTATAATTAATTGTTTAGACAAGATTATTGAACAATGATGTCACCTCAAGATTAAATTACTTCTCAGATAACGCCGCCTTTTATTGTGTTTTGTAAATCTTTTTAATTTGTTCAATGTTTTATTTCATTAACGTTTCAATTGCTTGTCACTTTTACTTGATTTGTTATGTAATGTAGTGGTTGTGTAAGAGAATTGCATTGAAAATAATTATATTTTATCCACAGAACGTTCTCTAAGGAGGAGGCATCATCACTATAATTGCATTTTTTAATAAGTGGGTGATTTAGAAAAAACTTTTTAAAACATTATATTCTGTTGATTTGACATAATTAAATATATTTTTCCGGCCCACATGCATATTTACTTCTCTCTGTCTATGGTATTGTTAAAGCGTTTTTCATTTCCATTAACTTTCCTTTTTAAGTTGAAAAGCGGCAGTTCACGTTTAAAAATTCTCTAAAAGATTTTTCTTCTCAGTACTTTATAGGTAAAATTGCAAATAGTTGTTATTAGAAAAAGGAAATGACTTTGAGTGATTAAAATAGTTGTGGGAGCGTCACGGTTTTAAAACGTATTACAACTCGCAAAAAATTAATTTAAGTCTGACATAAAAATACATTAAAATTTATTGCTATGCGCATTTCACCGCATGCTTAATGCAGATTAGCAGGGAACCTTAACTAAAATGGTTTCTTAGAACAACTGGAGGCTTAAGGAACACCTGATTATAATTAATCGGGAAGTTGGGAGATCCAAGTTGTAGCAGGAAACACAAACAATCAATTTCATTCTAATCATATTTGATTACAGTTATTGTTGCGTCTGCTTTATGTGTTTTTTAATCCTGCTTTGACAAAAACAACGTTCAATAACAATTTTTGATTGGACCGGTAGGGAGGTACCGAGGTAAAAACCAAGTTAAAAATTTGTATTTGTTTTTTATTTTGCATTGTTATGTGTATATGAAAAATTGTTAACGAGTTGAAAGAAAATGTGGGTTTGATGACAGTGGTGTTAAATTCCTTTGATCATGAATCTGACCTTCTCTATGCCTACCAAAAGGTTTACGTAGGACCTCAATGAAACTATAATTTGTATTGAACATACGTTAATCAGTTTAAGCATTTTATTTGATATGATTTATAAAGTTGTCGTGAGTACTTGTTTTAAGTGCTTCATTCACTCATGTTTCTATAATTGATCATATTCCTGCAAGAAATTTCTCCTGGTAAGCACTAAACAATTGACAAATAATAGGAAATTTCTTCTCAAAATTTTTATCGGCCATTTCATTACTGTGTACGAAATCGTTTGATTACAATTTAACTGAGCATAAATTTATATTTGGAATTAGCATTAGCATGTCAAGAGAGAAAAGGAATATTGGAATTTTACATTAAAAATACAAACGGCTTCTCGTTAGTACTCTTTCCTTTCCTTATTGGCCAACCCAATAATGACTGGACATAAATAAGAGGATATTGTAGTGTAATCATTGTACACAAATTAATTATCATAACTATTGCAGGCGATCTAATAATTACAAACCTTTCGGCTTGTCCTCAGGAAAACACCAGGGGTCTGGGCAGGAATCGAACGTGTGACCTTCTGTTTAGTAGGCTATTTATTATTGCCTAGTAAACCCTTTGAAAAACATACATCAAAATTTGAAAAATATGCATAAATAAAAATATTTTTTTTTTGTAAATTCAAAATGAATTATAACGGACAACCAATAATAATTATTTATCTAAACGACTGCAACAACAAAGTTCTTTAAAACATGCCGCTTTTATTAAAAGTAATCTGAACGGCAATTAAAATCTCTTTAGTCGGTAATTGCACATTTATAAAATGTCAAAGTTCTTGAAATTATATACAAAATTTTTTAAAACAATTTGTAAGAAGCAATTAATTAATGATGTTATTAATTTCTATGTTATATAAACAAAAATCTTAAGAACTCTTGTATACTTGAAAACGTAGACATCAATAAAAAAATATTTTTTAACTCATATCCATAATGTTTATTATTTTTTTTTTGCAGCTTAAAATCTACAAATTGAATGCGCGAATCCTGTTAATCGAAACAAAAGAAAAATCACCAAAACAGTTTGTTAGTCATTATCGTCGTCAAACAGCAGACTGAGAACGGCAACAGTGGTCACATGCAATAAATCAACCGGTCAGTTTTAACCAGCAAACATGTAATTGAATTAAAAATTGCTCATATAAACAAAGTAAAGCCAACAAAACATTAAAAAACTGAAAAACTTTTGCACTTTTATTAATATTTTGCATTTTTGCCTAAAAAAAAAGTAACAACATCTGACAAAAAAACCATTTATTTGCCGGCAAAGAAGTTCATTATAATCAAAACCAACAACTAAATCTGCTGTCACTGCTGCTACGAGAACAACAGCGGTAACAGCAATAACATTTAACATCCATCATCACAATTAACAGCTGAACAAATACAAAAAGAGAAAGAAAAAAAAAATTGAAAAATATAAAGAAGGAGTAGCAACAGTTTCAAATTAAACAAACAACACTCGTCTCTGTCCATTTATCACTTTAACACCCAGTAACGGATTACGTTACGACGACAACGGCAGAACTACGAACTACAAGCGATAGTTTTTTCGCAGTTTGGCTGCCATTCCACACAAATCGCTGTCGGCCAACGTTTTAAAAAATTTCTAACTAGTTTTACAAAAAGTTATAAAAATAATTAATAATAATACTCGTAAAATCATCGCAATGATTGCTGTTTAACGTACGGATGGGAACTCTTTCTCTTTCTTTCCGTTTTTACAAACACTTTTAACTTATCGTTTTAGCAGTACATTTGCATTTAAGCAAAATTTGTTTGTAGAACGTAAAGAATTTCTGTAGGCAACCACACTGTGATATCAAAAACCAAAAGGTGAGTTAACTAACAAAAAAACAGAAAAATTTTATTTTATTTTCGCGAATCAATAACAATTTAGATTTGCTTAAAAGCATGGGGTTCCCCGAGCACGAGTGTTAATTGTTGGGATTTGAATGCATTCTTTTACAGCTCCAAATAATGATTTCTAACAAATTAGTTCATGCCAATAGAAATTTTATCTCGCATATAAAATGCAAATTTTATTCAAATATGTGGGGAGTGCTGCTCTTTTAAATGACTTTTAAACAAATTCTTTAAAAAATACTAGCAATGTAAGTCCAACCCTCTCTTGATTTTGTTAACGATAAAGAACAGATCATTGATTTTGAAAGGTGTTTCCACTAATTTCAAGTCAAGTAAGTCGGTATGCATTTAATTTTATTTTTAAAAATCAGTTTACAGATGAAGTTCAGAACTCTTGAAATTATGCAATCAAATAGTGCATAAAAATATTATTTTTGTACACAATCTTGTCTAATTGAGATAGAAATTTCTGCAAAAAAATTAAATCTTCTTTTTCCTCATAGAGAAATATTCTGCAAGGAAACTGACAGCTGATTAATAAAAAAGGGAAATATATCTTAAAGCCATGTTTCACAATCTTACACAATCGTACGAAGCATCCTCACGAAAATCTGATACTGATACTTTCCTATTTTGAAAATCGCATAAAAAAGCCGTTACTAGTGCCACACTATCATAGAAAAGTAATGCAAATAATTTTTTTTTTGGTGAATGAAGTAAATGCAACTCCGATCGCATGAAAATTATCATTTATTCATAAATTTTTTCTGGTCATTACAATGTGACATATTTTTTGGCACAGATGCCATATCGTACGACTGTGTGGGGTAGTGAGACATGATCTTATTAGGAGAATGTGTGTTAAAGTTAAATTTTTGCAATGCTGCACACGACCGTTATAACTGTGAATGTATTATTATTTGGAGCCAATTAGTTTATAGTAGATTTAACGTGGAACACAGACTAAACGTGTTGGCTGGAAGAGTAGTTGGGGTAATAAAAAAAAGAAAAAATTCTTTTGGAACAGGCTTTCTACAAGCAAATAAAAATAATAAGCTGAATTGATTGAATTGTATCCATCATTATTTGCTCTGTGGCCGAAATGTAAAAAATGCATTATAAAGAAAATAAAGTTAGAATACCGATACTGTTCGCAACACAAACCCCAATTCCAAGTAAAGGCTTGATGGCTCTTCCAGCATTATAAATTTCTTAGGAAAACTGAATAACTGAAACTCATCACCCTTTGAGTTTTTAATTCATATGTGATGTGGAAGAGACTTAAATTTATCATCTGCAAAATAATTCAAAAAAACATTCTATATACGAGTAGCTTTTGGATTATGTAAAATATGTGAATTTCTGTAATTTTTCTCTGTGAGAGGTCGGCTCACTAGACCATATTAGACATCTCAGTAGTTTCTTTGTTGAAAAAAGCGTATTGCGACTCGTACTCCTTTTAGTAGAATTCTTTGTGCCAATTAGTTAAGGAGATATAACTGTAGTTGCCAGTTGAGAGTGGTAAGACGTATCACTTCGACTCGAGGTCTACAAGTAGCTTCCATAAAGAATTATGACATTTCTACTATCTGAATGTAATTTGCTTTTTAAAAGTAATAAAAATTCAAATCAAAAAGAAAAAAAATTAAATGGCAACGCAGGTGCCCATGCACACTATAATTTAAAAAATATTTTTATTTTTCAATTGCTGCGAATATTCTGCAACATTCTCCAGGAACAAAAATAAATATTAAATTAAAAAAATTTCAACAGCAGCAGGCCATTCATAAATAAATAATTTCCACAACATTTGGAAACACGTTTTGAAACGAATAATGAAAATAGATATTTATTGAATAAATAAATAATGGTAGCAAATAACGATTCAAATAATAATATTAAATGAAAATGTATTTCACTCTGCAATGCATTTCGTATTAAATGGAAAACCCAACAAAAATTAAAACGAAAAAATTTTAAATGACTGTTAAGAAATTATTTGCTTTATACAAATTAAAAAATATTTTACACAACAAATAATTAAAATAAAATAACAAAAAAAAAGGAAAAAAGCAACACGACATCACCAACAATTGCAACAAAAGAAACAAAACAACAACTTTTAGCAACAGCGACAATAAACGAATGTCATGCTTCAGGCGTAACTAGGCCAACTTCTAAAACCATACAATACCAAATATTTCTTCCACTTTCATAGTTGAAAGAGCAGCTGCTCCTCTTGCGGCCAAATGTTGTGTTCTGGGCTTTAAATTAAATAAAATTTACTTATTGATTAGTTTTCATCTTCGAACTTGAATGGAATTGTTTTGTACAGGGTGTGCTAATATTGAGGCAAGATTTGAATTACATAAAAAACATGGATTTACTCCTTTTTCTTATATTATCTCGTAAAGTTTATAGGAAATTGTTAATTATGCAATAACGCTTCGCAAGCGCATACGTACACGTTTGTAGAAAATGTGGATGAATTTGTTTGATCCAGTGTTGGAATCACATGTCTTGTTGGCATATATTTGTCATTTCAAATCTAACAGTGTAGCATGACACGAACGTGTTAATTCTGATCAGAAAACACGAGCTAGAAATATCGCACATATGGCAGATCACACCGTCTTATCCCATTTCGATGAAAAGAACGTTGTTACCATATCGCGACATCACCGAACAGAGATTCGTACATGGTTAGCAATACACTCACGCACTATTTCGATTATGGACGTTTCAAAATCTTGCTTTTTGAAATATCGCCCAATAATGAAGACACGTTTTTCTTTCGTATAACATTCCATTTTTACTAACGCCAAATTGTAAGCTGAGGAATTCTTTTCTTAGGCTTGCCAACACGAATACGCTTTATTTTGAAATGCTTCTTCTTCAGCTAAGTAACGAAAATGCATCTTGTTAAGGCCACGTGAGAGCGAAATGATTTGTTAAGAAAATTTTTTTTTGTCAAGTTCGCCGTCAGATTTATAAATTATTGATTCAATTGCTTTTGAATTGCCAAACATTTAAACAAATTTTGGCATGAAAAACAGATAAATAATTACGTTCTTACAGATACAGTTGTGGAATTTGCAGTAGCAGATTCTGATATGAGTGCCACAACAAACCCTTTTGCAGGCAAAAGGCAAAATGGAAGTAAAAAATCGTTCACGTTGCGCATATATACAATTAAATCTGACCTCGATTGCGGTCGACTCGTATTATTTTTCACAACGTAATGCCCATCTGTTTTTATTCTCAAATACTTAAGACTCAATTTCAGAAAGCCTACACTTACACTGGGCTTACTGACTTTATAAGCCTATCGCTGTATACCTTCGAGTCATGTTAAATATGACTCAATGCTAAAAGTCCAACCGAAGTTCTCCCTATTGCTGCCCATCATTTCTATTCAACATTAGACAGTCCAACGCACTACTCCTAAATAAATATTTCTTATTAATTCCAATTAATTTACACCCTCGGAAAACAAATATTTGGTAAAATATTCAAATAAACTATGCTATTTCTCCAGACATCACTGTGCATCACTGTAAATCGAAAATACATAAATTCTCATTCATTTGTTTGTTCATTAAATGGATTGTTTTGTCGTTGCCGTTGTAATTTGTTCAACAGATTGAGGTCTTAAAGAGCGAAACGGCAACAGCCTGCCGTTAGCCAATTATAAATTGGCCAAGAAAAGCAGTACATTGCAAATATGTCTTTTGTTGTCTTCGCTTCCCCACTCTTTCTCTTTTATGTTGTCATCTTGAAATATTTTTGTATGACCAAGTGATCGATATGTAAATCGTTTTACTTTCGGTTAGCGATTGCGCTATCGCTTTAACTCCAACTGAATTACAAAGAAACGAAATATTTTTAGTAGTGTATGCAATTTGGGCACAGAAAATCGACAACAGCGACGGCAATACACACGTACATTGAGGGTGGTTGGAATATACATAATTGACCAACATTTTCTGTTGAAAAACCAACAAGCCCCACTTAAAATTAACCTATTTTGGCAAGATAAAATATAAACATTTCTTTTTTTGTTGTAAAAGGGCGGAAAAAGGAATGAAAATGATCGTGAGCTTTCATCTGAATAAATTTCATGACCGGAGATTGAATACGTGTCTTATAAGTTTTGAAGACGGGTTAAGAATAAATGTATATATTTATGTAAAATAATTTATAGTAAAAATTGGTTGGCACGCCAAATATTCTCATAAATCTCTTTCCTTTACATTTTCTGAATTTTGTTTTTTAAATTTACAAAGACACGTTTAAACCGTTTAAGCTTTTTTTCTTGGCATGGATCCGCTTTTTTATTAATTCAACACCAGAAAACAAAAAACATGTTAATCAAAGGAAAAAAATATATTACAAAAAATCTGTGCCTTAAAACTGAATAATTGGTGCAAACAAAGAAATAAAAACTGTGGAGTCAGTGGTCGAATATATTTTATTTCTCGCTTCATACTGAGCATGTCGCGTCACTAAATTAACAACCGCATTTTATTACAAATCGGGAGTTGAAAAAGTTCGTTTTTTTAAATATTTTTTTTTTTTTTTAAATGTTTCATAGACAAGTGGATGGAAGCATGTCAGCATCGGCAAAAGGCAAATACGAGGCAGATATATTCGCGAGATAGATTTTATTTCAATAACGCTTCAAGGCATATCATCAGCTCATTATTGTTTGACCTATTAGTGGAGGAGTGGGCACTAATAGCAGCAAAACAATAACAAGATATCGCCTACAAGCTACAAGCTGTAAATAATTGTGAATTTTCATGACAATAGTTAAAAATCAATATACTTTACATGGAAATGGAATGTCTTGGTTAATGGCGCATAGGCAACTTTCCTTTAAAGTGGATTTTTATGCAAGTTTTTCCCATCAGTCATCTATCGTGTGATGGGTGATCTCTTTTTTAAAAAGTGAAATGATTTTTTCCCACAAATTGAACAAGTTTAATTTACAAACGAAATTTACAATTTATTTGGCATTGCTTTTGGCAAAATATTTAATAATATTAAATAATATTTATAATATTTTAACATATTTTAATAATTAAAATTAAAATTAATTTTAGCGGAGAAGTGGCAGGAAGACAGTGGTTTCATTTTGTGAGACAAATTAGGTCATTTAATTTTACCTTAATTACTTAAGACCGTGCATCAGTATCCTACACAGAATAGGATAGTGTGAACTAAAAAGGTCAGATTTTTATCACAAGCAACAATTTTTGATAAGTTTCATAAAAAGGTAATTTTCATGCGATCAGAGTTGCTTACACTTCAATCAATAAAGAAAAAATTTATTTTTAACTCAGCAACGCCATTTTGATTGGATTTTTGATCAGATTTTCGTGTGAATTCATTGTACGATTGGGTAGGATAGTGACTCATGGCCTTTTCTAAACTACGCAATAGTGCAGATAAAACCATTTACCAGAAACAACATTTTGATGGTTCTTCTCAAATTATCGATAACAATTGCTGGTGTTTAACTTTTATCTTTAGAGTGGGGTGCGGAACAAACCAATACTTAATATTATTAAGCTTTTAATTTATGCAAGGGGAGCACAATTAGGTGTAGTACGGCAAACCAAGAATGCACTCGCCATGTAAGTGTATTGAATGGCTCAAAGTATCAATTATAAATAATTTGTGTATAAATAAATAAATTTATATAAATTTTTGGCAAAGTGGTGGGGAAATTAAATGAGGAGGAAACCAATCAGCTGATTATTCCCCCGTACCTTTTAGCTATGGACCTTGAACGGGCCTTATATCAATTAAAAACCAATTTTTAAAAATGAATAGGAAAATTATTCAAAGAAATTTTAGTAATACCGTGTTTTGGCTTATAAATAATTTTATGACCAAAGGAAGAACGTGAAGAATGTAAACGGACGGCTAAAAGTTGAAGGAAAATATGTAAAGGAAACACAAAAAAATTCTATCGTTTGCTAACTTTGCAGTCTTCGAAAAGTTTTATATATAAAATCAACTAAAAGTAATAAATTTTTAATAACTTCTAACTGTTTGATACTGTTGTGTCTTCTGACGGAAACACCCATACAAGGTGTGCGTGTTTGCAAATATAGCGGTCCAACAACGATCAGGAAGCGGCCATGCATGCAAGCCATATTCTCAATTTGCTTATAAAATTTAAAAAAAAAAAATAAAGCCACATGACCTATTTTTTTATATAGAGAAAACCAAGCAAACATTATGAAAGAAATGTCATATTCAGCTAAAAATAATTACTTATTACCGCTTTAAATTACAAAAAAAAAATTGCAAGTTTATTGAAATTTATTGAACCGTGTTTCTGAAAATCGCATTTATTGTTACGGTTGCGATTTTTTTTTTTGTTTTTGTCAAGCGTATGTAGGCCGTAGAAAAAGTGTGTGTTGCTTTTGAAATAGTTTTTCTAATATTTTTTTTTTTGGCACGGTGCACAACTTTGTAGCCATAAATTGTTTTTCGAGCCGAAGTGTCAGTTCAGCCTCCCAAACAGTAACAATCAGTCACATAAATTGCTTTATTCAAATAAAAGAGTTTTAATAGTTTCTCACAGTTTGTTTTAATTATTTTTTTTAAAAAGTGATTTAATTTTGTTTTTTTTTTGCTGCACTTGTAGTGATTCAAAAAATGGTTTCAATTTTCGACACTTAAAAAGCGTTTTTAGAAATTCTTGCATGCAACACATTTCAAGTTCTATTTCGCTTCGTTTTGGTTTTATTTTGTCGGTGCACAACTAAAAAAAATATTGTTTTCTTTTTTTCCAAGAAACTGATTTGTAAAAATACGAAACCAAACCCAAAAATTTGATCAATAAACGTTGTGTGCGCCTGAGATACTTTTGCACTTGCTCTGTTGCTGTTGGAAGTTCGCAAAATTGAGGTAAATTATTTAAGTACCACAACGCAAACCTCGAGTATTATTTACTCCATTCGATCACGTCCAATGATTTAGAGATCAAAAAGCATTATTTGAAAAGTGGTTTGTTTTTTCTGTCTCGGCATAATATTTGCTGTGTGAAAAGGTTACACATGACTCGAATTATTAATTATTGTTTGGCGATTTGTGAGAAATTTAAGCGATTTTGTTGAAAATTTCTGCCTTGAATTAAATATTATAAATTAACGTTCAGAAATAAAGATTGTGTGACACAATTTGCAAAAAGAGATTCTTTCCATAATTAATAAAATTTAAATCAATTATTTGACATTCTGCTTTTGCATTGCATTGGTTTGCTTTTCGGTGGAATCCAGGAAACATTCTAAAATTAATTTTGGAAAATGATTTCAGCGTTTTTTTAAATAAAAATAAATTACAGACACCTAAAACTTTCTGTTTATAATATTCTTTAAAAGTCATTAATTCAGGATTTCATAAATATATTTTCGAAGTCGGCAACAAACTTGAGGTGGCATTTTGAATGTGATCAAGAATAAACTACACTTAAATATTTACAGGCACTCCTATTGCACAAGTAATACTTGATGTACTCCAACTTCAGAAAACGGTGCCTACAGAATGGCAAAGCCATCTAGAAAATATCACCTTTTATTGAGGTCACGTTGCAAGGTTCCCAGTCTTCATCATTTTGCTAGGTCAGTGCCAAGTGGGGAGGTCGCAAGTTCCACTGTGAAAAAAATTATTTTAAAAAATTAGAAACACGCTGAAGTACGCTTCACCTGGAAATTAAAACGGTAAGATATCCAAGATGGGATAAATTGATGGGGACGGGATATCTGGGATAAATTTGCTTTCAAATATCCGTGATAGCCACAGTTGCACGTGAAATGAAGAATTTATAAAATTACAAAAAAAACACAAAAGTAATTGCTAATTTAAAAAGCTTTTGCCTTCTCCGCAGGAAAATACCCAGGGTCTTGGAAGGAGTCGGGCTGGGATCTCCTGTTTATTTGCCTACATAGGCAAGAAAAAGAAAAGAAATCTTCCGCAGCAAGTTTTATACATTCCCGAAAATATTCAGAACCCGCTGTTTTCCCAGATGTACCTTAAAGTCGTTATAATTTTCAAGTAAAGATCACTGTTTGGCTAGAGCTGTTTAGAACAAGATTAGAACTCTATGTGGCATTGGCGTTGTACTTTGAATAGTCGCCAGCCTGAGCGAGAAAGAAGGTTGGACAATGAAATTATTTATAGAAAAAATTAAATAAGAAAATATTAAAATATATTTTAAAGCATGGAAATATTGAAACGATTAGAAAACTCACAGATTGTTAAATGTGCTCAATTCAAGGCTTTCCAACAATTTTCCATAATTGAATTATTTTGAAATTTTATATTTAAAGTACAAAACTCAATTACATGTCTGCTACCATTTTGATGACCACAAAATCTTCAATTGGAAAAAATTTGAATTTAAAATTATTTGCTTGTCGTTGTCAACAAATGATTGACCATAAACTTGAACGTCGTTCGTTTAAAATATAAAATAAACAAAGACAAGTATTTAATTGACAAATTTAATAACCTTCAACTTCATTTAATTAAATTTAACTTTTTTTTTTGTTTTGCCGTCTTCAATGCAACAATGAATGAGACAGACGAGAGTAGAAGAAAATAACTTGAAAAATTGAATACCAAAAATCTGAAACTGCTAAATGATTTATGGTTATTGGTCGGTTTCGACCCGCAAGGAAAACGTACTGATGCATCTTGAACTTCTAACTAAACAAAAGAATAAAAATAAAAAAAATGTTGCTGGCAACAGCAGCAAAAGTAGTTCGAAGCAAATTTTATATTCTTCGAGGTAAAGCGCTTCAATTTGAGTTCATGCAACACGAATATAAGACAATCTTTAGCTTTAACGTTTAGACAGACTCTGCATAAACACTTGTCGAACAGAAATACAATTTTTTTTGTTTTAGCGAAAAGCACGAGGCAGTCATTCAAGCCAAGAAGCAAACTTCTGTTTTAATTGTCTATAAAATTTTTTACTCATTCAGCCATAGAAAATGTCATTGAGCGAACGTTTAGTTTGGAAGCCGTTTGAAATATGTGTGCATGTACGAATATGTATGAATGCGAAACCGGCAATAATTTTCGAATAATTTTTAAGTCAGAATCATGATTGAAGGCTTCTGCTCATTTTTACTTTAAGTTCGACAGAACAATATCATGTCAAATGACCCAGAATAAATATTTTAAACTTTAGTCTGATGCATGCGCAAGTAATAACATGGACTCAGTGTTTTTTTTTTCATTTTCACTTTAAAGAGTTTTAAGTTTATGTAATTAATTTTTTTAAAAAATCGATCAATATTTTGCTTCAACCTTTATTGGAAAACTTTATTAGATATATTTTAAATATTTTACTTATAAAAGTTCATTTGAAGGTTGTGTCATATTTTTATTAAAATTTTTGAAATTCTTTTGACGATATTTCAACTGACATATTTTATGCTGTCATTATTGTTTTGCGCATTACATATTGAAACAAACATACAACTGTTGTATAGTTAAAGTACGAGTATGTTCGTACATTCCACACAAATTGTAGAGGGGTTGTGTATACCAACTGGTATTAGGCCGGCACACAGTGTTCCAATTGTTAGATAAACTGACGCTGCAACCATCTTGGACGCATATATAAGTACTTACAAATACGTGTACAGTATTGGAAATTTTAGTTGGGGTAGTCCCATACTCGTTAAGAAACTTAGAAGATACACCAACTCTCGGTGTTTACTACGGGCAAGCTGAAAATTTTGCAGTGTAAGTTGGTTTAAAAGAAAAAACAAGAAAATTAGATACAGCGAAGAAATATCATAAATATATCCTTTTGTACAAGAACTAATCGCCACAACCGAAACATAGTATTTTTAAAATGTTCTTTTTCACTAGTTGGAACATCGTACCCCATTACCTATAGTGTCGGTCTTTGCAAATTGTGTGGCGAAATAAGGTGCGCAAACAGACTCAATGCCAGGCTTAGTCGCGAAGAGTAGGAACGAAAAATGGCTTGAGTTTAAAGTGTTATGTTTGTGCACTGTTTGCTAAATTTGTTTTATTTTTAGGTGTGTGTACTTATGTGGGTTTGGAGACCGAAAAGAAAGACAAGTGACGGCTATAGAAGATGATAAGCAACTGTTCTTTATTTATTTTTAATCCTATGTTAAACTTACAACTACTCTATACACAATGACAGCGTTGCCGGACAATGAAGTTATACTTTAGTAGCAAAAGATGAATAAGGGTTACTACGTTAGCAGATTATTAAATTTAGGAATTTATTTCAGGGTATATAACAAAAGTGCAACAGCATCTACTATCACCTCGTGCGAAACTTCGAGACATATTAACTGAGGGGCTAACGGGTGGTTGGTATTGGCATATCTCGCAAAGCAAGTGTAAGTAAGTCTAGCTTTTGCTTTCCTTTCAGAAAAGGAGCAAGTTCTGGAGCCATTCACTAGTTGGTATTTAATTGTGCTGTTGATTTAAAATGCGGATTAATTGAAAGTTGCTTAATTCGGAATTTTATGTAACAGATCGAGATCTTTTTTTACCGGGCGTAATTACCGAAAAATAAAACAAAGTAACTCTTTTTAATAAGCCAGTTAACGTGAGAGAAAAACAATTTTTTTAAGTTTAGAATTATGAAGGAAATTTTGTACCAAGTTCTTAAAAAGTACCAAATGATAGCATTTGAGGTTGAGGTGTACGAGTATTTACATTTAGAACTAAACCCTGTATAGTAATTGGTTTGATCATCAGTTTATAGAGATATATGAGCATATTTGAACTTTCCTCCGACCACACCATTGCCTATTTAACCGCTCTTATATATTTAAATCCGCTGTGGTGCGAAATGAGACTCTAACAATTATTGAATAACACTTCTACCACAATCGTATTGAGAGAGCGATACGCAAAACGACCAATTAAATATGGAATCTTCTCATAAGTGCTCTGAAATTTCAAAAACCAAAAAAAATCTTTATAAGAGCACAATATTGTATTAAAGCCTACATGATTACAGCACGTGCCAGCCATCAACACAATAACAATTATTATCGTAAGATCTCTTCGAAAAGGTCTGTCAAAAGAGACATGCCAATATTATGTACTTAAAACCCAATGTAAATGATAACAACTCGCCGCAATCGTGGCACCGGAACAAAAGCACTGAACAGGTATTTAACAGCGCAACTTATTGTTGCAAGCAATTACGGACTACAGCAACAACGAAGTTGAACATGAGCAACAACAATAAAACATCAACACGTTAGCAATTATAAAAAAAAATTGCACAATGGGGCAGAGGGCATTGCAAGATATCGTCCAGATTAGGAAGCACTTTTCATCACACATAGTTCTTTCAAATTCGCCCTAAAAAAAGGAGCAAAATAAACCACATGATGAAAAATGTTTAAGGTCATCAGAGTATCCTTTTATTGGCTAAACTTTTATAAATAAGATTAGGATTACCACACATGTTTGTAGCAATAACCTCCACAGATACATATTACATTTAACTACAAAAAATGTAAATCACAGTCTCAAATCACAGTGAATAACAGTTTTTGTTTTCCACTATTTAATGCTCCTTTTAAGTCAAGAACGGCCACCAATACGCATTTATAATGATACATACCTCTGCCTACTAAGAAAAAATTGGTCTGCTTTAGTTAAGAGAAAACTGATGAACCTGGTAAAAACTCTATTGACGCAAAAAGCTTTAGATAGTAGTAAAGTTACTTGCGAAAACACCGCAAAAAAGGACACATCAAAAGGGTATAGCAAAAGCCATGCAAGCATGTATATTGTTTCCATCACATGGACATACTGTAGGGAGTTAGTTGTATCAAAGCATATAATCAAAACTCGCCATTTCGTTTTAACTTTGCTCGGCGGGAAATAATGAGCGAATTCGTAGACTGAAATACAGCTGCAAAAACTACCGTACATAAAATACGAATATTGCTTATGCAATATTATCGAATTTATCTTCTACAAAAATCGTTTCGAATTAAATGATTGGATTTTGGAGGTGTGCTTGAGGTTCCCGGGAAATCAGTTACATTTTTGTGTGGCGTTGTGTTGATTTTTATTGACATGTTAACTAGAGATTCCTGAATAACGCCTGATCCATTTCTTAACCGATGACCTCAGCAGCCAGTGCTTCTACTCATATCGTAATTATATTCATATAATTGTAGTATTAACTCAATAAATAAAATATTATTTCCAGGCAGACAGTTTTAAGCTGTTTATTTTGCAATAGATTGCATTATGAACTAATAAAAGGAATTTGTTTGAAGAAAATTTTACTTCTAATAATAAATAATCCGTAGAATCAATATGTGATAAAAATGCACTCATAAGCAATTTATCAGTGTTGTCCTTTTTGTAGTTTTCCGACCATATTTCGATCCATTGTATTTGGTTTTATATTTTTGAAATACCCGCAGCAAAAAGATGCATAATGTTAATCACTATTTTATAATTAAATATTTATTAATTTTTTATTTAAATGTTTGTTGGGTTTTAATTTATCACCAAAATTTTGTAATTAGCACCACTGTGCAATGTATATTCTCATTTACACAAAAAATATTATCTGTATAAAATCAAATAAAATTCACAAAGAAATAAAATATATAAAATGAAACATATTTAATTGTTATGTTGAAGATGAAAAATAAAATAAGCTATTTAAATTGATTCCGATAATGTAATAAAATCAACTTTATTTCTGGAACATTATTCTGAGTGTAGACTTGTTAAAGAAAGCAGAAACTCTTGTAATTTCTGAGAGGAACGCAAAATTAAAAGGCAGCCAATTATACTCAAAAGGGGAGAAAACATAAACGGTCAAGCTTAAGCAAACAGCAGAGTTACGAAAGACTGAAATCGTCTAAGTTTTGCATTTACTTAATTTGTGAAAGTAATAATGTGACGTGTCAAATTCTCTAGAGTAGACAAAAGAAATAATGTTTATTTTGCTTTATTTCTTTATTCTTATAATTAGATATTTTCTGATGCCAATCCGTCACCTTAAATGCAAACTCTCATAACTGCGACGAAATCATAAATCGAATTTCAGGCTGCGAAACATTGCGTTCTTTGTAAAACATGCTGCATCCAACAAGAAAATTTCCAATTTCAACTTCGCTAAATTGCTGCAACTTTCAAAATGATTACATAAATTAAATTAAAAATTAAATGCTTTCCTATTTCTAACAAAAAGTGGCCAGCATTTTGGTTTTAAAAGATTTAAGTAGTAACCGAAAGAAAAGTAAAAAAAAAGTTTTGAAATGCTTCCTTGTAGACAATTATTTTTTTATTTTTATTTTTTTTCAAAACTTGCAGATGAAGACGTTGGCCTTAAACTTATTAAAAACGTTACTTCTTGTAACTTTTGGCGCAGTATTGGCGTCCACTAGCAGCTCATCTTCAGCCAGACGATTAATTTCCGTGGCGAATGTTAGAGGTGTGCCAACAACAACGCCGGTGCCGCCATCATTGCAAGCGCCACCACATCTGCAATTAAGACACACTTTACCTGCCACACAAACAACAACAGCATTACCAACAATACAAAAGGCAAGCACAAACAATAACAGCAGACAACGTTTGGCAATTGCAAGGCACGCGGCAAAACACACAACAGCAACAACAACAACATCAGCGACAACAGTTATGACCACGTCGAACAGAAAACCCATCATAACCGAAACCTCCACATTAGAGCCAACAAGACTAGTACGGCACATTGATGCCCCAACCTCAACAATATCGACAGCATTGCCGTTGAATGATAGCAGTGCCGCAGGTGTTGGGTTGCGGCAACAACGAAGTTTTCATAGCAACGGATTCCAGTCGTATGAACACATTGAAGCAAAACGTAAATACAAGACACCAGAACGACGGCAATACACACGTTCTTATAGCCCTACAAGAAAAGCTGCAGCAATAACAACAACAACAACGGCACCAATAATAAGAAAACAACAACGCCTAAGACAGAGAACAACTTCACAACATTCGCATTTTGGTGATTCCAATAGACTTCTTCTTCAACCGAAACAATCATCGTCAGCCTTGCAAAACGATGCCTTGAAGTCAACAACGAATTCCAGCACAGCCTCTTCAACACCGTCGATACTTAGCAACTATGGCAACATCAAACTAACGAATATTCCGCACAACCACCAGACAACAAAAACGTGAGTTAAAATTTTTTTCCATAGATTTTCGTTCGCTATTTTAGCTCGTATTTAAAAGAACTATTTATTATTTCATTTTATCAATTCTTCTTCTTTCCGTTTTTGGATTTTTTTTTTCTTAAACGTATGTAATTTATGTATGTACATGTTTTACACGCTGCAGCACAATCTATGTGAGTCACGGGGTTATAAGTTGCATTTAGCTGCGACTGCTTGCAAGCATTTTCTTTACTTGGTCTCAGTTCTTAACGGCCATAAACATGTCTCACATCAGAATTCCTTTCAAAAGTATTTCTTAGATCTCAATTCGATAGCGACACTTTAATAGTGTTATTGTAAATAAAAATGATTTTAATTTGCGATTAAAGATTAGATGGAGTTTATTTTGTAGAGTGATAAATGGTATCAATTCCTACAGACGCAAATGAAAATGGAAATACGTTTCCATGATATAAGCCATGGATTGACGTGAGGCATGGCAGCTAAATTTATGTACATACGCGTATGTATACATTTCTTTCGAAGTAGTAAACTGCTAAGGAATACAGTAAATTTACGCATTGTTAAGACAAATACCATGATGAACCCGAATGACGAAAATGTCTTCCAAAATGGAACCTGGTACTGCGTGGGATATATTCCGCGAAAATCTTCCACCTTTCGATTATATGTACATGGATAATTTCAGAGAATGGAAGTATCAATATGTCGACCAATTCATTCAATAGTTTTCATTGCCCGTGGAAGAGGCATGAGCTTTTAAATAGTAAAGAAAGCAGATTTTTCGAGGCAAAAATTGGAGACGATACGACTTGTTATTTAGTACAACCGCCATCATTTCGCAATAGAGGCTGTTCTACAATATAAGGCCTAACGTTCGCCAATATGGGAGCAACAGACTTTGCCTTTTAATAGTAATTATCGGCGAGTAAGTCTTGAAGTACTGATACTCTTAACGCCTATTGGAGCAAGTTTACATAGTAACTTGAAGTAGAATATGTGTAAAGTCATTTATTTGATAGCAGTATGACTACCCACTAGTGATTCACCAGTCAGTAAAATCTTTCAAGCTGGAAATTGCAGACCAACTACAGCCATTTGGTAGGCAAGGTTCTTAGTTGTCTAGATTCTGCGAGGAAAATATATATTTGAAACTCCCATTAAGATTATCATACAATTGGCAATTGGCAGTGAAACTTTAAATTGGCTTCATCCATATAATTTTCAATTCTTTTGTGAATATCTTTGAACCATTGTAATGTATTATAATGCTAAATAATGTTTGATCCTGAATATCCAAGTCTGCGATTGTCATTGACTACTAAAAATTCGTGATACAAATAAATATTAAATACACGCTTTTAATATTATCCTTTTAATTTCCACATTTTTCTAAAAAATTGTCTCTTCGTTCATTCCAGACCTCGCATGATTCAACGTTTAGTTGCTGGTCATATACAAAATGCTGAAGGGCGATCTACATATCAAGTTTCCGCGGTAACAAGTAACAATACCATAAGGAGTTCTACAGCAGCCATAAAATCTCTACCCACAGAGTACGCACCACATCGTCAATCAATATTAAGCAGTAGTTATAGAAGTGGGCAATTAAATGCCCAGGACAAAGTAGCTGCAACTAGTCCTCCCACTACAACAGCAGCTACCACGGTACAGAAATTAGCAGAATCTTTAATAGACTCTAATCGTGATATTGATTACCATGATGACGATGAAGCTCTCCTAGATGATTCGGGAGATTTTGATAATTGGGATAATGGCATATTAAGACTAAGCGCAGGCTCTGGTAAGGAGAATAATCCGAAGTTGAAAAAAGTTAAGGAAGATTCAAAGAAAACACTATCTGATCAAGTGAGAGATGGAAAATATGGTTTGATAGAAAAGGAGTTATTTAGACGTACACCGAAAAGGCCTGGCCTTTTAAGTTATTTGCCAAATAAAGAGGTGCCTGAAGATAACGAACGTAACTTAGGTGGTCTTAATGAAGAGGATATATGGTTGGCTGAGGATCACTTATTAGTAATAAAGGGTGGGAGTTTAAATGAAGATAATGCAGACGAACCCTGGCCTGCGATAGATGATTACAATGCTGCTGGTAGGCCAATTAAAATTCCAAGTAATCCAAAAATTCCGCCACCCTTTCCTGTCCAACTTGAAGAAAATGGTCCCCTACAGCTTATCGGAAATAATAAACTCACGGTCGTCTATCCGATCACTAACGAATCGTTACCAGTTTATACCATCGGCTCGCAAACCTACAACCCGGCGTCCTCGGATGATAGTGACGACGAGAAAAATCTTATTACCTGGCCGGGAAAGACTAAAAATGTTAAAGAGAACAAGTCTCATTACAACTACCCATCGCCCGAGTTACCTTGGTTCTATAACAACCAAACGGTGGCGAATCCATCACTGAGGAGAGGCAACAACGATAATAAACCAATTAATTTTCCTATATTAGGACCGTTTCTTTACGGCCGCAACGGTTCTTTAGATAATATTAATGGCACTGAAGACTTTGATGAGGACGATCCTTCTTTGTATTATCCACCAGCCTATTCTTTTGTGTACAAAAGCAATTACACTAATCCTGTGCCGCCGGGACCGTTAGTTCCAGGCATAGTGGTACCTCCTCCGCCTGATCAATTTAGTAAGCTGGAAAAATCATTCAGAGATGGGAGACCCTGGAAGTCAAGTACCCAGTCACCACCAATAAGATATCGAGTTTACAGTACTACGACAACACTTCCAACTGCAACGAGTACTACATCTAGAGCTACAACTACCACTACTTTGGAACCTCCATACCGGCACGTAGTTACGAAAATATCAGAATATACTCCGAAATCCATCAATACTGTTACGCCGGAACCAAGACCAGTTTATACTCCAACACAATCAGCCAGATTTTCGCACACTCCTTCCCGCACACCACCACCCAGAAATATCGAAACCGTTCCAGTACCTGTTGCAGTTCCCATACCCGTATATCCGAATAATGTTAATCCTAGTCTACAAGCAAATATCGTTTCCTTTGTTCCCACTACACCAGATCCAAATGTTGAAACTCTTTCCAAAGCTAATCCTATATACTATGACTACTTCGAAACCAAACGTCAACCAGGTAACGACAATGCCAACGGTGATTACCATCCTACAACATTGAAACCAATATCGTCACCAAAGCCCATTAAAGTATTCCCCACTAGTAAGAGACCATTTAAATCACAAGGCCACCACCGAAATTACTTACAGCCTTTGGCTCCCAATCACCGTTATGAGGATAGTAATGTGGTTGTTATTACTCCAAAGCCGGAAATTCACTTCAAACATAGACCAATATATAAAGAAAAACCTCTCCAAAACTTTGAAAACGAAGTCAATGCTATACGGGAAACCATACGTTATTACCAAAATCAGGAATTACGGGATAACGGTATACCCAGGACACCAAAAGCGAAGCCGGTATTCAGCTATAATTATGAGGGACCGAAAACAGGTGTTGGCGATGATAGCAGAAATCAATTCCAACCTCCGGCAGAATATGATGGAGAACCATTTAAACCCATGGTGACGTATAGTCCTGAGGTTAATGATGAGCATGCTTTTAGAGCCTTAGCAGTAGAAAAGTTGCCTGCAGATAATGCACAGCCTCAAGCACGAGAAAACTTTGTCGAGCTTCCAAAATATCCGACCACAACCTTGTTGCCGGTGCAGCCACAGGCACGTTCCAAAAAGTTAAGAATGGGTGGAAAATACTTACAACAACAGCAGCAAGACTATCTGGATGCTCCTCAACGGCAAACCAGTTGGCTCGCAGCTAACAAGCAAGAATACAATGACTACGTTCAAACTGACCGGCCTGTACAGGGTGAACTTTACCAGGAACCTCAACAACAATACCCGCCGGCGTTACCACCTCGTCATAGAGAATTTTCTGGCTACTACTATGGACCAAGCCGGCAAAATAATCGCTTTTATGAGGAACCTTTCCAAAATATTCCTTCGCGAAAAATTATCAACTACAGACCACAACTCCAAGTACCTCAACAACAGCAAATATGGAGCTTACAAAACGACACTTTAGTTAATGAGTTACCCAATAGACCGCCAATTAATCCAGAAGCAGAATTTATTGATCCCTACTTAGTGGGTCCATCAAGCAATAATTATCCTTATCAGCGACAACAACAACAACAGCAGAGAATACACTACGAACATCACCAAACTGCACCGCCACCCATTACTCATCAATCTAAATACTATGCCCCTCGACCACATTTAAATCAAAGAGTACCAAGCAGACACTTCCAACAGGCCCTTCAACAACAATCTCCACCATATTCTCTGATCAACGATGAACTCGTAAACTTTCGCCAACCCTTACCACCAATTAATCCAGATAGTGAATGGATTACACGTCCTCAGGTGCTACGAAATCCGCAACATCAATTTTATAGAGCTAATAACTACAGGCTACCGCAACCGTTGCCATCCCCTGCACCCATCGCCAATGATCCTGGCGAAGCAGATGTTTATTATTTAACGCCGAAATATCGCAGTGCCAATAATTTTATCAACAATAACCGCTATCAGCAGCATCATCAGCACATTAATAACAATAGCAACGGGAAATAGTTAACAGCATTAGCGTAAGAAAACTGTTATAAAGGGTGTTCTAATTTAGAGACGTTAGCTTAAAAAGTTTGGATAAGGTATGCAATGTATTACGTTAGCAAAATACGTTACAAGTATATATTTCTCCTCTTCTACAAAATAAAATATGGTTGAGTCTCCTTTTGCCTTGAGATCCAAATGGATATTTTGTGAAGGGATCGCATTTTTGGGTTGTGGCAATTACAATTATTTTCAATACAATAAATAACTGCACTCACATAAAAATATTTTAGTACCTCTCAGTCTATGGATTTTAATATGGTCTCGTAGTAGCAAGATGGAGTTTGCCGTTGATAATGACTTCAAGTTGTCACTTTGGGTAGATTTAATTTAACATCATGAAAGAAATCATAGTATTCGCAGCAATATATCAGCTTCGTACATCATGTACCGAACACTATTTAATATCGAACAAATGAGAATTATATGCCAATATTAAAATCCTACATATACGTAAATACATTGCTGTTCTTTTAAAGCGTTAGTAACGTAAGTGATTTTCTTTTTCTTTTTTTTTTGTTTCACTAACTTAACCTAGAAAGTTTTCGGCTTGACTGTAGGAAACATCCAGGATCTAGACAGGAATCGAACCCGCGTTCTCCGGTTTAGTAGGTTGCGCATTATTCATTTGCCGATGAAAAAACAATTAAAGGATCAAATTTAAATATACATAGTTTGCTAATGAAATGTATTATTACGTTCCAATTATACTTTGGGCCGCTTTTAATAAACAACCTCAAAATAGAGGTCAATTAATTTAAAATTGGTACCAATGCCAACAATCAGGGGCCAAACAATCATTTTTGGCAAAATTTTTGCCAAAAAATTCATTTCTTCCCTAAACAAATTTCGTAAACTTTCCTAGAAAATTTTCACAACAGGTGGCAGGTTTTGTATAAAAAAGGCTCATAATAAATGGCGAATATTAATTGTACTGAGTATTTCCAAAATATCAAAAATGAACTAAATGAAAATGAAATTATTTCAAGAGATTATTGCATTTGATATTCACTACTTTACAAAGATTACATTCCGCCGGAAAATTAATTATATTTGCACTACTTTCTGCCACTGTTTGTTAATTTATAATTTATATGAATTTTTCTAAGCAAAACACCAGAACCAAAATGTCCGTCGATTATACACCGTCGATTAGTTTCAATTCGTCGGCTCATATTTTGAAGTAACCGCACAGAATAAATTTTTCGATATTTTGCATAGATAAAGTACAAAATGAAATGTTCAGGTTTTTGAATCAAAGTAAGCATGTTCTTATTATATTATATGTTAAGCTGTGTCAGAATATAAGTCGTCCTACAAAAGGAGTGATTGATATTTGAAGTGGCTGTGGTGCCAGTTGTAATTGGGATAATAAAATTTGAAGAATTCTTCGTTCGGAGAAACATTTTTATTTGGTGAGCCTGCTGCAACTAATAAAGTTATGATAAAGAATCAAAAAGCTGTGCAATAATATTTACTCACTTTTAGTAATAAGTTATTAAATCTTTAATTAATTTAATTATTCTCTTATGCACTTTTAACAACAAAACAAATGGCACGTTAAGTCATGAAATTGCAGGTACAAGTTAAGCGTTACATAGTGAGAAATCATTTAATAAATTTAGAAAGTATGTCAATTAAATAAGGAAGCAAATGTGCGAAACGAATTTAATTTTATATCAATTTGTTCTCTGCTTTAAATAGAAACCAATTTTGAAGTATTTGTAAATTCTAACCCCGTATTTATATTTTTCTTACTTCGTATTTCTACCACTATCCAGGACTACTGGCATTTTAATTATGCTTTAGAAAACTTTTAAATATAGAAAAGTTATTGGTAACTAGAAGAAACTGGTCAGAGTTTAATTATTTAATTAATTTGCAAAGCTTGCAAATTTCGATGATTTTATAGTTTTAAGAACTTATTTTTAAAAAACTAAAAATTGCATCCGGAATTTATATTGAGATAACGGTATTCGTTTATAAATTTTTTCATTTTAGAGGCTTTAAAAAGTTATATGATATTTTATACAAATTAAGAAAATCAAAAGAATAAATAAGTACTTTTGAAAAAATATTGCACTTGTAATTTCGCATAAAAAATAAAATTGTAGTTTACTAAAAAAATTTACCACACTGTGAGTTAAACGCATATTTTGGAGAATCTAGATTTTACTTACAATTTCGAACATGAGAGAAAAAGGGGCGAGCGCCTACAACTCATAGTACGCACGTTTTTTACAGGTACTTTTTTATTCACATTACACGAAGAGAAAAAGATGTATGGCTAAATTACATAAATACAAATGCTGCGTTTAGTTTATAATACTCTTTATTGTGTAAACATATTCCGGCAAGATGCACAAAATAATATAATAAAATATACAATACAATAGAAATAAAATGTTTTTTACAACTGATCCGGTGTGAATTATAATGATATAAAATTGTTTACACTTGAAAACAAGATAAGATGTTGTGTACGGGAACTTTCATTAACATGTTTCATTTTGATATTTTTACGGTTGAGTTCTGGTGTTAACTGAACTTTAAAACTGTTAAATTCGAAGTAAGCAGAATATGTATAATTAAGCGTGTATATAAAGCAATATCTGTATCGTGCATTTCACATATTACAACTTAAAAAAAGAATACTTAAACCTCCGCGCACGTCTTTCTAATACCGTTATTGTTACACCTTGTATACATTTGTTAGTACTTTTTGTAGTTACAATTTAAATTCGAACCATCTATCTTTCTATTTTAAATAAAAAGCCATAATTCTTAAGTTAATTCTAAGTGATGTATCAAAATGAAATTATTTTAAATGATTTTTATGCTCATGTATTTTTAAGCACTTTTAGCATAAATAAATAATTTCGCCAATAAATTTTAATATTTCTCTAAAAGAATAATTAACTTTAAGGTGATAACAAATAATAAATTATTTCTTATTGTGTAAATTTATGCGGAAGATGAATAAAAAATAAAAGAATACAATTTAGTTTTATTTCGATATAAAACAGATTTCGCTGTTTACATTTTTGAGTTAATTTGCAGTTTTAATAATTTTAGTTGTAGTTTATTTCATTATTCCTTCTATTGAAATCTAATTGATTTAAAAAAAAAAATCAGATTAATCAGTTGACGGTATAAACCGTCATAACCGCTGGCATGCACCGCTGCAGAAAGTGTTTCGAATATCTTTAATTTGCAATTTACATAAGACATTACAAGACATATGAAAGACAGTTGTACATAATACGTATATATTTACGTGGTCAGACATCTCAGACATAACAGTGACGACTTAAGGAATAAGTTAGCAGGTGTTAACTGAACTTCGCTACAGCTGCTCTTACTCAGTTAGATGAACGCCTGTTCCAATAATCAGATCTTTGAAGGTAATGTTAACAGCAGCACTTCTTTAAAATGCTGACTAAAAAAATTGTATATTAAATTTTTTGCAATAACAATATGCATATAACCAAGAAATAAAATTAGCGAAATGGTCTACTGAAGCCACATAAGAACGCGTCGAAATATTGTTTAATAAAAAAAAACTGCGTAAAAAGATTAGGTAAGTTTCCTCTTGATGAAGAGTTGTTAGTTAGTCAGTTATTTATTAATTGAGGCTTCTTTTTTTCCATTACATAGAATTTTTTTTTAACAATTATTTCCTTTTTTTTGAAAATCTAAAACTATCATGTATTATTTTAGGTGCATTACTAGTTCTTGCCAATGCAACTTGCTTATCCAATCTAAGAATAATTTTAACTATAATTATAAATACATTAATTAATGGTCTAATAAGTGCTTGCTCCCGGCACCTTTCTATACTAATAGAGTTGGATCTATTATTTATAAACTTAATACTAAAATTTAAATTCTATACTAAAACTAAACCTTAAAAAAAATTATTAATAAAAATAAAATAAAATAAAAAAAACTAATCAATAAAAAAAAACAAACAAGACATAACAATAAAAAAAACACAAAAATCAAAAAGTAATCAGCCCCTATGCATTACGGGAGTAATACGTGAGTAAAAGTTAAGGCCGGGATAACCATTCAATTGTTCCTGTAAAATTTCAATACTGGACATGTATTGCTTGTTTGACCAATTAAACTCTTTCTCGGTAGATAAGATATCCCTAATCACTTTACCCTCAAAATGAGGAAATTTCTCCACAAACTTTTTTATTAAACCCAACGCACAAAATGAAATTAGATCCAATCCTGCCTTTTCATACACATATCTATTCGAGAACCTTCTACCCCAATGCCTATAGCTTCTTTCTATATATTTCCTTAACATATGCCTCTCAAAAATCCCAATCTTTTCCATCAAGGTTTTTGATATGCCAAACCATATGGGAAAGGCATAAAGAAGAAGTGGATGAATGCTCACCTTATACAAAAGCAATTTGGTCCTTACCGGTAAACTTCTGCGGTTAAATAATCTCGCATATATTCCCATCACACGATTTGAACTCTCTAAATTATACAGCTCGTGACCATTAAATTTCAGAAGCTTATTAAAGTTCACACCAATGTATTTCATTGTATCCTTAAATGCGATATTGTTGCCATTCAAATTCAGCTTTAATCTTTTGCTCTCCGGTACCACAAAATATTTACATTTCCCGGAAGCATTTCGCAAACGAATGGCATTACTCTTTTTGGTGTTAATCGTTATCCCCCAATTAGAGTAGAATTCATCAACATTCCTCAGGTACAATGAAATACGCTGCAGTACCACCACAGGAGACACATCGTGAGTGTAGAGAAGAGAGTCATCAGCGAATAGAATACCCTTACAATTGTAAAATTCATGGGGAAAGTCGTTAACGAAAATGCTGTATAAGTTTGGCGCCAACACCAAACCCTGTGGAACACCACAAGAAACCACTCCCTGACATGACACCAATCCACGAATGAAAAGTTTGAAAAGTTTTATTATATTTTTATTAAATCCGATCATTAGCATTTTATATAAAACATATTCACAACTATTCAAACAGTTATTGAACAAAATAATCAAATATTCGACCGCCTGAACAGGAAATTTCCTCAGTATAAAATTCGATATATCACCAATAACGCACAATTTCTTTTTATTTATACTTTATACTTTAAATCTATTAGACCCAATCTGCCCCCATTGTTCAAAGATGTACAATCCTCGCTACATAAACTAGGATTCTCAGATTAATAAATTGCATCACTAATCGCCTTAGATATATATTCAGTATTCCCATTAGTAACAGAATGCCCAAAGGCAGCCGATAAATAATCCCTGAAAACCTGTAACTTATCACTCAACCCCTCAATTCGCACACCATTTCTAGATATATCCTTAGAATAAGAACGATTATTATTCCCAATTATCCTGAAGATTTCCCTGTAAGCCTGCTGCCGTTCAGCTTGCTCCCTTATAATAATTTTGGTAAAATTTATCTGTTTGGAAATTAATAAATACTGTGGATTTCTCCTATTAATCGTTCTAGAAAATATTGTCTTCAACTCCTTCTGCCATTAATATTTTTTCGCAGCATCTTCTTTAATCCAGCCGAGGCCACGAATCTCCGCTTCCTATTTTTCACCTGTTTGGAATGAATCTGCATCACAAAATTTACAGAACTATTAAATTCCTCAATAAATGCATCTATTTCATTGTCAGATAAATTCCTATTCTTAGGAGGAAAATGATTTAAAATAGCATCAATCGAATCAATCCTAAATGTGTACCAAACAGTTCCTTTAAAAGACACAAACTGATCCGGAGTACACAAAATATAATTAAAGCTTGGCAATTTCATATATAAACCCAAGGGAACGTGATCGGAGAATGTAGGTAATGTAAATGTTCCAAAATTCCGGTTCGGAAAATCCAATATATCATTGCTTACTATGAAGTGATCCAAATGCGATGATCCCGCCGGAATAAGAAGGATACACATTCTCGCAACACAAAACGCCTCGTTTTGAATCCCAGCCGAAAGTACCTGACCATTAAAATTATTCACATTATCACCCCAAAAAACATGTTTCGCATTCAAATCACCTTCCAAAATCAATCCATTATAGCCATCTGAAAAATTTAAAATAGAAGAAAGTCTTCCACAAATATCTTCACGCTTGAAGTTGGATGGAAAATATACCGAACCACAAAGAATTCTCTTTATTTCACCATTGATTAAAACTTTAAATTCAATAAACATACTCATAAATTTAATACCAGGAATGTAAATCCTCGAATAACACATTCCCCTCTTAAGTATAATACCTAAACCTAATGAGCTGTCATCCCTCAACACCGAATAATTATCTAGATATACATACCCATCGCTCGATAAATGCATTTCCTGTAAAAAAGCAATATCAATTACAAATTGATCCAGTAACAAATTCAGTCCCAGCCTCCTCCCCACGTGTACATGAGAGCCAACATTAAAAGTCAGTAATTTGAGAATTTGTATTCTGAATATCCTTCATTATTTCCAAACATTCCTTCTTTTCCTGATCCTTACTCAAGGACCTATAAGTACCCAAAAAGTTCCTAATTTTATCTTCCAGAGTCCAGGAAGATGACTCGTACCACATACGGATTACCCAACCAACAAGAATTCCTCTATCAACGGTGTTTTCTGTGGCCTTTTCACTGTTGGCACCTCACTGAATAGGCTATGATGAAGTGTTGGTACAATACGATCATAAAAATTTAATGTAAGCGCCTAAAAGTAGGCAAATAGGTGTCCAGAATTCGATGCAAAAGTTCGCAATTTAAATTCAACACACAAATGCACGAAATACTGAATACTTTAATTGTGAACGTAAAGGTTTTTAAGGAAGCAACAAAATATTCTTGAAAGTATTCAGGTTCAAGATCAATGTGACAAAAATTCCATTGGCATTTCACTCTCTATTTTGTGAGGAAGAGTAGCTTTCTTTATTTCCAACCCAGTCTTAGGGAAATTGAAAATTGTAAAACGGATTTCTTCGCATTTGATTTCAGTTTTGGATGTTCTACTGTATGCCACCGATATACCAACTGCAACAAGCTTTATTTCGTTACTTTTATTTTAATAAATCCGATTGAAGAAGCCAATGCTTTCATCCCTTAACAGTTTAAGTTGAAATTTTTATTTTTAACAAACAAAAAAACTGGTTTGCCATCGCTGAATTTGAGGAATAATTCAGCGCATGTCTCGAAACTTTCTGACAGCACATTTATGTTGGCAACAATTGAACTACACGGACCTCCTTCATTTGATTTAGCTCACACTATTCACATGTTTGCAAATTAAAAGCCATACAGAGTAAACATTTGTAATTAAATGAGTGCAAATTAAGGAAATAGTGTAAATGAAAAATCGATTTCTTTTGGAAGCATTTAACTACGACATCCTGCCTGACAGACTAATGCAGCGATTGGTACATAAAGTGTAAAACGTAAAACGTAAAACGTCATGTTTCAAACAGGACAGCTTTGAAGTAGCCCTTGCTGAAAACAATGAAGAGAAATGCAAGATATTTAAAAATTTTATGCGTTTGTTTTTTAAATAATTTCTAAATATTAATTTTGCAACAGAAAGCCGGAAAGTCTTCTACACACATTTGCATGTATTTGGGCAGTAGAATATTTATACCGAGCTTAACAATAAAAATTTTAAAATAAAAACTTTAAACACTAGAATAAATCAGCCTTGTTTAAGCGCCCACATTTATAGCCTACAACCTGGGCTCGGTCCGCCTTGCAGCCCCCAAATTTTTCTTTTATTTTGAACTGCCTCTCGGAGAAAATTATTATCACTGTTTTAGTTATTTATAATAGAAAAAAATGTTTAAAATTCACAGTTTATGTTTTTTTCATATTTTATGTATTTTAAAATGTAAAAATGTAAATTTTTATAATTATAAATTACAAATTAAGGCCCTACACACAGGCTAAGCACTCAGCGCTTTCATCGAAACAGAGCATAGGGTAATGGCGCTAATCTCTATCGGGCCAAACACAAATAGCTAACTATTGCGCCATCTGTCGGACAAACTTCAACCCGCACAGAAACACTCCTCACATGCCGTAGAGCATGAATATACATTTCTTCAAAATCAGTCCTGTAGTTTTTGAGTTTATTGATCACGAACATACACGTCATTTATATATATGTATATATAAATGATATAAGAGATCTCCAAAAAAAAAAACAAAATAGTGCCAATAAAATGGAAAAGTACTTATACAGTACTTATACTTATACTTTACGTTATTTGCTCATCTCTAATATAAGCACTTCAAAAAAGGACAAATAAGGATATGAAATACCACACCAACATCAACAATAAAAACAATGACTTCTACTAAAAATGTAGACATACTCAATACAAAAGTCCTTTGAGAGAGAGCGTAAAAGCAAAATCAATTCGAAAGACACAAGTGTGTAAATGGTGAAGGAAAAATATTTCTTAACAGACATTTAATTCTAAGCGATTAAAAAAATATTTATTTTAAATAATCTTTATGCAATCCCTACAGAAAGGGAGAGAAAGCAAACTCAAATATTTTCCACAATTCATATTCAAATAATAATCATTTCTCTGAATTGGAAAGTGGTTTTTTGTGCAAAATGATATTTCTATAGAATCCGAGGTGAACATTAAAAACGAGGCAAATAAGGTGTGTAGCCTTAATTTAGTTTTGTCCTGAGCAGAATAAACTAAAACAGAACGTAAAAGGATACACAGATAATAAAAATTGCGAACTATGACTGAAAAATTCTGGTTGTTAACTGAACCACCAATTAAGCATAAGGCCAATTTTATATGGCAAGCAAACACACAATAAAATCATCTATAACGTTATTAGCATTAATAACTATTTATGTAGTAGCCCCGATACCGCCAGGTGAAATATTAAATAAAATGTGAAAGAGTTTTAACTACTTTAATAAAATAATAATTATAACAAAACGAAAATTAATAAATGAGTGTGTACTCGTATGTGTTCAATAGTTCAACAGCCGAACGACCGCATCTATTTTAAACCATCAATCGATATTTATATATAAAAAATTTATAACACAATAAAACGGAAAAGGAGAGTAAAAAGGGGGAAAAATGGTAACAATGTCTACAGAAGTGGATACAACACAAACGACCATCGCAACAACAATGTCGCACAAAATGTCATCGATAACAAATTTGAATTCATCCTTAACAACAACAGCAAAAGGCAGCATAGCGGATATAAGTGACACAATGCAAGTAAATAATAATGGCTGTAATGATAAGGTGTTGTATAAAAAGGAAACCAATAATTCAAATAATAGAGAACTGCATTCAGCAACTACAACACAAGTAGAAGCACCACCCTCGCCATCCCCATTAACATCAACTACAGCAACATTTAAAGAGGAGCCACCAAAATCATCACAACCCACCGCCGATATTGTTAAGAACAACTTAAATCCCAAAATAACAATAACCGAGTCAGAAGCCACAGAAAGAAGCCCAAGTACAAGCCCAACAACAACGCCAACCACATTTCACTCATCAACACAGGAAAATGAAGAAAAGGAAGAGGTCGTAAAGAGCAACACCACAACTAATACCGGCAAAAAGAGCAGCGTGGCCAGTCCCACTAAAGCCACTGACAATTGCAGAAAGTGCGAGGAGAAGACCTCAAATTCTCCCGAGAAAATATCTGAAGTCGTTGCAAAAAACAAAACAAATACTGTATCAGTACAAAATACAAAATCAACTGCTACAAGCACTACCACCATCACTACCGCCACCACCAACAACAATTCGAAATCCTCAAATAATCCCCACTCAATAAATCAAAATCTTTTACAACAGAATAACAAACCCAACCAATCGGCACAACCACCTTCTGTATCCACTTCGCTATCGCAAGCCTCAGGCGTTTGTGGTACTTCGTCTGCTCCGTCCGGTAGTCATCAAAGAAACATCCATCACAAAAATAATGTGGAAATTTCGTCGTCAAATCATAATAAAAGGAATGAAGATGCTCCGAATATTTTGGTTTACAAGAAGGTAAATGTGTTACAGATTATTTAGAAAGCTCTCATATCGCTAATCACTACACCTCCTTCCCTAAGCAGCTTAACAAGCATTTCTTTAGCTAAAGTTATAATTAATTCTATTTCTCATTTCAAGATTGAGAGTATTATAGAAAAAATGCAAGCTGAAAGCACTGGCGTTTCAGTACGTACCGTCAAAGGATTTATGACTAAAGTTCCTTCTGTGTTTACGGGTGCCGATTTGATATCATGGATACTAAAAAATTTAGATGTAGAAGATGTTACCGAAGCACTGCATTTCGCACACTTGTTGTCTTCGCACGGTTATATATTTCCTATAGATGATCATCAGTTGACGGTAAAAAATGATGGAACATTTTATAGGTGAGTTGTTTGATATTCGAATTAAAATTAATCTCTTCAAAACACGTACAACTAATTTTAACTGCACCAAAATTTAATTATTTCTTAACTGCTGGTTCCATAATGCAAAACAGTGAATTGTGAAAAAAAATTATTGGTAAATCTTTAAATAAATGAGTACTTTTCATTTCAATTTTTTGCTCAAATCGCCCGTTTGCATTGTGAATACAGCAAATGTACTCAAAAATTCCTGTGCAGCAATCACTCCCACAATTTATTATCAAATACCCGACATGACACTGAAAATAGTAATTTGGGCACACTTGTTACTTTGTTAAGGTGTTCCAAAGCATACTTTTAGGCTTAAAAGTAATGGCATATGGACTATTCCCTTAAGTATGTAAATATTTCAATTTATAAATGTGGTTGTGTTTTTTAGATTTCAAACTCCCTATTTTTGGCCTTCAAACTGTTGGGAACCCGAAAACACCGACTACGCAGTTTATTTATGTAAGCGAACAATGCAGAACAAAACACGCTTGGAATTGGCCGATTACGAGGCAGAAAACTTAGCAAAACTGCAAAAAATGTTTTCTAGAAAATGGGAGTTTATATTTATGCAAGTAAGCATAGTTAAATTATTGAAAAACTAAACGAGCTTCATTTGATAACTATCATGATGTACTTCTGTTTTTGTTCAGGCCGAGTCTCAAAGCAAAGTTGCAAAAAAGCGCGATAAATTGGAAAGAAAAGTTTTGGACTCACAAGAGCGAGCTTTCTGGGATGTCCATCGTCCTATGCCAGGTTGTGTTAATACCACTGAAATTGATATTAAAAAAGCATATCGTCGTGGCTGCTCCAGTCATGGTACCGGCTCGGCGGGAGCCGCTGTAACGAAAAATCCCATAGAACAATTAACGCGTATTATAACATTGCGCAAGCAGAAATTAGAACGAAGGACTATTAAAGTGTCAAAAGCGGCCGAAGCGTAAGTTTGGGTTTTCATTGAAATTATTTAATTTTAAAATATCTTATTTTTCCAATAGATTGGTATCTTACTATGAGCAATATAATGAATTCGATTACTTTATCACTTCGCCCGAATTGCCCAACCCGTGGCAAACTGATAGCACAGAAATGTGGGAAACAGAAAAAAATTGGTAGGAAAATTCATGTTTGGAGTCTTCGACATTCTAAAATTGTCGGCATATTTTCATTTAATACATTTTAGCAAAGAAGTCCCCATGCGGCGTGTTAAACGTTGGGGGTTTAGTATGCGAGAACTACTGCAGGATTCAATTGGTCGTGAGCAATTTGCAAAATTTTTGGAAAAGGAATACAGTTACGAAAACTTGCTGTACGTTGCAAAAACAAAATCAATTTTATTTTATATACGAATACTTGGAAAGGAATAATAATTACAATTCTCTTTCAGTTTTTGGGAAGCTGTACAAGAAATGAAGGCTTTACCCCAATCGGAAATCAAAGAAACTATACAACGTATTTGGAATGAATTTCTGGCTCCTGATGCTCCACGAGCAGTAAATGTCGATTCGAAATCAGTAGAGTTGGCCAGGGAGGCATTAAATTCACCCAGCGGACCCAATCGCTGGTGTTTTGATGTGGCTGCCGCTCATGTCTATCACTTAATGGAGAGAGATTCATATCCCCGCTATTTACGCTCGGAAATTTACAAGGAATATATAAATTGCTCACGTAAAAAGGTCAAGTCGATACCAAATCTCTTTGGAGTGAAACGCTGAAGTGTGGTTCCCGCGGTTGGAGGCACAACCGCGGGTCATTCCTCATCTCTGTCATCGCAAGGAAATTCAGCTGGTGGTGGAGGCTCACTTGCAAGTACTTCATCACCGGGCACAAGCCATTCCCATACACACCAGCCTCAGCAATGTCACCATAAACGATCATCTTCATAGACTCTCAGAGAAGCCAAGTAAATGGTGGCATGAAGGCATAAAGCAGATAATATAAAGAAGCTGACAATTGCGAACTATAAAATATAATAAATAAAATTGAATTTGAATGAGAGAGATATATAAACTATATGTGTAATACATGCTCTACGTTGTAGGCTTTAGATAAAATTAAAGAATTAAATGTAAAGAGGGAGAAACAAAAGATTCCCTTTTTGTGCAAAAAAAATATATATTTAGAAAAATTTAAATGTAATTTGTGTTAAATATGTGTAAAAACAAACTTATAAATAAATAAATGAAAACTAATTAAGTTTAAGTTTGAAAATGGAACCCTAAACGATTAATGCAGCATACGCAAATAATTTGCTACGCAGCTACCCGTAACAAAATGACAGACACCATTTCGTTAACAATAAATCTATTTCATGGAAACCACCATATTCTAGTATTAAGGATTTGAATCTTCTCGAACCTTTTTTTCTATTTCATGTACTGTGGAGGCAAAGCGCAAATCAATCCATTTATCTGAATAAAAATAACAATGCAAAATTAATGCAGCTATAAAAAAAATAATAATTAATGGAAGAAAACCGATAAATATTCTTGAAGCCATAAAGAAGCGAAAGCAAATTGTAATAGTTAATGGAATAATTAAATTATAAATTATTGCATTGTATTTAAAATATTATGCAGAACAATAAAGGAATAACAATAGCCAAAACTCGTAATAAAATAAAATATTTTAGTATAATTGGGAATTTTTAATTTTGGATGAGCGAAGACACAATACAATTCTTTTAGTGCATCGGGCACAAATAACTACAAATAAATATATATTTTAAAAATGTATTAATAAATCGTGTATTCCAAACGTTAGCTACATTAAAAAATAAATAAGAAAGCTACTAATTAATCAGCTGTTTAGAAATAGATAGGATACAATCAATTATCCGATTAGTAGTATATATTACTATTTCGAATTAAAATTATACCGATAAATGTTTTTTTTTCGATTAACTTTTGTAATAATTTGTTGAATAGCTTTAGTTTGAATGAATTCGGAAACAGCTAAAGCAAAAAAAATTTCGAGTAAAATTTTAAAAATAATAATTTTTGGTTTGAATGACTTTTATTCGAATAATTTTTTTTGGAATATTGTTTCTTCGAATAATTATTTGCAGAATATATACCGATACAGATACATGCGAAAAATATTCATGGATATACAAGATTCTTGCGCAGAATTTTCCAGTTTTGTTAAGGTCACGAAAAACATTTTGTTAGACTTTTTTGTATTGTTAACTACATGATTTTAGGACAATAGTACAAAATGGTGGTCAATATATCTGCCTGAACGACGCTAGGCAAGTCATCACCATAAAACGGCGAGCCAATAATTACCAACATATTTCTGCGAATTAGCTAGAAGCTATTGCGCTTCTTAGGTTCAACCTGGATAAATTCTATAACACCAGCATGTTATATACCATCGCCCGATAGTGACATATTTTTTTTTGCCGATTTCATTTTATTGAAGATATTTCCCAGAAGCGGACCCGTATTACATTAAAAACGTTTTCATCATTTTGAATCTTATTTTCTTACTCTTGGGGTGTCGTAGCACTTCAGCGTTTCACATTTCAGTGAGAAATTACCTTCATTACTGGGGAGAAATTATTTTTGAACAATTTATATTCATAAAAGGCAACTTTTAGACTAAACAAATAAAACTTCAGATAACAGATATTTAATAAATGGGAGCCTTCTCCACCAGCGGTTTTATAACCACTAAATGGCAAACCACCGTTTTAGGGAAAATATTAATATTCTCCGGAATTTTAGTTCCATTTTTATTGTCACATAATAACATTTTTACGATGTTTTTGTAAATTTATTAAAAATGTCAGCATAACGAAAACCAAAATACCAAAAGTAGCCCACTTTCTAAAACAGCCGCCTTCCCCACGACAAATAAGGCAACCATTCAAATGAGTGCAATATTTAATTTAAATGTCAGACAGTTTTTTAGAATATTTTTAAGTCGTGCAGTACATTGAACGAATAATTGATATGTGGACAGATTACTAATCAATTTTAATGCGTTTTTGCCATCTAAAATATTTATTATTCATCAGGAAGTTTTATAAAATTTAGCTGCTGCAATTACTGACAATTGCAACGATTGCGTCGATTGCGGTGATTGTTGCATTTCACATGGAGTTTTTTTAATGACTTTATGCAATATTTTTAGTTATATTTATTTTAAATGTAACTTTGCTTATTTTGGTCTTACCCACTTACTTTTCAGATATCTGTCAATATATATAATAAAAAGATAAAGCAACAACAACTTAAGAAGGCGGGCTTTTGTTAAAAATATTTTAAAATAAACTCACAACATCAACAAGTGATTCCAATGAATGGTGAGGGAGAAACCCAGCAATCATTAGAGAAACATGAAAGTGGTTCACACACAATATACATATCAAAAATTTGGAACATGTTCATGATCTGAGAGCAGCTGTTTGGTTATAAATTTATAATTTTATTTTAAAAAGCGAACCGCTGCCCTCAGCAGCCAGTCGTTCTGCATATATTATAATTATATTCACGTAAATTGGAGTTTCTCCCTAAGGGAATGAATAATGCACAGCCGTACCCTGTGTGAATAATGCACAGCCTATGGTTAAGTTGGTTAAAAAAAAGAAAAAAAGGAAATAATAATATACCATGTATGTTTCCTTTTAAATAAATAAGTAACTATGAGGAAGTTTGAATCATCTTAACTTAATAAATATATCCCATCGTTATATTTTACACCGAAATTCCAATTTAGGAGCGTGCGAAAGATGTGAAAGGAAATGGAAATGGATTAGCCAAATTCTGCGTAAAGGAAGATAACTTCTAATGTCAATGCAACTCTTTGAGAAGTAAACTCCCTGGGAGGTAGAACACGTTTTAGACCTGAAGCTAATGGAGATGCTCTGTAGTAGATGAGGTAACTGGCATCAACATCGAACACGTAACGATGAAAGGTTTCTTGTATAAAATCATAAAAAATATATAAATAGTTTCTCGTATGGAAAGTACAATTACAGTAGAAATTATTATTTCGTTCGTTTTATTTGAACTTGAATTTTTTCACAAGTGCTTGTTGGGGAAGATTTTTAATATGAGCGGGTGATTGAGTGCAAGTACTTATTTTCTCGTTGCTGGTTGCGTTTTCTTTATGAAAACCTACAGCCTTAAATAGTCATCTGGGTTATTGCTGATATTAAATATAAATAATAAAAATATGGAATTAATTAAATAATTTATATGGAATTAAAGAAAATCGGTGCCAAAGTACAACAAATTATATACATGCATATTTATTAATTTGTGCTTCAGTTTAGACAGTGGATATTAATATATCCAGGATAAACCCTAATTTTTGGTGACCTGAAATTTTTTTTTATAATTTTATAGCATAAGGTTTCATGCAAGCCCCTCGATGGTATAGGGGTTGGTATACCCGCCTGTTCCGCATGTGTCAGGGGTTGAATTCCCCGGGGAGCCAGAAGCCAAAGGCCTCAGTAGCCTGCTTCTTGCAATTATATTCATATAATTTTAATATTTGGTAAAGAAAGAAAAAGTTATTATGCACAAAAAGTTTATCGTTTTGGATAATTTTTAATTGGCCGATATCTTATTTTGCATTGTAAGAGTAAAGCCAAAAACACAACTTCCCTTTCTACGTCTTCTATTATTAGGTGATTAACACTTACAGCCCAATTTGTTCGCACCGATCTTGGAATGTACTGTTTTAATTTGAGCTGAAAAACAGACTCAGAGCATCTGAACCATAACCTTTTGCCCACTATTCTTTCAAGAAATATTCTATTTGTTAATCCATGTAACGAATAATTTGTATCCACAATTTATAAATCGTATGCACTTTTACATCCGGAAAGTTCCTTTCTATGGTAATTTTCCTCAGCTTATACTCGTATGCAAGTAAGTCAAATCAGTGATGAACTGACGGAATGCAAGTTTAGGTGCCGGATTACCAATACAAAGAGAAGTAAGAATAAAGTGTATAATAACAATTTGGATAAAAATTTATTGTTAACAAATTGCTAGAATAAGACGAATATGACAGACGGGCAGAGAAAAGATCTGTAAAGTCTTTGTTGCAAGCGGCACGAAAAACACCTCATTTCAATAACTTTGTATGATTTATAAAGACGTCTTTTGAATAAAAGCTTCACAAGTTTCTCTGGCTGTTGTTAAGCTCACCACAAAAACAGAAACAAAAACAAATACAAAAGCAAAAAGGAAGACTACATTTTCATTAGATAAAAACATAATGAATTTTTTACTAATCGCATACAAATGGAAAGAAAAGAAAATGAAAAGTAAATTCATAAGAGGCGGAGAAAAACAACAGTTAGATATTAAATATGTATATTTATTTATTTACTCGTAGGTAAATGAGTATTTTGTAATGGCTTCGGTAAGATTTATCTGGTATGGCCAAAGTCACGAAGAAGATACTTGAGCCTCAAGCATTTAGCTGCCACACTCGTTGAACAACCTTCTCTCATATGAGACTCTTTGGATAAAATTAGAATAAATAAGAAGGCCGAAAGGTTTACAATAGGCAGCAACGAATCTTGAATACCACACGCTTCAAATAAATGGAAAAATTCTTCAAAACGCCCAGAAAAAAATGTTTGAGAAATTCGTCGCAAGTATTCCCAGCAAAAATTCAAAAAATCTATTCGAACGTTTTAAATACTGAATTTCTATTTATGGAACTGATACAATATCCTATACAGTCGTACGATTTCCCAAATATGGCATCTCTGCTGAAAAAATAGAATAGATTGGCCAAAAAATGTTAAATTTTTATGACAAGCAAAAGTTTATAAACATTTTCATAAGATGGTGATATCCATGCGATCAGAGTTGCAACGCCATTTGATGCGATCATTTAAAATGGAAGAGGCATTACATCAGATTTTCGTCCGTGCCTTTATTTGGTAAATCCTATTTTTAAAAATGATAGCTGATGCCACGCTATCATACAAATGTGATGGAAATAAATTTTTTTTGTTAGGGACTTGAAAGAAAAGCAACTCTGATCGGTTGAAAATTGTAATTTTATGAAAATTGTCATAAACTTTCGAAAATCGTACGACTTGTCAAAAAAACTACCACACAGATGCATTCATGCCCTTAAATTAATAGCTTCCAAATAAATAATAACTTTGTTATAGCATTTGTGTTTTGTGGCACTGCAAAGTTGCACAAAAAGGGATCTTCATTACCTGCAGTAAAACAGTTGTCAAAGTAACAGTCGCAATAAAACCGTACCGGTCAGTGAACAGTGTTGCTGTAAAGTTTTATGGTACTTTCGATATCTTCGGGAAAATAATATAATAGAAGTCAAAAATTTCTCTTTTTGTAAAATTAAAATGTTTACGTAAATTTATGACTCGCAGTTTTCTTTAATCGCATTTTTCTTTCCCTGCTGCAAAGTATCGCCTTTCCGATTTCTTAAATTTATAATTGTTTGAATAGATGTTATTTGTGTGCTAGAAAATGTATCATTTCGAGAATGACAAACGGAACGAAAAATGTTTACGCATGTGCGTAGTAAATTATCTACACCTTGTGGTGATGGCTATAAAGCAGTAACAAAATTAGCGATTTATTTAATATTTATCTCGTTTTGACTTAATTGAGATTTGTTGAATTGCCAGTCGTTTTAATAATTTTATCAGCAGCAACTTATTTATCTGGAGTAAACAACATATAATTACATTTTTTATCTCAATACCTGCGATAAAACAACGAAACATTTCTCCAGTCTGTGCAAATTGATGATATTGAGTTCCAGCAATTCATATTTTTGCCTACTTTTTCTAATACAATGGAACTTTTTTTGAGACAGTTTAATAGAATTTGTAGCTAAAAAAAAGTATTCAAGATAACATATTTTTGGGCATTTTTCTATGCATGCATAAGCACTGTTACGTATTTCATTTGAATTTATCTATTTTGCTATTGCGTAAACAGTATACCTATTAATAATAATGTGGGTGGTGATGCTGGGGTTCAGGGATTGCTGGATTTCCTTATCACTAAAAATATTTTACTTATACGTTATCTTGCAGCTAAGATAAAAACGTAACGTACGTAGGTATAGCTGCGGTATGATGAAAAAATTATAAAACGCTAACTGGCTAGCAATAAACTCTAAGAGACACATATAATAATAATAATAATAACTAAAATAGTCGGTTTTGAAAATCGACTTGGTGTTGATGATACCGATTTTGGCATGAATGGCTTGCCCAAAAAAGGGTAGTCCAAATCAAGGCGAAAACATTTTTTCACAAATCGCTTAGTCATCGAATGGAATGGAAATACACTTTATAAATAATTATATTTCGCTTTATGTAACTGCTTGTTGTCTGAAGATGAGAAATCCAAAATTAGAGTTTTTACAAAAATTATTGGATTAAATAAATTCTAAACGACACGTGCAAGTGCAAATGCAACTTGTAAAAATTGTATAAATAAAAGTAATTACGTATGATTTAAGGCGAGGAAACTTATTGAAGTCTGTCCATCTTGAAGTTTATATAAAAATGTTTAGAAAAAATAATTAGCATGGATTTTAAAGAAAATATTATTTAGGATACAATTTCCGTTAAAAAAAATTTATTATCATCTAAAAACTAAATATTATAAATAGAAATTATGAAAGAAGAAAAGAGAAATTTGATTTCGCTCTTATGGATTAAGAAACAAAATGAAAAGAATAAAAAAAGAAATAAAATAAAAATCAAAATATTTACATAAGAATAAGAAACTATATCTGAAATTAAATCTTTTGAATAAAATCGTGCAGAAAATTTCCAAAAATTTTTTATTCTTTTCAAAACCACAAATCAAAGTTTTTCTAGTTTTATGAGCTCTAAGATTTTTCGATCGTGTTGTATTAGGAGAATGGAACTGACGCGGTAGCAGAATAGATTTTTTAAAACTTAAATTTAAATGAAATAATGGAGGAACCTTGTAAGCATTAAAGAGGTTTATATTCAAAAAATAATTATCTAAATATATCATAAAATATAGAAAATTGTATTTGTTTAAATGATTTCAAGTCTAGAAGTTCCGATAAAACCTCGAAAAAAGAATAAATGGGAGGAGAATATAGTAGTATCTTTTCACAGCACATAAAATCCAAAATGCAAGACATAGGCACGAAGCAGAATTTCCGGCACACCAAAAAGGAACACTTCATTCTAAAAGTTCAATTAATACAGTATAATCTCGATAGTCTGGACAAATAAAATCCAAATTGTGCCCGAAATATCAAAATGCCCAAATTTCGGAAACAAGAGAAAAATTATAATATTTTGTAAATATATATGTACCGTGTATAGGAAACTTATTCTTATTTGCAAAAAATTTATTTTAAAATGAATTTAATTTACGAATTAGTAAAAATAATAAATTTTTATCAAATTATTATATTAATTGTTGCACAAATAGCTGGATGGGTTCATCTGTCGAAGTTTAGTAACGTTTTAATTTTTGTACGCAGGATCTCGGAGGCTTTTTGTTTTAAAATATCCCCAGCAGGAAGTTCCTGCCCTTCACAATATTCTATACAGTGAATGATCCCAAATCATCATCTTCTTGACTCTTGTCATCATCGCTTCCGACTTCGTCATTCAACCAATCTTTTACCTCAGTAGAATTATAAATGTCAGGAGCTAAATCAACAAGTAAATCAATTACTTGGACAGAATCGCTACGTGTCAGTCTTGCTAGAGGAACTTTATCGTCTGTGTCGTATTCGTCTTCATAAAGAATTTCATTAAAGCACTTTTTAAGAACATTTGGCCCAACTTTATCCCAAGCATTGCAAATCAAAAAGGCCACGTTTTTTAATGTAATGTTAATATTTTAAGAGCATCTACGAGGTTTTCTGAACTTGATAAAATATTTGACAAAAATATTTTACGATAAATAATTTTTATTGCAAAAGCGAAAGAAGTGCTGACCGAATTATTGAGGTAGAAAAAAATGATGGTGTCCGGATTATAGACTTCATAATGGCGTCCGTTTTATCGCGTTGTCCGGCTTTTTAGGTGCCCGAAATATCTAGATAATACTTTAATTCGATTGATTAAACGATATTCCCGCACTTTTTCTAGCGACGTGGGCTGAAGTGGAATCATAAGTGAAGCCGCGTTGTTTTGCAATATTTCTTTATTCATGTCAGTTTTAGCTTTTTTTTTTCGTCTTGCAAAGTTTCGGTTAAACTAGTATGGTCGTGAACTAGAAATGGCCAAGGTCGTGGAGGCGATCCTATATTTTCTGCAGTCAGAAAAAAATTCCTCCCATATACTTTAAAATGTGTTGTGTTATTCACTGGTCACTTAATATTTACCAGCAAACAAGTTGCATTGATGATCTGAGGAACAAAGCTCGTTCGGAGGTATTCTGTAGCAGTGTGTCATTGGCGAACCAAAACAATGAATAAGACTACAAATCACCGCTTTGACACCAGAAGTACAGCAGTGTACTACACTGTTCTATTCATGTACCACCACTATGACTTTTGGTTAATGCTGCACAATGCATTGCAAAAGTAAGGGATATCCCCTGATTGGGACAATGATTTCATACTTTTCCTTATTGTTCTCTAAAAATTTAATAATAATTTACTTATAAGCACTGAGGGGAAATAAATGCAACAGACGTACTCGAAAAATTTCTCTTATTATGACAATGTGACTTGATATGACATCGTTCGAGTGTAGCATATTTTCAAATATACGTTTCTATAAAACAAAATTTATAACTGAAAAAAAGAATAAAAATTCCTTTTGCCTTCCTCCTTCCTTCCTTCCTTTTGCACGATGCATTTTTTTAATTGGTTTTGCCAAATTCGAGTGCTTAGTTGCAGTTTGCCTACTAAATTGGAAAATTTTAGACCCCCAGATGGCATTGAAAGACACCTTCACCCATTTCTTTCGCGGCACGAAACAAAAGTTTGTGTGCGCGTCTGAATATTTTAAGCTAACTTGCCATTCAGTACGATCTGTCATAATCGCGCCCTTTCTTCTCAGATTCTGTTTTCTTTCTTAATAATTTAATTAAATACGTTAACATTTATTTACAGACTGCGGCGACAAAAATGATTGTCTTGAAATCTCTACAAGTTCCTTTTTTTTCTTGAAATAGAACACGAAACACAATAATATCTTACGAGTATATCACATTTACAACTCGAGTGACGACAATGAATTTAATTCAGCCCGTCCATGTGTACTGCATAGAAGATAAAAAATAGATAATTATAAATTATTTCAGAACTTGCTTAAGTACTTAAGTATGTATGTGGAGACAAATTCAGATTTTTTTTTTATAAATATTTAATTATTGGGGGAGGGAAAATAATAGAGATGGAAACTTATCGATATCGCTATCGATAAATAATATTCTAACTATCAATATCAGCTTTCTGCAATTGATTAATATTTAAAAACAATAAAAATATGTTATACTCGGTTTATATTATCTGACGAAAATATTTGCTTCCAAAATGTTTTTTTTTGTCTGAAGTTGGGCATTTCGCCATCCGGAAAACTCTCAACAGGAAATATCGAATTATCAAGTATACGAACATATAAGGCTACAATAAGGCTGCGATCTTATCAATTCTTTGTAATAAAATTACGTATGATTTATTAAATAACAAAAATCAGATTTTTATGACAAGCAAAACTTTCATATGACAAGCAAATTTTTATAAGATAACAACTTTGCTTTTACTTCAATCGGCATCATATTTGTATGATAGTATGACATCAGCAAAGCCATTTTAATCCGGTTTTTAAAATATAAGGGTATCACTATCAGATTTTCCAGTGAATGCAATATATTTCATACAATTAAATAAAAATCGTATAAATGTGTACCGCGATGGAAGAGCTATTTTCTGATATCTTGCTTTTCAATATTAATTAATATTGAAACAATAAATATTGAAACAGATTTCATATCGGAATCATCTTTAATAGTATTAAAACATTCCAATACCTTAGGAATGTGCAATTGCTTACTTCACATTTCTTTAATATTTTTTAAAATATTTGCTTGAAGAAACGAAAAAATCATTTTGAGATCATTTTTGAACAGTTTTAAGTACGTAAGAACTCCCACGTGAATATAAACAAAGTATACTTTCCACACTTTTTACTACGATATCAGCACAAAGAATACAGTAATATTGATTAAAAATTACTACCCTTCGGGACAGTAGTTTTACCTTAAAAGAGTTAACATCTAAAGCTTGAAATTATTAAATTGAAAAATGCATTTATTTTAATGTCGTATACTACGCCAGTATTAGTATACACTAGATAATCGGTTTACCACTCACGCTGAATTCAAAATTTGTTACTAATCGGTATGTTTGTTAAAATAAGTTTTCAGCACAGAATTAAATTGTTACGTAAAAGGTCAGTTATGAAACACTTAATTTTAAACACAAAGTAATCAGTAAAGATGTTACAGTGGACGTAGCGAAGAGTAGGTGGCTCACTGTTCTAAGATTGCGTTAAGAGCATTTTTTTACAAACAATACGTCATAATGAGAAAAAAATTTGGAATTATATAAAGTATTACTATTCGTTTGTGGAATACATTTCCAGCAGACGTCTTTTTTTTTGTTTGTCATCATTGACAACGAAGATATAAAATATAACCTTAATACTGTAGTCTAGAGACATCCTTCCATTTAATAAAATGCTGAAAAAGCTGATGAAAGTCGCTCGATAGTCGTCGTCCGCCTTGGGAAGATTTCACTGTAGTTACACTATACAATGTCACAAACTAATGACTTTTCTCAGTGTATAGAAGAATAAAGAAACACTTGTAATAGAAATTTAAGAAAAAATTCATCTTTGAAGTAAAACAAAGTGGTATTTCAGTAACATTACAGTCCATACAAACATCAGAGGATATGGATTGCTCAATTTATAGGGGCCTCTAATCGAAGAAATATAGAATTTAAATATATTTTATATTTCCTTGGAGTAGAAATTAAAACACAAGATGTGAACAGATGTGTTATTACCATTTTAAAAGTGGATAAAATAAATTTTTTACATAATTATTTAAAAATTTAAATGAGATCAAACAGACTTTCACAACACGTAGAAGAAATAAAACATATTACGTAATAAGTGGCAGAGAAAAGATTGAAGTAATTTTGCATGAAATTCTAAAAATACTGATATATTGCCGTTTAGAAGAACGCAAAGAGAACGGTTTAAATAAAATAATAAAATGCGAATTAAAAAGGTTATTCGTTTTACTACCGACCGCTATGACTCTTGCAATACGGCGATAACGATAACGATAACACAGCTGCTAATGAATGTAAGTTGTAAGACAAAGTTGCCCGACTTATTAACATCGCTTGCTATAATGTCATTATTAAATGCAGTATGTGACATTGGTGAATTCCAATTACTATCCCTGACAGCTCAATATTGTTAAATCTGAAAAATAAAGAAGTTCACTTTGTGAAGTCATGTAAAGCGTGTAGTAAAGAAATTACTGTTTTTATCAAACATCAGTATTATTTTATTTAAACATGTTAATAATTTAGCTTATAAAATATATTTTTCCTTTTCATTTGCTAATTGAGTGTTCACTTATCTAATTATTTTTAAAATTAAATCAACTAAAACTGTGGGATGTTGATTTTTATTTAAAAAAAATATATTGAAATTATTTAGAAGCTTTTAACAGCAATCTTTATAATAATCTAGCAATCTTTATCTAATTATTTTTAAAATTAAATCAACTAAAACTGTGGGATGTTGATTTTTAATTAAAAAAAATATATTGAAATTATTTAGAAGCTTTTAACAGCAATCTTTATAGTTTCTCGGAGAGGTCTTGGTATGCAAAATATGAAATTCGATCATTCCCATCTGTATTTACCGGAGCCTACTGATATTCGTATTCGAGCTACCACAAATAATACGTTTGGTATAGGTTAACTATTCAAAAAAGCCAATTAGTCTCACACCACCACTATAAATGTATTTATTTTTCATATAAAATTCCATCCATCTACTTTATTCACTATTATATTCGATCGTTCGATTGTCAAGAAATTACTGTACTTTAAAAGTATGCTAGCGTAAACCGGATGTTTAAACAGTTTAGCCGTCTCCTTAAACTATACTATATTTCTCTTAAAAGCCTGCACATTAATCCAAGTTTCTGACGCTGTGTGAAAATTTCAAAAACATTTAAATTGGATTTATCACTGAACATTAAATGATGAACTAGTTAACAATTACATCAGCTGCGAATGGGAGAGGTGCTGGGTTCGATCCCTAACTCCAGCAGTGACAAAATAAAAATTCACATTTTTCTCAAGTAATTTAAAAGGCTAAGTGGCGATTTTTCCTTTAATATTTATGTCGATGCGGCACCAACGGTAAGACACAGCGTCGAGTTCGATGCAAAAACTACTCTGCCTTTGCTTTTACTAACCCATAACTCTGGAACAATACATATCATGGTTGGCGGTTTATCCTGAGCTCTGTTCTAGAAAATGGGACACGAATTAATATCCAAATAATTATATCTATAGTCACATTTTTTGTTGGTAACATAAAAAATAAATAAATTAGTAAAAATAAAAAAATGAAAATAGATCAAAATGTGCTTTTCAGCCTTTTGAGTCACTACTTTGCCACTAATATTTTGTATTGGAATTTAAACAAAAGTTTATATTATCTTTTATTTAGCCGAGATACGACGACGTCACACTCTGTCAAAAACTTTTTTTTAGTCGAGACAAGATCACGTTTCTGTTATCTATTCACATTAACATGTAAATGTATGGGAAAATGTAGAAGAAAAAAATTTATTTCTACGTATTTAATATATTACGTTAATATTTGTATTTCGGAACTGTTAGTTAATTAAGTTTGTTAAAGCAGCAACTGCTAATTGTTTACCAAATATCAAAATATTATTCATTTATTTTTTGTACACACACAATACACTTTTAAAGGTATAATAGGCAACATCACTTTTGTTAACACACATACAGCCATACGTAAATAGTTCAAAGCAGTCCAAAAGGTAGGATTCCAAAGGCAGACTCTAGGCTGGCCCTCTGGTAACACTTTTTGAGATGACCGCGCTTTTTCTATTCTATAATAAAGTTGAACCTCATATCACAATCCAGAATCAGTCCATCTAATCACGATCTATTTTTCGGAGCAATTAGAAAGGGGGTTTCAGCTGACTAACCATCGAGTTTTACATGTACATATATGAAAAATTAATATTACAGTCTCCTAAAATCATAGCTTGAGACAATCTATTCATATCTATATCTTTGGGGCTGATAACATGCCTAGACGAATTTTTTTCTGTAACCAATTTACTTTCCAAACCTTTTGGCTTTTCAAAAAAATGTTCATACAAGTTCAGAGTTACAAGAAAAAATTTTTTTACGATAGTGTGGCATCAGCAAACGCCATTTTGATACAATTTTTTAAAATATGATAATATCACTATGAACCTTTCCAGTGAATGAAGCGTACGAGTGTATAGGATAGTAAAGCATGACCTTAAAAAAAATTAAGCAATTAAAATTCAGCTAGAGGACAACTCACACAACTTTCTGCTCTGTGCTTTCGCTCTACTCTTGATTGATCTTTCGGCAAATTTAAAAATTTATCTTATATGGCATGAGTAATCAGACCTTGTGCAAGGCCTTTTAGCATTTTGTCTTCTCCTCTGGCAGTCGGCATTTTAACAAGAATCAACTGCTTCATTAAGAAACTTTATTGTGAAAATTGAAAAGTTAAACAAACTTAATCTGAAGAGAGATTTATTCGTTTATTTATTCTTTCAATGAGAGAAAGTTTAATCTTTTGTACTGAATAGTAGATTGTTGAACCAAAGTGACAATATCTGTTCGCGTTGAGGCTGCGGCCGCTGCGTAAAGCCCTGCCTTCGCAAAAACGAGAAATAGATTTTAGTAGCATTGCGTTCAGCAACACAAAGACTTGTTAGACGTTTGCGTTCTGACGGCAGCTTCAGACACGTTACGTTTTTATAGAATCGTACTACGAGTGCAACCAACAAAAGCACAATAAACAGAAAAATACTAAATTGTAGATCCCGTATATTGAAATACATCAGTTTAGATTTAACACTGCTTGACAGCAGAACACATTCGTGGTAGATTCAGTGTTTTACTTGTAGAAAGTTGAAAAAGTAAGAAAATAAATTTAATGTTTGTGAAAACAATCGGAGTAAAAACACGAAATTTTATTTTATAAAATAATATTGAAAATTTTAAATTCATTTATTTCGAAATAAAATGAATTTTAGAAAATAAAAATATATAAAGAGGCGATACATATGAAGATAGTATGGAAATTTGTATGTCGGTTTTAATTGAAGCTGGTTTTTAAATGGTTAAATTGTGTGAAAACTTTTTGAATGATGATCGTTATAAAAATGCAAAAAAAAAATTTCTGGAAAATAAATCAAATAAATATAAAAAAGGCAAAAGAATTCAAAAGTAACAGCAGCAACAAATAAATAAAAAATAACCAACCAAGCAATTGTTGCGGTGTGAGCGAAATTTGAAAGATATCTGAACCAAAACCAACCAGATTGCTACAGCGCATTAAATTTAAATAATGGCAGGCTGGATAAATATCTTTAAAACTATTCCCCTTCAATTGCAATTTAATTTTTAATTGCAAATAATTTTTTTGATTTCACAGAGTTTTCCATCTTTATTTTACAAACCACTCCATAAGGGAATTGTTTCTGTTCTCTGAGTTCAATGTATGTATTTTGGTCTCAAGGAAAAACCAATCGAATTTATTTTAATAACAATTTATTGTTAAGTTCTGAAGATCACTTGAATGCTTAGTTTTTTTTTTTTTGTTTACAATCTATCAATGTGGTGATCTCATTTGTCTGCATTGAGTTGGCATCACTGAAACGCAATTTGTGCCTTAAGCCAATTTGCCAGTGAGAACAACCAATTATTATTTTAAAGCCTTACCGACTTTATTTGCACTTGCCACTTGCCTTTATATACTTTTTCCTGAATGTTATCAAATAGCCAAAACAGCAAGTCAACCGTCAAGGAAGTACGCAAACTGAAAAAACACAAAAGCAGAACCACTTCAGCGAAAAAAGAGCAATAGCAATAGATAAAAAAGAAAAATAGAAGAAGCACCAACCAACCAACTAACGAACTAAGAGTAGAAAAGAAATAGAAGTGGTTAAAGAAGATCGACCGACCCGACCAACTTGCCACAAAATATAGTTTATTGGCCTTGACAACTCAACTAAAGAAGATCTACTACTCCTAATACTAATGCATACTATCGCAATAAATATATAATGCGATTTTTTTTTCTAACCAACAAACACATTCAAGGAACCAGTCAAACACAATAGAAGAAACCAACCAAAAAGCAATAGTTGGAAAAATTATAAACGGAAATTTCATATTCATTCAGAAAACACAGCAAGAAAAGAGACAGACTTGCTAAATATAACGCGTCTTAGAAATTGAGTTTAACAGCTCTGAATTAAAAGACAGTGTAATGAAACATAAAACGGTGCGTTTAAATATCAATAAAACCAAACGACGTTACCGATTAAGTTTAATAGAATTTAATGAAAATAAATTCATTCAACTAAAAATTAGCAAAATCAACTGCCCAGCAGAACTGCAACCATAAAACTGAAGTGTGTGTTTAAATGAAAAAAATTTTAATCTCGTTTTTCTAAAATCATTACTAACTTGTGAAAATATGTTTCTGAAGCGCAAAAGATAAAAAAAGTGATACTGAAAATTTGTTTGATGTTTGTCCCAAAAAAAAAAAAGCAGCGAAAGGAAGAAATTGCATTATACAGACAGCAGTCCCAGCAGCAGCAAACTTTGTTCATGCCACAAAAATATAACAGCGTAACAAGTGCAATAACCCAATCAGAAACATTTTTATTCTAAGAACAACACAAAAACATTGTACATGCACATGCACATGCACATGCACATGAAACTATTTACAGGGAATCGTAATATACATAAAAAGCTCATACAAGCAGCCATACACATATGTGCATGCATACACATGCGCACGCACAAAATTGTGTCATGCCAATAAAAAATATAAAATAAATTGAAAAAAATTTTAAATCACAACTTTGCTAATTTTTTTTTTAAATTTAAAATTAAATTTACCAAAAAAAAGAAAACATTTATAAAACTGCTCCAAATAAATTAAATGTGTAAGTGCATTTTAAAAATATTCATATTTTTAAATTGTTAAAGATCAAAGATATTTATTGAAAAATTTCTTTCAAATTGAGAAAAAAAGAGTCTATGGCACCAATTTGTGCAACAACAAAAAGGCACATCACCAACACCGCGAGCAATATACGATTTTGTTTGGTTTGTTAAAGGGAGAGTAAAATTGTCACTGAGTTCTGTGCTGGTCCACATTTTTATTGCACACGAAGCATAAGAAAATTCACACACATGTACCCAAAGTAAGTATGAAAAGTAAGTGAAAAGCGAATCAATTTTGCCAAAATCTTTTTGTTATTATTATGAATATTAATGCTATTTTAATGCCAATAACCATAATCAATTAATTTATTTAATTATTGACAATTAAAGAGTTGTTTAATCATGCTTACGGATATATGTATAAACATCATATAAATTAGTAGGAACCAGCCAGCAATTATTTTTAATAACAGTCTGGTTTATTTTAATTGAAGGAAAAGAAAACGTATTTAAAGAAAACTGCACTGCACGCGCAGGAGCAGAAAAATTCAAATAACTTTTATAAACTTATCCAAATAGAAAAAAGTTTCTCCTACCCAATGCCCAAGCATAATTGGAACGAAATTTCGTACAAGTTTGATACAATATTTTGTTAAAGCTAGCTTTTTTTTGTGGGGAGAAAGAGCCAATAAAATTTCTTATATTCCCCAATATCGCTTAATAGCAAAGCAAACAGTATGGGATGGTGAAGATTGGCGAGACAGAGCTACACACGTCGAGAAAACAGCAACGTATATAAGACCTACATATATAAGACCTTTCCCTCGAAAACTTTAACCTTCCTTGAAAAAGAAAAGAAGATTCCAGCAGTTTGCTTTATTTTGATATTTTTATATAGACAGAAGAATAGCTGAAAAATTTATGGGGTGATATGCTTATCCGAAAAGTTGGAATAATACTATGTCATAATTCCTTCATATCATTTTATCATAAACCGTTAAATACTACTTTAAACTTTAAGTACAACTTTATAAGACTACGATTGTTAAAAAACCCCTTTTTATTTTTTTATTAAAATTTTATCTCTATTTTGAAAATATGAAAATATATATTTTGCGGGGAATGAAGATGTGGAATCAGAGATAATGCTAGATTTTTATTACATTTAATACTATATTTATTATTACAATTAGAAATCTTTAAAAAATAAAACAAAAATAAAAAACTATTTCTAATTCAAATATAACGCCTTTCCGTATTTTTAGCGTTTTTTTTTTATTTTCCTGGAAAATAATTCAATCCCCTAGAGACTAGAACTATTTAAAAAAATAAACAGATTTGGTATTTAATAGTTAATTTGCGCATAAATTTTTATGCGATTTTTTGTGCAGATAATTGAAGGAAGACTTTGTCTTATTTCTATGCTTTCTGAGTTTGATTTGTTTCAGATATCGGTGCTGATAGACTTTTTATAAATATATAACAATAGTTTACAACTTTAAAAATGTTAGCGATGGCAAATTAGTGCTTTTTGAAAAACGTCAATTTTTGACTTTGTGTTTTTAATAAGAATTTTTAATATTTTTCAAAATATTACTTTTGTGTTAATCGTCTTTGTAGCGAAAATGTGGCGTATACAAAAAGAAAATTTTTATTAATTATTTAAAACAAATGTATTTTGTTTACGCCGCACCGCTCTTCATTTACAAATTTTCGAAGCAATTTCTTGTTTGAATAGGAGCAATTAAAAAGGTTTTTTTTGTTAATACAGTCAGCTTTATTATCTTTTTGGAAAACTTAAAAACTATTTAGCTGAAAAAGATAAAAACATCTGTTGCAAAATGAGGCAACCAAAGCATCATGATCCAACAAATCTTATTTAATTTCAGTTTTTGGCATCAGTGCACCTCAAATTGTACTTTTTTAACTCACACTGTAATAAATGGATAAATATGTTTTGTTTTTTTTTTTTACAAAATAAAAAAATGTGTTTAATGTGTTTGCCGCAAATACCACCCACCCGATATGGCACATATATTTACTTACACTTAGTTTTATTTATAAATAGTTTGGAAATATTGAAATCTTATAATTTTAACGACACAAATTTGTTTCAATAAAAATTTTTTTGAAAGATGTGTAAAAGACTTGAACCATGTTGGAGCTGCGTGATAACTTTTTTATAGCTTGCGAAGAGAATTTCCCGCTAAACTTTTATGAAATTTTTAATGAACGATATCGCCAAAAAAATTAGAAAAAAAATTTCTAAGAAAAGAAACTCTTCAGCATTAGGGTGTGAACAAATAATAGAGTACTTCGCACCACTTGTCAGGGCCGCAAGATCTTTCTTAAAAATTTTGCACAAATTACTATTAAGAAGGTTCAAGAAGTATAAATAAATGAATATGAAATACATAAATTTAAATTGTATTACTGGCATACTAGATCACATCCATGTAAACATCACCTTTTTTAAAGGAGGCGGTTCCTATCAGCTCTTAAAAACGAAAACAGTTATTAAACATTGAACTGTAATGTTTAAGATACTTAATAAGAATAAACGGCTTATTATTAGTCTTATTAAGGAGCTTCTTAACCCTAATCAAATCAAACTGCATGAGACGATGCGAATCTCCTAGAAGGTATTAAATGCTCTAAAATTTCCAAAATACACTTTAATAGTAAAATAGACAATTTAAATTAGTCAAAGAAAACCACAAAATAAACGTCAACCTTTAAGTAACAATGCAATTCACGGTTTAAATTACAAACATCTCAAGTCTATTTTTATTATGTATTGTTTTAAAGGAAATGGCTAATAATGTGAATATATAATTCAGCCAAAAAGAAATGTATTGAAAAAATCTAGAAGGTTTACTCGAGTTGGAGTGTGACTAGCGAAAACCTAAAATAGTATATTAAATTCAAGACGGTTCTGTAGATTTTGTCATGCCCTCATGTGACTACTTTAACTAAGCAGATAGCTGAACGCACCTCATATACATAAGAAAGATTTGTTCAAAATTTTTTTTTTCGGTTTCGAAAAACCAATTTTTACAATTAAATGTCATGGTGGGCGAGTGCAAATTTTGGATAATAATATTTTCTAAATTTGTACAATAATAGAATAAAAGAAGAAAAATAAATACTAAACAGGAAAACATATGAACTGTGTGTGAGGGACGATTTGCCAAACGTTGCCAATTGCCATTTTCATGCGATCAGAGTTGGGCTTACCCGTTAATAAAAAATTTATTTGCATCGTATTTGTATAGTAGTGAGGTGTCATTTTAATGCAAGTTTTTAAAATAGGATGGAATCACATCTGATTTTCGTGCGAACGATTTGTAAGAATAGTGAATAATAACTTTATGGGCTATGGCTTACTATTCTAGACAAAAAACCCGCGGTGCCAAAAATGGCATGTCTGCTAGAAAACTATAATCGTGTATACTTAAAATGCAACTCTGTTGCAAATTTTTCTTCACAGGTTATACAGTTTCAAAAGCATTGTAATGAACCGCCTGAGCGAAAAAGTTTATTTGAATAATTTTTTAAATTATAATAGTACGGCTTGTACAAAGCAAAATCGTTTAGACTTCATGGAAATAATTAATCAGATTCCACTAGCAAGAAATCATTTCTGCCGTTTGATTGATGCTTCTATCAAACTTCCCAGTTGTTTACGGCCAAGTTCGGTTGTAAGTCATTGGGCGTATCGCTCGTTTAAACAGACATCCTTAAATAAGCTTGAGAAAAAACAAACTGTATACCCATTTTAAATATTTATCAGACAAAAATAACACTTAAGTGGAACAACATTTGCGACTCAAATCGAATTTGACAAAGACAATAATAATAATGAATAGTCTAACACCTGTATCTCTTCGTTTATTTATTTAGCTGTCCCCTTCAAAAATAAAATACTTCGCATAATGAAATTTGGTTTTTCAGCAGTCGTTGAACTCACAGATGCATGTCACTAGACAATAGTCAAACTGATGAGAAGTTTTTAAGTTTACATAACAGTGGGGCTGGCTCTGTGCTTGCACCTAAATCATTTGCATATTCGAACGATGATTGAATAAAAAATTGTATTCGAAAAAGTTCATTAATTATGATTTGATTTGTAGCATTTCACAAGAAGTAAACGAATTTTAAAAAAATTATAATTTTCAGTTGATATAATTTAAATAAAAAGCCATTTCAGGTTTAACAAAACTTGTAACTGGATTAGTTGAATTTACACAATTAAAAGAAATACGTACAACAAAAGATAAGATTAATACAGAAATACATATGCGGAAATGTATTTAAGTGATATTATTAAATATTAAGAATGGAACAAGAAAATTTAATTTGTGAAAGTAGAAGCCAAAAATTAAAGCTGAATGTTAAAAAACAATGCGTTATAATCGTGGCTAAAAATTATTAATAAATATTGTTAATAAATTATTACATATATAATAAATTTGAGGAAATGTTTCTTTTGTGGCATTTGGAGAACTAAGTAAAGGTTTTCTTCAGATTTCGCATTTTAAAGTGCTTAAAAATTTTCTTTTCAATTGTATTTCAATAAAAAAAATTTTATAAAATCTTTAAAATAAATAAAAATAGGAAGAATAATTTGCTTATAAAACAGAAAAATTTTTCTTGTAAACAACAAAAAAAAAAGTCGCCCAAAACTTAAAATAAAAATTTTAGTGCTGAATAAAAGAGGATAAATTTAAGTGTCAATGCCTAACATTTGGAAAGTGGGAGGTGAACCTAATCAGATATAGTCGGAAGCGTCAAATTAATCATTTTCCAAAAATCGACTAAAGAATTATTGGCATTACAAGAAATCTTAATATTTTTTGGCAAATAATTTGAAACCAATTTATACAATTAAAAGTCATGTTTGGCGAGTGCAAATTTTAGACAATAATATTTATCCAAATTTGTACAAAAAAAAATAAAAGAAAAAAAATACTAAGAGAAAAAAATTATTAGAATTCGATCAGAAAATTATTATACCTGTAGAGGTTCAGCGAACTGGCATTTTTTTCAGTGCGAACAGCTTTTTCAGTCACTTCGTAAATTAAAATCACTAAAAAAAATGTATTACAAAAAACTACGATTCAAGGACTTTCCATGTGATGCTAATGATATGTATGTGCTCACACGTATTTGTAAAAAATCCTTGAATATAATTTAAAATATGATACGGAAACATTCTGTATTTCAAGCTACAGACATAAAGAAACTCCCTCAAAATGTCTACAAAATAGATCCCTAAAGCAGTGCCACCCATCTCGCCCAAAAAACATGATAACCCACAAATTCATTGGGTTGGGTGGTATCAAAGGTGTGCCTAAGCGTAAAGATTTACGAAATTGTTTTTTGAGAGAGATAGAGAGAGCAAAGAAATTTATTTATGTAATAGAATTAGAAGAATTGTAGATATAGAATTAAACACATTCAGTGCAGGATGATACTCGAATACGCTACTGCAAATGACGCTGTTTAGCGTTTTAGGCCTGAAGCCTTTTAGATAATTATTTCGACAAATATAACAGTAATATTCACTTATAATAATAATTTCAATTTGATTCCACTTATAATAATAATATCGGCAATTGCTAAATGAAATAATATAATTTTGTAGTCGTATACTGGAATTACTTTGCCTATTCATTGTCGCTCGCAACAAATTATCCCTATTTGGTCTCGATTAATACATCGATTGTCGTGCTGCCTTTTAGGCGGGTTGAAGTGTAAATAATCATTTTGTTATACACATAAGTATTCTATTTTTAACAGGTTCTATTCGTTCATTGCTGAGCAATATACACAAATGCAAGTAAGCAACAACAAAATATATTTAATATAGAACGAGCCACAACAACAACTAGAACCACAGTAATAACTATTATGAAATCGAATATTTTTTTTCAACAGGTTTTTTCTTTCTTCTTAATTGAATGGTGACGACTGGTGTCAATTACTCTGTATTTCAATTATTAGTTAAGTAACTACGCGAGTTGTAACTGAAAATAAGAAATATCAGAATGCGCAAGTTAAGTACAACAAGCAAGGAAAATAATAGAGCAAAAATGCAATTAAAAGCAAGAAATATGAATTGTGTAATAAGAAAAGTAGTTTGTAGTAAATTGACGCTGACTTGTTATAAATTTTAATAGTGAAAAACACATTGAAAAAGACTTGCATCACAAACTATAGCGGCTGAAATTCTCCGAAGTCGCAGATAATGTAAATTTTACATACACCACTCATAGAAAATGTCTCGGTAGCCAGTTCATGTAGTCACCACAGTGAAAGTCAAATACATTTCCTATGCCATTGCCTGAATTTAGCCATGATATTCGGGTGTGTTTAAAGGAGATATTTTCCCCCTGAGACCAGTATTCGTAGGCGTAGCCGTCATTATAAAATGAATTGTTTCAGTATTAGAAAAAAGGTACAGTGATAGAGACAGAGCAGCTTTGCATTGTGTATAGTATCAAAGTAGTCACCCTGTTAATTTGTTTTTGTTACAGTGTTAATAGTTTTGGGATTCGAATAGGTGCCACCGTATGTGAATGGACAGGGAACTTGTCTAACTCCCCAGTATGTTGGTAGCTCCATTCCTGCATAAATACTGAATAAGTTCCTGCATTCCTGCATAAAAATGCATCACAGTCGTTTGAAAGAATAAATATAATAAATAAAATAAATTAAAACACCACCAGCCATACGTTAAAAATTAGTTTGTCATCATATTAAACAGCATACAAATAGTACAATATTTAAAAAATAAAAATTTAAATAATTTCATTACACAAGATTTTAAATCAAATAAAACAAAAATTGGTTAAAAACTAAAATTATTTACGATAAAAACTTAATCATTTAAATTTAAATATAAATATTCCATCAAGCACTCAAACTCAAACAATTTTAAAAGCAATTACATGAATGAATTCTTTTTTTATTTAACAGATTAAAACGAATAAGTAAATTAGTTTTTGTTTGGAAATTTCTTTACGGAAACAATTAAGAAGTCAATGGCCGTCTGCAATAACAATATATTATTCCTTTATTTTAGTATTTCATGATGATAATATTTCTAATGTTACGCAAAATTTATTTTTTATCGATACAAATTATTTGTGATGAAATAAAATGTTTGAAAAAAAATCTATGACTCACGATCTGGTATGCATGTATATATCAGACGCCAGCTGTAAGGCCGACTAAACGTTTCTTTACGCAATTCACGTGACGCTGAAGAGGTCAGCTGATTGTCAGGTCAATGAATTTTGCTAACCTCTCTGCATGCATAGCATTGTACTAAAATTAGAAAAAAGGAATAGTTGTTTAGAAGTAGAGAAATGGAGTACTTTTGAACCGCTTTGGTATCACAAAGTAATGTGTGCTTTTGTTGTGTGGTTTCAATGTTAATTGTGGGTTACTTTTTTGAGCTCATTAGATTCGTGAAGTATAAGAATTTACATATTTGTGCAAATAGCAATCCACAAATGGTTAGAAAGACAAGACTGGGTTTATGAGCTGATGTCGTCATGGGGCGTTTATACATAGATGATAAAACACTTTTATTTTTATATGATCGATTTTTTTAAAGAGAAATACGTCCACCTTCGCAAATATGAATACTCTTCCAAAAGTGATTATTTTGGTTTGAATTGGTTCACATTATCGTAAGGTCACTGTACTCAAAAAATTAATATTAACTTTGTTTTATTTAAAAATGTGTACACACATTGTAATCGCTTACGTTTATTTTTAAAAATTACGCAAATCGACATTTTTTATAAACTTTATTAAAAAAATTTTAATGTTATGAAATTTTGTGCAAAAATTATTATTTAAAATTTTGGTTCTCTTACATTTAAGAATTGACCTCAATGATTTAGCTCTAAATATATATATTTATTAAATAAATATATATGCATATACATATATGTATAAATGTATAAATATGATATAATTGAAAAAAAAATATCTTCTGTGAATACATTTCAAGCAAACGTAGTTCTTTAAAGTTGTTTAATCACGTCTAAAAAGTTTAAGTCATATTCATTCAAACTATGAACTTAAAAACGCAATTTTTCACCTCTAAAAAATTATACAGTAAATAATTTATTGTTATTTTAATAACTTCTCCCAAAATAATTCTGGCAAAAATAAAAACAATCTTCAAATCAAAGAGGATTGTGCAAATAAATTCAATAATTAAATAAGTAAATGCAACTCTGATCAATGAAAAGAGTTATTTAATTAAAATATTCATAAACTCAAAAGTGTGTCACATAGATGTATTTTTAGGATGTATTTTTTTTTATTATTTAATTTTTTAATTTTGCACCATACATGCCCTCTTTGAGAAATTGTACGATCATGTAGGATAGCGAATCATGGGCTCAAGCAATGTTATACAAGTTGTGCACAAAATATATTCAACACTGCAGGCTACTGACTATATACTGTCAAAAATACAATACAAATCTGTGCATGCAAGTGATTACTTTCGATGCAACACGACCATCGCGGAAGTTGTGGGCTACATAAATCTATTTCTATCTTGGTTGGCTACGATGAAACACATTGTGATATTACTGTTATAAGAAAGCTGTGTTTGCGATTTTGAAATTATTCTATGTTAATTAACAACAAAAAAAATCAGAAAACTAATATTATAAATGAGTTAATATTCCTTAAGTCTGTTTTCTGATTTTTATACATGTTAATATGCAATTCGTGACAGTGGCTTCCTTTCAATCATGTTGTCTCTTTCTCTGCCACAGGGATAAAACAGTACCCAGTGACATTCAAAATCGTGCGTTCGTGTATAGTCTGCTGCTGCAATTACTATATAACACTCTATAAGGACCATAAATGGCATGGAAAGTTAAGACTATTTTATTATTTGTTTAACAGAGGAAATAATTAAAAAATTATTTATTATTTATTTTTTTAGATAAATAATTGAATTCCCTAAATGGAAAATAATTGAAACGGCCATTAATGAAGTGTTTGATGTTAGTTGCTTATGAGTCTGACTCTGTTTTCAGTTTATGTTTTATACGGTATTGCTGAAGCAGAAGTTCCTTTTCTCCCTTCAACTGAAATTGTTAAAATAATTCATTCCATATCGATTGCTATTACGAATAGACAAATTTATGAGTCATTAAAAATTTTTGCTCTGATCTACTAGCGGCGCAATAGAGGTATATTATTTGTTATAATGAGATTAAATTTCTACGTTTATTCAATGGTGAATTTCTAGTTTTCTCGCAAATATAATTCAGGAAAAACTAATCATTGTGATTATAAGAAATTTCAAAAAAGTTCTAAATGTGAATAAAAATGGTAGTGGAACAGGGGGTATTAGATGCATACTCGTATTATTTAATAAAATACAGAGCAAGAAATATGTATAAATGAAATTTATAATTCGAAAAAGATAAGTTTTGTGACTTACAAAATATTCGAATATTATTCGAAAATATACAAAAGAGATAAGAATCATTTCCGTTTGAGAATTTATTTTTATCTTTGATTTTAGTCGTGCATTTCATTAGGCCAAATCAATAAAATTATTTCGCACCACTGTGCAAACTTTTATTGAAAATTAAGCAATTCTTAACAAATATACATCTTTCATAATTTCAAGACAAATTTATAAATAATCCGTTTACTTTTTAATTTTTTATAAATTCTCTAAATTAAACTCCATTATGTTCCTTCCATTCCTGAAATACTAAAAATAAAAATCAGATACATCACCAAAAACAACAAATTAAAAGAGGAGCAACCGAAAATAAATAAACTACACCAACAACCAACACAAATTACAATATTAAAACTGTTTTTGTAATAAAGAATGCGGCAAATAAGACAAATTGACTGACTTTCAAAACAATTATCTGTCCGAGTGTGTCGAGTGTCGAGTGCTCTTGAAAGAAATGCCACCAATGGCAGCAGCAGCATTTAAAAACTAATAAATATGCACTTATTTATTAAATATGCATCGATGGATGTGTGCATGTATATATGCATGAATGCATGTACGCATGTACGTGCATTGACAATAAATTAAAAGCAACACTGTGCTCATCATGTTTGTAACTTTGTATTTAAATCGCTTATATGGTTGTCCCTACGTCCGTCTGTCTTCCGATCTGACTCGACGATGTTGATACAAAAAAAACCCAAATTAGAGGAAAAAAAACAAATATTAATTGCAATTTTCTTTAAGCTTAAAACATCAACTTTAACAGTCAATCAACAACATTTGTAGCAAAAGGTTTTAGTTTATCGGGTTTGCTTTAAAGAAAATGTTTTCAAGCGGAATTCGACGAGCGATTTTTAATGTTCTGTTGAGATAAAAATAAGTAAATTTAGAATAGCGATAACGGGGAAAAAATATGTGAACAAGTAAAAATCAGTGCAATTAAGAATTAATTAAAAAAATGTGTTTGATAAAAATAAGGGCTTCTTAAACAAAAAAAAATTCTTTACATCGTTCGTAAGAACAATTTATAAATAAATAAATAATTTGCATGTGAAGTAACGCGGTAAAATGTTTTAAATTTCCACAGTGATGCTGTAAACTTAAAACTGAAAATTTTGTCAGCCGTTGTTTCTAAGCCAATTTTAGATATTCATTTTTAAAACGATTAAAACAATTTTCTTAGCTGTGAAAATAAAAAACAAAAACTTTATGAAAATATTTGAGTTCTCCATTGAAAATGTCGTGCGTATGTATGACGGAACAAAAGATTTCATATGGAGATAAAAAAAAAAAAAAAAAAATCAATTTTTGTTTTCCCCTCTCAAATTATATAAAACTCTATGTCATGATCAGTTCTAAATAATTTAGTAATGCCATTGTTGTCTTCAAGAGTATCGACAAAATATTATTCGTATTACGATTAGTGACTAAAATTAAAGGATTACGAGTTGAGCTTATGAATCGTCTTTATTAAGACTTAATAAATTCCAAGTAAATTGTATATCGATTTTATTCAGATTTGAGGATATAATTTTAGTTTCGTCGTTCTTTCTATATAAGCAATAGTTTCAGATTTTTAATACGTTTTACAGTTTTTTTTTTAATTCGTATAATTTTTCTGAATCGCAAACAAAAAATCGGGAATTTTTAATTATTAAAAATATACCACATATATCGGTAAACTAAAATCGTTAAAATTTTTTCTATTGCGAAACTGACACGAATGCGAAAAATTTCCCAATATGAGACCACAAACAGGAAAAGTTCTCTTTTGTATACAAAATGCAAAATTGACAAAACAAACACTTCTATTAGATTTCTCAACAATTTAAAAGATATGTTCATATACGAGTACATATTTCGTTTACTAATGCCAATTAGTATAGACTACTCAATTATTTCGAAAATTAATTTTCATTTTATGTACCAAGTTTTCGTCAATGCAATCGTTATGCTCTAAAAAGATTTCGTTGTTTGACTCAGTTCTGTTGAATAAAATTAAACTGCAAAAATTTCTGAAATCTTAATGACACTTTGCATGCCTCTCGCCATACAACTCTGATAAATGACGGGATAAATTCGCTTAACTGAAAAGGATCTAAAAAGCTTCGTTTCACTATTCTAGACAGTCGTACGATTCATTCACACGAAAACCTAATAATTATTTCCCAAACATTTTTAAAAATTGCATTAAAATAGCGTTGTAGGCAAATATGAAGTATACAAATATGAAGAAAACAAATATTTTATTTGTTGCTTGAAGTAAAGGGATTGCTGATCACATGGAGATTATGATCTTAAGAAGATTGTCATAGAGTTTTGCAAATCGTACGCCTTGGCGAATGCAATTTTTGTACACTTTGTCATACTTTTCCAGCTAGTAAGTCATATTTGCGCAGGATAAGAATGAATTGATTACAGTTTTGTGGTATGTTCACATTACAGAAAATAATATTTATCTAGAAAACGAAATAATTCCTCGCGCATATGCAACATGAAAATAATAATTAGAAGAATTGAAAATTGCAGTGATCATACAAAGTTTGGAAAAAAATCAATGTTTCGTTCTCCTGATGAATGCACGAATATTTAACTCAACTCTTAAAATAGTAAATATTTCCGCAAAAAAAATATCCCCTTTAAAATCATTTGCGACAGTGAGTGAAAAAAATGAATTAATTGCTCGTTTGAATAAATAATTTTTTTGCTTAACATATTATTTTAATAGCGAATAAATGTTCTCTTGAGTATTCAAGTGGTATTTAAAAGAAAACCTTTTTTTATTTTTATAATTTCGCTGGGAAATCAATTAATTTAATTTGTGGTCTGCACTAAATGGCATATTCGCAGCAGCAATTGAACAGCTGGCGAATAATTTAATATTTACTATTAATATTTATTAGTTGCTAAGACGAATGAATTGATGTTATTGAATTTTATCGTAATTTCATGAAAGTAGGTGGAATAAAAACATATTGAGGGTCAACTGCTGGTTATTCAAATAAATTTTTTTTTAATTTTTCATCACAATACAAGTAGACTACAATCAGACGGATAAGCAACTGTCAAATCGTTCTTTTTTATACAATCACATCTTATATTAGTTGCAAATCGACATACAAAAAGGACTTGAGTTTACCCACAAGTGAGCAGTTTCAGTTTCACATCAGCTGACTTCAGTTGCAAGCCGTAATAGAGGCACTAATTTCAACCTAAAAATGCGACATAAGTTAAGGGCAAATGCATCCAACATGTGACTGTTATCGCGATTATTAGTAGTTGCTCAATTTTTTAAGTTGGCACATTTTCAATTTTGTTCTGAATGGACAAAATATTATAAATAAGAAAGGATTTTTACTATTTAAATTTTTTTTTTTTTTTTTTTATTCTAAGCCAAACTCAAAAGGATGTGAAACATATTGTAGATAAATTAGATAGCTTAGATCAAATAAATTTTAGTAAACCATTACAAAGTAGTTCGTAAATGCTACAATTTAGCCATACTTTGAAATAATAATTACAAGTCGTAAAAGTCACTTTAACACTCAATTTTGCTAAAAGCAACTTTAATAAGCACCATCGCAAACGCAGAGTCGTAATAATTGTCCTAAAAAAAATTAAAAGAATATTCGCTAATATTCTGTACCGAGTCTTATACACCCTTTCCCAAAAATATGATCCAAAGTTACCTTTGCACAATACAATTATACTCGTACTGCATTGAAATAAGCTTCACTTCTGCAATGTAATTCTCAAAAATGTTTAAACTTAACTGCAAAGCAAGTGCATTGGCTGGAAATCCAAGCGTTCGTGTTTTAATACTTCCTGAAATTCTGAGCAGATCGATTTTGCCAATTTTAGATTTTAATCAAAATTTTAGCTCAATTTACATCAGTACAAAAATTCCGAGGACGGATAGACAGACAGACGGACAAACGCACAAAGCCCAGCCAACCTCCCTTCTTATATAGACCCAGAATATATGTACTTTCTGGGATCGCAAATCAATATTATGGAAATTTCATGCCCTCTATCAAACCAATAAATATCCTTCCATCGTTTTAAAAATAGTGTTTCTGTTTAGGAATGTAGTTCATATATCGCTTTTATTTCCATATATAAAAATTTAATATGTGTACATGTATTGAGAAGTTCATGTAAAATTATATGATTGAATTTTTTTGATAATGATAAAAATGTGTTTTGTGTTGAATTTGTTTGTTTACCTCCAAAAGAGAAGAGGAAATTTAATTTTCTATCAAAAGTGTGTATCTATTGAAGAAAATTGATTTCAAAGTGATAAAACCTTGAGCTACTTGAAAATCATTTAAATAATAACAGAAGAAAAATAAAATATCTGCTTTAATGTAGGATATAAATTGTGAGCATAAACGGTCTCATTATTCGTCACATTGAACACTTAAAAAAGGTTATTCACTCACTTGCTCTTTAACTTCAGTTGTATATTTATTAAATTATTAAATACTAAATGATTATCAGACAAAAAAAAGCAACGCATTTGAACAGGTTTTAATTTAAATTAAAACAAAAACCTCGAGATTAAAACTCATTTTTCATTGAACTATTTAATAAAATATAAAATAAATATTTATGTATATTTTTTCTGTATTAAAAAAATAGTTGTTTTAACATATTTAGATCATTCCCCGATAACTAAAAATTGTTTACAGTTGAACACAACTACGCTGTGCTACAGAGAAATTCAAAACACTCATTTCAAGCTAAATACTGCAAGCAGCTTATATACCTATATAATTCACCTGGCATAACACTTTATATGGAGAGATATTATTGGTGTATATGTATTTATTATATATTATATATTATTTATTATTATATAATAAGAACATATGGATGTATGTATGTATGTTTGTATGCATGTATCTATGTATGTATGCAATTTCCCTATAAAAAGTACTTAGAATGTACTAAAGTCTACAGAAAGTACTTAAATGAATGTGACGACATAAAAAATGAAGAAAAAACAGCCTAAAAAAACATATGTAACGCAATATGTCCTAAGTAGTAAAAAAGGATTATGGTAGAGAATTCAGAACGGCGACTAGGGGTATGAGTGCTCGATGTAAATTATATGTTTCTCTAAATAACCATGATAGTGATTACTAATAATTGGTTTGCAAAACCAGCTTTGTAGAGCAGCATCTAGTTTACTTCTCTCTTTCCCGCTCTCTACTCTCTATACCTCAGTATCTCTTTCCCTCACGCCCTCTTTAATGTTAAAATAATGCATCATTTTTATTTTAGAAATATATTTAAACATTTCTTTAAGGCCTCGTTACACTATCCTAGACAGTCATACAATTGGTCTCTGCTGAAAAAATTTAATAGTGTGGCATAAAAACTTTCGATTTTTAAACAAGCGAAACTTTATACAAATTTTCATAAAATGACAATTTTTATGCGATCGGAGTTGCTTTTACTTCAATCAGCAAACGCCATTTTGATGCGATACGAGGCCTTTAAAATTACATTGTATTACAATTTAGATTGTTCATGAAAAAATTGGCTGAATACATTTCACTTGATACCATCAAACTTTCTTCGAATCAAACGCATTATTTTTTTCCAATACATATACGTATATGCATTTGCAATCTGTCAACCGATTAATGCCAACCCCTTTCCTCTTTGCTAATTTCAGAATAAAAAGTTACAAACTGCATTTCAATATAAAAAATGTTCCATACAAAAATGTATTTGAGAAATATTTTAATCTTCATTAACGCTGCCAGATATTTTCTTATGGGGCAGCACAGTGTTTGCAAAACAGATTTGACTACACATTCGATCTCCTGAAATCTCACACGGCCCCTCATTTAGTCACATGATTTAAAAATACCAACAACAACTTCGGACGAAAAAAAAATATAAAAGCATTGTATAAGCAGATCTGATAGATTTTTTAACTTAATATTAATAAAAATAGTTTTAATTGCGTTATATTCTTATCGTTATCTCACATGTGCAATTTAAACTTATGAAGAAGAATTTGCTGAATAGCCAATTAAATTACTAGTAGAACGAAAACCTGAAGACATATCAAACAGCAAAAACAAATGAAAAAAATTAATTATATCATTAAGCAACATCAGTTCGCGCTACACCACTTGTTCTAAAGAATATAAATTGCATTTTTATTGTATTTCACTTGTTATAAATTAAACGTACTTTTTTGAGGCCATGGCAGTACTTTTTATACTTTTTAAAAAAGGTTGATAAGGAATGTAAATAACAATTATAATAATAAAATCTGTATGTAAATCTTACAAAAAACAATTCTTACCAGAATGCAAGATAACTTTTATAAGGCACTCCTTCATTCGCATATATATTTAAAATAAATAGTGCACCGATTCTCATCAAGTTTGATTACTCAGTGAATTTTTTTCCTAAACAATTTCATGATATTAGATGAAACTCTTAAAGAAATATTTAAATATATTTTTGCAAAAAAGATTATCTATTATTTCAATATTACAGAGTGTGGGAAAAAAGAAATAGATGCATTAATTTAAGTGAATTTTGACAGAAGAGTGAGAAAACTGAAAAAAAATAATAAATCAATCATCTGATTACTCATAAAAAATTCAGCTGCTCTGGCGGTGGCATCTAATTACACAAATACGTCTCCCTTTAGACTACAGTTTAATAAAACCATTGCGTGATTTTTAGGTATTGCTAAAAGCCATGTTTCACTATATATATATATATATATATTTCTTTTCCTAAGTGAAGTATTGAACATCAATCGGACAAAAACCTGGCCGGCTTAAACGTTTAGAAGTATTAAAAAGATGTTATCAAAGCGAGTAATACTCGTAACTGGGCAAAACTGTAAGTATGTACATATGTAGTTACATATGTGTATATATGGATAATAAAAAGAAATGTTAGACAAAATGTAGCAAATGTATTTTTGATTGCTAAAGTTGCATTTTAATTTGTATGCGTTGTCGTTGAATTTGTAACATCATCGTTAACGGCGTCAACGGCGTCAACAACTTTATCGTTTAACTGCTGTTGTTCCTACTGCTGCAATAACACTTCGTTCTATTCGTTGCAAATGGAAAACGTAGACGCAAAAGCACATCGTCAATTTTACCGTTGCAACAGCATTTTCTTGCTTGTTATTTTGAAATGTTTAAATGAAATGACCTTTTCTTATCATACAAGAAAAAGAGAAAAGCCAACAACACCAGATGTATAAATGCGTTTACATTATCAGAGAGGAGACGTGTCATAATAAGTGCAATGACGGCTGGTATAAATCAATAAAATATATCGCATTAAGATTATTATCGCAATCGCTATGGTGGTATCATGAATACAATAAAGACGACAAACGATTACCGCCACCGATAATGATAAAGGTAAAAGTTCAATGCCCGACAGGGTAAAGTATTTGTTATGGTACGTACCTGCATACACAAAGGAGTGCAAGGGAAAGACCATTAGGATTATTTTGAATTCGACTAGGGTTTTTTTTTAGAAAAATACTTATTAAAAATATTATATGTCTTCTAATCGCTGGAGATAATTATGAACAAACCTTTCTGTCTTTACGGAGAATTCTTTATTTAAGAGAGCCATGCAATTTTTTTTTTTGAAAATCAGGCAGGGCAATTTTATTTTAAACTCAACGCATGCATCCGTTGGCAATTAAAAACATTGCAGCCAAATATCGATTTATAGAATTTTTTAAAATTATTACTTTTGCTGTTGTAAAACCACTTTTTTTTATTTAAATAAGTATAACGTCAGAGTGATATTGAGTTTTCATGCTGACATTATAGTTCCAAAGATAGTTGTGAAGTGTTAAACGATAGCAAAAAACGCGAGCATATATGTATAATACACGAGTATATTTAATTACTAAACTTAAGTAAAAGATTCTAAGTTTTAAAAAAAATTGTTTCGCATTACATTTGCAAAAAGAGAATCCTTTTTAAATACAACTGCTTCCGATATTTAATTTTTCTCATTTTGCAGACACAGCAAATACAAAATTTACCATGATTATTTGTTTGCTTGTTAGTTACAAGTATTAAAATGTTTTAATTGTGCAATAATAAAAAAGTGTTTTTGTTTTTAATAAAAATCATATTAAGGAAAATGAACTGTTAACAAAATAATTTGCTTCAGTTAAAAAACTAAACTTTTCGTAGAGCTGTTAAGAGCTTTTTATAACGGCTTTCAGCCATAAAAAGCATTTTTAATTCACAAATCAAAAGTGCTAGAAAAGAATATGGAGAAGAAATCTTTTATATTATTAACATTGGAAATTGAATGGCAGAAAAATGATTTATTAACATTTTGAGTTTAAAATGAAAATATCTTGACTATTTGAAATAAGAATGAATGTTATTATTACGAAAAAAATCATGAATTGTGTAAAAGTTTCAAAGAATGATTTTATCAAACACATTTCTGAAAATAATAAGAAAAAAATTTTAACTAATTGTCAGTGAAAGCTAATACAAGTTTTTTAATGACGACAAATATATCAAATATTAATTCAAAACAAAGAAAAGGATATAAAATAAATAAAAATGCGCATTAGCTTGTCCGGAGATTTGCTGATGTCTGCCGTATTCGACACGAGGTAGTAAGTTTTTTCATATATATTTAAAGAAATTATTAATTGAATTTGAATTTATGATTAAACTGGTGTACACTAGCGGTTAATATAATTTTCGAACAGTACAGTAAACGGAGCTTAAAAGGATTTTTAAAAGTTCACAAAACAGTATCTACAAGTCACGATTGCGAGAAGTTGCCTCCATCGCTTCAAACCAATAATATATTCGTTTGAAAGCCATCCAAATGCATATTTGATTGTTTTGTTAAGTTTTCATCATATGAAACATTTTAAATATTTACAAATAATAACTAAAGTATTTTAAAGAATACATTGCTTCAAAGCGATATACTAGTTTGAAGGTCGTTAAAATTTTAAATTGTATAATTTAATTACAGTTTTCTGATACCAATGCGTAAAAAATGTTTTTTAATTCTTATTTTGTAGTGTGTTGTGAAAACTAAAAAAAAAAAAAAACGAATGACACTTTTGCAATCCTAAGCCAAAAAAGCGAAACACTCGCCCTACAAAAGGCTACATGAATGTACTCCAGCCGATCTCCTTATTTTATTTATAAATCAAAAAAGGAAATGCAAAACAAGCAATAAATAACACCGCAATACGCGTGAACAATGATAAAGAATCGCGCTTTTGCTACACACATTATTAGCTCGTAGAACAAATGAAAGTATCTGTGACGTAAATATTATGCATAAATAAATATTAAATATTAATTCATACAAAGAAAAGTAATTGTAATGTCATTTAATAATATTTCAATATATATTTTAATAAACAAACATCGTGCCTTTTTTCAATTTCTTTTTAGTATGGCACTGCAAAATAGCAGTACAATAAATGCAAACACTGCCTCCACCAGTGGCAGCGCCACAGTATCAGATACCGCAACAACAGCGTACAGAATGGCTCAACAAAGACCTATTATCGATTTGCTGGTGGCCATGATTGCCGTTCCGGTCTTAATATTGTGTGCCCTGCAAATGGAAAAGAATCTCCATGAAATGGGCAACAGCCCCGAGAGCCGATGGCTGGTATTTGCTTTAGGTATTGGCATGCTCATAGTTAGCGTTATTATATGTGGTTATGTTACACATCGGATGGGCGTGTGCATTTGGGCTGGTCCCATAGATGAAGTGGGCATTCATACAGGAAGCGAGGGGCGTGGTGTAACACATGTAAGTATATATAAGTATGTAAGATTATAGCAGTATGTATGTATGTTTTCTCTAATAATGACATATTTTTTTAAGAACTTTATAATTATCATTTTAGTGAAGAAAAATCCCAGTCGAATCACAGATATTTGTATAGGCTAGAATCAAACGTGCTAGGCTACGTTATAGTGGAGCATACAACTTCATGATTCTGGCGTACAAATCATTAGCTTATGGGCTAATGGCCTAGATCTGTGTATATCTTAAACCTTACAAGATAAAGTGTGATGATGTCAAATCGTATAATTTCCGCAACTAATTTCCATGCAGTTTGTTAAGAGGAGGTTTAGTAACTGCAGTTTCGCAATTTTAAAACCATATGCGTTGGTGTCCATATTATACAGATCAATTCTAAAGAATTTTGCCTTTGACTATTATGGCTTGCACAATGTTTATCTTTCTAAGATGTATAGGACCCAAAATTTCCATCATTTTATTTGTTGTACCGATAAAATCGGTCTCATCTGAACAAAATTTGAGAGATGTAGTTTCAACAAAATTACTTCTATCTATCACTCCCCAAATTATGAATTAATTGTTAGTAGATATGCTAACAATAACTATACTGTATATATATGTATGTATATATATCTTCTATATATATATATATAAAATAAAGTTGTAAAAAGTGTATGTAACCGATGTTAGCCTTAATGAGTTGACCGATTTTCAAATTTTTTTTTTTTTTTTTTTGAAAGGTTGCATCAATGCGGTGGTTCTTATATATGTATCTGTATCTCTTTTGGTTTGTTAGTTATGTGGGTTTGAATGTGCGTATCGTGTATACGTATGCACAAATTTAGACAGCTAAAGTTTACTTTGTAGTCTTGAAAGTGAGGGTGTGAGAGGAAAGGAGTATTGCGGTGGTACACAGTGTGGTGTTCTCTCAAAGTTGCTTTGCTCTTTATTTTATAGAGTTACAGTTTTTATGATTAAATTGTGTATTTGACATTGGTTTTCATTTCATATTTCGTTTTCTATAGTTAACAACAGTTGAATGTTCGGTGTTTAAAAAAAAGTTTTCATTTTGTTGAAAAGTTTTTGAAGCACAATAGCAGACCAAAAATGAAATAAAGTTGTTGTTTTAAAAGTTTTGTTTATAAAAAATATATTAAAAATATAAGAAATTCAGAAATGAAGTTGTTGTTTTAATAGTTTTGTTTGTAATGAATACATTAAAAAATGTCAGAGGCGCAAGCAAGGAAATCCAGTTGAAGGTCATTTAAATATCTTTTCAAGTGATGCATTGGGACGTATCTACACTGTTCATTCAAATAATGCCGAATGTTATTATTTGCGATTGCTTTTAGTAAATGTTCGTGGTCCAAAATCATTTCAATCATTGAGAACAGTAGATGGAGTAGTGTGTGCAATGTATCGTGAAGCATGTCAAAAATTGAATTTGTTCGAAAGTGATACGCATTGGGATCAAACTCTGGCTGACACAGCTGTTTCGGCCCATCCACAACAAGTACGTGTTTTATTTGCAATCATCTTGTCAACATGTTTTCTGTCGAATCCTCCCGAATTGTGGATTAAATATCAGGATTATTTATCTGAAGATATTTTGTATTGAGTTCGTGAAATACGTGGTAATCTAGATATGGAATATACACCGGAAATTTACAATGAAGCTTTAATTCAAATTGAGGATTTATGTTTAGCAATTGCAAATAATGCATTGATACAATTAGGAATGCCATCTCCAAATCGATCAATGCACGAAGTACGCGAGTTTGAATTTCGACGTGAGCAGCAGTACGATCGGAACGATTTGAACGCATTTCTTCAAACAAATCTAACGAAATTGAATGCTGAACAGAAAACGGTTTATGATAAAATCATGCAAGTTGTTTCCAATGGTGTTGGTGAATTTTATTTTCTGGATGCTCCGGGTAGAAAAAAAACCTTCTTAATTTCATTGTTACTGGCAACAATACGTGCCCAAAGTAAAATTGGATTGGTATTAGCTTCTTCCGGTGTTGCTGCAAATTTGCTAGATGGGGGTCGAATGGCTCCTTCATTTTTGAAACTACCATTGAATTACAAAGTGAACAAAACTCCAACCTGTAATATATCAAAGGGATCTGGCACAGCTAAAGTGTTGCAGCAATGTTCCATTATTATTTGGGAAGAATGTGCAATGGCACACAAGAAATCAGTCGAACCTTTGGATATAACTTTGAACGATCTTCGAGGTAATTCAGAGTTATTTGGTAGTGCATTTTTTGGAATTGCCTGGAATACCACCACATAATCTACAATTGAAAGTTAGTTTGACCATTATTATGTTGCGTAACATCAACCGGCCACGTTTATGTAATGGTACGAGACTCGCAGTGAAAAATTTAATGGCAAATGTGATTGAAGTGACCATTTTAACTGGAAAATTCAAAGGGGAAGACGTATTGATACCACGAATACCAATGAAACCATCTGATATGCCATTCGAGTTTTGGCAATTGCAATTTCCAGTGCGTCCTGCTTTTGCAATGACTATCAATATACAACAAGGCCAGTCGTTTGCAGTTTGCAGTGTGAATTTAAAATATCAATTATTTTCACATGGCCGACTTAATGTTACATATTCACGTATTGGAAAGCCATCGGTTCTCTATATATTCACGAACAATACAGATTCAAAAACGAAGAACGTTGTTTATCATAGAGTACTTCAATGAAATCAGTATTAATCCCCTTCATTTCAACAAAAATGTGTTTCATTTTTAGTATTGTTTCGATTAATTTTATTTAAATGCACTACAAAGTGTGCACAGGGTACGCTAGTATATACATATATATATATATATATATATATATATATATATATATCGTGTGTAAATGTCAGCGGATTTCTGCGAAAGATATACCCAGGATCCAACACATGTGCATATTTTCAAATATATTGTTGCAAACATTGTGAGTCTGGATTTCGCATTATATGCTCTCAAATACCGTACCGTATATCTGCAATAAAAGAAACTCAGCAACCCATTTTATATTTAAGCTTGCATAATTAATTTTATATAATAGTTCTGGAGTTATACCACACGAATTTTTTCTTTTAAAAGTCTTTAATGACATTTCAACATACTTCATTTGTTATAAGCCCACGTCCAATTTTCCTTATTCTTTGGGACTATTGTCTCATGTGTAATTCTTTTGGAATAAAAAAAATATAATACGAACTTTTGTTGAATAAATTTGCATGAAAAACACGCAATTAGATTTATTTATTTATTCATAATTTTCTCTATATCTATCTCTTTCTCGCTTTAGATAAATTCCCAAAATGATATTCTTCGGATAGTGGATACACTACCACCCAGTTACGATAGCGTGGTTAAATTCGATATACCGCCGCCGCCCTACGACTGTCTGGTCATTGATATCGAGCAATGTAAAGATGAGCCAGAAACTGAAGATAAGCCAACAGTATCAACCGATAATTCATCATCGGTTCACATGTAAACCAAAACCAATTTGGATACGAAATAAATGGGATATTCTTAACAATCCTACTGGGAGAGAGAATTAAAAAGAGATTGAAATAGTTTTGTTGAACAAAAATATTTCCTGAAAAAGTTAATTAATTAATTAAAATTAAATGTGTATTTTATTGAGAACTGTTTTTAGCAGCGAAATTGTAAATCGCTCTTTAGTTATTGTAACACGATCTAAGCTTGCATTTAGTTAAGAAAATCCGTAATCCAAATGTAAATTTTTTTTTGCAGTTTAAACTGTTAAAAAAAAGAAGAAAAAATAGCATTATAATTTTAATGAATTTGTTAAGGACTTTTAAATTATTTATATATTTTAGATATTTAAAACGATTTGGTTGATATACAAAAAATAATCGTACCGAGGGAGAAAGGTTTATTTTTTTTTTGTCATTCAAATAAGCAATAAACTCATAAGCTTGTTAACATTCTCAGAAACATTATCCTGGATTAAACAGTAAAATAAAAAGATAATTCCAATTCATCTAGTCCAAAAATATGTAATGTACTATTTAATAACTATTGTTTTATACATTGTATTGCTCTAAATCCATACATTCTCATGTATTACGTAATTCGTTAACGTAAAAACTTATAAATTAAATTGGATTTTTATATTAGATGGGCACATTTCAGTATCACGAAAGAAAACTTCGTTGTTAAAATTTAGACTTAATTCAAAAATTAAATGTTAAAATATGATATTTTTTAAAATGTGAGTTGTGCGAATGAAATATTCTCTCACTTTGTGATGCTGTTGCCGTAAAATAATTCAATCACAGTTTATGCAACATAAATTATATAAAATATATTTTTAGTAAAGTATTCTTAGGTTTAATTTTAGTTACATTGTAAATACTGGCTTTAATTTTTAAAGAAAATTTTTGTAAAATTCCTTAAAATGTAATAAAAAAAAGTGAAGGAAACGATACAATTTAAAAATCTGAAGACGTAAAACACACGGTGTCCGCCGAGAGAAGGCACTACTTTATTATCCCGACATTGCGGCAAGCATTAGTCTAGACAGTACATGTTTGGCATATGCGAGTAGAAATGTGGCAAATTTATTATGGAAACATATTCGATAAAGCAACGTGATTCAATCGTAAAAACTTTTTAACAAAATCAATCATCGAATTCTGGGACAATGAGAATGTTACGTGCAATTTTTCGAAGAAAGAACGTGCCAACAAGTTGCACTTTTTATGGCGTAGTGAATGATTTCGAAGACAGAGGGACTATAGTAGAGATGCAAGCATGGACCACAATGTACTGTAACATCGGCTGAAAACATTAATGCTGCTCAACAAAGAGTTCAAAACAATCTATCAACCTCAATTTGCCGAAGTGCACAGAAGCTCCGTCTTCAAAGAACAACTTTGCTTGCATTTGTTAGGATGACATAGATGGACTTTTATCTGATATTGTATTCCATACATAACTGCAGACATTAAAGAAAACATTTATCATTAAACATTTATTTAGTATACTTTCCCGACAGTTAGTATCAGTACCCTACAGCATTCTTTATTAATTTTTATTGTAATTGTTCTTGTTATTGAAAATTAGCCTATACGAACTTCATTAATTTGTTCGAGTAAACCAATAAGAGCAAAGCATGGAAAAGCATATGTACATATATGTTTGATATTGGGATGGTAACTTCTGCAATATTATTTCGCTAACCTATAACGTATATGTATTTTGGATCCATACAAGAAGGAAACTTGATTGAGATGTGTTCGTCTGTCTTTCTGTTTGTGTCTTTTCGGCGTTGTAGTATAGTGGATCATGATCTCATAGCCTATCACCCTATTCAGCGAGAGATTGACCAAGGCATCTAACAATACGAGTCTTCTTCACAGAATCACCATTGACCGATTGCAATAATACCACTGGCCAATTGCTGACATCAGAGACAACTTTGCACCGCAAGTCATGCGAAATTCTTTTCCTCCAGATTTAATTTATAAGCATCTGATTTCGTTGAAGTTTCCTAGTATAGGTTTTTTTAAGTAAAAAAATCAACATGAGCGCTGAGCATTTCTTGGGCAGTAATGAAGTAGCGATACAAATATCGCACAAAATTTAGAACCAAATTTTGTTATATCCAATCAAAACTAAAACAATTCCAAAACTTTAATTTCATATACTTTCCTATACGCCGAAACTGGCTTAACCAATACCGGTTCAATTTAATTTCTTCGATACATAATCAAAATATGTGTCTGACTAATAAGATCGGAAGCAGCTTTAATTTTTTAAAAACTTAAAACTTTGAAATCAAAACACCAAATTTAACAACTTTGTCTAATTTTTCGGTTCAAATACTATTCTGAGGTTCGTTTGCTTTTCAAATTAAAAGTTCTATGATAGAACTGGCCCAATTCATGGAGAAAAATAAAAAAGGGGAATGATTAAAGTAGATTTGGGCCTGAGGCAAGTTAGCTTCATAAATTCAAAATTTTATACGCGTCAAGTTGCGCGCAAGTGCCAATAATATATAAAAATGTGTTTTATGTATATTTTTAAACCAACATTTTATATTTTATTTACGATTTAGTTTTTAATAAATAATTGTTTTACCTTTCATTTGCAAATTACATTTATTAATTAAAAAACAAAAAACTAAATACAATTACAGAATAGAAATTTAAATCTAGTATAGCTCAGGAACAGTAACTGGAAAATCATTTCAGCGAAAAGGCGATATAGGGTTGGAAGATAAACAAGAAAAATAGAGTTTAGGCAACATGTTGATCCTGAGAAATCAAAGAAACAAAAAATTTAAAAATATATAAATCAGCGTACAACTTTTTTTTATTGCATTTAAAGCAGTAATTAAAAATAAATGGTATAAATATAACAATGTAAAATAATTACAGCAGTTAAAATTAAAAATAAAAAAAAAATTATTTGATCCATTCATTGATTGAAGTATGTAAAATGAAAACGAGAAAATGAGAACTACAATAATTCCGTCTAAATAAAAATAAATTATACTTAATTATAGCCGGCGACTTTTCTTCTGCAAAGAATTTCGGTAAAACGCTACTAACCTTTTTTTTAATTTCTTTGTATTGTTTTTGCATACAAATGCTACTCTTATGTGTAAGTTTTAATATTGCTGAAGTATCATCTAAATGTTTAGACAATTATTACGTATGCATCGAATTTAATAAGACAATTAAAACTCTTTTCCGTGAAACGGAAAAGTGTTTCTTCTCATTTCTCTAGAGAGTACTTTCATTATTTTTGCAGTCGTCATAGGATTGGTGGAGTAGTTGGATTTTCATGATTATTTAAATAAATTTTCATATTTAAAGTGTCAATTTCTCAATTTATATAACATTTTTCTTTTTATTCAGTTTTATTTGTAATTATTATTATAGATCACATTAACTGTTGCTTTTTTTCTTGCAATTCATTTATCTATCAGCAAAGTGCGCGGCAAAGATAATTTCTAAAATGAATGTTTTTTTTTTCAATTGGTAAGAACAATTTTTCGTGACAACAACTACATGTGATGCCACTGTGTTGTCATATTTGACGTATGGTCGTTCAAGCGAGCAATTTCTTCGTGTAAACCGTGACTCAGCCAAGTCAAATGTATTTTGCTATAGCGCGCGGGACACAACCTCAATGGGTTGCCACGTCGCAGACCCTGATCCGTTTCACCATATTCATCCAAATAGGGTGCCTGGACGAAACAACCTTTGTTTTTACCTACATATGCAATTTGACAGTCACGTATGCGTAGAAAGGGAGCAATTTCTGCACCACAAAAATAGGCATGATATGTGCACGCTCCCACATTGCGATTATCTAAATCAGGCTGACAGCAATATGACTGGGCGCATAAGATTTCGCCACACATTAGACACATAGTAGGTGTTTTCATTTCTTCACGTTCATTGTTCGGGCAACTGAAATCGGATACACTGTTAATCAAATCGCTGTAGTCATCGGGCAATGGCACTAGCTGAGGAACGGGCCTATTACAAGGTACAATTACCAACGGGTCACCGGTCCTCTTTAATTTTGTGGAAACAACTTCTAAATTCGTAATATCGTGATGCGAGGCAAACATTTCCATAATTGTAGCATAGGGTGTGGCATTATCGAAATACGACTCTAATTGTGTATTAAGGCCCAAATATTTACACATATTCTCATAGGTGTCGCTGTCGGGGGTAGCAAGAAGATCGGGAAATTCCACATCCGTTACGAAATGAAAGAATAAACAGCTACATCGTAAGAACTCGCGCATTTCCATTTTTATATGATCCAAAATTTGTAAGACCATTTTGGGAGATAGCATTCCTATTCTATGCTGCTGTTCCTCTTCGTCCTGTTCCCTAACCTCTCCATCCCGTTGTGTTACATCCCTCATGCCAGCATCTGTATCCTCTACTTGCTGATGTTGCGTCTGCTGTTCATGTTCCCTTTTCCGCTGTTGTTGTTTATGCTTCAGTCTCGCTTGTATATTATATTTATTAAAGAATAACGAAATATTTTCTCGAGATTTTTCTGTTAGCGAATTATTATCATCATCCTCCTCTTGCTCAACATCCATTAGACCACCAGAGGGTAGCTCAAATAATACTACAGCCTTAACAACATTTGCGAGAAAGAAGATTTGTAAGGTATAGAAATCCATTAAACTGCCATTGGCGAGAACGGAGGTATCGCCTGATTAACAAATAAAATTGAAAATTTTTGTTAACTTGATTTATTGATGGTATTGGAGTTAGTGGTATGTAGTTGGCTATTGAATTAAGTTAAGAATTAGGTGAAAGTGAAGTGTGGGGAAATAGTTTTGTGTTGAAGTAGCAAAAATTAATAAAATTAACGAAAATTTATTCACAAATACATACATATATATCAGAAATACATATTCATTTGTTAAAAATATATTTCAAAAATAATTAAAAAATATTACCAGAAAATTTTTCTCTTCCCAATCACTTGTTCCCTTATTTCATGTTATCCACCCATTAAAAAAACATGTATTTGAATTTGAACGTCCACGTGTCGCTATAAAATGTTAAATTTCTGAGCGTAATTTGTTTAAGACGGCCTTTCACTTATTGCATTTATATAATTGTTATTTAATTTATCTTTCACTTCTTGAAAGTTGTTTTAAAAACGAAGGAGAGCATAATAGGAGAAAAGGGAATGGGAAAAAATTGTCTCCCGGGTTTGTTATTTATAGTTTTGCTAATACCACTTTAATATGGACAAGTTTTTACATGCATTTAAAATAGTTAAAAAACTTATAATTGCACTTACTTTCATGAGCAAACAGGAAATTTGGCACCATCATTATGGTCGATATCATTTTACTAAAACAATTCCATTCAAGCACGGAATCGCCATTGTGTTTAAATACCACATTGAAGAGCTCGGATACCGGTATTATTAAGTTTTCAAAGTCAGTTTGTGTTAAATGGGCCACATACAAACAACAGGCCCGTATTAAGCCGCTCAAACAACTCTTATGACGTATAGACATTTCATCCTTTAAAGGTTTACCTACGGCCCTTAAGTAGACCTCCAGTGATTGCACAGTATAAATACATGAATGCCACATGTTGAGATCATCTTCGTCATTGCGTTTTAATGAATTAAAATAATGTTGAACAAAATTAATCCAACTGGATTGTAATTCTGGACGGGGTATAGGTTGAGCCATTTTTGTGAACTGTTTTGGATCTGTTAATATGTGAGCCTCCTTGAGGGTGGCAAACCACTCAGGTATGTGAAATTTCCACATAATAGCATCTTCACTAATTATCAAGTTATTGAGCTTATCACTGAAAGCGCGTATACCTTCGATCCACAAATCAATGGGATACATTTCATCGCCCGCATGTATGACATTGGCCACAGAGTATTTAGAAAGCGGTGCGGTTAGTGGTAGAACCGTATTGCTTAAACAACGACAGTACGGACATTGAAATTCGGTGCTGGGTGATGTAGGAAAAATTTGTAACGGATGACGTCTGGGGCGTCGCAATTCTTTCGACTCCTCATTATTGTAATACTCCTGCCAGCAATTGACATGCATAACATGACCACAACTGCTAGTGTGTATAGAAAAGGGAAAACTTGATTCCGGTTTTAGAACCTGTAGAAAGCAAAAAAAAAATAAATTATTGCTAAACCACGCAAAATGGTTTTTCAAAAATTTTTATTATTAACAAGAAAAATATTTAATCCTTTCTTTCACATGTAATAAAATATTTGATTACCTCGTAACAACAAAATGGAACAAAAAACCCCCATAAATGATATTATTGAAAGGCGAAAGGCAAATTCGTTGCAATTAAAACTAGTAACTCAGTGGATTTCTTCACCCACTGGTTTAAACACATTCTCAAACCCTATTTTAATGGCGTTCTATTTTTTATTTTTCACAGTAAATATCCGTAATACTACATGTAATTTCTACATGTGAGTTTCTCTGGTCTTTATCTCTCAAATTTAATATTTGTAAAGTCATTAGTAGAACAAATTATTTTCGAGCTATGTCTGTAAATTGAAGAAACTGGGAACGATGTGGTGATTATCTATTACCAAAAAAAATTAATAAGATAACTCGAAAATTTTTTGCGAACAACAATAAACAAGGTTTTGTATCAATTTGACTCAATTGAAACATATAATTTATTTCTAACACCAAATACGGAACTCAATAAAACTATTCAGGGAATAATGTATATACTCTTTACACAAGGAATTTGGGTAAGTTTTTAATGAAAAAAATTATGGATACCTTCGATTTTTGCACGAAAGCAGAGTACACTAAAGTGGGGCCATCTTTGCATACAGTTGCTTCTTCAAAGCACAGTATACAATTATATTTTTCCTCCTCTGGCTGTTGCAGACGTCTTTCAACGCCCAAACACGCAATTGAATTATAAGCCACGGCTCCTTCCATGCAATTATCATCTTGCCATTCCATAACAGAACTATTATTTGCATCCCCGGCCACATCGTTGGCATTGGCAAACATTTCCGCATTTGATGTCATAAATTGATTCTGCGCCTTTTGCATTTGAGCTAAAATCTTAGCACGCCTTTCAGCAGCTAAGCGAGAACGTTCTTCCTTTTCACGCTTTTCAGCCGTTCCGGTCGTATCAGATGTATTGTTATCATTATTATTGGTTGAAGAGCCGCCTACTTGTTCTGCATCATCACTTTGCATGCATTCGGAAACTTCAACTAATTGTTTAGCTTGTAAATCTTTGAATTTTTTAATAACCCACAAAATGAAATCGCGATGGGCTTCAACCTTTAAGAGAAATATTACATTGTTTATAATAAAGCAACGCATAAGAGTACAATAGGGAAGTACTTACTCTGGAGCTACGCGATAGTTCCTCTAATTTTTGTAACATTTTATATTTTTGCGAACATTTGTAGAAAGACAAAAAAGGATAGTGCTCTGATTCTTCTTCTTGCAGACCATACCCAATAAGATGTAGAATCTATAATTGTAAGCAAATATATTATTTCTTCCTTAACTGTTCAGTCATTCATAACTTCTACCTTTTGTAAGTGATTTTCTTGGAAGCTTTTGGTTCGAAGGTCTAACGCCCTATCCAATATGGTATTCATAAGATGCATCATAACATCACATTGCAAAAGATTGGCAATTGTACTAAAGTAAAAAAGTTGAGGAAAATTAATTATATGTTTTACCTTCTAATATATTTTTTGCGAAAAAAAAATACAATAATAATACTCACACAAAAGCATCTGTTAGTTTGGGTAGTTTTGGTGGTGGGCAACATACCAATTCCCCTTTATTTTTACGTCTTAATCTTTGTGTCTCCTCTGATTTGGATTTTTCTTCTTTTGTGTAATGATAAAAGTACATGTTATAATCATCATATAAATCCTCCTTCAGCTCGTAAACACCTTTGGCATCTAATTTTTGCGGCTTCTTAAAAACAGCCACGGAATCAATCACATCTTCTAATGCCGTATCATTATTTGAATCGGGCAATGCTCTATTGAGCTCGGAGTGCGAATAGGATTTAATAGACAGTAATTGTATGATTTCCTTCTTAGTACGATCTTCTTCCGTAACATGCGCTATGCCCGGCATGTAACGCTCTCCTATAACCACAACTAATAATTCTAAGAATTCATCAATCATCGATAGCTGCCTTAAAAAGTCATCATCCGTCATGGCTTCTAAAGTTGATTCCTCATATTCTGATTGTATCCAATCAATTAAGTTGAATTTGTTAAGCAGGTGTATTAAATATTGATTGCTTTCAATTAGTGAAGCGCCAATCTGCATACCCACAACGTCGCGATCCAACATCTCAGTCCGACAGCGCACATTACGATAGAAATACAACTGATGAAGAAGGGAATAACCGTTGCGTCGCCACATACCTGAATTAACCTAAAACAAAGAAATTGCAAATCAAAAATTTACTTTTGAATTGCATAAACTGGTAAAACAACAAACCTGAGCAATCATCACTTGTGTACACAGTATGGGTTCCATAATCTCTTCAGGTGTCCTTTTTTGTGTAGTTACCAAATCGAAATTTAAGCCATATTGTCCTAAATGCAAGTAAATACCAGCAAAGAATCTTGATAGGGGCAAATGTATAGACACGGCTTTTGAGGATACATCATAGATCAAGCATTTGGCTATATGGCCGGCCACTGATTTCGGCTCGACCTTAGCCTGGCTTACAATAAAACCATTTTGCAATAAATTACGCATAACCATTTGATACAGTTTGACCAACACCTCTTTATCAGTAGCAGACCAATCTAACACTAAAGAAATTGTGCTGGCCAATTTAATATGTAAATTAAAGGCGCATTCCCATTCGGGTTCATAGTCCATGTGCTGGCCTGTTTGTCGTGTAACCGACTCCATACCTTGCATGGCATTTAGAACACGTAACAAACCCTTGCATCCTTCTATAAAACCCTCACGTAGTTCACTAGTCCAAGCATCTGGCTTAAAGCTTAATATATAACGTAAGTCATAAAGTATATAAGCAGCTCTTTTGAAATGTGACAGTGTAGAAACGCTTTTGGAAAAATGGAGCGTTTTGTTTTGTATAAAATTCTCTATGGATTTGTGGTAAAATGTGTGCAACAATTTGAAAAATATACCCTCACGGGCAATTAAATAATGAGCGATACTCGGTACCGTAAATAGTTGAACACTTAATGAAACAATCGAAATCGAATGATCATTATCATCACTTATGAAATCTTGTACAATTGTGGCATAATTCTTGGAGAATTCCTGTGCCAAAGCCATTTTGTTATCATACTCCATTAGCATGCCTGAAATTAGAAGGCGGTGCCAACAGGTACGTGCTGTTTTCCATAACTCCACATCGTATTCCAATATATGGCGTATACAATATGGAGCTTTTTTATCCATTATAATTCGGGCAAATATTTGACGAAACGTACTATGGCGAACCAAAAACTCTTGGAACCAAGTCAGCAATTGTAGTGCGAATTGTTGGCATGCCACAGCTCTAATGTGCAGAACAGAGACGCGCAGCGCTGGATTAGCTCTACTATTTGGGATCGGAATATTAGGAGGTACAGACTGTTTTTCAATTGCCTCTTTTAGAGCATTACACTCGCCAAATGAGTCACACTTAACTACGGCTCTACCCTCTCTGTCAATACTGCCCACAATTTCAGTAGCCTCCTTCTGTTGTACTTTAGCGATTTTCGTTAATATTTGTATCACATGATCGAACGTGTGAAATTCATCATTGTATAGTACGGTGCAGAAGTAATCATCGCCCGTACCATCACCATCCAAGCATTCAAGACTAGCTTTAGACTCGATTTCCAAATAATTAATACAAAACGATAAAATGGCTACAAAAGCTATTTCACAGCGTTCTTTGATGGCATCTGTAATTATTGTACTATTAGTACTGTTTTCTTTACCGCGCTGAAAATAAAAATGTACAACTCTCAGAGGGAAATAATTTTTATTTTTTTTTTTTTGTACTCACTAAGTGTTCTTCACAATAGTGGGACTTCTTCCATGCCTCTTCGTCGCCACAATCACAACAGCCACCACCTCCCGAGGTGGACATTTTATACTTGTGATAACGATGGGCAGACTGCTTAAAACAATTAACACACAACACGCAAGTGGGGTCCATGCCGCATTCGCGACAACTGTAAGTGGGCTCTCCAATTTTAAACACTTTGCCACACACTGCAGATGTGGCTCCTTCTAACCGTAACTTTTCCAATACAGTATTAGGATTATCACCTAATATGAACTCTAGAAGCACATCGATAATTCCTTCCTTAGCACCAGCCTCTTTAAACATGCATTTTACTGAAAGCATACAATAGAAGATGTAGCAGAACAAATTAAATATTTCTGTCATCACTATAAACATTAAAGCATAACAAAAAAGCCAATAATATCTGTAGACTTGAGACGAAACAACCTCAGAAAAAAAATTTTATCGAATGCAAAGAGTGTTTCTTAAGCTGTTCTACAACTATCAACATCGCTAGCTATTTGCAAGTTGAGCATTTCAAACTATGTTGGCACTTCTTCAGCATCTTTTTGGCATGTCAACCCAATTGCAGAAATTTAATTTGGAAAAAATATCTTCGTCGATGAAAAGTAATGTGCGTACCGAAAGGAATATTGCCTTTGTAGCGAAACTTATTGAAAAAATCACGTACACATTCCCAGTCTTTTGAATTTTGTTCTCCTCTCCGCGGAAAATTGTAAATAAGGATCTTGGTACACACACCAATAATGATGAAGCTCATTTCTGGCTGTAACGGTTAAGCCAATAAACAAAAATTTGAGTATTTGGAGCCGAAATAGTTTGATGAGCGCTTATGATACCAAGTGCTATCCAACTTGTCGACTGAATTTTTTTTAAATTAATCAGCTCAACATCAACGACATTTGGTTTGAAAATGAGAGACAGGGCAGTTATAATGAATGTATTAGAAAAGATGGAAAAAACGTATTTGTTCATAATGGCGTACAAATGCAATAATAATATTTAAAAATATAAATCTGATAGCAATGATTCCTAAAACGACGTCTTCTAACAACAGATAATATTTGGTATCTGCACTTAGCAAATATTTGCTGTATAAAACTTATGTAGCGCATTATTTGCAATAAGTATTTATTGGCAAACAAAAAACCCTTAATTCAGAATATATTGGTTATGCTTATTTGACGAATATTTGCCCCGACATGCTAACATAGTCCGAGTGGTTGACATCACTATTCCAAAGTAATCAATTATCTCTTCCTTACTAATGGGAACGTTTTTTCTTTCCCTAAAAAACATGTATGAAAAATTCCACTTAGCAATTTTACAAAGTTACGTACATATATGCATTTTTTTGCGAAAAAATTATACAAACATCCTGACAAAGTTTTTTTTAAATATTTAATAATAGAAAAAGTAAATAATTAAATGTGATGTTACCGGGTACTAGAAGTGGAATCTCCAATGTTATTTAAATTGGCAGTAAACACTCTTCTTAGCCCCAAGAAATAACGTCGTATCTTTACTAAAATCGCTATTTGCGAGTTGCAACAAACTAGATTTAGCGAATGAAACCTATTTGCGTTTAATCTGTAATTGGCAACACTTGCCAACATCTTTCAGGAATGTCTGAAAGACGTTGAAAATTGTAAAAGCTTGTTTACAATGCAACATCTTTCATCTGTCATATTTATTAAATGAATTAAAAAATAAAATAGAGTAAATAAAATGGTATTTAAAAATTAAAAAAAAATATAGAAATTAAAGAAATTTCTAAATGCGATATATTGTCAAGGTTTTATACTGAGGCATTATAAAACATAATTGAGTCTTTGGAAATCACTTCTATATTCTCTTTCTTTTAGTGACTGCACAAAAATAATCTATGGTCTTGCAAGACTTTTTCCTTTATATACTTCATTGGAGGAGGATGTCAATATCTTGATAAGTTTGTGAAAGATGTTGATAAGTGTAAAAGGAATTTAACAAACGATCGAAGCGAACGCTTTTAAATGTTTAAAAGCAAGGGAAAGTAGAATGTCGAAAAAGTTAGCTATTAATTGTTCGTGCAGTAAATGCAGACATTCTCGTTTAAATTATTTATATATACCCAACGTTATGCAGTTCCAAAAAAAAAATTTATTTATTTATTATTCCCAAATATTTTACGTATATCCAAAATTAACCATTAGATTAAAATACATTGTAGGTAGTAGGCAAAAATTATATTTCCTATTATTTTCGAGAAGGAATATATTGTACTCGCACATACACATGTATATATTTATTCGCTGCAGCATCTGCCTCTCAGGTTCCTGGGAAATGGGAAACCACAATCTTATTAAATTCAAATTAAAATATTGTGTTAATATAAATTTGATTAAATTTCCTTAAAACCATTTAAAAATATTCACTCGTTTTGTATGCAAAATTAATAAATTAACAATACTTACAGCTTCTGGCGGAATCTGAAATACAAGAAGAAAATATTGTATTACAAATACTGTACAATATAATCTCAATAGTCTGGACAAATTTCCAAATTTCCAAAACAAGAGAAAAATTGAAATAGTCTTTTGTAAATATATATGTACTGTGAGTAGCAAATTTATTCTTATTTACATGAAATTAATTTTAAAATAAATTTTATTGGCATATAAGTAAAAATAATTAATTTTTTAAAATTAATATATATATTGTTGCACAAAGGGATATTTACATCTGTCGAAGTTTAGTATCGTTTTAATTTTTGTACGCAGGATCTCGGAACCTTTTTGCTACATTTTATACAGTGAATGATCCAATATCATCCTCTTGACTCTCGTCATCATTGCTTTCAACTTCGTCATTCAACCAATCTTTTAGCTCAGTAGAATTATAAATGTCAGGAGCTAAATCAACAAGTAAATTAATTACTTGGACAGAATCGCTACGTGTCAATCTTTCTAGAGGAACTTTATCGTCTGTGTCCTATTCGTCTTTATAAAAAATTTCATTAAAGCACTTTTTAAAAACATTTGGCCCAACTTTATCCCAAGCATTGCAAATCACAAAGGCCACGTTTTTTACTGTAATGTTAATATTTTAAGAGCATCTACGAGATTTTCTGAACTTGATAAAATATCTGACAAAAATATTTTACGATAAATAATTTTTACTGCAAAAGCGAAAGAAGTGCTGTCCGAATTATTGAGGTAGAAAAAAATGATGGTGTCCGGATTATAGACTTCTTAATGGCAACAAATTAAGCGTCCGTTTTATCGCATTGTCCGGATTTTTAGGTGGTTGAAATATTAAGATTATAGTGAACTAATAAATTCGATGTAACTGAATTGTTACTGTCTAAGCGTGAAAAAGTTTACATGGAAAAGAAATTATTGTTATATTATTGTTTTACTTGAGAAAATCAAAAAAAAAAATTCCTAAAACACAATATAAAACATGTTTAAAAATTCAATAAGCAATTAACTTTTATAATTTTCTTGCTGTTCAAATGTATTATTCCGTAACAGCATTTGTGCTAAAAATATGTTTCATTAATGATATAATGCCTCAACGAAAGCTAATAATTTTTATAACAAAAGCGCAATGAGAGAATTGTTATTATAGGAGTCTGAAAAGTCAATGCACTGAACGGTTTTATAAAACAAGAAGAAAACACTTTACAATTTCAATTTCAAAATCAATTATTAATATAATACTCAAATTAGTTTTGAAAAAAGGCAGCAAATATTTTGTACTGATTCTAAAGTCCACTCTATGTACATTGAGTTTGAAAGCAAATTTTGTAGGGAATAAATTTTTTGGAAAAAAAAACTTATGATTATATAATTATTGCCTACTTCGGGTCATGGTTCAATTATACTAACGACGATGGATTTAAAGATTTTATTTAAAATGTAATTGTTTCGTGTGACTACATATGCACCTCACATTTGCAGCAGCAGTCAAAAAGATGAATAAATTGAAAACATCACTTTGTGAAAAAAAAAAATGACACCAGCATTTATTTATAGATATGTGAAAAAGTGCACATTAGTTTCTTTTTATGTGACAAGTTAGCAATAAACACCAGTTTCCATAATTGCAATAAACAAGTTTTACTTTTGTTTTCACTAACAACATTTAAGCTCGAGAGGAAAGGAAATTTAAACGCTTTTTTTTTACACTCTACAATAGAGGAGTTTAAATATTCATTGCGCAAAAAGAAATCAAGTTTAAGCGATGTGTGTAATAAAAAATTAATTAAACGACGTTTCAATTTCAAGGTTAATATTTTTCACATATAAAATTCGCACAACATTGACTCATTTAAAGCAAAGAAAACAAACTAGAGACTAAAATGAATATAAAGAAATAGCCGCTGAAAAAAACAACACAACATTTTCCCCAGTAATAAGGAATGGTCCAGCCATAAAGCACGATGATAATTGTACATCTCAGTCGATGCACAATGCCCGCAAATTTGGGCAACTTAAAACCCAACGACTGATTGTTGAAAAGTCGACGCATCCACAGAAACTGGAGCTGACGGCATCATTTGGTCTTACATCTTCGAAAATCCAACCTGTTACAATGGATGGGGTTCGCTATTGGGAAATATTAATGGACTACTTGTGGCAAAATTTGTGGTTCCAACAGGATGGTGTCACTTTTTATTAATTTTAAATATTAAATAGTGAACGAATTTACTTTTTTAAATATTACTGTCCGATGCTACTCGGATGGGTTTGTATTACAATGCAGATATACTTTTGCCATACAAAGCTAAAAGACTATAAAAAAAACTTTCATACATTATAAATCATCCCATGTCTTTTTATTATTTCTTAAAGGTTTTTCTATTAAACCACGTCTAAGACAATTTTTATAAAAATATAACAAAACATTAGAAATTTATTTTTCAATATTTAAATTTTTGTGAAGATATATCCGTTGCATGAGAAGTTTTTTCTCCTATAAAAAAATGTTTATAAATTAGTATAGAATTTCTCTTTTTTTCTAGACATTGCATTACTGCATATAAACTAAAAGTGATTACGTGGGTGGGCAAATCTAAACTTTTTGCAATTAGAAGACCCCTAATATAAAAACGAAAAATCGTATAGCAATTAAATAATAAAATAAGTATTTAATTTCACATGCATAAAATTCCGCAAATCCCTAGTTTAGCTTTGTCAAAATTATTGAAATATTACAAATTATTTACTTTTGTTTCATGCTAAAAAACCAATTCTTGTTTATGAAATGCCATGTAATGAAGAATATAATAATATTTGTAAAAGATGTTTTTAAATACAGAACACAATAAACTAAACATAATAAATAACAACAAAAAAAAACTGGAAGAATGCAACAAATAATGATATACATATGTATATTGAAGAAACAAAAATCGTAACACGAATTAGTTACTAAAAATAAAGTATTTAATTTCGTGTGCATACCATTTCCCCACTAGCTTGTCAGCTTCAATAGAAAAAAATAACTTAAAACAATTACCAGGAAATATATTGAAATTATTCAATTATTTAATTAATAATTGATATATACTGAAGAAGATGTATCAATTTAAAATTTTATTCAATTTTTAACATTGTTACATTATATTGTTATATATTTCTGTGGAAAACCTACAAAATATTGAAAAATAAAACTAGTGTTTTCAGTTTATTACAAGAATTGAACTAAAACGTGTTTAAAAATAACTTTTTAGGAAAAAATAAAAATTATATGCATATGTATGTCTAGTACAAGGTGTGATCAAAAAATAACCATTATTTTTAAATATTGTGAGTTACACATGTTTGATATTCGAATTTTGTTTTCTCTTATGTTTCTACACATGTCTGTTTTATGTATATGTTGGTAACATTAACTATTTTGGATTGTAAGTTGGTTTTTGACAGATAAAAAGCTTTGTCGTGTGTTAATGTGCTCTTCGATTTTTTTATTATTTTTTACAAAATTTTGAACATAAACAACGCAATAGGGAACTATTGATTATCTTCAACGATGATAAAGATTTGTTCAAAAAGGTCATAACTGGTGACGAATCATGGGTGTATGGCTATGACATTGAAAGTACAGCCCAATCATGCCAATAGAAGCGTCCAGAAGAGCCAAAACCGAAAAAAGCAAGTCTAGTTTAGTCAAATGTGAAGGTTTTACTCATTGTTTTCTTCGATTGCAATGATGTGTTGCATCATGAATTCTTGCCAAAAGGTAGTATGGTAAATAAAAAGACTTCCTTGAAGTTATGCGCCGTTTCCGCGAAACAAATCGACAGAAACGCACAGAATTGTGGAAAAACTAATTATGGATTTTGCACAAAGATAACGCACCAGCTCACACATCGATGCTGATGTGTCAGTTTTCGACAAAACCAAATTTTAAAACGTACTTATAAATGATTTAATATTATATTTATATTTGCGATTGAGGAGATAAAAGAAAATTGAAAGCAAAATCTTTTAAACAAAACGCTGGTATTAGTGTATTATATCTGAAGGAGAAAGAAGAAATAAAGAAAACATCATTGTTTATAAACATGATAATTAATTTGTATACAATTTGTGCCTATGCAAGTACAAACATACCTATAATAAGTTTATTATTATAGCCTGTATGTACAATAGTAAATATAAAACATAATACATATGCGGAAATTTACTGCTGGAAGTCCTTCAAACGTATAAAAATACTGATTTTATTTTACCGCAACAACATGTAACAAATAATAGACAGCAAAAAAAAAAGTTAAAAAATTTATGTGGTAACAAGTCTCAAACCACAAAATTTAAAACGTACTTTTAAATGATTTAGCAATGTATTTACGTATGTATGCATATACCCTTGTACTTGTATGAAAGTGTTATATGCAGTGGGGGTGTTGCCACTTAAGCCTTTATTGGAACCACATTTTAAATTCCACAATCTAATAATAATTGGGGCAATTTATAATGGAGAACATCTACTTGGACACCTTATCTAAAATCTATAGACAGTACGAGCTCGATGTGCGCAACTACCGATAACTGGAACACCCCAATTTTTTAAGTGCAACTTTTCCCAAAAAATAAGTGAAACTTTTTGTGTTTTATAACATTGAAAATAAATTTTGTTTTGAATTTATTTCCCCAGAAACGTAGATTTTACACGTACTTAAAGGTTCAGCAAATATCCCACGTTAAGAATATTTTAACTACTGCATAATAAAAAGTGTCTACCGTCGCCATTAAGAAATGTTTGAGCAATGGATTGACAAAGACGATCTACAACTGATTTTGGAACTGGATTAGATAGCAGAAGAGTTGTTTCCAATTAGTCCATATATTTTAATTTTATTGCAAGATGTTTCACTGGATATAAACTTAAAAGATTGTGATATTGCAGAATGGATCAGAGAAGACTGTTCAGAGGAAACTGTAGTTGCAGGCGTTTCAGACGGAGGAATTGCTGACCCCTAGAAATTGAACCGAAATAAAAAACTAAAGTAGATAAAGTATAACATTTTTTATGAAAAATTAATTGCTTCTTAAGAAGTTAGGGAAGCTGTAATCTCCCAAAGAGTTAAATGTCCAAAACTCGAACAAAAATTTCCACATTCTTCCATATATGTACATTTATATACACACGTGTAAAATAATTAAGATGCTTTTTATATATGTAGAAACAGTTCAGCTAACAATATGTATAGATACGAATTATTTTCAAACATAGTTATTAAAATCTCCTACCTAAATATCTACCTAGTTGAGAAAATATGTGAACGAAATTTTTAGTAATGGCAATCCATTTGGAGCAATTATTTTGGATTTTTGATATTTTTTCTAAATGCAATTATGTGCTCATTGTAGCCCAAATCCATTATGAACCAAATTCAAAATCCATACACACATACAAATGTATATACATATATGCAAAGCCACTATTACCGCATCTATCAAGATTTCAGTGTCAAAACCACCACGCTAAGGTACTGACATCAATGTGGTGTCGTCACAGCTCCAGCAACCATATTTATTTATGTAGACGAACGGTTCATGAAGCATTAAACATTATACTAACAATGGGTATCTACACACATGCATATACATTTATGCGCTAAGGTCTCATATGAGGGAATATCCATAATCTAGAGGCCAAGTTCATTACAAAGAAATCAATCCATCATTTATTTAAACCTCAACTCTATATCAATTCCAATAAAACATAAAACTGTGATTAGTTGTTACTATATGCTGACTGCTGCATCATACACTTAATATTTGAATTTGATATCTTGACGACATTGAACTCTTAAACACTCAAAAGTCATAATTGAAAAATTTTTAGTTACAACAGTGAAAAGAAAATTCGAAAAGGAAAATGGGAAATGGAAAAATGCAAGTGCAAAGAGGCTGTAGGTGAAAGACACTTACCCGCACCATGATCACGCTGAAATTCAAAATATTTTCTTGATTCCTTCTGGAAAAATTCAACAAACTCTTTTTTCTCTAATGTACCAGACAAATATTTAACTCGCCAATCTTTTAGAGGTGACACGGAGGCTGGTGTCGGTGGAGCTACAACATCATCTGAAAAACTATCCATATTGATTTAATTTCTTGCCAAAGGCAACAGCGTTCCTTTTCTTTATTCCTTTTGCTTTTTATTCCTGATGAACGTTTCCTAAGGCAGACAGCTTTTCACTTTACACTTTTCAATCTACTTGAAATTCTCTTGGTGCACACAATTATAAAATTTTATAATACTATATTTTTACTTTTGTAAAGTTGAAAGTTTTGCAATTTATAGGTATATTCGCTGCGTTTCTTTTTAAGTGGGCAGCTGTAAAAAGAAAATTTAAAATGAAAAGAAAACTGCTAGGGATGCCAGAAATTTTGGAAATAAAGTGTTTTCAGACGGGAAATAAGTTTACGAAACGACTTCGCCACATTTCTGATTTTGTACTTCACAGTTTGAAAAAGCACAAGCATAAATTAAATTTATTCAAAATTTTTTTTAAAACATTCTCTATTTAAGTTGATTGCAAGCAAAATAAACTTGTATCTTGCAATACAGCAATTTTTTTATAATTCTTTTTTGTTTATTGGAATTGCCATTTTAGGGAGCAGACGGAAATGCCCTTTAACACAATTTTACTTATTCTGCATACGTATTTAACTAAAAAAAATATTTTGTAGGCAATAATTAGTTGTTATTAGTAGAGAAATTGTTTTTTTAGGTACATTGTTGAATCACATTTATTGTAAGTAAATCAGCTGAAACCGACACTGCACTTGTACAGAAATCAGTCTAAAAGACCAGTCGCTTAAAGTTGTGAATTTAAACTTTTTATTTTTATCACAAATAAAACCCATATAACAAGATAATTAAGCAGTTATGAAGGTTGTTTGTCTGTATATCACATTTCAAATGGTTTTTATGAAAATTTTATATGTATAGAAAATTTATATTTCTTTAATATAATGCAGAAACACTTATCAATGTACATACACATGTATGTGTGTATGTAACGAAATGTGTTAACCTGTATATCTACACACAATGTATTGGCATATTTAGCTTTTCACTTTTAAAATTCAATGTTTTTTTGTATATATACATATATACTTATATAAATGGAGACGTTCATATATTGGTATATACTTTTAAGAATCTTATGTACACTTGTGGTTCGAATGGAAGCAAAATAAAAATCTGAGACATTTCTTTCCACACGCAATAAAAAATATTTAAATTTTTATTACTCTTTGTGTTTAAAAGCCTTTGTTTGCTTAAGAAATTTTTTTTATTTCCTTAAACCCAATTGAAAACAAAAATTTAAAAATTCATTACTTTGTTTACTGAAAAACCTTTCCAAACTTTATTCTTTAAAAATTTTTCGGGTTACGTTTTAAAACAGAAACAATAGACATGCTCTCTTTAACTTATTTAACAAGTATCTCACTTTAATTTATTTATGTCTTAGCATTCTTTACCCAAAAAAAAATTACCAAATTGCATAGAAATATGTATATTTTATATACATATATATATTATGTTAAATGAACATGCACATATACATATGTATATATACAAAAATTTATTGTTGCCAAACTCTTCTTATCGTAAAACTCTTCCTCTTTTTTTCATTTTATAAATTATATGTACATTATACTGCACATGCATTTTTTTCAACATTAAACACAATTTTATTTTTGCGTATTTGTTGGGACTGAAATTTCTTTTATTCAAATGGTGATTTTTCCCCTTTTTGATTTTTTTTGGATTATTGCTCTCTTCCTTACATTGCGAAATAACATTATCACAATATACATACAAAATTAATTACAATTTATTATTAATAAAAACAACAAAATTTACTGAACAAGTTGAAGCACAAAATAGAACTAAAAAAAATTGAGCAAAAATTATGACTAAAATTTTCAAAAGAAATTAACAAAGTCTGGCACGTTGTAGTGTATTCCTCTTTACAGTGGTGGATTACAGCCAAAGCGAATTCACTACCAGGTGAGAGCAGTAGTGCAGGTGAATTTATATCTTCACAAAAGGCATGGTCTCACGAACCCACACAGTCGAACGACTCATTCACACAAAAGTGATGCCAAGTCATAGCCATATACTTTATGAAATCAAATAAAAATGGGGTATATGGTGGTATACGTATTATCCATGTATTACGAAAACATATGTTTTATGTTTGTTACATACAAACAAAGTAGTTTATTCTACTTGATTACCATACTAATTTAAACTATAAACAAACTTTACTAATAATATACCTTTTAGACTTTTTTTCTTTGCGTCACAAAAGAATACTATTTTGTTCAGCCGCTTGAAGTGCAATCAACCCTGATCAGACCAAATCTATCATTTTATGAAAATTTTCGAAAACTTTTGCAAATGGTATCGACTGCCAAAAACTAATACGGATTTAGGGTACACTATAATACTTTTTCATAATACATGACAAATTTGGCGTGTTAACACTGTGTGGGATAGTGAAACAAGGCCTTAAACGGTCATATCAATCGATAAGCATTAGGAGACAACCATAATTCACACGCTGCCACCTGTTAATCAAATGGTGTTTGATTTAACATATTAAGAAGGCGAATAAAATAAAAACATTTTTTTGAAGCAAATCTCCAAAACTGGCAACGATGATATGTATATTTATGTGTATACATACTTTTCTATACTTTTAATTATAATAATTTTACAAACATAATTTAATTTTTATTAAAACTTAAAGTTTTTAAAAAAATGCTTGTAGCTTATTCAAATTTTTTATGTCTTTTAATTTCGCCATAAAATTATTATTTTTGGGGTTTCTAAAAAAAATTAAATTTATTTATAAGCGTGTGGAAGATTGTTATTGTTTGCAATTGATATGACCGTTTTGATAGCAATAAAAGCAATCACATGCGGTTCGCAGTCTACTGGTGATCAATTCGCCTTGTTGCAATTGATTAGCACAAAATTGTTACACTATCCCAAATATGATAGGATGACTTTTTATTCAGGAAAGCGCCACTAAATCCTACTTATATACATACATATATAAATTTTTAAATCAGACAGACATGCTGTGTTAATAATTAAATATTACAACAAATTTATAAGGTTGGACAGTATTTTTTTCTTTTGTAACTATTTAAATGCAATTAATAAAGCTTTAGAAAGAAGAGCTTTCTAGAGAGATTTTTATTTCTCAACAACATAAACCTCGTATCGCGGTAACATAGAACGTAAACAAAAGGATATTAAAACAGATTTTAATTCACCAGACGCGCATTAAAAAGAGAAGTTGAAAAAATTGTTATAAACTATTTAAGATTTGATGTTTTTAACTTAAGAAATAAAGCATTAATACCAAGAAAATTACTCAGCTTAAAAGCAAAAAATTTACAAACTAAAATGAAACATCAAGTATAAAGGCGAAAAAATCAATATTTCATGAAAAATAACGATAACAATGCATGTGTCTATATTCAGATCAATTATTCTTTAACTGGGAAGGTGAATACATAAAAGATAAATACATAATAGACAAATTATATAACAAAAATGTAAATGAAGTTAAACAATTATTACTCGATATTAAGTTGCACGTTTTTAAATTATTTAGTGAACAAAATCGAGATCCATTAAATGTCAAGGTCAACAACTGGAAAAAAAATTTGTTAACTTTTCTATCTACGTGTATCCTAACCTCGCAGTACAGGAAATAATTTTCTTTTTTACATTATGATGTAGTTAACTTGGACATTCGATTAGCATTTTTTATTGTGCTTTTCCCTCTATAGCAACTGTGAAAAAATTACAAATTTTAAAAAAAGCGTGGACAGAATGGCAAATCTTTCAAATAATACAAAAACAATAGCATTTGTAAATAATACACCAACAGTAGCCACGACAACGATATCGACAACATTGTCAAAACAGACTGCACCAAGTTCAGTTTCTAATGTATTCTTAATGGAACATCCTAATATAATGCAAACTGCAGCAACAACATTGCCTTCGCAAACAGCATTACCACCACCGCCAACTTATCAACAATACATCCACTCAGAAAAGGAGCACAAAGCATTAACTCCAATTTATATGCAACACAATTTACTGGATGCAGAGAATGTAATGAGTGACAAAAATATTTGCAAGACGGCTTCATTGTCAGCGTCTTCTACTCCTACACATCCTGGCTTAGAGCTTCACACTGCTTCTTTTGGTCCGGCATTGAATGAACCCCAGAAACCCCTCTGGTTGTCATCTTTACACAGTGTTATTTTTATAATAACCTGTGCTTTGGCCGTTTTTATTGTTTTTCGCAATGTACTTACGTGGTAAGTGGAACATTTTTCTTAGGTGTGTGTGTGTTTTTTGGGGACATACAAAGAGGCTGCACTATGTAAATTATATACAAAGAGAGGATTTTAGCAACAACACCGTCAGGCTCTGAAAAAGCTTATTTGTATATATTTTAATGCTGAACTTGCGTTTATATTATCTTCTCCCCTTTAGTTAAAGTTTAGAATATATATTTACTAGTAACAAAGCAGAACAAAAGTGTTCAATTTGTGTAAAGTAGTTATCTGATTCAAATTAGCCCTTTTTTTCAGTGATTGCAGGTGCAGGCCCTGATCAAGCCTGTTCATATATTTTTTAATGCTGAACTTGCGTCTCTATTCTTTTTTCACGTTTATTTGTTGGTTTAGACTATATAACATTAAATGTGTTAAAGTCGAAAAAATTTGTCCAACTAAAAAAAAAAATTTTAAAAGGTTTGTTTTGTCTCGAATAAAAAATTTTGAAACATTAAAGATGAGAAAACCCCGGTTTTTTAAAAAGGAGTATTTAATAAAAGAAAACGCTTTAGAAGAGGCATAAAGCACCAAAAATGAGCCAATACGCACCAATATATCATCACCGAATACGTTAATTTTACACTCTTTTATTTTGAAAATCTCTTGAGCGGTGTGAACACGTTTTACTCAATTTCAAATACACAAAGAAATCTCCGATACTTCAAAATTCTGCTTCCAGTTTTATATTTTTTTGCACTAAATATTTGTGTACTCTTTAATTTACGCTCTTTACATCTGAAAAGCAAGTACACACTAAAAGCAGATTGTATTTTTTTTTTTTTTTTTATTATTAATATTTTTGTTGCTCGTGTACGAGTACATGAAGAACACACAACAAACTGTGACGCAGATCAGTCGGTGTTAAACGATCTAAACGAATTGATTTAAATTAAAATCAGTTCTATTAAATGTTTTTATTACAAAGAAAGATTAAGCAGAAAAATTACAGAAATTACAATTTTTTATACACATAAATAATTGATCAGTTTTGTTTTTTGAAAATGGAAAAGCTAATTGATGGTCATTTATTTCCCACCAGGCATTTGCAAAGCTTCTGGGGTGCATCCGGAGACTTTTGGCAAGCACAGTGGGATAAATTTATCGATATAACCGGTAAGCATTTCATAAAATTCCATACTTTTTATGTACGCTCTAAGCACATTCCATTAAGTTAAATGTCTGATTAATTACATGTCATTCGCTTTTTCTGCTTATGTTACGACCGGCCCTTAGACGGTGGTCATTCAAAAAGTTGTTTGAATTTAGATTTTAATGTGTTTTTTTTTGCCTTTCACTTGCTGCTATAAAGAGTATTTTATTAAGCGCTTTTAAGCTTTAAATTAAACTGCAAATATGCGCCGCGCGTTTTGTTGTTTGCCACATAACCGAAATTCATTAGATTCAATGAAAATAATTTATTTCTTTGGCCGCACATTTCTTTGAAAATATCTATTATAGTAGAAATTCTTGGAGGAATTGTAAGTGTATGTTCAGTTCATACATACACAAAAAAAAATTTATTTCTTTCTACTGTTTTTTTAAGTGGCTCAACAAGCAGGCTCTTTATTATTTTTAATATATGATTTTGTTATGAGTTTATCGCTTTCCCTACACATGATGAACATTTTATAAAGTATGAATAAAATACACGCTCTTTAGTCGTTTTAAAATACAATATTTCGTACAAAAAAAATATATAAGTTGCATGTCTGACAAGGATTTTTGGGCTCGCACTTCATTGGCTACATTGTGAAAAACTTTCCAAAAAATACTTGTCTTTTCCAGAATGTTTTTAATGCGCTCAACTGTGCTCATTCTTAAAACTATAAATATTTATAACAATCTTAAATAGTATAATTTTTGTATTTTTCATATCTGTACATTGTTTATGTGAATAAGATAATTTTTTTGGTAAATAACTTGTACATGTGTAACTAGCACATGACAATAAATTGCACTTTATTGCTAACTAGCATGCAAGTGTTGAAAGAGGTGCTCCACAGCGCGTTCGTTAACAGAAATAATGGATTTTGACTATAAAAGGGCTAAACTTGATATTGACTTGCTTTTAAAAACATCATTACAAAATACATGCAAAAGTTATTAAAAAATGTGCAAAAAAATTTCTTGTTTGAAATTTCTTTAAATACACACGTTTGTACTTTCATTAAATGTTTTTTTGTTTGTTTAACTACTTCTTGCACAAACCTCCCAGTTTATCAATGACATTAAATAAGATAAAGCAATAGCCGTGTAAAATTATACTCCCCAAAGTAATTTAGAATAAACACTTTGGAAATGACCAGTTTTCTTCCTGCAGACGTTCAAAAGCAAACAAAGACGGCAAAAGGTTGATATGAATTAATTTATATATTATCGTCGTAACATTCAAGGCATATCAATATGTAGTCCGAACGAATTCTTAGATAAAATAGAAATATTTGTTGGATAAGATCAATAGAGTCACCACCCAGCCCATCACTACAAACCAATCATCATTATATTTTTATTAAAAAAAAACACACAAAACACGAAACACAAAACAGTATACGTGTTAGATTTTCATTTTAACAATATTAAAACTTAATTGCCAATAAAAGATTTTTTTTTCATTGCTGCCAATCAATTATTTTAGGAGTGTTGCTGATTATTTTATGTTTTATTTTCATTTTAATTTCATACGCATAAAATTTCCAAATTTAAATATTGAAATTGTATTATTGAAATTCATTGCTTAGCAATTCATTGCTAAGAGGTATTAAAATTCTCATTTATAAGGTTCCAACTGTGTAATCAGTAAAATATTAAAAAATATTTTTTTTTCTGTGTAATGATATGCGATAACGCGGCATTTCTAGATACAAACCAAGTTGATATTCAGATTTCAGATATTATTGAAATTTAAAAAACTCTATAAATCATATTGGAAGAAAAATGTGATTAATGAGTCCTTGCTTCTTTTATTTATACTTTTGCATAAAAGTGTCTGACAATGAATGTCTCGCTTATTTACGTTTAAGTAGGGCCACCTGTAACTTTATGCAGATTATTGTTTCCGGCATCAGCGTTGCCAACTTTTGCCAGTTTGTTGTTTAACTTTTTATTTTTATTTGTAATTGGGAAATAAACTGTTTTGGAAAGTCCAAGGGTATTTTTTGGTAACAACGTTTTTTCGTTGGAAATTTTGCAGATGAAATCATTATTTCTGGGTTGCCAAAAAGTGAAAAACTTGCCAAAAAGTGAACAAATGCACAAAAATAAAAACAAATCCTGAAAAATCGTTTTTGTTTTTCATATATTTCTTGTAGAAGCGCTAAAATTTGTATGAGAACTATTGATTCTCTAGAGTTCATGTATAACAAGCCATATTGCTGTTACTATTTACGCCAAATTACAAAAAAATGATTGATCGTGGGCTCGATGCCCGCCTCCGGCAGTAATAAAAGAGATGTGATGGTAAAACATCTCATGAGTCTACAAAACACAGCTTCTTCCCTTTTTTGCTTCTTCTATAGTATTTTATTGCAAAAATAAAAAAAAATTATAAAATAAAATGCTCCCAGATATTAGGCGAATGAATAATGCTCAGCATACTAAACATGACTTCGCCAGTTCGATTCCTCCGTAGACCGTGGGTGTTTTTCGGCGGGCAAGCCAAAAGTTTTACAGGTTAAATTAATTAACAAAAAAAAATTCTACTTTGGTAACAGATTCCCTGCAAAACAACTACTCTACTTTGTACATGAGTCTTATCCTCAGTGCTGGTCTTAGAAAAAAAAACATAATTCATTTACATGAGGCGAATGTATGTAAATTTTTCTCAGGGGATTTTGGGCACACAAAAATTGGAAATTGTGAATAAGGCCTAAATAAAAAGTGGCATTTCTGTACGGTAATAGGTCTAATTTTAAAGATTACTTTTTTTTAAATTTTGATTTGCATATGGGCACATGAAATTCAAAAGAGCACAGGTGCAATTTCTGTTTTTCTTATAGAATCAATAAAAATATTATATACTTTAAATCGATTTCTCATTATTAAAATCTATTATTTTTGTTGTTATTGCACAACATTTAGCTAATGAACCTTTTTTTTTTTGGCTAACAGCATAATCAATACATTATTTGTTAATTTTGAAATAAATTTAATCATTTAGGTGATGATCCTTTAGTCCTTTGGGTTATTGGCACTAACATCTTTACTATGCTCGTCTACTGGATAGTTGGGGGTATTTATACTTTCATGGATTTAACAAATCGACCAGCATTTTTGCGTAAATATAAGATACAACCGGGCACAAATGAACCAGTTGAAAGAGCACGTTTGATTAAGGTATGTAAATGCTGGCAAATCCTGAGGCTTTATTATACAAATAACAATTTTATTAATTTATTCAATTTCAGGTTATTTCAAAAGTTATTAGGAATCAAATATTTATAGGCTTGCCGATATCATTGATATCTTACAAATTGATGCAATTAAGAGGCCTTAGTTCAATACGGGACTTGCCCACATTTCATTGGGTGTGCGTAGAATTGACTGTGTGCATTTTGATGGAGGAGTTTGGTTTTTATTACTCGCATCGTCTGCTACACAACAAAAATATTTACAAATTTATACACAAACAACATCACGAGTGGACAGCACCGATAGCTGTTACGGCCTTGTATTGCCATCCGATTGAGCATATTTTTAGCAATTTATTTCCACCATTTTTGGGAGTTTTTCTAATGGGCAGCCATGTAGCCACCGCATGGTTATGGTTTGCCTTGGCGATACTTTCAACATTAAATGCTCATTCCGGTTATCATTTGCCATTCTTTCCCAGCCCCGAGGCTCATGACTTTCACCATTTAAAGTTAGTCTTATATGCAATGAATTCGTATTTATATCGACGCACAAAATGGAAGATAACGTAACAACTAAAAAATGTCAATTGCAGTTTTCATCATATTGCAAAGATTGTTGTATGTATAGACAATTTTAAATTTTTGCTTTCAAAAATAAGTAAGAAGTTATAAACGAAATTGGGAATATTCATTATAGTCGTACGAAATGTAAAATAAAAGTTCATTTGAGTATTTTTCGGTTTTCTATAATTGTTTGCAGCTGTTGTAAATTTATGATGTTAAATTATCTGATGTTACGTTGTTTTGCACTTGACATGGCGATATGTGGAGCATTTGTTTGGAATATATAAGCTCTTACTTATTTCAGATTTAATAACTGTTTTGGTGTATTGGGAGTGTTGGATCGCTTGCATGGAACCGACAGTTTATTTCGAGCTACCAAATCCTATGCTCGCCATCTTATGATGTTAAGCTTTGTACCACCGCGTGACGCTTTTCCTGATTCCACGATGAAGTAGAATTATCAACATCAGCTAAGATTATTTTCAAATATGTATGTGTGCGTCTAATGTACTAATGCTTAAGAACAGAACGTAAGGAAAAAGCTTTAAATTCTGTAACGATTACAGTGCAAAGAAGCATATATATACATATATCGTTGGCCTCAAGAAGAAAGCCCTAATTACTTTTTTTTTGTTTGCAATAGATTATTTTTGTGACTTCAATGTTTGAACAATATAGTGAATTGTACATTGAAATCACTAAAAGAAATGTATTGCAAAAAAATACTACTTAGAGCCTTTCTAGTTGATATCAACAATATGCACATAAATAAATTTACTGTAGGATTAATATAAAATTAAGTAGCAAGACTTTGGAACAAAATTTGTTTACAATTTTACCGGCGGGAAATATTTCTAAGTATGTATGGATATGTGTGTAGTGTAATGATACCAAATAAAAGTATGTATACTCTGTATTTGTATGATAGGCTAGTTAAATAGTAGTTTTAATTATGTAATTATATTTATAACTCTAATAAATATTTTATATGTGTATGAGTGCATGTAACTGGTGTATACAACGCTATAAATCTCATTAATAATATGTACAAATATGAACTTTGACCCGAAGTATAAAATAAAATAAATAGTGTTACGTTCTATGACTTTTGTTATATTCGAATTGACTAAATCGTATTGCTACCAGCATATTGTGCAATAATTATAGTTCAGTTATATATTGCCACGTTGTCTACAAAAACCGTTAGCTGCACTTGTACCCTTGTTGACACATATACAATTATTTTTAGCGCGGCAGCAACATCATAACAGTCTGAGAAAGCAAGACGCACGATGTTTTCACAGAATATGAATTGAATTGCTCTCAAGAAAGACCCATGGTTTCGTTGGCTGTGTTGCAAGTGGCAGCCATACTGCTAGAATCACATATCATCCAGGTCCATAACGTAACAACATTGTTAGCATATTGCTATAGCAAACACCTTTCACGGTAACTTCTTGGCAGAACTATTTTTCGAAGAAGTACGGCCTATAAACCGCGCCAAAGCATCTATCCTTATGGATATATCGGCTTTTCAACACTCATTTCTAGCTTCTCATTTGCCAAAATTAAGCGAATTCTGCTTGTTAATGAATAAACTGAAGTAAAACTGACTCATATTTAACATCGTGTCTTATCGTTGGGCCACCCTTTACATGCAATACGTATGTAGATTACTTAATAATTCGCTGTCATAAATTTGGCAGTTATCCCACCAGAAAGCCCGTTCTACGTCTGTGGAAAAAACAAGATTCAACCATAACAGAGATAAGAGTTTTTTTTTGCACAAACTAAAATGTGTGTGCTTTGCATTGACAATACATCTATTATTTAAGCATTATAAATTGAAGGAGCATGCAGACAGCGGCAGAAGTTTCCAATTATTTGCAATTGAAATGGTATATGTGGGGAGAGCAAAGCCAAGGACTATGGAACCAATTATTGGATATAACTAGTAAGAGATTATTGCGAACTCGCTTAGAATAAACATTGATTCAATGCATTTCATTTGGTAGCTGATGATCCAAGTAGTTTGCTGGTTTTCGGGACACTGACGGTAATGATGCTGTCGTATTGGAGTTACGCAGGCTTTTTCACTTTTGTCGACATATTCCAGAAGCCTCGATGGTTACTGAAATACAAAATTCAACGCGGTAAAAATGACCCGGTAGATAAAGAAAAATTGTGGACGGTATGTTTTGCTTTTTTTGATTTCAAATAATATTTGGTTCAATTTAGACACGAATGAATGTATTCGCGGATGTATTTCAGAGATCAAGTTCTTATCTTATTATAATTATTTTTTGATTTATTTATTTAAAGGCAAGTGCAAAGGCACGCTTACGAAGAATACACTACTTATACCATAAATAGATTTTTATTACTCCTAAATATACAATAATATTTTATTCATAAAAGCCATGTACAAAATGTTTATTTTTTTAGGCCGTTAAACAAGTGCTCTTTAATCAGTTGGTGGTCACACCTATAAGTCTTTATTTTTGCAACTCCTTTGTTCTGGAATCATGGACGCCTATGTTAATACGCCAATTGCCCACCATGAAAATATTTCTTTTGCAATTGGCAATCATGTCGGCGCTGGAAGAAGTTTTATTTTATTATGGCCACCGTATGCTGCATCACCATTCGATCTATAAATATTTTCATAAAAAACATCACGAATGGACTGCTCCTATAGCTGCCATAACTTTCTATTGCCATCCAATCGAACATATTTTAATAAATGTTGGTCCAATTGCTTTATTGGCAGTTACACTAAATGTTCATGTGGTGGTTTCCTGGACCTTTACTATAATGGCAATTTTAAATTCAATGACTGATCACACGGGTTTTTATTTTCCCTTCCCACTTTCAAAAAAATCGGTTTTGTTCCACGACTTCCATCACGCCAAGTAAGTAATAGTATGTAGAATTTATTCTTAATCAAGAGCAATTTTATAGCGATTTTATAGTAATTTTATAAACGATATGAAAAGTACGCAAACATTATATAGTCGATTTTGTTTATTGCATAGTAACTGATGAGAAGATCTTATTTGCATTCGCATTGCTGAATCTGTTTATAAATTTTAATTTTTTTCTTACGATGTGCATGCGAATTTGCGGCAAATACCATTTGTAAACAAAAGCGTACAAATAGTATGAACTTTTCGCTATTTACATGTAAAAAGTACATTGTATATTATATTGCGTCCGAAATAGCAAAAGTTATAATGTTGTGTCAGTATAAAGTGGCTTCTTACCAGCGAAGAATCGTAAGCGGTAGATAATAATTACTTTACTGATTTTTTCGCTCTCTAACAGATTTAACTGCCTGTTTTGATCCTGAGAAGTGCTTTTATGAATTTTTAATTTTGCTAATTAACTTTATATTAAAAATAATTTCTATTTCTAAAACTTCACTTACCTTTCCAAAATTTTTATTGGCCTTTTTTGTAGATTTAATTACAATTATGGCGTATTTGGATGGCTGGACAAATTCCATGGGACCTTTAATGACCAAAAATGTGATAGTTCGTATAAGTAAAAAAGTTTTAAATGTATATTAGAAAAGTTCAAATCTTATTTGAAATCAGCTTTTTTAAGTAGATCATTACTTATGTAGCTCCATCATATTTATAAATGAAATAACTTATAATCTTAGGATGCAGGCACCAGTTTTAATACTTACCTTTAAAAGATTTTTGTTGAGTTATAAGAATAAGAGAATATCCTTTTTATCTATTTTTATATGTATACCAGGACCATGATAAAAATATTAACAAATATATATTTTCAACCGATGTTTCGCGATTTATTTAGTTGTATACAGTAAAATAATCTAGCACCTCTCTAGCAGATTTAATTATCAACCCATAGAGTACTTTAATATTTTAGACATAAAGAGGATCGTTTCGAGTGTTTATTCATTAAATCAATAATATTGAGAATGCATGTATAATAAATATTAAATTGAATTAATTGCATTTCATCGCACAAACTTGTACTCTATGGCACAAGCTGTATTAAATGGACAGGTCATGTAATAAGTACCGTGTGTTTGTGATTATGATATAAGAAACTTAAACCCACTGTGCATCTAACATTCTATAATTATATTGCATAAATGTACAGAACACTTCCGCAAAAATTCAATCTGATCAATGTTGCCATTTCCTGTTTTAATTTTAATATTCAAGTCATGGACTTAATTTTTTATATCTTCACAAAACGAGTAAAGGAACCCCTAATAATGACCACCTGTTTTTATGCTTACAAATGAATTTTTCTTTTTGCTTACAATGTACACATATAACCTTGTTGGTTAAAAAATTTAAATATAATATTGCTTTCAAAAAGTATGGAAAGTATAGAATATATGTATGTATATACAATATTGTAAGTAACGTTACTTAATAAGTTATACTACTACTTGTTCCAGTTTTAAAATACGTACACATATTTAATCAACTAATGTAACTGAGTTTAACTGTCCATACCTAACTGTCATATAATTGTACACATATATAAATGCCAATGTAATTTATTAAAAATAAATAAACTTTTAAAATATTTGGTACGGATTTCACAAGTACAACAAAAAAAATCTTTTATTTTAAAACTCCTTCCATCCATTTAACATTTCTTCTAATGCTTTTTGTTTCTCAACATTTTTTAATTTTTTAATTTATAAACCAATTTTTATAATAAACAAAATAAATCAATACATTTAAAAAAAAATTTTCAAACTTGTTGATGGCCTCAGCATAATTGTAATATTAAGTAAATAAATAAATAAAAAATCTGAATTTATTTTATTTCATTTGGGCAATTTTGCTTAATATAATGTGTAATTTGGAATGTAGTCGTAACTGCGGTAGCACTGAATCTGCTGGAATATAAAAATGTCAACACAAAAGGAGATAAAAACAAAAGTGAAAAGCAAAATTGTACAAACACACATACTCATAATAATTGCTACGTCGTCAGATGGTCTCGGTCTCGTATAGAAAATAAATAATGAAATATTTAATTAGTGAAAATAAACGTTAAAGGTTGCAAATAATCAAATAAAGAATATTTTAGTGATGAATTAATTTAATAATTGTGTCTTAATATATAAAAAACAAACGAAATGATATCTTTTAACTTCATGGTGCTGTTGATAAGTGTTACTACTGCTGGTTTATACAAAACGACCCACGCAGAGTTTATGGAACTGAAAAGCAATAACGCAACTAATATTAAGAATATAGAAAGTAAAACTGTTGAAATTAGTAAAGAACTTAATTTTAATAATGGCTTAACTTTGGATAAAGCATTGGCTCAGCTCAATGGCTCAGAAGCATTCAATAAGCCAAAAATACGTAAAGTCACAACCGTGGACAACGCCAGTTTAGAGAGAAAGTCAAAGAACGACGAGAAAGATAAAAGTGTAAACAGTACAAAAACGGTAATATCGCTTCCAGAAAATAAAATTCTTACAGAAGGTGGTGGGACTGACATAAATATTTCATTCAAAAATGTTACAAACAATACTTTAAGGCCGACAACTTCTAATCAAGGCAGTACTAACAAAACCGATGCAAATTTAGCTGACTTATCTAAAGTAGTAACAAAAGAGAATGCTAGTATTTCGTCAGCTAATATTTCAACAAGTCAAGCAAAATTGGGTGTAGCAACTAAAGCGGCCAGGAGCAATGTTACAAGCAGTGTGATCCATATTTCTAATTCAAACGGCAAGAGCAGCAACTCTACTACGATTGGTACTACTACTACTACATCTACTACGAGCACGACCACTAGTACAACCACTACACCCACTCCTAAGCCCAAAAAACCGACTATTACATATAGTGTGCCTGACTTTCCAGATCTAGAAAAAGACAATCCAGAATTAAAACACTTACTACAATCATCTTCCTCAAATAAACTACCAATAGCTGATGGTCCGTATGCTCAGCCGTCGCAAGAATTCAACACGCACTTTCATCGTGGTCGCGATTTCATATTACCCATTGTTTCGATGATGTTCATTATACCGCTGGTTATTGGCATAATTATAACATCTTATCGACGTTTCCGCGACTGTTGGTCCACTCGCCACTACCGCCGAATGGATTTTTTAGTTGATGGCATGTACAACGACTGACATCGCTGCCACCAAAGTCAACAGCTATTGGCGCAAGCAAATAATGAGAATGAAAACCACCATGCCATTAATAACGACCACAATAAGAATATTTGGAACTTATCTGAAATTGCTTAGCATTTTAAGAAAATATTTAAATAAACCAAAAAGCCATTTCTATTTCAATCCGTAATAGTCTTGCTACAAGTTTAACTTAAAGTTATAACTTTCCTGTGGCCTACAAAAAACAAAATCCTCATTATTTGCAAGAAAACGAGTGAGATTTGTCTAAAACACAAAACTTCCCAAATTTTTTTTATATACAAAAATTATTATACAATTTTTTTATATATATAAATTTCTTAAAGATTAAATAATCAAGCAATCACGTAAAACAAAAGTTATGTAAAACATAAGTTATGTAAAACAAAAATTTTAAATTCAATTTAAAAAAACATTTTCGATATAGCATAATTGGATGCCAAATTAAAACTTCGTTTACTTTTTCGTAATACTTTTACCGGCGATTGCTCTCAGGGCGAATGAAATTTTTATTGAAGACAATCATAGAAAATAAAACTAAAATTTGTTGTTTTCAATAAAAATATATAAATAAAATTTTCTTCGCAGTTAGAGATGCAGGCAATTAATATTATAAATATACACACAGACATAGCATTAAGGCAGCACCCTTGTTCATTATAACAACAACAGCAACAATAATAATGAATTCGGTAGTATTTAATTAACAAAAATTTATCTTATTGGTTTTTTTGTTCAATTAATATTGTATTAAAACTACTTTTTATATCTATACATTTACATACATATTTACATATATATTTACGTACATACACACAGTTTTGATTTAGAGTTCTAATTAAGCATTTGGATGATATTTGAAGTCCCTGAGTCAATAATATACATACATATTAATTTCTATTATTAAAATAAACATGATTATTTACTAGTAATTCCTTTTAATAAAAGTTCAAATAAATACGTATGTACATGTATATTGTACAAGTATAAGATCATGTGTTTTGGTTTGTCGTATCGATGTATTTGAAAATGTATTAGAAATTGGGTACACGTTCATAATTCGCGTATGACACGTTAGAAAACGAAAGCCGAATTGTTATTGTTTATCGTTGGTGAGAAGTTTTGCCCCACATTGACAACGTAGTTAAAGCTCAATCAACAGAAAATTAAGGCCACAAGAAGAAAAGTTCGCTGCCACAAGAATAATAAATTTTTACTGCTTTCATGAAAAAAGATTTTTGGATAAATTTTAAAAATTATATCTTAAGGAGTTGTGCGAAAATGAATGTTTGCATTATATTTTACGAAGGCTTCTTTGTTATTTTCCTGAAGGAATGAAGTAATTTCAATTTCGTCAGTTTGATGAGAAACGTCCACTTTGGGAAAAGGCCCAATCTATCTGTTCCAGCTGAAAGTGACAAAACTAGAAACAAGTTCTTTTATCGCATTTCTACATTTTAGGTAACTTGATAATGTTTTTTTTTTAGCAATTTGTAAGGAATTTTCTTTTTAAATTCATTATTTATATATCTCCAGTAGACTACCTACATACACAATAAGAATACCCTTTAAAAAAATTAAGCAACGACAATTCGCAAAATTTCTAATTAAATCCAAAACAGCAATTTCACATTTGATGTGCAGGTAAAGTGTTTTTCTTTTTTTCCACTGAAATTCTGTTCTTCACATTCAACATATTATTACAAATTACATTCAAATACATGTTTTATTTTTTTATTTGACTATAAAAATAAAATTCAATCGATTTGTTCTCCAGTTACACATGCTAAATTAGAAAAACTGTTCTGAAAAAGGATATATTGTTAAATCATCATTTTGAAATTGTGGAGGACTAAAAATACATTTACTTTATTTGGCAATGAAATGTTTTATTTTATAACACTCGCAGATGAAAGAAATGCAACAAAACGTCAAGATGTGGGTTGGCTACTTAGTAGTGTATATTTGCATACACGATACATAGATTTGAATATAAATATTAAGAGAAAAGATTTATTCAAATATTTATGTTGCACCTTTTGCGTAAATAATTAAGCCACAGAAGATTAAAATATTTTTATTATTCATGATGAAGTCTTCAACGTGAAACGCGATCATACATCATCGAAAATTATGATCTTTGAAATCATTAACTTTCAGGTTTTTTCTCACTATTAATTAATACGCAAACACCAAACACATTTGAATGTATGTATATATGGAGGTGTGTACATAAATATGCACTCTTTTGGATGTACGTAAATGTGTACGTGTGTACATATAAACATATAAATTTTCAAATTCAAATATCATTTGCTTTGATGCTACAATAAAAAATATTTCGGATTTTCATAAGATCGAATAGCGTTGCTAAACGAAATTCAAATTAGACGCGAAATGCGAAAAGGTTTGAAAAGCACTTGAGCAATTTGGCCAATTTGCCCGAAATATTAAATTCTTATAAGATTAAATCACCTGTCACGTCAAAATCATATCCAGTTATTAAAAATTTTTTAGATATAAATTTTCAAATTTTGCCTATATCGTTATCTTAACCACAAAAGGTCCCAACTCATTTCATTTCAAAATTGATTGTTTGGGAGGTGTACTTTCGGCCTGTGATTCTTTAATATCAAGTTGGAAAGAGGATAAAAATACATAATTGACATAATTTTATTTTGTATATACTTTATTTAAAATTATTTTTTTTTATTTTAAATTCTTGTACTTTGCCATTTTCTGTTAGAACAAATAAATAGTCTTATTAATTCGCTATTCTGGGAGCCATGCATAGAAACAAACAAAAAAAAATTCCGAGTTTATCATAAAAAATTTTAAGGGGGTTTTGCGTTAGTATAGCGTAGCGATATGTAATTGCCATTGCCCGTCGTATTCCTGGTATACATGAAGTATTGAATGAAGTATTGATAAAATATAAAGAACAGAATAGAACTTGTAAAAGATTATATAATTTAAAAAAAAATCAACATAAAAACCGAAAAAAAATTTTTTTTAAAAATTTTCACAAATTCTTTCATATAAATTAAAAACATTTTTAAGAATAAAAATAAATGTGTAAAATACTTATTTTTATTAGCAATAAGAAAATGCTTCAGCGGGTTCGAGTAAAAGTCAGCTCTGTCGTCATATAATACTGACTTTGCCTTCAGCTAAGGGTCTCTATTCTTGATTGTTATTCTTTTTATTGAGCATGTTAGAATTGCCCCGCTATCATCCTGAAAAGAATACAAATTTATAATTTTCTAAACAAAAGGGAAATAGTGTTATTAACTAAATATCAAATTATTTAACAAAAAGTTAATGTAAACATTTGCTTGCTGGAAAACTCATAGACTTGTTCTATATTCGCGTGCCCCTATCCGATCACACATGCATACATATACATACCCATAGATAAGAATGGATGTGGATGCGTGTGAGTGTTTAAGTAAGTATGTAAAAAATAAACATTTTGTTCTTGTTTGTAAAATTTCTCCAGTAGTATAGCGCAGACCACTGTATACAATAAAATTTCATTCTAAATCGTTGGATTATTTCTTTTTTGCAAAAGCCGTGAACATTTTCTTAGAAAAGATCGCAGCACAAAAATTTTTTAGAGAATATTTAGTTCTTATTTAGATTTCAGCGAGTAAAGTTGGCAGAGTTTGAGAAAAAACTAAAAAAACAATTACAATTTCATAATGAATACTCCATCTTCACCTCTTATAAATCGCAATCGCAATGCTAACTCGCCGCCGGAAAATACACGTTATCAAACAACGGATCTCCATGCATCACACACAATAAACATACCAGCCTCCCACCAGACAAATCGCCCATATCAAGGCTTACAAACGTGTAGGTTTCTTTTAAATTTTTATTACAAAGAAAACATGATGTTTATATTTGGGAATTATTACATTTTATGTTATTCGAATATTCAAAATGTACTCAATTTCTAAAATAAAAATACTGAAAATAGTGCTTCGTCTATCCAAATCACTACATGCTAATGGAGGTTATCAAAAAACTTAAAAAAAAATTAAATAACATAGAAAATTTTAAGTCAAAAAAAGGTATTTAATGATAAGTTTTAATAGTATAAGAACCCAATAGTCAATTCAAAACTTTTTTTAATAAAGTTTGTAAAAAGTAGATCAAAAATAACAATGACAGTTCCGAATTTCTAGCGCTTGGGCAACCATCAAGTATTTTATTTAAAACGCACAAAATTACAATATTAATTTTTTATTATAAAAATACCTTGTGGTGAATTGCTGTTTCTCATTTATTTAAATGGAAGATAAACATAATGATGTAATTGTTCTAGGAAATTTGTTTGTGTAAAGATGCCCCGATTAACGGCGAATTGCAGCATTAGCACGCAGTGTTGCCCCTCAGCAATCAATTTCAAATCATTTTAAATGACAAAAAATCATGTTTCAGTAAGCTTGAATTTTAAAATACATTATTTCATAAGTTCCAAAAATAAATAATATAATGTTAAGCTTTTAGTTCGTATTTATTTGTAATAAGAGAGAATAAGTTCAAACTTAACGAGGCCATACGAACGTACGTAAAAGTTTATTTGTTTACGTTTGAAGTTATTTACATTACGGACTGTTACTCATAATTAATAACCTTCCCATCACGTTTCATTTGCTTATTTTTCTCTAAAAAACATTATTTGATTAATAATTGATAACCTAATATGAAATCAATAAGTTTCTAAGTCCCGATATACTGCGTCTTTAAATGGAAATGCAACAGTATCTTTAAGACGATTTCAGAAGGCGTATGATCACCTTTGCAATATACGGTGCGTTTAATTTGCCAAATTGCGCCAGTTCTTGTTTCTTAAAATCTCCCGTATTTTAACTAAAATAAATAAAAAATAAAAATAAAAAATTAATATAATATATTCGTCGTCCTACGTGTAACTAAATACAAATAAAAAAAAAATATGCTCCATTAGCATGTAGAGTTCGTAATAATCATCCATTATTTACTTCTCAGCAAATATGATTGATTCTATTGAAGGCCAAATTAAGATCAGCCGTATAATGTATTGCTAAAAATAGTTCTGTTATAAATGGAATTATTAAACAAAAAAATAGTAAAGATCCAAAATTTTACCATGTAGAAATGTTAATAAGAGCAAGAAAGCCAATTAATGAACTATTAATTAATTGGATATAATACACTTTAGCTCCTATGAGTATACTAAAGGTAACAAATTTTAAGATAAAATTTAATTTTTAAATTCATGTGGATATTACGGAAAGGTATTTATTTATTTTTTTATTTTAATTAAATTGGAAATAATTTAAAACTTAGTACTTGTTCGCATATACGCATCTGTTCATTGAACTGCTGCAGATGCTTCTGTCCTGCCCAACTCAAATAATGTAAACGTAGATGCCGTAGCGAAATGCTGGCATGATAATGTGTTAGCCATTCATGCATAAAACTAAGGCCAACTAGATTTGCGAAGATTTGAGATTTAATACTGATGCGGATTCCATCTGGAACTGCACTTTTTCCTTACAATATTTATTACGTACAAAGCAAATAAAAATTATTTTGTTTAACATATGAATACAGTGATACTAAAAATGCATCTGAATAAAGAAACATCAAGAGAATTATCATGTAAATACCAAAGTACCATTTTACATCCTCATTCCTGCCACGCCGCCCTTCATCAAAACACTGAACATTTTTGCAGCAAGTCTTTCTTAGCACAATCAAAAAGGTAGAGGAACAAACTAATAAAGTTACGAATACGAGGATACGAATGCAACTTCCAAATATCTTTTATGTTTAATACGTTTGTCATTAAACGGAGCAGGAGAGCTAATTTCACTAGATGTGTGGGCACATGCTTTCAACTAATTCACAGGAGACTTGTAAACAAAAATCCAAAAAAAAACAGAAGAAAGAAAAAACGTTCAAAAATCAACACAACTTGCAATAAAATAATCAGCAAAATTCGGCTTATTTTCTTTGCAAGCCAAGTAAACAAAGGAACTCCTACTACAAATGGCAATTTTCAAATCTTACAAATAAACATTTTAATAACAGTGCGACAAATATTAAATGATACAAAAAACTAGACTTCATAACAATGTAATACGCTTTACATAATAAGTGTAAAGTAAACTCATTTTCGTTTATCAATTTTCACAAAAAAAAAAATTAGTTACCGGTTACTTTTTATAAAAAAAGAGAAAAAAAAATTCGTTCCAATTTCATAAAAGTCAGCTTACCACACGGAGACCCTAATTGATATTCTCCCTTTAGAGATCTCAGCCATTCTTCGATATTGCTATGCCTAAACCTTTTGGGAGTATGTACGAGTGTGTGTGTACGTACTCGTACATATTTGAGTAATGTTTTCAATTGGTTTTTAATGCATAATTTTTGGTAATTATTCATTTTGTGCTTGGGGGTCTGTTTATAGATTTAATGTATATTTAATTGATGATTTAATGTTAACATTATAATTTATTAAAATATAAAAATAAATCAATAAGTTTGAAATCAACTAAATTTCCTTTCATTTAAATTTAATCAAAAGCAAGAATACATAAGTATGTCCATGTATGTATGCATACATTTAAAAATGCTCTATTTAGTATTTGTATATCGTTGTCTGAAATGCAAAACAACATCATATCACAGAAAGTATTTATTCACTATCGCTCGCAGTCGCACAAATCTGAACTCATTCTATCTTATTCTTCATTTTTCAAATCGTATAAAAATAGCATTGCAGTTCTCACAAGTGACGTCTTGTCAGAGAAGTCGATTATATTATAATTAAAAACATCGCATCAAAATAGCACTAAGAGAGGCAATTCATTAAAAAAAAGATATATGCCAACAAATTTCTCATTCAACTGTTTGAAATAAAGGAACCTCCTCTGGTCATATGGAAACAATAAATTTATGAAAATTTTCAGAAAGTTTTGCAAATCGTATGATTTTTCAGGGAAATCGATCATATGATAATTGAAAAAAGTTGCTCCTACTCCACATAGACATATTTCTCAAGCAAACAAGTCACATTTGACAAATCGAGCAACTGTGCAGTTTACAGTGGAAGCAAAAAAAAATTAAAATTTCTCTTTTTTGTGTGGTAACAAAATGTAGTGAATTGTAATCAGAAACCAGCTGATCACGAACCAGTTGATCACTTCCAACGTAATTTAAATATCAACTAATTTTTATAAATAATAATTATAATAAAATAAAATACTAACAATCTGAATGTGACTCAAATAAATTTTAAATAATTTAATAAATGTTTAGTTTTCTAGTTAGTTGTTATTTAAATTGCACTGAAATCCCAAAACAATTAAATATTTAGCAGAAAATTAATTTCGTTACATCAGAAACGTCTTGATCAGAAATCAGCTGCTGGTATACTAAAATAATCAATTTAAATGTCATTTAAAAAAATTATGCGGAATATTAGTTTTTGGGGCTGCTAGTGTAATTTTAATAACAATGCTTTTTCGATATATGAATGTAACCGATATTAGAATATAATTAATTGAACTCTCTGCTGTATTTAATAGAACATGGTAAAATGTGTAGAGTGCATTGAAACGTGAATTTTTATCGTTATTTTACAATTTTTTTATCACAATATTTATCGGGTCGATGAATTCAAATAATTGTGAATTTCTAAAACAAATAAAAAATAATATATTTACAAAACGTTAAATGTGTAGGAAAAAAAATGAAAAAAATCTATTGCTGGCAAATACATTTTGCAATAAATTTTGTAATTGTGTTTTGAAAGTGATAAATTAAAAATAATAACTTTTTATTAGTTAATGCTTTTTAGTCAGGGTAAATGAGCAACAATATAAGTGAGCGTGTCGGTCGGAAAAGAAATTGCTGCTTATGTGTTCTTGGACATCCATATAGACTTGGTGCTACAGACATTCTAGTTCCATATAAGAAAAGAATCAGATTGAACGTTCTGTCCGCTATCTTGAAAAAATTTATTTTTATAAAATATATTGGAACAATCGTTGTTAATGTACACATCCAGACATACAATGTAAAATAATAAGGAAGTATACAATAAAAGTGAATTTAAGAGACATTAAAACTGGTTAAATTCCCCCATGAGTTATCTCAGATGTTGTCTCAATTATTGAAGGGTTTAAGAGAGAATCCTGGATTGATATAAAAAAATAGCATTAGCTTAAACGGGCATAGTTTTGTCCACTACCTTAGATATCACTGTATTCGGTAAAATCATTACAAATTATTATTCCGGCCAATCTCACTCACACTTATTACATTAAGCCAATCACATCAATCAATTCTACAAATAAAAACATACTCATACAAAACCATTAAAATTCCTTTCTTTTAATGTAGCCGAGAATGAAGAAAATAATTGGGTGGAAATCGTTGCCACCATAATTTCAATTATTATAATGATCCTAACATTGCCGATATCAATTTTTATATGCTTTAAAGTAGTGTCCGAATATGAAAGAGCTGTAATATTTCGTATGGGTCGTTTGCGCAGAGGAGGAGCAAGAGGTATAAAACACACATGTAAACTTTGTAAATATAATTTTGATTTATAATTTCCCAGGACCCGGTGTATTCTTCGTTTTGCCGTGCGTCGATGATTATTGTAAAGTTGATTTGCGTACGGTATCGTTTGATGTGCCACCACAAGAAGTATTATCGAAAGATTCTGTTACGGTAACAGTAGATGCGGTCGTTTATTATCGCATCAGTGATCCGTTGAAAGCCGTTATACAAGTATCAAATTATAGTAATTCTACACGTCTCTTAGCAGCCACTACTTTACGCAATGTTTTAGGAACACGTAATTTATCCGAGCTGCTTACTGAAAGGGAAACTATATCGCATACTATGCAAATGTCGCTAGACGAAGCTACCGATCCGTGGGGAGTTAAAGTGGAGAGAGTTGAAATGTAAATTTCTTTTTCCACATAATAATATAAATATTATACATATACAAAAATATTCTTACAGCAAAGATGTATCTTTGCCGAAAGCTTTACAAAGGGCCATGGCTGCCGAAGCGGAAGCTGCCAGAGAAGCGCGAGCCAAAGTTATAGCAGCCGAAGGAGAAATGAAATCTTCGAGGGCTTTAAAAGAGGCTTCTGATATCATATCAGCCAGCCCATCAGCTCTACAGGTTACTTTTATTCCAATATTTAGATCATTTAGTTCGAAATGTGTACATGAATGCATCTGTTAGGGCAGTGAGTTTAGCGATCTCACGATACTTAAGGATAATTCCACAGCATGAGATAGTTGTAGTGACAGGTCAGTTATAGAAAAGTTTATTGCCGACAGCAGTGGAAAACATAAACGAAAACAATAACAATGAAAATCATATGACAGAAAATCAGCTGTCATACTTGCCGATCATATTTTGAAACGATCTACATTATCAATGTTTTATACTGCAGGTTTACGAAACACTAACACCTTTAAAGTATATTTTTTGCGAAAAATCTATTTAAATTAATGAAAATCGCTTAGAAATGTTTAAAAAAATTAAATTTAATTTAATTTATTTATGTATATACATGTATATGCATATTTTGGAAATTTTCTGTCATAAAAATTATAATTTTTAAAAAATATTTCGCCAATTTTCATAGGCTTCCATAAAGAATACTTTTCTCGCAATAAAACAAAAAATTTATTTAATATTGGCCAGAGCAATAAAGAAATTGGAATTATAGCTAAATGTAACAGAATATGCCTAGAATAACAATATGTGAAGTAATAAAATAAAAACTAATGTAATAAAATTTTTTCTTTTTATTTCCAACTTATCTATCGTTACATACACATCTTATTTGTTGTGCAATAAAGCTGGTCTAGGTGCCTGCATTAGTAATCCTTCTACGAGTACCAAACAAACTTTAATATTTTACCTTTTTTTTGGTATGAGTGTGTTTTTTTTAAATATAGAAACATCGCTCGTAAGGCCTAAATTTTTTTGATGTCAATAAAACAATTTTTATTACATATTGTAACCCTCATACTACAATTTAAAATAATTAACCAAGAAGATAAATTATAATAAAATTAATATTTCACTTTTGTCTAAGAAATATTTTTAATGTCAAGCAAGGGTGTGCCGAAAATAAGATATTCATATCGAATAAAATTTCTTTGTTGTACAAATTTGAACAAATTTTCCAAGGCTATTTATTAATTCTCATTTGATTTTGATAATATAGAAATATCACAAGATTTAGGAATTTTTTCACGACTGCTCGACTGCATATTATAACCACAAAGTCACAAGTATTTTTTAAGCTTCTTATAGGCAAGTTTTTGTCTACAACTACTACCAGTAAAAGATTACAAAAATTTATTTACTTATTTTTCTATTTCTTTAATTTATTTACTTTACAGCTCCGATATCTGCAAACTTTAAGCAACATTTCAGCTGAGAAAAACTCAACAATTATATTTCCTTTGCCCATGGATCTTTTATCACCTTTCTTGCCAAATCATAACTCACATTGTACGCACAACCATCAGGGTGAGTGACATTTGCCTTTGCAGCAGTACTTGGATCAGCTGCGTTTTTACGAACTAAATGTCAATCATAATGCATAACGAACAATACATAGTACGTAAATACAATAGTTTTAATATTTTTAAAATTTACTAATATGGCGTCATTATAATAAATAAATATTATTGTTCAGAAAACCAAAATGGATTGACCGGCATACTTCCTTATAATAATTTTGAAACTTTCCAGTGCCCGATATCACGATATTCGTATTCTCTTTTCTTTGGCTTAAATTGTCAACAATTGTTTTTAATTCACGTTCCGAAAAACGATATGGTTTTATGATTTCCTTGTATTTAAGTTTACTTTTGAAATGGCTGCATGTTTCCTCACAGCCAGAATTTTTTACACACAATGTATTATTACACACTTCCTTTGACAAGTACAAACATGCTCTATAGTTCCAATATTTGCAAAATCCATACAATTTGTCTCTAAAGTAAACATGTTTCAGATTCTGAAAACAAGCACAGTGTATAACTCTGGTCATGTCATTCTCATTTTCTAAAATATCCTCTATTATTGGCATAACGGATGTAATCGCAACACCTTGACTAATAATTAATAAACATTTATTGCCGTTGAGATCTATCTCGCGCTTAAAATTACCTATAGGACCACGAAACTCAACTTTATCATTGATATGCAAATATTTTATATATTCAGACATGGCTCCATTTGCTTTTAATTTAACTAATATTTTAAATTCCATTTCCATTTTATCCCACCAAAAAGGTGAATAGGGCCGTAATATATATTTCCGGTCTCTCTCAACTTTGTTTTCGTTAATTTGCAATTCTCCCACATCCGCCGAAAATTTCCTCATCATCAAATGATGTCCAGGATCAATATCCAGTATAAAATCATTGTTATTGCAACATTTTGACTTAAAGTGTAGTTCCCATACGTTTTCAGTATACGGCTGATGCAAACATTTACTTATTAACAAAAATGTAGCGTATTTATTAAGTATATTCTTTTTCCCACTTCGCTCTACAGTATGGGATGTTTTACGTTTTATATTTAATACGCAATTGGCGCAACCATTGCCGCAACAGTCGTTCTCATTAAAATCAGCCATAATTTTAAAATAATACTTTATTCACAACTTGTCAATTAAATTAAAATTGTTTGACCACAAAACTTATTAACTGATTTAACAACAACAGGTGAAGATAACAACCACTGCATTAACATAAGTGTTTTATATTAGTGGTCACATGTGTTTTGAATTTATTATGGGGGAAAAAACATGCAGCTGCTTACACCACAGAAAGAAATATTAGTCTAGATCTTACACAACATATTAAAAATTCATAAATCAATAGATAAATCAGTTTTTATACACTTTATTGAAGTATCTTTAAAACAAATATTTTTTGCGTCAAATTGGAAAAAAAATGTATTCTACAAAGTAATAGAGGATCTAACCACGGTAGGTTTAAGGAAATTAAATTAATTTTTTTGCAAACAAAATTGTTTACTATAAAGCCTAACACGTATGTAACGCTGTGAACGTTTTTGGTGCTGGTACTTTTTCTCTTGTACATATTTTACAACGCTGAAAATTTGTTTGTTTTCAAGTATTATATTTTTACATTTTGTTTTCAACAAATGTTTATATAAAAAATTTTCACTGCACATAACTAACAAACTGTATATATCTCTCCTATTGCAATTATAAAAAAAAATTTATTTATATTGAGCTATTAAAATTTCAAAGAAATACGGAAAAGGTTTTCTTATGACACTATTACTACCAAACCCTTAATTTTATAAAAAGGATAAGGAGCTACGAATATAATACCAAACGCAACTGGTGTTGTATACCAAACTACTATTGTGAAAAAAAATACAAAATGAATCTCCAGTCACTGTTTAGAGATTTCAATCCCAGGTGTGTATACAAATGTGAACATATTAATTCTCGTATGAGGAGGCTTAAGACAGTTCTTTGATTGTAGTAAATTTATAGTGCACTGTAGCTTGTTTACATTTGTCATATTATTCGCATTGAGATTAGATGGTTACATAGGTGAGTTAAAAGCTAAACAAAGGTGTACATGAGGATGTACATATATTTATATACAAATATGTGTACTTACTTATTTTTTAATACACTTGCGTGACTTGTGCAGATTGGCCTTGGTGGGCTATTTTCACGCCACTATGGATTTGGAAAACAATTGCAGCTTTAGGGGCTAGTATTGGAGCAATCGTATGGTGCCGCTATCCCCACTACAGGTATTTACATAAATCCGTTTCTACTTAAATGTAATTGCCATATAATTTTGCATTAAAGGTTAGAAGGCGATTCCTATACACAATTTAAGGCCATGTTAATATCGCTTTCATTGCACTTGATATTGCTAATGTTCGAATTGTTGGCTTGTGATAATTTGACTTCAAAACGACATTTATGGGTTTTGGTATTCATACCTCTGATATTTGGTTCGGTGGCCAGTGTGGGTGCATGTGTGTGGGCTGTTAAACATGATCGTTCGTTTGAGCTTGAATTATTTTTGGCTGTAAATGCATTACAGTTTGTCTCCCTTCCCTTAAAGTTGGATCAATTCGTTACATGGAATTGGGAAGTTGTATTTGTACCCATGTGGATTGTAATATGTTTAAGTTTAGTCAGTAAGTTATGCAAAATATGAAATGTGTATCATCTATTCTACCGAACAACATTAAAATATATGAATTTACATCTAACTAATATTTCTTCTTTATATCAGGTGTCCTATATAATATAATATTTTGTGGAATTATGATGCGTACACCTGAAATATCATTGCAGCAGAAAAAGGCCGCTTTAAACGCAGCAGTCGGTAATATATGCACAGTATTGCCTCTATTATTCTTTCAAGTAAGTAAATAACACATTTAATATATTTAAAAGAACGATTAAGAATATAATTAGCATTCTGTTTGCAATTGCTCTTATTAAAAAGCAAAGCATACAAAAATGTTCGTTAAAATTATTATGTATTCAATTTAAGTAATGATTAATAAAGATTCTTGCATTAAAATTGTTTATATTATATGTAGGGATATAGAATTTACAATTCTCAATGGCAGTATTGTTTGATAGTGAATTTGAAATATAAAAGAGTATATAAACTTGCCATAGTTGAGGCTTATTAAAAACTGATTTTCTCAAAATAGAATGCTTTAATAAAATTAATATTAATTGTTTATCTCAAAAACTTTGCATATTGCTTAAAGAGATATTGATGTATTCCTTTAGTCCAAATTTATTTTGATCAGCGCTTAGATTGGACTACTCTGAATTAAAATCAATGAAACGAACAGCCATTATGAAGATGTTGAAGTTGATTCAGCACATTGAAAACCTCATTTCGTCGCTCAAGACTTGAATGACCTCCTTCGGGATTTAAACTTATCATTTATTTTTTTTGAAATATTTATAAAAAGCTTTATTAAATAAATTTATAATTTTTAAATAATTTATGTGATGGTGTAAAATGGATGCCATATTCGGATTCAAAATGCCAATTTGCAAAAGAATCAGCTATAATAGTTACTTAAATTCACCTTGAAACATTTATTAAAACTTCAAAATTTCACATTGTTTTAAATAAATGGAAGTTGGAGAATTGAAAACTAAAAAAAAATATCTTCATTTCAGGTGGTCATTTGCGATAAATTGGAAGGCGAATTAAAATTTCCCTACATTGTTATTTTCTCTCCATTGTTGGCATCAATTTTTGCTTTAATTGTACTAAGCTTTAGTGCTAAAGGCGGTAATAAGTGGTGGTTTGGCATACGTAAATCATTCAGTCAATTTCTATTATCCGCCATGCCATTCCTGCAAGAATATGGCAACATTTCGTATCATGCCGACAACAGTAACGCACAATCGCAGCCATTGGATGCTACCTCAGTGTCGAGCACTGTGCATATTGGTGACTTTAATAAACATGAGAAGAAGAGCAAAAAGGGCGCAAAGAATGACAGTATGAAACCTGTGGTACCAATAATAAGTATTGATTTGCCCGATTAAACCACGCATAATAAATGTCTCCCACCATTAATCACATTGCTTGCAGGCGTAAGGCTCGCAACATTGAACTTCTTATTAATAAGTGTTAGCAAATAAGTAGTGTCCTTTTGTTACGGAAGAATTTTCTTTTATTATTTTTAAACCTAAAGCACAAAATTTAAACATCTTCATCCTTAATTAAGTTTTACATCACAACCTTTTTAACTGTCAGACTATTTTAAGATTTTAGTTAATTCAAAAGAAAATCAGATAAAAAACTATTTTTGTTAAAAAAAGAATTTTAAATTTTTATTTTTTGCGGTTTTTAAAATAAAATATTTTATGCTGCACACGTGTATAACGGCTGACCAATTAATTTCCTACTTGTATATAAAGGATTTTTAAGGCCTGAAAACTTGAAATGTAAATTTGAAATTTTGAATTTAAAATTTAAATGTTTTTGAATTTGGCAAAATGTGTTTTTTAATACAGAAACAACAAATAAATCTTTTTGAAAATATCTCAAATAAAATTGGTAACTGTTTTAAAAGCATATTTTGTTTATAACATAAACTAATTAGTTCTACAAAAAAAAAATAAATAAAATAAAAAAAAAGGAATTTAATATAATTAGCGTGTTAGCCAATAAAAAAAATATAAAAGTTAAAATCTTTTTTATTAATAAGAGTTTTAACTCTGTAGCCATAGAAATGGTTCCACTTTGGCATTAACATATAAATTCTTGACATATCAGGATTTCTCGACAAAAAAATATTCATTTCAATTTAAAAAAACCTTATATTGATTGAAGAATTCGATAAATTAATATGATTTTATTGACCAGTTCCACATTTTGAATTTAATATTTAAATTTATTGAGAACTTGATAGAAGACCTCTAAAAATTAATATGCTTTCACACTTTAATGAAAGCAAGAACAAAATAATGAATATAATGAATTAAATTCCAAATAATTATCAAAATGATTTGAAGCAAGTTTTGAAATTTAGTATGCAGTCCAGTACACGTTTCAAAATTACTTGATTTTAAGTAAATTTTCCAGATATCATTTCTAATTGATAGGCGACTTTTGGCTATATAATTATTGTTTTTTGGTTTTACGCATTTTAAAATAAATGAATTTTTTTTTAATTGAATTCATTTTAATAAATGAATGAATAGTGTTTTAAAAAACATAATTGTGTTAAAAAAAAGTTTGAAGGTCCGCCATTTGCAAAACACATTAAATGTAGTATAAAAATTTATTGACCATATTTGATTTACATATGAGTGATATAGAGTAAATCGCTTATTGTCATCTTTCTTTATTGCATAGCGTAAATAAATTCTGCATCCTTGAGAATTACGTCAGAAAAACTCTGCGCTCTCGAAATTGAGTCTGAATGCAAAATATCCAATAACTTCATATTTTGTGAAGAACAAGATCAGAACATATTTAAAATATCTGAGTTTAAATCAAATATTTAGTGATAATTCAAATATTTCCCTTGGTAGTACTATTTATTTTATTACCTTTTTTCAGACTGGTTCAAGGCAATTTTTTTTTAAAAAATTTATTGCAGATACGTAGAAAATTTTAACTTAAAATACATAACGGATCTAATCATTTTCTTCACTTTCCGAATCATTATCATCCTCATTGACAAATTTATCTGTCTGTTTATGACTGGTTTTTATAAGCAACATATCTTCATCCTCATCATCTTCATCGTAAGCGCTTGGGGTTTTGGAAGCTTCAATACTATTTTGGCCAGAAATTCGTATGTGTTTCGTACGAGACGTATTTATTAAGGTACGCAAGGTAAATTTATTGAAATCACATCTTAAAAATAAATTTATAAAGTTAATATTTGAGAAATAATATATTAAAAAAAACTTACATTCTATTAAGGGATTCATATTTCCTGGAAATAGATTCATGTAAAGCTAAAAGTGATGTGTGATTAAAACAATTTTTGTTGCCATGGGTAAATAAAAGGCGACAGCACCATTTCAAATAGAATTCTATATGAGGTGATGATTGCAAATGCTTAGCCAATATTTGCAATAAACGGTGGGCGTATTGGTTGGGTAACGCAGAACAGATAAGGTCAACTAAAAGTATTAAAATGTATGAATTTATTAATACAACGAATAAATTTTATTGTAGATAGAAACTTACCATCTCGATATGGAACTGATTCCAAACACAAAGTTATAAGATTGTTTTCATTTAGTTTCAATGCCAAAATTAAGGCTTTCGAATAATTTTGTTGTTGCAACGATTCTTTAACAGCCTTGGGCGTTACTTCCAAAGATAAATCGAAGGGATCAAAAACCACACCTAATCAACGAATAAAGAAATTTTTGTTAAATATCTGGTTCAATTTATTCTTATTTTACTTTATCGAGTTTAACGGCTAATAATACATAATTTTTATTGTTGAAAGAATATATTTTCTTTTAAATAGGCTTACCCTTGTCTAAATTGTAAACGCATAAGCCCTCTGTACACGCAGCGGCAAATGCTTGGCCGGTTGGTGAAAATTTGACGCAAAATACATTCACTTCTGGCTTAAAATTACGAGATGCCATGTCACCCTTTTGTACGCCAGGCAAACGTATTGCCACATTGCCGCCCTCTAATTCTTCCCTTTGTTCCACTAAGGCCATATTACCGAATTCAGTCAAATTGCGACGATTTATAAATTCCTATAGATAATTTTTACATACATATCCATATATATTTTTTACATTCGTGTAAAGTTTTAAGAACTTACATGTAAACCATCGAAGCTAAGATTTTGCGTTATTTGAAACTTTTTTAGCAGAATCCCCTCCTTTATATGATAAATACAAATGACGTTAGATTTACCACCAGCCAATATGCACTCCCCATCAGCTGAGTATTCTAAGGAGGAAAAATATCTAAAAAGAAGAATATTTGTAAGAAAACTATTTATCTAAAATTTTAAAATAAATCAATATAGAAATGTAAAGGTATACACTACCAATCGCCCAAAACTTTCCGCGGTATAAATTATTTTCGAAAAATTAAAAGGGAAGTTTTTGGTTATGATTGCACCTATAATTATATATAAAACTATATATATATTAAGAATACAAAAAGTATCAAATTTGCCCCTAAAAAAGATTCTTTTTTCATTAACAATTTACAATAGAAACTAAGATTTTATACAAATTTGTTCAATATTTTTCGAAATTAAATTTAAACAAAATTATAGATGGCAGGAAAATTATTTTCCGGTGACAAATCTAAATCTAAAAAGTGTTAAAAACCGTAGTACAAATGTTGGTACAAGAGGGTACCTCAATAACACTTGACAGTCCTACTTATTCTCATACAATTTTACCAAATGTGTCGTTGAAATAAAACTTCTATTAAAATTACTATAATAATAAAGTGTGCCCGTGAATGGGTCCTTAAAAATTGTAATTTTTTTTTTGTTATTTACAAAATCTATATACAAAATGAGAGATTTTAAAAACAGTCTTTCTTTGTGCCAATTTCCTAAGATTATGTTTTTTTTTTTTTGTAAATAAATTTACATGAGAATCTTATGACTCTTTCGAGTTCTAAGCAGAATCAAGAGTTTGTCGAATCGAAAAAGTAGTGTACTTCAATACTTACTTGCCCTGTTGATTCTTTTTTGCTGTTATCAGATCCGTATCTAAACGGCCACTATTCAAGTCATTGCGACCCTCTATTGTGCTTATTTGTGTTGAGGTCTTAACATCAAATATTGTAATATTACTATTTAAAGTTGCGACAGCCACCTGTTCAAATATAAAAAATATTAATTATATACAGAATTAATATGAAGCGCAACAACAACCACTAACATTTTCTCCAGTAGGACTAAATGCTACACAAGTAACATCTGATAGTAAATCAATTGTTTCATGTTCGGATTTGCTTTCCAAACAATTACAAATTTTTATTGTTTTATCCCAAGAACCTGAAACTAGGGTAGATGATGAAGCTACAGGCGCGAAAGCAATTGAAGAAACAGGACCTTCATGACCACTAATAACTTCTAATAAAGTATTTGATTTAACCGACCATAAATAAAGCTCAAAAACATCTAAGCCACCGGCAACAACTAGTTCGTCTGAGGAATCCATAGCGACGCATGAGAATTGCATTGGTGTCGGTGAGGTAAAAGTGCGAAAATTGCGATAACTAGAAAAAGTTTTAAATTTAAATATATATATATATATATATATGTGTGTGTGTGTGTATGTACAAACATACCGTATTATATCAAAAGCTCTTACGGTGCCGTCTAAGGAAGAACTCACTAAGAATTTTTTGCTACGACTAAATTGTATACCAGATACACCGCTTGTGTGCTCCGAAAAAGTTACAAAACAAAAACCACTCTGTGTATTCCACAATTTCACTTTAGAATCTGCACCACCTGTTGCTATATACTGCCCGTCAGGAGAATAGGATATGCAAGTCATTTCACTGCTATGGCCCTGTTGTTTCATTATGTACTGCTCTGATTGCCATTCCCAGACCAATAATTGGCCCATTTCTTTAGAGGCCAAGGCAACCCAATCACCAGAATTATTAAATAAAGCTGATGAAATAGCAAAATCAGATATACTTAACGAATGTATCATGTTTACATCGGGCAGTTCATACAAATAAAATGAGCCCGTACTGAAACCTACAACTAATACTTTAGTTTGACGATTATAATTAGCTGTTGTTAAAACTGCATCACGATTTTCTTTACGTGGTTCATCAGCTAGATAATGTCGCCCAAGTTTTATATAAAAAAAAGGATGGGCTCTCTTAACATCTTCGTCTTTTACATCGTTCTCATCAATAACGTTTTCTAATGTAGTTTCCTCAGTGGTACTATTTGGATTTCTTTTTTCTACAGTATTCTGCACATCATCTTCAGATTCCTCTTCCGATTCCGCATTCATTTTGTTTCTCTTAGGTTGCGCAGCTAATTGTTTAGTTTTATCCGTCATTGGTTCAATGTCGGATGGCTGTAAGCTGCACTCCCATAAGCACAATTGGCCATTACGGCTGATGGTGTTGGCATGAAGACTGTTTTTTTCAAAGAAGCACGCAACTATAGAATCCGTATGGCCCGCCAAAATGTAAGTGCGGAAGTTTTTCATATAATTAATTGCAATAACTTTCGTGGTACTATCGCGACAACCTAAGATCAAAAATCGTGAATCAGAAGACCAATCCATGGAAGTAACATCATCAAAACCGCCTAAGTAATGACGTTCCAAAACAAAAGGATTATATTCTCCAGTTATTTCTCCAGGAGCTTTAAACACAAATACCAAATTGTGTACTGCCACGGCAAAGTGGGCACCATTAGGGCTAAAGGCAATACACTGAACGGGGTGTTGAAATTTATGTTGGTGAATAACAGAACAAGAAACCATACTTATAAGTTGTGCCTGCCCATGTTCATTTACAGCCAACAATAAACTGCCATCAGGAGACAAACCCAAACTCCGATAATTATATTTGGATTCCAAAGACAAAGTACAAGCCTTATTACTAAAAAGAAATTCTTATTTTATACACATACATATTTACGCACAAAACATTTTAAGTTACTTTTTTAGATCAAACAAAGTCAGACGATTTCCTACTGGACTTATAATAGTATTTCCATCAGGGGTGAACAGCAGATTTCCATTCCGATATATGGTACCCAGCAAATTGGAAAACTTATGAGATTTTTAGGATTTTGATTAATAGAGTTACAAAAGATTAAATGTAAACTTACTTTATAGGAAAATTTCATTTTTAGAAAACAATTTACTAATTTTTAACAATTTCTCAATCCCCAAAAAATGTAAACAAATGCGTGCCAGAAAAATGTGAATAAGTTAAAAATACATGTGCTAGTGATTCTACGATGCCAGACCAGTAAAATATTATTAATAAATGTGATAAAAACTGTAAGAATAAAGCAGAGTTATCAAATAGTTGTAAGACGAGTTGATGAGGACCACAGGACAACTTTTTACATCTCGAATATAAAAGTAGAGAACATAATAACTCTAATCTCTATTAGTTTTAAATTTTATTGGGGTTTTTGATAAACAGTTGGACAAAAATACGTAGAGAAACAAACTGTTAGGTTTTCCATTGGTGCCACCTAGTTAAAAACAACAGAGAAAACAGATAAACATACAGAGTGATGTCGGCTTGGCAACCAAAAATTAATACGATATATTTTTCTTTTATTCCTTCATAATTCAATTACAAAATATCTTTAAACATAATGAAATAATATTTAGTAGGTCTGTAATGAACTTACCTGCTGTACTACAGAATTGATCTAATAATTCACCGTATTACTGTTTTTTTACAGTTGATTAAAAAACTACAAAAAAAAACTTACAGTTGATTAAAACTGCGTAGTCGACAACACTGAGGTACCTTGAAGAAACAATCGATTGTTGTATTACAATATTTACCATCTCCATTGAAACGCCTGCTTGAAAAACTTTTACAATTTGTATTTACGTGACGTGCGAAATCAAAAGTAAACAAAAAGAAAAATATATATATATATATAATGCGATCGACAACAATTCCATCTTACATACTTAATTTTGATGAACAAATCAACTGCTTTGATATATGTAAAACAGATTTCGCTTCTAATCTCATTTGTGTAGCAGCAGAAAAAAAGCTGATTTTATGCTTGGTCAGATTTCCAGTATGTTTATGACTTGCGAGTATGTTAAAATTTTTGTTTAAAAAAGTCGTATTCATTTTAGGAAGAATCTGAAAGTGAAAAGTTTGAATGGGAACGTGTGAAAGATATATATCATGAAAGCCGCTGCCATGCAATTTGCTTTGCTCCTGAAAGTTCCTTAATGACTATACCAAAAACTGTTACATTCTGCGCAGCTGGTGCTGACTTTTTATTAAGGATCTATCGCACTGATTTACAAAATACCGATACAGTACAAAGTCTAAAAGGTCATTCCAATTATGTCAATGACATTGCGTGGAGTCATGAAGGTGATTTTTTGGCTTCTGTGAGCGATGATCACAGTTGTAAAATATGGAGTCAAGAATCACGCTATGGGAATATAATAACATTTTGTTTATCATCGGCGGGAATGTGTGTAAAATGGCATCCCGAAGAACAATGTAAAGTTTTGGTAGCCGAAAAAAAAGGTGTGGTGCATATGTACAACATAAAATCGCAACAGGCTATCTTATCACTGGAAACTCCGAAAAATCCTCTGATGTCAGCGGATTGGTCATTAAATAATTGCCACTTTATAACAGCATTAGCAGCTGGTGAAATAGTTACTTGGGATTTATCGCGTAGGCCGTGTTCACCCTACGATGTTAGGCAAATTCATGAAGATGGCGGTCGTTGTGTAAGAATGTGTCCAACTTCCGAATATGTGGTGGCCAGCATTGGACGACCGGATATAACATTAAAAGTTTATTCTACCAAGACATCAGTGCCGTTCTTAGAGGCACCCTTAAAATTATTCTCAGGATTATGTTGGCACCAACGCCTTCCTTATGTAGCTGCAGCCTATGATCGTAAATTATGTTTTTGGAAAGTTCAATTTAAATAAGAAAATGCTTAAAATGTTTGTAATGGAAAATATAAATAAATCCTATTTTATTTTTATAAGAACAAAAATTATCGATAGCATAAACTATGGGAGGTCACTAACTCATTCTTAGATGTTGCAAAAAAGGGTTTAGAATTCCTAATATACGATGGGCATGCTGCATTATCTTTAGCTCTATGTTCAAAATGGAATGCGAAAGATTGGAGCGGACTGCCATACAGCAGTATAAATTGACTTAGGGAATTTTTTAATAAATTCAATTTTATATACATATGTACGCACATGAGTACACCTACATATGTATGTTTGCACATATGTATATTCAATTCATAAAACATTTTAATTTACATGCAAATTATCTATACCAACTAAAGGGGGAGTATGTATCACAGAAAGAAGGTTCCAACTGTCAAAAAAATTTTTTTCTTAATTGCATAACATTTCCTGCAACTTTTCTTCAAATTTCTTTTGTTACTAAAATTAGGCAGAAAATAAATGAAACACTTGATTTTTTTTCTCTTGCCATTTTAATTATAATAATTGATTCTCTTTATTGCAATAGTGTCAACAGCTGCCATATTTACATATATTAATTTGAAATATTTGTACATATCCGTTTTTGTGCGCGTTATTTTTATTGTTAAATAATCACTTTGTAGAAAATTCAGCAACATTTTCGTGTAAGTACATTTTATCACCACACAAGGACTCATCAATAAAAGAAGTTTAACTCCAACAAATAGAACAGTGCAAAAACAAAATTACTTTTTTATTAAATTCCTTTCCTTATAGGCCAATTATTTTAAATATATGTGCCACTTACACATGTATTTAGCTTGTAAGGCCTAACATCTTTTATGCCAATAAAACTAAATTTTATTGCATATTTTTCCCAACGTTTCGTGGATTTTTGTCCACTTCATCAGGGGATTGTCTAATTTATTAAAAACAAAAATTAAGAACAGGTTTTACAATATTATTATTACAATATTTTACTTACAAACTTGTGTGATCGTCTGATAACTGTACTATAAATGGCGCTTAAGTTAGGCCTTACAAGCTAAATACATGTGTAAGTGGCACATTTAAAAAAATATACATAAAAATTACTTTTTATTCGTCCTTTTTTGGGCACTTCAATCAAGTTGAACGCCAATTGGCTTAGCTGACTTTGTTACCTCTGATGCATTTTTGCTTTTATCACCCAAGCAAAAACGTTTCATAAAAACATAAAATTTTTTTAACATGTTCACAATCATGCAATAAAGTTTTTTGTTTATTAAAAAAATGTAAAAACATGTTTCTTTATACATAAATGTTGTTTTTTCGTTTGCTGCCTTTAAAATACAATATTTTATTAACATAATATTTTCAAAGCAAGTCGTTATAACTATTTAATTGGTATTGTATTATGAAAAAAAAAATTAAAGGTATTCCAGTCGATCATTATAAAACCGATAACAAATATGTATTTTAAACGAGAATTTATGTTTAAAAAGCAATAACACCAACAAATTTTTTTTTTTTTTTTGGAAATTTAATATAATTTTTACAGCGCAAATCTTAATTGTATTTGAATTAATATAATTTTTATCGTAAGTTAATATTAAATTGTTGGCTTTTATACCTCCAAAGCTTCGAAAACCTTAAATTTTGATGCATTCAAAATACTCTCAAGAATGAAGTCACAAGCAACAAATGGAAAACGAAAATGTGGCTCATGGGTATGTGTGAATGAAATTTGTGCAACTAATAGACTTTTTTCCAATATGAATATGCTTTGCTACGTAATTAAATTGAATCTCTTCTTTTTTTATGCATAATGAAAGGACTTTAAAGCAGTCATTAATTGTATGAGTTGCGAGTGTCAACTAAAAAAGATGATTCACTCATTTTCATGTAATTTTATAAGATTTGAAATTCGATATGGTGCAAATAACTAATGCAATCAATCGGACTTTTTCCTTTAACTAAGTCCTTTCATATTTATTATAAATATAAAATTATACTAGATTTATAGTAATGGCACAAAATTATACATACATCAGTATTTTCTTTTATTTTTCTGTGTAAATCAGAGTTTTTAAGTAAATAATTAATTAATTAGAAGTTATTTACAATTTCATACAGAAATATATAATTACAAAAGTTGTTACTCTGTAGCTTAAATCAAGTTCGAACAGATATTTTTGATAAATCTCTGAATAAATCTTTTTTAATATTAGACTAGACTGTTGCAACATGATTAAAATATATTTAAAACAACAAAAAAAAAACAAATAATTTGGAAAAATTAATTTCTCTATTATATATACATAAATCATGATAATTCAATATTTAGATAAATTTTAGTTTTTAATTTTTTGCGTATTAATTATGAAATGTAAAGTTTTATGATGGAGAATTTGGTCCTTATGAGATTTAGTTAAGAAAAATCTTTCTTAGTGACAAAGCAAACCTATGCGGTTTTCAGGTTTGACTGTATGAACTTGTGTGTGCTTACAAAAATACATTTTAGATATACAATGATGTATACTTTAGTAACTGCTGATGTTTATATAACAATTCGCTTTAAAGTTTTTTTGAATATTTATTATTACTAAGATCTAGATTAACTATATTTACATATATCAGGATTGGCAGCAAATTGTAAATTTGATTTAAAAGCATTATTACTGCTTTATCAACTTTAGGACGATTTGAATTAATAATAAGAATTTTATCTTTGGGTTATTATAAATAGGGATATTATCATGCACACTCAAGCATGAAGACCGATTAAAAAAATTATTACGTAATTAAAATGCATACGTAATATTAAAAATAATAAAATTTGGACCTAAACCATTAAGGAATGAGTAAGATTTTACTCAATTTTTTTTATTTTATTAATATATTTATATATAATATATTTACATATAGTTATAGCAAACTTAAGCACATACTTGTACATTAACGAGATTCCAAACCAATTCCAAAAATTTATTTCTTAACACAACTTTTAAACGGACTTTAGTTGAAAATTCGAATTTGATTAGACATACTGTATAAGTAACTTCCATATGTATGTTATAATTTTCAACATGTCAAAGGTCATAGTTGGCAAATATTTGACAAACTAAACGTGGCCACTAAATAGAGCATTTTCTTTAATGCAAATTATGACTTTATGGAATTTTATTTAATCTATTTCAAACAGTTTATATAAACCAATTTTTACAATAGTCATCGTTGGTTAAAGGGTTGCGGTTATTTAATCAATATTCGACAAATGTGAATAAAAATATTATGCGTTCATTCTATTCTTTTCTGTAGCATTTCGCGCTCGTTTTACAAAAAAACCGTGCATGCTATTTCATTAAATATTCAACAAATGTGACTAAGAATATTATGCGTTCATTTTATTACTTTTTATAGTATTTCGCACTTTTTTTACAAAACAAAAACAAAGCCGTGCGTTATATTTCCCTTGAGATATAGGCCGGAAAAATGTATGTATGTATGTGTATATAAATGTATCATATACAATCGTAACACGAATAAAGTATTTATAAAATTTTACTACAGTACATACTAAACTGTATTATTTTCGCTTGTAATATGTATGAGATATATGTGTGCAGACGATGTGTTGAGATTATCGCTTTAAAATTTTGTTACAGAGTTCCTTTCCTAATACAACATTAGTGCCAAAGTTGGCCAGTTGTTGTTGTGTTACATATCCATCAATTGTATTATTACTACTGGGTTGTTGCAAAATATTCGCTGCGGAAATAGCTTTTACCCTTGGATGTAATGCATCCTTACTGGATTCTGAAAAGGAAGATTCTTGGTGATCTGTATTCGATATTGGTGATGGGTTTGTGATGCTCTGTGATGTTGCAATATTGCTTAAATTCTGGAGTCCTTCTGGTGCATTTAATCTGCAAAGAGACTCTACGGATGTGTAGTCACTTAAAGCCGTTAATGGTTGTGGCTGCTGGTTCGATAGGGCTGGCTGGAATAAATAAATACATGAAATAAAATGTCACCATTTTTATCGCATACCTTTTTCAGTTTTATTTAAATACTACACATTTATAAAAATTTACGAGCATGTGCACATGCGCATGTCATTACTAATATTGTCGAATATTATATAATATATAATAATTAATTCGAGATATCAAACAATTGATTGAAAAATGGATTTAATTTTTAAGTGGAAATTTCAATACCTTATAAAGTAAAGTTTTTATTTTAAAAGTTCATATAAAAATTTTTAAATTTCTATATTTTTTTACTGCTACGGATAGCTTCTTTAGAAGTTATTAAATTTGGGAAAAGTAAATTAATAACTTATATAATTTATATAACTTATAGTGATGTTTTAATATGTGATGTTTATTATATTGGAATGACCACTTTTTCATAATTTTTTTCTTAATAATTTCATGTTTAAAACTATTTTTATTTTAAAATTTTTTTAGAACTTTTTAAAATTGTTTACTGAGTTTATTTAAATAAAGTAATAATTTAAAAAATATTTGATTTCTAAATTTTTAAAACTTTAGTTTTGTTTATAATTACTTCTATCTGCTTTCTAATTTGAGCAATATTTTCTTTTTTTAATTTATTTATAATTTCCAATAATTCGCTAAGTAATTATTATTATAGAAATTATTTCAAAAATAATTACTTATTGTTTTTTTCATTCCAAAATTTTTCCATTTCAGAATAGAATAAAAGCAGAACTTGTTGCTCAGAATAACAAAGAAATGAAATAATAATAACTAAAGCTTGAGGAATATTGCAACTTCACCAGTAGGTGTGCATCCGTAGGCGAAGGAATATGCGCACCCTACTAAACCGGAAATCGCGGGTTCAATGCCTGCTTTCCTGCGGTGAAGCTGAGTTAGTTTACAAAAACAAAAAAAAAACGAATAATATTAAACTAAAAAACTTGATATATGTGTTTAAAGTCAAAGATCAAGCGAGCTCCTAAGGTCAATTGCTAATCGATTTACTTTCTAATAGATGTGAAATTTATTTATTTTTATATACTTAATATAAAAATTTGGTTTATTTTCAAAAATTTATTTTAAAACAGGAGTGATGCCTTTTTATCTTAATATTTACGCAAATTGTAAAAATAAATTTACATTCATGCATTCGATTGGAACAAACATTTCTACAGAGTTTCTTTTTTTGCTGCAGAAGATAAGCTGATCACATATATACCCATATGTGGGTATGTCTGCATGTGTGTGCAATTATGGTTCATTCAAATGAATATTAAATTACTCGCGACTTTTTCGAAATAAACGCAGCTGGAAAATACAAGGACTAGAGAAACTTACCAATTGCTTTTCGGCACTTGGCTGTATGTCACCATCATTGGCCAAGGCGGGGAATGTAGCATTAAATTGTGACTTAGGTGGGACACTTCTTTGGTTTACATATAAAAACGCTGACTGCACTCTCATATAATTCATATCTCCTACATCAGGGCTATGTTCATTTCTATCACATGGCACATATTCGTTTTCTTCATAACTTAATTCAGGAGAAGTATTGTTGCTTTCATTCGAAGCTAATATTTTTATTTGAAGATTATCGTTATATTTCATATTATACTTGGAAGTTGAACTACAATTTGAACTTATTTCTTCGTTAGTTGTTTCTAGCGAAGGATGTTTCTTGGGGCTGCCATTTGAAGAAATTGCCGATAAAGCATTTGAAGAGCCTTGATGAAAACTATTTATTAAATTCAGACTTCCTTTGTCGCCGTACGAGACAAGGCAATCATTACTTCCAGATATATCCGAAAGAAATTCTTTTTTTATTGTTGACCTCAAATCCAATGTGCTGACTAACGTATTTGAAGCAATTTGGTAATTGGTTAGATGTTCAGCTAGTCCTCCAGGCAAAACTACTTTTATATTGCTCATTTCGATGTATTTGCAGCGTAACCAGTAGCAAGAGTAAGAAGCAACTATAATGATAGCTAAGAATACCAGATAATATATTGTCGTTTTCGAATTGATTGAGCAAGTGTAACTGCGTGGTGCCACAATCCAAGGAGAAGCGAAATAAAACCTTTTGTCAGAGTTCTCAAAAATCGATTTAGTCTTTATTTCAAATGAATTTGCTATAACTGCTTCATCGGAGACACAAAGTGTTTCATCTATTTCTGCTTCAGCAAGTATAGCATCTTTGCTCATGGGTACAATGTCCAGATCCACCTCGTCAATAGAACCTACATTGACAGCTCGAACTTTTAAAGCATACGATTTGTTTGAGTTTATACAGTTTGGCTGTTTAAAGCGGCAAGTACGCCCTCTCACGATGGATACCTTTTCATAAATCTCATTAAATGAGTTCTCTCTTCTTGTTAAGGCGACAATATAAAATAGATGCCGGCCCGAAGGCAAATCTGGTTGATCCCAGTATAATATAGTATTATTGTCATAAATATTTACGTTACGTGGAACAGATGGAACTAAAAATGGATTTATTTTATTTGTAAGACCAAATATGTTTAAATGTATACATCGGTGGTCTCAAATATAAAGACCTTAACTCGCATTATTTTTTTGCAAAAATTCAAAGCCACACACATATGTATATACGTACATATGAATGAGTTTAAAAATGCCCGCATACACAAATATGTATTGTGACTGCTCATAGAATTCGCTGCAGGATATTTTTGATTTTCAAAATCTAGAAGGAATTTTGTTACATTTTAGTTTACTTGTGCTATTGTAATTGTTTTATTTCAAAAATCACCAAAGCTACTAAAAAAAATTAAGTTAAATATGACTTTGACTAAATTTTTAGTTTTGAAATAAAATTTTTTTTTATTTTATTAAGCGAATTGTCAATTAGCAGTTAGTTAAATTTAAATTATGTCAAATCACCAAAAACTAATAATCAGCAGAATATTAATAAATAACTGAAAATGATTATTTCGTGGTATTACGAAATAAAATAAAAATTAACTAACTCCTTTTTTAATTTGCATCTGAGCTGACAAATATCACGCCGTTACATTGTAAGAAAATGATTGCATTTCAATTGTTTGTTTTGTTTATTTGTTTGATTTAAATAAACTTCCCATTAATCTTTAATTGGAAGTTGGGTAATTCTCCAATTGACGTGACAGACATTTGGGTAAATATGTCCTGAAGATCTGATTTAGCAGCAGGTGAATCTCGCTTAGGAACCAGCTGATTTCCTGGTTTTAAATTCCTTCTGAATATTAATTGTTGGCCGTTCTGTACAATTTAAAAAGCAAGTAAAATGAATTTTGCTGTTTGCATAAACGGATTCAGAAATTGGAGTTCAATTCGTAACAGGATTCTATGAGCGCTCTAATTATTGCTACTTATGTAGCTGTTTATAATAATAAGTTTACTTTGCTACACTTACTTCCTATGAGTGTGATAAAGTTGATATGGTTGCTCGCTGCCGATTCTGCAATGGTGTGAGCTGTAACATAAACTTCGTAGTTGGAATAGCTGTTCAATTCAGTTAAATTATATGATAGTTGATCAGTAGATGTTGTATTTTTTTCAAAAGTTATGTCTGGATACTTTCGCCTGTAATTGCAATTAGATATTTTTTATAACAAGTACTCCCAAATGGATGCTTATCAATATTACATTATAAATATTCATAGAAAACGGAGAGGTTTAATCTTTCATATGGTTTTGCCTAATTTAATCCCCATTTAATTTGTGTTGAGAAATAACATCAAATAAGAACATTGGGAAAAGTGGCAAGCACAATAAAGGAAAGAGGGATAATTATTCTAAACTAAATTCAAATCTTTTCGGTTGGTTTGGCGTACAATTGGAATAAGAATATTAAATTAAGGGTCATCTATTGTTCAGAACAACAAATTAGATATTATTAATCTCTAATTTGATGTGAGGAATTATACATGAAATGAGAGCTTTTAACGATGTTATCGCTGATTTCTTAAATTTCTCAATGAATAAATTAACGTTTAAAATTCAAAAAAGTTCACTCATACTGGCATTTTTTCGAATTTTTCCCTTACAAAAATTATTTTTCATTTGTTTATACGATATTCTAAAACTGTAAGGATCTTAGTAAGGAATCTAGCAAGAATTTGGCATTACTATATATCCTGGCAATATGAAATGTCCTCTAGACTGTACTTACAGTGCAGGATTTTTAAGCATAAGAAAATGTTAAAAAAATAAAGAAAAATTCATGACTTCATTAAAAAAAGTTTTGTCAAAAGAATTTTAGTATGAGAAGCATTCTTAGCCGAGTGTTGTTTTAGCTTACCAGTAAACTGTATAGTTGCGTAAGACTCCATTTTTTACATCAGGTGGGCTCCACTGGATTTGTACCGATTTACTTGTAATTGTGTTTTCATGGTACTTGACATTTTTCGGCGGCGACGGAGCTACAAAAGAAAACATTGTAATTTTCAAAACAAATATAATAGACATTGTTAACCGCAGATGCTGTCCTGCCTCATAAGTTGCAGTTATTATATTTATTGTAGCTGTTTAAGTATGTAAATAGTTTAGTAACCTTTTTTGTTTACTTACTTCTATTTTATATAAAATCAGTAATTGAATAACACATATGTAAGTACTTAGCAACATAGCTGTACATGCATGTAGCCAAATGTACTAATCCACTAGTATTGTTGTTGTTATTCTTTTAATATAAGATATTTTTATATTCGAAGTAAATCCTTCAAACAATAAAGATCTTTGGGTTAGAGAAATAAAAGTAACCAAAGTGATTGATAAAAATCATCGCTTTCATTAATGCATTATAACATTGTGAAAAATAATCGCATTCGTTTTCGTACACCATGGCAACTAGTGATAGTAATTATAGTGGTAAGGAGTATCTTACAGAAAAAACGCTACCACATTTCTCGAAGGTGTCAATTATAATAAAGGAGATGGAATATCTTAATCAAAATTTAACGCCAATACAGTTGCACCAATACGACAAAGCACAACTTTCTGCTTGTTTGGATTACGTTGAGAATCTAAAGAATGCATTGGAAAAGGTTCAGTCTATTAGAGAGTAAATCCGTTGGTAGTGAACGCATGAGGTATAGTGTCGTCATACTTTAAGGTTAGAGCAAAGTTGGTTCGACAACTGAAAAACCTCAGTCAAATTTATATCAACCAACGTTCTTCAACTTTACGCCAGTTTTCTCTAATGAACGCATTGCAAAACTCAGGCGCCAGAAATAAAACGGGAGAAATTTTATGGTGCTTATTGCAAATCCCCAAATTTCATTTCGCTATTTTCCACCGTTATAAATGAAAATGGTGATTTAAGTAAGCTGGAGAAGTTTTATTAAAATATTTTTACATTCAATCTAAATTCTTCAAATAATAAAGATTGCTATGTTAGAAAATAAAATGAATTTCATTTAGGGCCCTAATAAATAAAATGAATTTTAATTCCTAACACAGCCTGTAAAAAAGATTGCAGTAATCAAACAGACATAAAATGTTTTTAGGTCATACCACTTTCTTTTGTTTTGATGCAATTTTTTTCACTATTGCGACCTTGTTTACTCAACGAATACATAAACATAGACAAACACACGTTAGTATCCGGAGGCAAATTGGTAATAGTATAATTTGTGTACTCATAAGTTTCTCTTAGAAGCTGAACAATAAGTGAATGCCCTATACACTCATTTTCCATGTTTGCTACACAGTATGTCAAGTTGTATCCCTTCAGTATCGATGCACATACGCTCCCCGAACTCCATTTAACTACGATTGCACTTTCGTTTACTGCATTAACTTCCAGTTCCATTTTCATTAGTTCGCTGGAAATATCGCCGGAACATCTGGCCCATTGCATGCCTTTAGTGTAATTTGGATAATTGGCAGATATTGCCAAATTTAAACTGTGATCCTTCGGTTCTATAGTGAAGTTTGTTGCAGATTTCTCTATATACTTGAACGATATCGGACCCTGCAATAAAGAATGTAATTCTTTATATATGAAATTTTTACTAAATTTCTTCACATATTTTTTAACTAGTACTTGATATATCATTCTTATACATATACAATACACACAAACATATCGTTGGTTTCAACTAGAAAGGTCCTATCTCATATATTAAATTTTTGGTTTGGATAAAATATTTAAAATAACCTCGTGAATGCTCTTTTATTCTAATTCTTTCCTTATTTCGACCCACTCAACTGTTTAACGTTCAAAATATTTTAAAATTAAAAAAAAAATTTAATTAAAAGACTTCTAAATCGCTAATAAAACGCCTAATCCTAAACAAAGCATAAGAAATCAAATAACGACACAAAATAGATTCAAATTTTCTTGAAATTTTATTTCTTGAAGATATGAGATTTAGTTAGTTTATTATTAGCCAATAATGGATGACTCATTGGAGAATATTGGAATAATTTATTTGAAAAAAAAAAACCGTAGAAGAAATTATGGTGTGTCGGTATTGAAAATTATTTGAAAAATTAAAATTTTCTTAAGAAATGTTAGCATGAATTGAATAATAACTCAACATAAATTTTTCATATATATTTTTAGACGATGTATATAAAAGTTTTGATTTTTGATTTGCTTTTAACACACGTACCTTACATTGATTTGGTAATTCAATTTTTGGCAAACACCAAAATACCGTATAATTCATTAAGTCTGTAACATTCTCAGGTGGCGCCCATGAGAGCGAATAGCTTGTGTTATGGTAAACTTTTGCAATTTTGTTTTCATTAAGCTCATACTGAGGATTTGCACTACGATACACATGTATAACACTCTTGTCCAGGCTTTCCCCGACATTATTGGCACTCTTAACAATGAAAATTTGTATACTTTCATTATTCGATAGGAACGTTGCAGACGGCTCGGTTGTTGTAGTGTTTAGCCTAATTATGTTTACATACACATGTAAAATAATTACAATTATGGAAATTGTTTAAAAAATTTCGATTTACTTACATGATATCACCATAAACATTTGCCTCACTTACAATATAACGGAAATCAGGACCATTATGTTCATGTTTGGGCATGTTCTCCCAATACAAACGCAATTTAGTTTCCATACTATCAATGTAAAAACTTCCTACTGGTATTTCTGGGGCTCGTTTTGGCCGTTCCGCCTGAGTGCGAAATGATATGAACGATTCGTCACTCCAAAAACGATCATTTTCAGCGCCGTTAGATTTAACTCTTACTTTGATTGAGTACAACCAATATGGATATAAATCACTAATGAGTATTTTACATATGCCGTTCTCATATTCCAATTCTCCCATATGCGCAGTTCGCCAGCTGCTATTTTCATCACGTATTTGTACATCGTACGACATACCAAATTTGGAATAATATCTCATTTTCAGGTTCTCGAAATCAAGATGAATACTATCACTAGTAATAAGGGTTTCAACTATATTTACTGAAGGAGGTTTAACTGAAAATTAAGAAAATTAAAATTAAAAAGCTATATACTTTGTAGTTTCCAACTCGTACAAGCTCATTATCTTTCTAGTGTACAAAACTCTGTGGATTTGCTTATACATATTTAAAAACAAGAAACTTTATTATTTATAACATTTTCTTATAAGTTCTGAAAGGATCAAAAATTTGGTAACTGCACAAAAAAATCTAAAAATTCTAACGGCATCAAATCTTAGTTGATGCCGTTTAACTTAGCCAATTTCAATTTAATCACAATTGTAACATTATAAAAAATAAATAATATAAAAATTAAAGCATATTCATGTAATAATCGAATAATATACATTTTATTTTATAAGTTTACGTACCAATTTTATTATTTTCTTTTATAAATTGTTGTATATTTTCACCAACATCATTTGTCCCCGTTAATTTGAAAATGTATGTTTCCCTTATTGGCATATAGTCGTCTACACTGCAGTTCATTTTTCGATTATCAAGACTTTTACAACTACAATGGTAAATTTGGTTCTGGAAAAGTATAAAAAATAAAAATAATTTTTTTACCGTGCAAAGATTTTATTCAAGTATAACAATTTAACAATCACAATAATCAATAATAATTTATATTGCATTTACATCTGCATTGATCATTTTTAATACTTTTAAAACACAAACACACAATAGCCAACAGCGTAGTATTTGTAAGTTATGGAATGATTACAATGACAACAAAAATAAACACTACAAGTAATAGAATTATTAGCATCCTCAAGCAATGTTGCCACTCACGCAGTAATATTTTAGTCGCCACATTTTGTATGTTCAGATAAATTGTATGCAAAAATAATGCATACAACTACACATTTTGAATCGTTATTATAATTTCTTTTCTGATTTTTTAACACTGAACCTATTAAATCGCTATCAATAAATTTTTTTCACTTTTTTTTATTTTATTATTTATTTTATTACCCGTTTTCCTGAGAGTTGTGGCGCAAAGTAATATTAAAGTATTACAATAAAATAAATATTTCTTTTTATTAATATATTAATGTGCGTGTATATGATTACGTGTACTGAGAGTGGCAAATGTAAGTAATTTAATAAATTTCAATCAACCATAATATATAAAAAATAACATCGGAGAATCACGTGGAAACAATAATTAACAAATATATTACCAAGATAAAATATAAATTATATTGTATTTGCATCAAAACTTCTATAAAGCAAGCAATAAAGAGCTGCAATAAGGAACTCTACTAAAAATTCGAACGAGTAAAATATGTATATTAAATCGCAACTTTTTATCGCATAGTAAATTTTGTTAATAGCTTAAAGTTTAAGCAGAAAATTTATGAAAAGTATAAAACTCACACTATTATCTAGATGGAATTCCAAGTCAAATTTTGTTAAAATCATATTTTCGGGTATCGTGAAATTGCAATCCATTTTTTTATAATCATCAGTTATGCAAAAGAAATCGGTTACATTTAAAGGTTTTGTGCCTGCAAGTAAAAATTGTTATATTTATTCACTTTTTTATGTACATGTACGAGGTGTGAACAAAAAAATTCGTTATTTTCAAATTTCGTGAGTTAAGTATCTTCGTTTTTCGAATTTTTTTTCTGTTATGTTGGTACTCCCATGTCTGTAAATGAGTCAGCTTTTGGGCAAAAACAAAACCGTAATCATACCTCAATCCCTGTATTCACCGGACTTGGTTATCGCTGACTTTTTCCTGTTCCCAAAACTAAAAACAGCAATGAAAGGAAAGAATAATCGAAACAGGATTTGCTTATGATAATAAAAAGCGCGTTTCAGAAGTTTTTCGAGGATTGCAAAACTTGCTGGCATATGTGTATTATATCTAATGGGGATTACTTTGGAGGAGACCAGATAATTATTGACGAATAAGCAAATACTTTTGGAAAAAATTTAAAATAACGGTTAGTTTTTGATTTCACTTCGTACGTGCACATGTATAGCAACTATTTGAATTTAAGCATTATTCGAAGGTATTGCAAATCTTACCCACATAAAGTTCCGATTCTCCGATAGCATATTCACCAATCTGGCATCGATATAGGCTTTTCTGTGCTTTAGCGTTACGTATCATTAAGACCGCAGTAAAATCATCTATTACCTGTAAAAAATAGATGTAAATTATGTAAAATAGATACTCCAGAATTAGTATAAATTAAAATACAGATTCTTGGTTAAGAATATATATAACGAAATTAACGTAATTAATCGTTTTCCCTTCTCTATCAGTTTAAATATTAGATTATTAGTGTATTGCGAAATAACTTATTAATAATGCGACAGAGCATTTGGTCGATTTCGAATTTATAATTCTTATAAATATAGAAATGCTAGTCATTCACTTGACAAAAAAAAGCCATAATAAAATAGGGTCTTGCCTGCATAAAAAATGTATAATTTTTTTTTTTTTAAAAATAATTTAACCTGCAAAGTTTTTTGACTTGTCTGCAGGAAAACACCAAGTCCTCCGGTTTAGTAGGCTGGGCGTTATTCTTTCGCCTACGGAGGCCTTACAGCGACATCCTGCAAGTGAGAACTCATTTTCTTATTTATTTTTTTTTTTTTTAATTTGTAATGCTTTCGTTTTAACTTAACTATTAAAGTGAATTGTTTCACATTACAAATGATTGCATTCACAGTATATAGAAATACTAATTGTTATTGCTCTCAAATTGTTTCCTCATAACTTTCCTTAATAAATTTTGATAAAAAGAAATCTAAAATTTTTTTCAACAAGTGCAACATGCCCATTACTGAGTTGCAGAAAGAATCTTACATTTCAAACTTTGCCACTGGGGAAGTAGTTGAAGAACAGAAAGCTTTGAAAGTACAGATACATAAAATTCTATTTAATACAAAAATGATTCAAAATAATGCCACAGTCAAATAGTCACAAATCAGTCAAACGATAAACGAATGTTGTTGCAAACAAAATGGTAAATGTCAAACTATAAATAAATGAAAAGCCGCTGTAAAAAGATGTCAGTCAGTTTGGCCTGTAACAAACATTAACTTAATGTCAGTTAGTTAACAAGAATTAATTTATTTTGTGTACTATTTCTGGGGAACATACGCACATATCCTATATAGTTGTGATTGCATGTATACTGCAACGTATGCATGCAAGCACACATGCATGCAGCAAACGTTTACCAGTAAACAGTCACTTTAACTGACGTTTACAAAATAATTTTTCTTGCAAACAATAATAATCACTTAGCCACTACCAATCTAAATATAGCCACAGACATACTCATGCATTCATACTGGCTCGTGATTTTTGTGTGATGTTTAATTAAAATGTTATTCAATTTTGTTTTTTAAAACGAAATCCTTTGCTTTGATTGACGCACAATCCTGATATTATATTTTGCTCGTTTGGATTTTATCCAAGTCCTACACTTTTTTCTGAAATTTATCATAAAAAAAATATCAGCTAAAATTTCAAAACATTTTTTTGGCGCTTCTAATTCTATTTTTCGATTGCTTTTGGGCTTTTCCCCAATGCTGATGCTAAGTTAGGACTACCAGTGCACTACCAACTCTGTATAAAAGAAGTTATTCAGGAATATGGAAAAAAATATGTTCATCATTTTTAGGGAACCATTGGAGAAAGTATCCATGATAAAATTAAATTGAAACCTACTCTGGTACTTCATTGGTTTATTGCAACTGATACGATTTAAATCAATCATGAATTAAGATTACAAATTCTTTTAATTTATAAATTTGAATTCGTACACTTTGAAAGGCAAAACAAATGTGTACTCGTGTGTAGGTGCTACAATACAAGCAAATGTGTACGTTGTAGAGTACAAACTGAATACCCAGCAAACAGAAATGTGTGATATCATTATTAAAAATCATTACAATATCCTGGATATCCTTTAATTTCAATGTATTCTTAATAAAAAATTTAATATTCTGTTGAGTATTAAGTTTTGAGTACCTAGTGTCCCTGAATAACTAGAAATTTTATAAATTTTTGTCAGATGTCGTCCTATATATATTTTTTTAAAAGTGAATGTGAGTGTTATAAAACTTCAGATTGTTATAGGATTACAAATTGGGATTTCATAACATATTGTTTGCTCACTAACTCACACTTGCATTTTTCTTGAGTTTTTGACAAGTGCGAACAGGGCTTTCATAAAACTGTCTTACTAAATCGAATTTTTTATTTCATTAATGTATGGATGTAATAGTTTAAATTTTTTGAAGAAAAAATCTTTTCATTATCTCGTCTGTCGTCAAAAATCTTCAGTTTCGGTCACAATCTGAAATAAATTTAATTTTAATAAAGCGCACGTTTTACTATCGTACACAGTCGTAAGTTTCGTTAAATATGGCATTCCTGATGAAAAAATAGAATAGTGTGGCCTAAAAATGTCAGATTTTTATGGCTGCCAAAATTTTACGAAAATTTTCATACAATGACAATTTTTGTCCCATCACACCTGCTATTACTTCAAAATTGTTGCATCATTTTTGTAGCATAGTGTTCGATTTTTTCGAATAGAAGTATATCACTATCCGATTTTTGAGTGAATGAATCGTACGACTATGTATGATAAAGAAGCATGCCCTTAAACATATGACATGTCATATACAAAGAAGTAATCGGGTCATATTAAAATCGTAAGAGTATTGGCATGAGAGAGAATGATTTAATTATTGCGCTATGCAAATCTAAAACTTATATATTTAATACAATAAGGAAGTGTGTACATCGAGGTATAGGTGCAGTATTGCGTTCTTATGTATGCATGCGTGTGAATTGAAGCAGACATTGCAGTCGTTTCTAAAGTGGGGTAAACGGCATGTTTAAATACTCGTATATCTGCCAATATTCTGTTAAATATTTAAACCGCATCAGCTTATTTTGTATTTAAATTTCTTTCGTTTAAACATTACATTTCGAAATTTCCCAAGAAACATTCATGTTAGTCATCTAATTTGAAATTTAACATTCCTTATTGTGATGGTTTAGTCTACTTTCATGGTAATGAGTTAGTTAGGAACTCTGGATTCATGCATACTAAATAGTAATGTACGCATACTAACATTTTATTTAAAAGGAAAAAAACGCTGCAAAGCATGAACACAACTAAACATAAAATTTTCTATGGAAAGTTAAAAGAGCAACACTAAGCGTCTGCAATAAATTTATAATAGTTGACAGTGGCAACAACTTAGTGCAATTGAAAATAATAAATAAAGTTGTGTTTTTACGCCGTGTGTATGTGTGAGTAAGCATTACGACTGCTGCACAAGCCCAAATTAGTAATAACGTGGGAATCGATGAATTCATTTCGCATATGCATAAATGTCATTGATGCGCTTTTTTTTCGTGATAAAACTACAATTAAATGATTTCTTAGAAATAATTACATATTATTTAAATCTTGTAAAATGTGGGTGCATGTATAGTAAATTGTAAATTAATATTTGGAAATTGTACTCATATATGTTTTTTGCATAAATTCAATATTGTGCAAGTCGTAGAAGGTCCATGAACTAGTTACTACTGGTTACTACAAATGCGTAAGATTGTAGGATCGAGCCGGCAATCATGACAATTGTTTCTACGAATTTTTCTCAAGGACTTTAACATATCATGTATTAATTGTGTTTGGAGTTACGAAGGCAGAGTCAGTAGTCTGTTTCGCTTCTTCTACAGTACTCTTTGGCCGGGGAAAAAAAAAGATTAGTAAACAATTGTTACCAAATGACAGATGAAAGCGCTTATTCTGTGTTCTCTACTAGCACTGCTTTCTCATAGTATTAGTAAAAAACTCATTCTAAATTTTTCCATTTCCTTAAAACGAAAGTATAACTTATACGATTAAGATAGAAATTATACAAGTATATAAGTCTGAATCTTTTACTGATCTGATTGCAAAATAAATAAATGAGTGTCCAAGATTTTAGAAATACAGTACGACAGATTATTAAGGACGATGAACAGCAGATGCGTAATTGCACATATTGAAAAATTTAATCATTTTGTAATCCTAATGAGAAGTTTTTACCGTGAACTTGCAGAAACGTGAACAATAATATGAGTTTCCAAAAAACATGAATTTTTTTTTTTTTTTGGAAATTGACAAAGTTAAAGGCCCAAAAATGTGAACTTTTTTCCAAACGATAAGAATTAATTTTGTAAGTCTATTACACAATTTGCAAATAGAAGAAGAATTGGAAGACAGTGAATACGTTTCTTTAAAGGATGCTTTAGAAGCTCTTAATATAGAGAAAGACACCTCAAAGAAAGGGCTGCCTTACAAATGCTCAAGCAAAACCAACGTCAGGAAGGAGATCACTGGATATTTTATTTAGCTGGTCCAGTGAATATCCAACCATTATGGACATTTTTAATAAAATAAAATTTAAATACCTTTTTTTTTATTTTAAGCAACTATCCATTTTTCTTTGTCATAATCACAAAATGTCATAATCACAAATATGTAAATACATTACGAAAATTTAATTGGGAAATCATTTCCCAAAATAAAACGATTTTTCAAAATATTAGAGTGCAGAAAGTACACTGTGTGTTACTGCAGAATATAGTTTTGACATCAATATCATTTACCATACCTCTGCTGCTGCGTTGGTCTAAATTTTGAGAATGTGTATGACGTATGTAACTTTTGGCTTAAAGTGGGTCATGTGCTATTGCCGACTGTAAAAAGTATTGTGTTCAATATTACAATATAGAATTTATTTAATTTTTCCAAGCTGGCACATAAGAAAAGTGGAATGGAATATTTAAGCGCACTTTAAATATGGATGATTCGAATCTCAGCATTTCCTTACCCGTAAAGCACCAATAGAATTAGAAAGTGCAAACGTCTTCAAATTGTTAGTTTGTTCTTGACAGATAAAAATGTTAGTAAAAATCGAAGACCAATCCCGGATTGTGTACCATGATAACGTTTATGCATTAGTTTTTGGCCAGAAACAAAACCGTAATCATACCGCGCCCACCGTATCCACCCGACTTGATCATTGCTTTTCCCAAAAATTAAAAAACACCGATGAAAGCGGTTTTGTTACGATTAAGAAGATAAAAGAAAAATTGAAACAGGAGTTGTTGACTATACCAAAAAGCGTGTTTCAAAAGTGTTTCGAGAATTGGAAAAAACGGGCTATAAGTGTATTATATCTGAGGGTGATTTCTTTGAAGAGTGCAAGATAATTATTGATGATAAAATAAACATTTTTGGAAAAAATCATTTATTTCATTTAAATAAATAATGTCAAATAAATAAACTAAGCACGCTACGTGCAGAACTGTTGGATAATCATAAGTTGTGAAAGAAGCCAAATTTTCACATTGTTGAATTTTTTTTGGCACTGTTTTTGTCTGACGTAAAATTGCCTATTTACACTAATCGTATTCTGAACATAATTTACCTTTATTTCCTCTGACGGCTGTGTTATCCGTCGTCTGGATTTTGTTTCCATGAACCATATGCGTGAGCTCTGGGGTTCTGAAAGGGTGCATGTTATGTTGGCTTCACCTCCAATCAGAATTGACCTTGCATTTGGAGATATTTCTATGTGGTGGAAAAAAAAATAAATAAATAAATAACGAAGTTATTAATTATTCTATTACATAGAATTATTAATTAACACTATAGTAAGAGCAATTAAATTTATCATCGAATTTATGTATTTTCTTATAGAGGGTTATACAATTTCCGTTATCAAGGGTAAAGTAAAGTAAAAAGGGGGACATCCTTTATTTCGATGAAACCTTTACTTGCAACATTACATTCTTTTGGGATAGTTTTTGACATCCTTTTCGCAAATTTCGAGGAGTATCTCAGCGATAACGAATGCTGGTTTTCTAATATTATAATACTGGACGATTCTGCGCCTTTAACGTAGCTATCCTATTGACGTCGCCCAAACGTTAAGTTACACATTCTGAAATAAATGTTATTTTCAATAGGCAATATCAAACGGTGGACTTTTCAAATGAATTTCTCGCTGTTCCATCATCTCCTGGGTAGCAATAAATGCTAAGGATTCTTTATTCTACAAACTCAAATCATTGATACACACGAAAATATTATGTGAATCCATTATATTTTAAAAATACGCATGAAATTGGCGTTATAGGTGCGGCACTATCATACAAATAAGTTGCAAATAAATTTTTTATTTGCGGCTTCTAGTAAATGCAAATCTGTTCGCATGGAACAGATGTTCGCATGTCATGTGTCTATGACAGACAAATGTCTCAACGTGTATGAGGTACTCTTTCCTCACTTTCCAACATATGGATAAATCAGTAATACGGTAATAAGTAACGTTTATTTCACCGCCTTTTTGGATAGAAATTACTTTTATGGTGGAGTTAAAGTCGACGTCGCAAACGCCGTCTAAACGTCGTCAACTGTCAAAAAAAAGTTGAAACGTATGAAATTGTATGAGAGCTGTTAATCTCAACGACGTTTGAAATTAAACGCTGAAAAAGTTCAATCGATTTCAACTTTTTCAGCGTTTGTACGACGTTCAATGAAATGTCAAATCAATCTACATACATAATTATCTGATTATTGTACTTGTTTAAACTGTTGCTTTTTTTTTTTAATTAAAATGAGCTCGAGTACATTAAATGAAAAAATTATAAATGCTGTTCGCGAAAACGAAGAATTGAGAGTTCAATTTATTAATATTTATATTATAGGGGAATAATACTTATTTTTTATAGGGAGATATTACCAAATTTTAATTATTAATATAAATTATATTTATTAATAATTGATTATTTATTTATTTAAATATTTTATTTTAAATTATAAAAATTGAGAGTTCAATTTATTAATATTGATATTATAGGGGGATAATATATATAATAATTAAAATTTGGTAATATCGCCCTATAAAAACAAATTAATTTAAATATTAAAAAATATTTATATAACAAATTCTCCAAGAACTATAAGAATACAGCTCTTAAAGGAGAGATTTGGTAAAAAATAAATAATAAGTATTTAATTACAAATATTTCAGTAAATAAATTTTCAAATTAACAGTTTATATTTAAACGTCTGTACGCCGTTGACATTGACAGCAAAATGAAATTAAACGTCGAACATCACAATTTCAGCGTTCAGACGGCGTTTGCGACGTCGACATTAACTCCAGCATTAGACTTAAGACTCGAAAAAAGGTCGACTAGTTCGATTAAATATTAATTCTAGCAAGAAAATCTAAAGTGGCTAGAAGAAAGTCTCAAAGGGCATTCGCATTATAACTTTAATTATGCAGCAACGTGCATTCATATGTTTATCCCTGCAACTGTTACCTTAATAAAAAATAATACATACAGACAAATACATAAACATATAAGCATGCATTGTTAATTTGGTTTTAACCCAACTCACCGCCAGGAGATGCTGCAGACACCGCTATTGCCATCAATCCTGTATAACCAAAAGGTGAAGTTGATGTCCATGTCTGAATAGCAATAAGAAATATTACGAGGTATGAACAACAACAACTGAAACTGAAAATAGAAAGCGATGAGAAAAACATCAAAACATGCATCATTTGTAGCTTCTGAAAAGCACATATAGATATTTATTTGATTTCTTCAAAACAAATTATTACTATCGTATTACTATATCACACACACACACATATTATTTATTATTATACATATTTATTATTATATATTTATTATTATACATATTATGTATTATTATATATAATTGTCATCAATTGACAATATATATAATATATATATTATACATATATATATATATATATATATATATATATATATATATATGTATAATATAATATATATATATATATATATATATATATATATATATATTATATTATACATATATATATATATATATATATATATATATATATATATATATATATATATATATATATATATATATATATGTATATATATATATATATATATATATATATATATATATATATATAAATTTACATTTATTAAATAAGTCAAAAATGTGTGCACACACTTGTAAATTAAAGTTTATGAAATTGCCAGCATAAAAGTAGCACAGCTTTGCCAGTTTTAGCCATTTGTCAAATAAGTAATTGCAATTAAAAGGAATTTTTTTTGAGTAAAAAGGCCCTAAAATGTGATTTCTGATTTGGTACTAACTATGATTCTCTGTAAAATTTTGAAAATTTCATATCGAAGTTTCTGCCCAAAATACAAAATGATATTTAAAATAATGAATAATGATAATGATGATATATAAAATGTGCCACCACGTTTCAGTCAATGAAAATTTTCATAAACCTTTTCATATACATATACATATATATATATATGTATATCCATATATATATATACATATATGTATATACATATACATATGTATATATATACATATATATATATATATATATATATGTATAATCATATTTACAGAAGGTACGCTCACGTACAAATTTAATATATAGTATCTCCGAAAAAAATGAAGAAAAAAAGCGAAAAATATGTCTTTATTATTCCTATTAAAGGTTGTAAATTACAGAAACGCCTCAATAAGTCTTAGAAGTTTTTACAAATCCTGTAAAATTGCACGCTTTACGGTTTTATTAAAAAAAAATTATTTATTTTTTTGAGATTGGCATAACTAGGCCCGTAATTCTTAGATTATTTAATTTTATTTTTGGGTCTATGCAAAGCTAGTTCGTTTGAACGCGATACCTTAAATAAAAGACAATTGTATGGCACATGTATTATGTCCTTGGCTTTTTCAAGTGCATGCCAAAGGGTCGAGTATGCGAACATGTGCTAATGATATTAATGTATGTCAACTACGGCTGTCATGCTCTTCTCACAGCAAAATTTGCTAGTTACGCTACAGTTTACATATATTTACATATTTTTCTACTTTAATTATTTCTAGTAGTAACAAAAAAACTGCTTAAGCTTTTTAGAGATTTCAAAAATTTTCCACCAAATTTCCTAATTATGATTCATTTCTGTCGTCCCCAAATCGGAACTTTAAACAAAAAACAAATTTATTATAACTTTTTATGTATTTCTAAACATTGTTTAGAATTATTATTTTATTTCCCATACAGTCATTATATAATTAATCACCTCTCGCTTAACAATAAATTTTGACTAAATTTAACAGACAAAAATTTTATTTAAAGTAAAAAATTAAGCAATTAATGACATTTATTTTTATTTTTGGGAATCCCCTGAATAATAACAAATTTTATTAAACGTCTAGAATTTAAGTTTTTCTTTGTCAAGTTTATATTTTTATCTGCAACAGTAACTTTGTATACACATATTCTTTCTAACTAATTTCTATAATACAATTCTCTATGTGTGCATTTCGAATTCCTATTTATTCATATTCGAGTATTATATACATAATAATTATTGGAATAATTCAGGTGAATGACATTTGTAGACTTTTCCGATGAAATTTTAATTAAAATAAAAAATTTAAGCAAGTGATGAATTTTTTTTATTATTTTTGGGAAATCCCCTGAAAAACCAAAAATTTAATTTAACATCTCGAATTTTTAAGTTTTTCTGTGTAAAGTTTATATTTTTATCTGCAATAGTAACTTTGTATACACATATTCTTTCTAACTAATTTCTATAATTCAATTCTCTATGTGTGCATTTCGAATTCCTATTTATTCATATCCGAGTATAATATACATAATAATTATTGGAATAATTCATGTGAATGACATTTGTAGACTTTTCTGATAAAATTTTAATTAAAATAAAAAATTTAAGCAAGTGATGAATTTTTTTTATTATTTTTGGGAAATCCCCTGAAAAACCAAAAATTTAATTTAACATCTCGAATTTTTAAGTTTTTCTGTGTAAAGTTTATATTTTTATCTGCAATAGTAACTTTGTATACACATATTCTTTCTAACTAATTTCTATAATTCAATTCTCTATGTGTGCATTTCGAATTCCTATTTATTCATATCCGAGTATAATATACATAATAATTATTGGAATAATTCATGTGAATGACATTTGTAGACTTTTCTGATAAAATTTTAATTAAAATAAAAAATTTAAGCAAGTGATGAAATTTTTTTATTATTATTTTTGGGTAATCCCCTGAAAATAAATTTAATTTAACATCTCGAATTTTTAAGTTTTTCTGTGTAAAGTTTAAATTTTTATTTGCAATATTAACTTTTTATACACATATTCTTTCTAACTAATTTCTATAATACAATTCTCTATGTGTGCATTTCGAATTCCTATTTATTCATATTCGAGTATTATATACATAATAATTATTGGAATAATTCAGGTGAATGACATTTGTAGACTTTTCCGATGAAATTTTAATTAAAATAAAAAATTTAAGCAAGTGATGAATTTTTTTTATTATTTTTGGGAAATCCCCTGAAAAACCAAAAATTTAATTTAACATCTCGAATTTTTAAGTTTTTCTGTGTAAAGTTTATATTTTTATCTGCAATAGTAACTTTGTATACACATATTCTTTCTAACTAATTTCTATAATTCAATTCTCTATGTGTGCATTTCGAATTCCTATTTATTCATATCCGAGTATAATATACATAATAATTATTGGAATAATTCATGTGAATGACATTTGTAGACTTTTCTGATAAAATTTTAATTAAAATAAAAAATTTAAGCAAGTGGTGAAATTTTTTTATTATTATTTTTGGGTAATCCCCTGAAAATAAATTTAATTTAACATCTCGAATTTTTAAGTTTTTCTGTGTAAAGTTTAAATTTTTATTTGCAATATTAACTTTTTATACACATATTCTTTCTAACTAATTTCTATAATACAATTCTCTATGTGTGCATTTCGAATTCCTATTTATTCATATTCGAGTATTATATACATAATAATTATTGGAATAATTCAGGTGAATGACATTTGTAGACTTTTCCGATGAAATTTTAATTAAAATAAAAAATTTAAGCAAGTGATGAATTTTTTTTATTATTTTTGGGAAATCCCCTGAAAAACCAAAAATTTAATTTAACATCTCGAATTTTTAAGTTTTTCTGTGTAAAGTTTATATTTATACCCTTCTCCAAAAAGGATGGAAGGGTATAAATAAGTTTGATATAGGGGATGCAATTTCAATAAATATTGATTTCCGACCATATAAAGTATATATATTCTGGATCGTTATAAGAAGGGGAGTATTTCGTCTGTCCGTCTGTCTGTCTGTCTGTCTGTCTGTCTGTCCTCATTTCCTTCCGGTAATTTTGTTGCGCTCAAAATTGACCTTAAATTTTGTCTAAAATCAAAAATTTTTTTACCTATCTGTTCTAATTTCTTTCAAAAGTACCACTTATAAAAAAAAGCAAAATCGGCCGATAAATAAAAAAAATATAGCCAAAAAATAATTTCATATATTTATATGAAGAAAATGCAAAAAATCCACGCTGAGTAACAAACCAAGAGCATGTGTATTGACAAGCACGTCTACGTTTGCAGCCAAACTTGCTGTTAAAATTTCACTATAAAGTTGGGTAGATAAACGACTAATTTTTCTTAATTTTACCCTTTTTGAACGACATATGTGTTATATTTTTTTTTTTTTTGAGTATATTTGTAAAGCAACGGAGCCACTGGGGATCCGTGGCGGGATGCTTATGTATATGAATAGAAAATTTTTGTTTTTGTTTTTTGTTTTTGTTGTAGCAAACGCAAATTCATTTGGTGGTGGTTTTGTTTGTGTATACTTTTATGTGTTTGCAATACGATTGTATAGTATTCTGGCATATGAAGTGTTTTTTTGCCATCATAGTTTTCTTAAGCATTTTTGTACATGCATGTACACAGTGTTGCAAAAATTTCTCCAACTATATATAGCTATTGTGTTTCGATTGCCTGCGATATGGAGCCATGAGAGCCTCCGTGGAGCTGTTATCAATGGAGATCTTGAATTTGGTGGGTGGCGTCGCAAAGAATTCCTAGCGCTGCAGAGAGCAGCAGAAAGAGAAAGAAAGGTAATCTTAGAAAGTAGTAATCGGTGAACACCTCCTCACGAAGTAATACTATGACGATATGGGCACGTTTTTAAGTTCTTCTTTATGTTGCTTATTTTTTGAGAGAACATATCCATGGAGAAGGGTATAGAAGATTCGGCACAGTCGAATATAGCACTTTTACTTGTTTTATCTGCAATAGTAACTTTGTATACACATATTCTTTCTAACTAATTTCTATAATTCAATTCTTTATGTGTGCATTTCGAATTCCTATTTATTCATATCCGAGTATAATATACATAATAATTATTGGAATAATTCATGTGAATGACATTTGTAGACTTTTCTGATAAAATTTTAATTAAAATAAAAAATTTAAGCAAGTGATGAAATTTTTTTATTATTATTTTTGGGTAATCCCCTGAAAATAAATTTAATTTAACATCTCGAATTTTTAAGTTTTCCCTTGTAAAGCTTAGTATTTTCTGTGTATGTTTAGCAATGTCGATTTAAATGTCAAAAATGTGTGCACACACTTGTAAATTAAAGTTTATGAAATTGCCAGCATAAAAGTAGCACAGCTTTGCCAGTTTTAGCCATTTGTCAAATAAGTAATTGCAATTAAAAGGAATTTTTTTTGAGTAAAAAGGCCCTAAAATGTGATTTCTGATTTGGTACTAACTATGATTCTCTGTAAAATTTTGAAAATTTCATATCGAAGTTTCTGCCCAAAATACAAAATGCCTGATAATGATGATATTTAAAATAATGAATAATGATGATATATAAAATGTGCCACCACGTTTCAGTCAATGAAAATTTTCATAAACTGTGTGAATTGCAAAAGCTTTAAAAATCAAAATCAAACTGCGTTTAAAATAATAGCAAGTTTTAAAAACTTGCATTTAAACCTTCAATGATTTATTAGCTCTTAAACGTTATGTGTAAACGGTTACTTAAATGTGCTTACTGCATGTGTTTCTTCATAGATATTTTTTAATTTAAAACTAAGAAATAAACAAATTCTTGTAATCTAATAACTTTCAAATGTACAAAATACATACATATGTATGTAGTTCTCGCTACACTTGAATTTGAAGCAATACAGTGGCATAAACGCCACATTTGTTGTTTAGACGATATTTAATTAACTACAAAATCGTTTAGATATTAATTATTAGAAGCACCTGATGTAAAAAGTTGTTATTTAATTCAAACAAATTATTATCAAAACAAATGGTGTGTGAAAAGCAACGTTTTTCTTATTAAAAACATTGAATTAGACATTGAGTTCGACATCTTTAATGAATAATATCAGCTTTCAGAAATAACAAGAAAAAATGATCAATTCCGTAAAATGTTGAACATATCGGCACATACACACGCATACACGCATATACGCAGCCAACTATTTATTCACGTATGGATGTTAATAATTCAAAATATTTCCATTTAAATACACAATTTTGAAGAAAAAAGAAGTTCGATTTAAAATAAACAACGCAGTAGGGATAACATACGACGAGAAACCAAAAAGGCATGCCTAATAAAATATAAAAACCATTTTAAATAATAAAATAAATAAATATATTATAATTCAATAATTTAAATATTACATTTCAAATCAATCTAATTTTAAATGGCTGCACTTGATTCGTCCTGCACTTCTTTTCACATTTTTTCAAAAACAAGTTTAATTTTTGTGGTTACTAATTAAAAAAAGGTGTTACAGCAAATAAATACTTGTATCAAATAAAAGAAGGAAAGATATTTAAGATTTTTAATTTCGGTTAAATAATTCCCTTGTAATTACCCGAAAAGTATAATAAAATAAAAGTTAGTTAAACATGGTAAGGAAATGGTGTAAACACATGGGAATAGAGGAAAGGAGTAAATAACACGTGGGAGTAAAGTAATTACACCTCTCTTATACTATATTAAGAAAGAGCGATAATTGTTTGGTTTTATTTTTATTTTATACTCTTACAATCATTTATCATTGTCTAAATATAGAAGGCATTTAACTCATTTTATATACACTTTCCTAATGGACTATTAATCGAGAAATTAGAGTCCTGTGAGAGAGTATTTTTGGAGATTTCTTAGAATCAGTGATGCTATATGTTTTTGAAAGATGCCATTAATTTTATTTGATTGATTTTAAGGAAAAATTTTAATTATGTAAATAAGAAAAACATTAATTAGGTCCTTACTCTATTCCATTGGCTATAGTTTGGAATTTGTGCAAACATTTCCCCCATAGTCAATTGTTCAATAACTATTCATAACTTTTTCACATTATGGTTTGTTTTTAATTTTTCTTATTCCTATTTGTTTTGGTATGAACTTTGTGAATGCCCCTCGCACAATTATGGATGTGTGGTTTGATGTTTGGTTGGTTAGTCAAATCAACTCTATAAAAACAATGAAACCATCGCTAGCAATTAGGTTTTAACACGAAACGATATAAGGGCGCAAAAAAATGCAATATTATCCATAAAACCGTACGTCTTACAAATCAGTTCACAATTGGCAATAATATTTTTTGCACCAGAGTACACTACTTGCGATTAGATTAAGGGCAATATTTTTAACCAAAACTTTTTATTTTCATTATATTCTTTGAATAATAAATTGTAGGACAACATATTGAATTATCTCCCTGTTAGCCATGTGAATACACAGACTGTAATCCTGACTCAAAGGATTCAGTTTTGAAATAAGCGCCTTGATTGTGCGTTCGAGCGTTTCTATATCTTACCTAACAGTACTTTCCAAAACGAACTTTTTAAGCCCACAACAGCCACTGCGTTCACTACCGAAAAATAACTCTCCAACCACCAAGTCAAGCATCGTCTATTATACCGTTGAGAACAAATTCCATGCAAGGCTTTATCAAAATCATTCATTACATCTCTTAGTGGTGCAGCTATTCAGCACCACTAGCAACAATATAAAGAAACTGGTCGTGGTTTCGAAGACAATCAATCGCAGAAGAACATTTCTTATACATATTTAATATTTAACAATAACAATAATATTGAATAATAATGCTAGACTTTTCCTAACTAATTATGGCCTGCCTTTCTTGTAAGCACATCTATTCCCATATTATTTCATTTATTTCGTATACAAGCTTTTTTGGACTACTCAACCAGATCTCAAGGTCTAAAAACGATGAACAACCTAACCCTAAAGTTCACATCATGAATTTGGATATGTCTCCAAGATGAAACTTCGCATACTTCTAGCGGATTATATGGTAATATAAAATCTTGGATTTATCATCATTCACCATTATTCTCCTTTTATCAAAATATTTTTGGCTTAACCGTGAAACCCGAGTTGCACAGCCGAGAAATTAACTTTTCTTGGATGTTATTTCTTAACGAAAGATACAAGTGTACTTAAAAAAAAAAATTTAAAATTATTCGTTAAGTTGCTTAATTTTTTATACTTTTGTAATTCCAAATAAGCTCTCAAAATGAATTCGGCTCAAGTTAAAAAGGGGGACCGTCAGCTAATATTAAGTGAATTGGTGTAAAAGTTTCATTTAATTTACCGAATTGGGCATGCCTTTAAGGTAGCAGTCATCCAAGACTTCAGCAGAATGCTGAGTTAAATTAGCAGCGCAATTAAAACATGTACAACGACTCTTAAAGTAAATACTTTGACTTGTTTTAAGTCATCCTTTTGCAGCCATTTCAACTGATTAACATAAAAAAAATACCAATAAAATTATAACAATATAACAATTCTCAGATATCTTAATTTTTTCCCAGTAATCTGAATCTGGCAGACAAAGAAGAAAGAGTAAATTGGAAAATCTTCCCCCAAAAAAGTATTGCAATCAAGACTGCCGCACAATTTAACAAACTCAAACAGCAGCTGAAGAAACAAAAGCAGAGTTTTACCTACATTTCTGCAGCATCGTGCTAGTAGGCAATTTAAAATAAAGGCAACTATAGTCAAGTCAGGGAAATGTCAATACGCAGGATATGCAAAAAGTTCAAAGTAAACACGATATTTTCGAAAAATATGAATTAATTAGTACGCTCTTGAACTATAAGCGGCTAATTTAGTTGGTCGGATTCCCGCTGGAGCAGTCATGAAAGAAAGATAATTTATTTTATTATCATAGTAATGCGCACGTCTACGATACCGAAATCCATCTTTGCATCCATCCGCCAAATAAAAATAATAGATGTATTTGCATGCCTGCATGCCGGTTACCGGTTACCGGTTAGCGGTACTGAATGCAATCTTCTGGTCGACTAAGTGGAGAATTATCCCAACCAAAAATTTAATATTGAAAACGACAGCAGCTAATTTGATGAGATCATACTTTTTATATTTTCAACAAATAATCCTTTTCTTGCATCAGCTGGTGCTGATGAATGCCACCATTGCAAATACTAGCATCAACGGTAGAAAAAGAGTATGAACAACAGCGAATACACTAAATCAAGAACCAAAATATGCCACAATTCGGTGAGGTTACATAACTTGCCGTTTAACTTGGAAGGCCCATGCTCATATGGAGCATGGGCCAAAACACTTCAACTAAATCGATGCCAATTCTTCATCAAGCCTCGATTGCAAATTTATAGAATAAAATTAATATAGTGTTACAGCATTCTGCGGTAAGGCATTACTACTACGTTACTACTCCCTGCGTCATAAATACCAAAGGACCCGCACGATTACAATACGGAGACATTGCTGCGGCGGACCAAGTGAGAGTGATTTATAAAAACAGCTGTTTTGACTTAACCAAATAATAATATTGTATTAGAATGAAGATTTGAATAGTTATTATTTTTTAATATTGACTACACAAAAAGAAAAAATTACATCCGCTTTTCTCCGTTTAATAACAATTTTGAAATACTCTGATTAGTTGTTTAAATGAAAAATATGATTTTAATTTTTTATGAGCCTCGGAAGTCTCCACGAAATAGAAGAACACACAAAACTCAAATTATATTGCAAAATTAAAGTTCGCTTCAATGCAGCATAATTGTGGTGCACAAAATAGGTATAAAACTTCTTTATTATGGTGAAGGGTATATAAGATTCGGCACAGTCGAATGTAGAACTTGTTCTTCTTTAGTTTAAGGTCACTTTTTAATAAAATAAATTCAACGCAAATTTAGAAATAAAAAATTCCCCTAAAAATTTATTTTTTTAATTTCACTCTATACTTAATGAAGGCCAATTTTCATGGAGTCTTCCTTGTCATGCACATACAAATATTTTGCAATAATACTTTTGTAACACCACTCTTAATATGGTAGCAGTATATAGTTTTTGCGGCCATACATAAATTTCTAAGAGCCATACAATTCCAATTGACCACTAGTGATGACGGAAGACGCGAGCAAAACAAATTAAACATTTTTTAGTATAGCAATTTAGAAAATAGTTGTTTTATTAAAAGAAGATCGTTGAAAACGATGGTATGCCTTTTGTGTGCATAAAAATTCTCGTTGTTGGCTCCTGGTGATTTCAGGCCAAGTACTCATACTGCAGCATGCTGTTCGCTATGATGATACTTTTGGTTGGCATTTATTGTTAAAAATGTAAAATTATGATTTCTTGGAACTGTCTTAAATAAAATAAAATGCAAAAAAACACACACACACATAAAAACTCGTTCATTTAAATTGCAAAATTATAAAAAGTCCAAAAGCACAAGGCTGGCTAAGGAATGATAAAAACGGACGTACACACTCGTTCTACAGGGTATTCCTTTTTAGAGCAGAGAGTTTCAAACGGAAATAGTTCCAATATAATATAAACCCAATTTAATTATTTATATATCTATTCAAATCATCGGAGAATAATTCTAAATTATTAACTAATGTATTTAATAGGTCATGCCAACTACGCCTAAGGATCAATAATTCATGCAAATATCTATACCTACCTTTTTGAAAATGCTTCAGTGTTTTGTGTGTTTAATTCAAAAAATATTGTAGAATCTTATCTTAAAGTCCTTCAATGGATCTTGAAATTCAGTTAATTAAAAAAATTGTTCCCTCAGAATAAAAGAAACTTGATATACTTTTCATCGATTTCTTAAGACATTTCGGCGCGATACCACAATTTCCGCATCGTATCAAAACGGTAATGTGTTATTTCCGTTTTTCCGTATTTAATTTTTAGGTTTTGCCAGCAAAGCCTTCTCATTGTATTGATACTAATATAATTGATGTTAATGCATATTTTAATTTAATATATTATCGCTAAAAACAGAAATATGATACACATTTTCACTAATAGGGTGATCATATTAAAATAAACACTTTACCATTTAACATTTTACAATTTTTTTAGTTAAAATTTTTATTATATGCATTTTAAAAACTATAAAACAAAAATAAAACTATTATTAAAATTCAACTTTATTTATTAAAATATTTGAAAACTAAATTCAAACATGGTGAGATGATCCTGCTTGGTGTGTCGGTCGCCGACAAATTATTATTCTCAAATTAGATTGCCCACTCTTAAATAAATGCAGACTAAAATCTAAGAAAATTTTCTTTACACAAGTTTAATTTTTTGAAATTGAATTAAGGACTTTTCCGAAACTTTTTAAATTTTTTTTATATCTTTTTATCTTGCTGTCTAGGCAGGAAACGAACCCGCGACCTCCGGTTTAGTAGCCTATTAATTATCCATTCGCCTACGGTGGCATTTATAATGAAGAAAAAATTAACCAAAATTCTTTGCAAAGAATGTTTAATAAGAAGAATGTCATAATAATATTTTTGTATAACATTTCGTAATATGATTAATAAAATAATTAAAATTGTAAATTGGTTGTTATTGGATTAGCATTGGAATAATTATTCAAAGTAAATATTAAAACACGATAAGCGTTTCGCAAATGATTAATAGAAATTAAAAATTCGAAAATGATGCTGCCAGCAATTAAATTAGATAAAAATTTATGTTCGAGATCGCAGAGAGACAGAGAGAAAAAGAGAGATAGTCAGAAATGTGTAGATGCATTATATAGAATATCCAATATCGCAGAGTCGTAAGCCAAAATCGCACTACTGAAGTATATAACGTTTTTGTGGCATACGAGTCGATGAACTCTCTGTTCCACATTTTTATTAAAAGCAAGTATACCTGCGGCGTTGTTAACAAGGATAACACCGACATCTGCATACACACAGCTTGCCTGCAAACTTACATAAAGTTAGAATTTATAAACAAAATTTTACAAATTTTTTTTGCAGTTTTAAAATGAGAAGGAAAATACGTACATATATACATACATATGTATTTAGGAAAAAAGTGCACTTCGGGGACTTGCTGGGTTTGAAAGAATCAATAGGATGAAACATGTTTAAAAATGAAACGCTTCAAAGGATAACAAAGAGCAATTGTTGAACGGAGTTAATTTGAACTGGCTTCAAAAGGTAAATCAACTGTATAATAGACAAAAACTCTGGAACAATTGAATGTATGTGTACGTTTACATTTTAGACAAGACGAAACAGGACAGGTTTTGTCATTATCTTCATTGTTATGATGCACAGTAGAAAATGTATTAAGCGCAACAGTAAAGCAATAAGTTAAAGCCACTATAACTGTATTTAAATTCAAGCAAATTAAAGTGAACAAAATACTAACAACTGTATGTATGTACCTTTCTGGGGCTGTATAGTAGGAAATGAAGCATGCATATTCCACATAAGTTATTCAGAAAATGTATTAAGCGCAACAGTGAAGCAATAAGTTCAAGGCACTCTAACTGTATTTAAATTCAAGCAAATTAAAGTGAACAAAATACTAACAACTGTATGTATGTATGTATGTATGTACCTTTCTGGGGCTGTATAGTAGGAAATGAAGCATGCATATCAACATAAGTTATTCAGTATGGTTATTCGAATTTATCAATTGAAAATTGATAACTACTTCGCATCAGTGCCATCTTGGTGGGTGAAACGCCAGGAGATTGCTCAATCGTAAAGTGCATATATCTTTTATTTATTATTTTATTTAATTATTAGTTTTATTTTATAAGAAATGGTACAAGCACGTTTTGCGCAAATTGCTTAAAACTATTTTATGGTTGATCTTTAGCTCCCGGGAAATGTTATGACTACTAAGATGGCGGCCAACTTCGATTATTTCTATGATTTTCATTAATATCTACGGGGACGGAGCAAGCCGTACGGAAGTGGCGAAATCCAAACTCCCCATATTTAGGTGTTACAGTATCAGCAACATGTACACCATTCATAATTTTAGCGGGCTAGCCTGCCTTTTCCTCCATTATCAAATAAAAACTGTAAAATACAATTTTACGATATTTCTCTTAGTTGACGTTCATTGTTAGAACCCTGTAACTTGCAAGCAAAAGAATGAAATATCATCTTGACAACGAACATAAATTTTAAATTGTTCGACCGATACTCTACGAACAGTAAGAAATTGAAGAGCACACCAAAACACTACTAACCTTTTTATCTGTCAAAAACAAACTGACAATCCAAAAAGGCTGATCACACTTCCTTGTACACTTCTTTTTAAAATACTGAAATACATTTTTGTGGAATTTAGGAGAAGGAAAATTTTTAATTCTTTTGAATTGTAACATATTACAAAAAAAAAAACAAATCATAAATAATTCAATATGATAAAACATTATCTACATTTGCGAGCGTAAAAGAAATATGCCCTATTTTCCCTACAGTTTTATTTGAGTATCAAAAATAACTACATTTAAGAATTTGCCCCAACTTCCGCGAATACTTGTTGACATTAGTAGCAAGTAACTTGAAAAATTTGATCTATCCAAATTTTAAAATAAAATCAAATTGTATCATTAAAAACAAACAAAAATTGTCAAACTGCCTGTTGGATGCACATTAACAAATTTAAGTATCTAAAGAGAACACAAACGTCAAGTCCGCATTACACCGAAATTGTATTAATTGCGATATAAAGGAAGTTTGCATATCAAAAAGCATTCTTTCTTCCTTTGGTTTTTGTTGTTATTTGAGTTAAAATAAATCACCATCACCTTCACAGTACAACACTACAATACGGAAAAGTATTTGCAGCATCCTTTTTTTGTGTACAGAATTATTTAACTCGAATAGCGAATATTACAGCAAAAAAGAGAACCAAAAGAAATAAATATTCACACGTGTTCTCTCCTGCTAAAAATATATCTGCACGTCAAAAGCAGCCAAGTCGAGCAACATGACGTATGAAAATGATTTAGAATGATTAAATGTTGTCTTTTGCAGTAAACTTATAAGCTTTTGAATTTATATGCACAAAGTCGTTCGTCAATTTTTTTCTGACGAAAGGATTGATTATAAATAAAACCTTAAATCTGTATACAACTTGTATGCTTTACTTGTATGCAAGTCCCTACTCCGCCAACACTTTCTGAAAAATAATCATTTACTATTTTTAAGCCCGGTTCGCGTCTTTTGAGGTCTATGCATATTTATTTAATTTGCATTCACTTTTGCTAAATATGGCATCTCTATTGAAAAAAAAGAACAGTGTGACTTAAAAATGTCAGATTTTTATGACAAATTTTGCATTCGATCAGATTTGCTTTTACTTCAATCGGCAAAGAAAAAATTGTTTGCATTATTTTTGTATATTAGTGTGGCACCATCAAAGCCTTTTTGATACTATTTTTTATAATAGGAGGTTATCACTATCAGATTTTCATGTAAATGATTCGTACGATAGAAGAGCAGTTTATTTTCGATCACAGGTATTGTTGAGAGGGTTTCAGAACTTCCACTCAATTTTAAGGAATCGAAACGAACTAGACTTGATTTATTACGTAGTTTTTTATACAAATACCTGTACAAAATATATTATTACATTATTTTATTCAACTAATCATATGCATATTTATATATTACATACATTTTGAGGAAAGAAATGATTACCAGCAATCTTAACCTCTTCACAGATCACTAAAAGTTTCCTTAAATTAGCTTATGTAATCATTTTCATTAGTATTGAGTTAGTTAGAGATGTATGCTATATTTTGTACCAACTATTGTGCCATAACTCCGGTCCAAATTTGCTAAAGGGTTTCAAAGAGCTTTACAAGAATGGATATACATGTGCAAGTATGCGTGTATATATGGACGTGATATCATGACACAGTGCATTACAGCATTATTGTAAAAAAATAGATTGCACAAGTAGTGCGCTTCACTGACTTGCTTCAAGGTATGTATGAGGTGTGATTAAAAAATAACAGTTGTTTTCAAATTTCATAAGTTATCATTCATTGCATGGATCATGTCATTGCTCTTGGATTGCAATGACGTATTTCATCATAAATTCTTGCCACAAGGTCATACGGTCAATAAGGAATACCACCTTGAAGGTATGCGCCGTTTGCACGCAGCTATTCGTCAGGAACGCACAGAATTGTGGAAAAACCAATCCTGGATTTTGCACCACGACAACATAGCAGCTCATTCATCGATGTTGGTGCTTAATTTTTTTCACCGGAAAGTTCTGTCTTAACTTTTTCTGTTCCCAAAACTGAAAACACTGATGGTAGGAAATCGTTTTGCTACGATTGAGCAGATAAAAGAAAAATCGAAACTGGAGCTGTTGATGATACCAAAAGGCGTTTTTCAGAGGATTGGACAAAACGCTAGCATAAATGTATTATATCTGAGTGGGATTACTTTGAACGGCGCAGGATAATTATTGAAGAATAAATATATAAAAATGAAAAATGAAAATAATGGTAAATTTTTCACCACACCTCGTATGTATATATGTACATATATGTATGTATATTTGTACGAAATTGATGCTGAAAGCTTTTTGACAGAGGCCAAAATTGTCCACAAACGTTTGGTCACATTTGTCGCAATAAATATAAAGCAACCCATACACGATTCGACCGTTGGCAAAACTTCGGCAGGTTGTAATCAAGGTTGTAGCGTAAGTGGGCCTGTTGTATAAAGTTGTGTCTCGGTCGTATGAAAAATCAAAATTTTTTGATTTTTTGGCACGTTGTGCCAACGCGTTGTATAGTTTGTGGGTTAGTCATGCGAATTCGTACATCATTCTCATTTTAAATTTTGAGCGAGAAAGACGTGTCGTCGGTTAATTTGGTTTTTGAGCGAAGAAAATAAAAGAAAAAAGTGTAAAAGAAAATAATAAAAAAAGTAATTCAAAATCGAAGACACAGCTGAAATGAAACTAGAGCACAGTTCTACTATGAATTATTTAATGATAGCCAATATTAGTAAATGATATAAGTTTTATTTTATTTTTTTTTTATTTTTGAAAAATCTTTTAGATTAAAAAAATTTGAATGTCAATAAATACTTAATTTACTTAAGGAGCTTTCAATTGTTTTATTGCTTCACAAAATTTAAGCCTATTTTGTTTTGATTCATGGGATGCGTGTTTAGTATTTGTTGTTTCCAGCTGTAAATTTTTTGCAAAATGAAGTTGTACTAAGAGGTGTTATCGTATGTGGGCATAACACACAACTTGATTACTAAGCGAGTTTTGCCAACGGTCGAATCGTGTATGGGTAGAATAAAAGCTTCGGCTGAATTTTTCACTAAGTTCGTCGACTACAAATGACTCAGGTCTTGGTTTTTATACCCAATTCAGGCAATCATGAAATAAAAAAAAATTCCTCAAGTGTTTTTACATCTAGTCACTGGCCACTTAAGATTTACCGGTAAGCAATTAATATAAGCACACATGCACACTATTTGGCCTTCTTATGTAACAGTATTTCATCTAGGAACTAAAAACATTTAACAGAAATGACTGCAAATAGTAATTTACAACTATGCGGTTCTCGTAAATCCGGCACAATGCATTGCATGAGTAGGGATTATTCCCAGAGTGCAGTTCCTTGAAAAAATACTGATTTTGGGAAAATTTGGCCAATTACTACTTTGAAAGAATAAACAAGGTTGAACAACCAAGGAGACAAAACGAATGGGGTAAAGAATTATAGAACCAAAATTTTTCATGTTGTTCATGTTGTTTCAATTGTATGGACCATAAAACGTAATATCACACAAATAAAAAATATGTTTAAATTTTATAAAATTTACAACGTGTGTATCTAATTACGAACGAAATGTTTCTTTCCGACATCTCATACGTTTGATGCAAAAAAACACAACAACAACACACACATGTACATAAAGGTTCGAAATTTGCTTTCTCGCGCACCAATTTATTTGCATATGGAAAATTTTACAAGTCAATAGTTTTATTATTTTTAAAATCAAAAGTAAAATAAAAAATTTTTTTTCAAATTTTATGCACAAACAAAAGAATGTTATTTTGCTAATAGCCTTGGAATAGAAATGGGCATGCAAATCTAATAAATATGTACAAACTCAGCGGGAATATTCAGAGGATCTTCTTATAACTGGCCTTATGAAATGACTTCTTATGAAGTTTTTGTTGTACAGTTACCAGTCTCATCTAACTACCAAACAAGGTCTTATAGATGGCGTCTTATATTTACATAAAATGTAAATAATAAATTTTAAAAATTATTTTGAATTTTATTTTTATCACGCGGTCAGCAAAGAGGTCGACCACGAATATCTAAATGATATTTATTCGCAAAAAGATGAATAAATATATGAAGACGTGTGGTATGGTATGTGCTATTATCATTATTAATATAATAATAAAGATTATTTTTTAAGATTTCAGCTAAAAATAAACTATTTCGAGTGGTGCACATTCAAAATAATTATTTATACGTTGCATCAGTTACTTAGAAATTTACGGAAGGACAGTTTCGGCTTACTAAGTTGGTCTTTATGTCAGCATAACTGGCGCAAACAACTGCCGGACTACCCTTCTACGCAGTGCAACGTTTCTTATAAATACTATGCGCACACTAGCTTCGGGCGGCACACACATATGAGAGAGAGATTTTTCCATTCTTTATGTAGAAAGAACCTATGATAGTATGAGAAGCACATAGTAGACAGTTTTGCTTATATAAACCTGCAATTGTTATAAAAGTAGTGCAAGTACAGCAAAGTACCATATATTATATATTATTAGAAAGATGTTAAAGTGCAGTTTTTACCAACAGTATAAATAAAATAATATATTTTCTTTTAATTTTATCGAAAAAAAAAAATTTCAAATGAAAAGAAAAATTTAAAAAATATTTCTATTTTTATGTGTTACCATTTTACCAGTGCTATTCCAAAGGCCCGATATACTTTAATTTTATTGAATATTAATTTTATTCAATTAAGTGGTAAATACATTAACCGCAATCATTTAAACTGCGGTTTTTCTTACCACGTTGTATACGTCAATACAATATAATATGCATGTAATCACACGCATAAGTAAATGTAATGAAACCATAAAATTAAATTTATTTATATATATTTTAACTCAGATTTGATTAAATCTGAAAGTTTTTTAATCGGTAAAAAAAAACTCTTGTCTTCGATTTTAGTACCAAAATTGTGTTTAGAAAAATACGATAGAAAAATAAAATTAAATAAAAAAAATGTTCTCTCCCATTTTCAAAAAATACCATGAAATAAAAAGTATGCTAGACCGCCAGAAGAGCATCTGTGTAGAAAACTTTTAAAGAAGGAAAAAGTAGAAAGAATTTGTTTCAAATTAAATTAAAACTAAAAACTTTGTTTTAACTAATTACAGTTATACAGTGGAACTTTGGACTTCCGACATAGATCTTCTTATTATTAATTTTTCCATCAAAGGAAGCAATTTTTTTCCTGAGATTTTATAACATTCACACATATATAACAGAATATTGGAACTTTGGATAGTTATTACTCGCAAACTAAAATCTATTGCAAACTTTTCATTTAAGTTCTTCGCAATTTCATATTTTCTACTGAAAATGTTTATTGAATTTTTCAAGATGAAATTTTTGATAAAAAATTTGATTTTACTAGTAAAATTTTTATCTGAAAATAGTCTCAAAGTGGCCTACATATTGCAGATGTTATTATGCTGTCGGAAAATGTATTTTTTATATTGACATTATCACGACTTACCTTATTTGCCGGGGATTATCATGCATTTTGATTTATTTTTATTTTTTTTTTTTTTTTGTTTAAAGTTGATTTTTTTCTATTTTTCACTTTCTACACGTTTTTACTATTTTTACTTTTTTTCTTATCACACACTTTGGTTTAAATGGTTTATTAAAATGCAGCCATCAGATGAATCTTCAATGATTTAAGTAAAGTCACACTGAAAAGATAAGAAAATAAAAATCACACATAAATTTTAATGTCAATTATTTACTGTTTATATTAAAATACCGCTTCTATTTTACATTTAATCTGTCAGCATGCACTTGCATAAACATATATAATCGGCGATGTATGGATGTTTGTGCATGCCTACATATGTATATAAGTCCATGCATACATGGCCAATGAGATAGAGAAACAAAACAGACAATAAAGCGAACATAATTAAAATGCAGTGCATATTTGTAAATTGAAAGGTAAAACGTTTGTGCGTATGTGCATATGTATGTTTGCATGTATGTAAACAAATATTCACATAAATGTATGCACAACTAGCGTACCCTATGCACACTTTGTACTGCATTGAAATAAAATTAATCGAAACAATACTAAAAATGAAACAAACGCGTCTGGTTGATATTACGCAACATAATACTGATCACACCAACTTTCAATTGTAGATTATGTGGTGGTAATCCAGGCAATTCCAAAGAATTAAAGAATTCAGTTGGATAGTGAAAAATATTTTCTTCCTCATCAACCGTATCTAATGACTTGTAGGAAGCCAATTCGCCAGGAATCTTAGACTGTATAACCATGTTCAATTCACTGACGTCTTTGTTTTTCCCCGCTAAAATTGCCCTTTCAAACTCGCGTACATCGTGCATTGATCGATTTGGGGATGGCATCCCTAATTGTACCAATGCATTATTTGCAATTGCTAAACATAAATCCTCAATTTGAATTAAAGCTTCATTGTAAATTTCTAGTGTATATTCCATATCTAGATTACCACGTATTTGACGAACTCGATACAAAATATCTTTAGATAAATAATCCTGATAATAATCTTTTCCTCTCACACCCTCACTTTCAAGATTTTGCAAACTAAACTTTGCCTCTCTAAATTTGTGCATATGTATACAGGTATACGCACATAAGCAGGTACGCCCATTCAAACGCACATAACCAACAAACCAAAAGGGATACAGGTGTCACATATACATATATAAGAACCAGCGCATTGAAGCAACTTTTAAACCAAAAAAAAAATTGAAAATCGGTCAACGCATTAAGGCTAACATCGGTTACATACACTTTTTACAACTTTATTTTATATATATAGATTACACACATATGTATGTATCCCAAAGAAGGATGTGTGTATCAGATATATGCAATACTAGAGAACCCCTGGGTGATTTGAAAAACATAGGAATGCATGTATGTGTGTGTGTTTGAAAATATAAGCCTCTAAAATGTCAATTGGAAATTTTGACTTTTCGCCAATATTTTTATTATATATTTTGTCTTCAAAAACTTTTGGAATAGGCAGACTTACTATTGAACTGAAATTCAGAATTTAATTATGTATGAATATATTTAATGAAATTCATTAAACTAAATCATTTCTTCTCAACTCAGACAACAATTAAAAGAACAAAATAATTGCATAAAATATGCATGAAATACGACAAAATTAAATAATTAATTAAATAATGAAATCGTTATAATATCGCTTTCTCAAATAATTTTTTTTTATTTAACAAAGTAAAACACAATTTATGTGGTTAAAAAAAAAATATGTATGTAATTACTTAAGTAAAAAAATTAGATGTGCAAATGAAAAATATATGTATGTATAAGTGCATTCATACATCCCTGCTCGTGGATTTGTTTATACTGTAATATAGAAAATATTAAATAATCAAATCAAAAAATTAAAAATTATGAAATAAAAATTTTTCAAAGTAAAGAAAATGCGGAATATGCCTGAAATACGGCAGAATTTTTTTTATAAATGACTTTGTGTTGCTACATACATTAATAATTCTATTATTATAATTAATTTTAATTATTTCTTTTTCAGACTTTAGGTCAACTCTTTGAATGTTCAAATTAATTTTTATTAAATTAAACCTAAAACAGAAATAATTAAAAATTTAAATTAAATTCAGTTTAAAAAATCTACTAAAATTACTATTTTCAAAAATTATTTCTTTTATTACTATTCCACTTTATTTATTTGTTTTAATTATTGAAAACAAATAATTGAAAACATATTTCCTATGCCAACAACCATTTTCTGGACTTGAAACTTTTCAAAATATATAATAATAATCACCTCGAAATAAAGCTCTTCCCCTTATTCGCATTCATGGTTTGCTTTCTTAAGAGGTTGTATTGAATAAAACAATGAATGTAGCATCCTAACAATCAACCATGTTGAGAATAACTTACATAATAGAGTAAATGGAGGGAGGCTCGCAATTTACCATGCAAGTGAAATAAAGTTCTCCTCTTGCAATTAAGACTTTAGTGCCGCGTTTTTAATACACATAATATATTCATATATATGTATGTGCATGCACTGTGTATATATGGCTTTATATAAATCCTGATAAAAGCATTCAGTCGAGTAATAAATAATACGACATGCATGTGTTGTAAATCAACTTTTAAATTAGCAAATTACACTTCCATAAATAAATACATACCTATCTTTGGTCTCAAGTAGAAAGGCCCTAACAAACATTTTTTTTTGTTTTCAGTGTATGAACTAAATATATGTACATACATACAATAAAATCACTAAAAAATCTATTTCGAAAAAGCGAGGCTCTTTCTACGTCAGACCAACGAAACGTATTTAGATACATATTTACAAATGCATGGTTGTATGTTCACATGAATGCAGTATATTTGGGCATATCCATGAACTGTATACATTCAATAATATGTAAATATGTATGTAAGTATATACCATATACTTATAGTTAAGTTCGTAAGTGCAAGCACACCCACATCCATTTATCTACGTGTTCATATATACAAACAAAATAAAAGAAAAAAATGCATTTCTCCTGTATTTAAATGTATGATTTAAATAGAGGTATACAAGTATTTTATATATTGTATTATTTTGAACTGCAAAGATGGATCTATGTATGTCCATATGTATGCATGTACATAAATATATGTATACCTAAGCATATACATATGTATATACATAAATGCATATGTTTTCAAATACATATGCATATGTATATACTTAGATACATTTACGAGTTCGTGACTGGTTGAGAATATGCAAAGGAAATCTCGATAGAATACCGTTATTCCTATTTGTATTTTATATTTGATGGAAGCTGACTAGCCATATCAACATGTTGCCTCTAACAAGAAACAATTGGAATGTTGTTATTGAAATTTTTTTTCACTTATTTATTGAATTCTCTTATCAATATTGATGCTCTTTCAATTGGTATGTGTTCTCTTTTAACATAGTCATTTTGTAAACAGTGTGACCGAAGGATATTTTTAAAAAAGATGTACAAAATGGGTATTCCGATATGATTTTGTTAGATGCAACCGTATTTCTTCATTTACGCCTACAGGAATGATTATGTACTTACATATTTGTATATGGTGTTATGTATGGTGTAACATAAGTGCATACGAGTATGTAACAATATCATTTCTATTTAGTTCTACTCATAGACTTTCAGTTGATATGCAAAAAAATTTACTTTAACCCTGTCTACATTTTTCTAATTATTTATAAATACACCTATACATATATGCACGAATGATTAAGAATATTATGCCTACAGATGTGTGAAGGCATTTAACACACGTGTGCAGAAAGATAGGGAAGTTTATATGCATATGTGCATACTTTAGAACAACTATGGTATGGAAAGTTCAGCATTACACATACGCGTGTACGTGTAATGCTATTAAACCTGGAGAAATCAAATGTGGAATCAAGATGATTGATATATACTCGTACATGTATAAATTGTGATAAATTTGTTTATAGTTAGAAATTATTTTGTGGCACTTTTAGAAATTTGTACACTAGTACACTTTATACCAATAAAAACCACAACTTTCAATGCTTTCTAATAGACTATTGCACAAATTAATTTTCAAAATCAAATTTTATTATCAAACCAGATAGTGTGTAAGAAAATTTAACGGATTTCTATCTCATGGTAGAATTTTTATATTATTCCGTGGGCTGGCATCAAATCCAAAATAATTACTTTTTCTATTTGTAAGGACTTTCTTTTATGTTCTTAGGCAGTAAAGTACACTACAAAATTTTTCATAAGATAGAGCGTTAATATCACTATTCTCCTAATTTTTACTGAGTCTGATATTTAAGTGTATTGTTGTTTTATTTACACAAGTTAATAATAGAAATCACAATTAATTTGCACACAATATCTGGGAGGTAGTTGATTATAGTTTACATATATTGGCTACACTATAATTATTTGCATAAATGTAAACGTGTTTATGGTATCCGTAATTAAATGGCATTTAAGCCAAATTGGTTGTACAGGAAAATATATGTAACTATTAAGAAAATATTTTTGTAAAATGTCCTATCAGGGGCAGATAAGTAATTATAACCATTTGTAACTATAAACAAAGCCAACACTGTTTATTTAATTTTTGATTATTTTGAGCAACATACACGCGTACACTGGGTACAGTGTGAGCTTATCTCTTTCAAAAAAAAACCAGATGTTACTTCTTAAATATTTTTAACGTTATTCCTTTTAAAACAATTGCTACCATTTTACAGTGTTTACAAATTTTATTATAAATAAGTGAAGGCTGAAAGAAGGAGCTGAGAAATCACCAATTGCAGATACATGCTTGCAAAATTCCCGGAATAATTGTCAGTAGTGAAATTCTGTATTAAAAAATGGTAAAATTGTGTTGTTGATTGTGTTAACAGTAGTTGGGCATGAAGTTGTTCGGTCGGTAGGCTGTTCATGTTTGTGCGTGCGTACATACGTATCGTGTTTATCGTGTTTTATTTGGTTTTCTTTTGAGCGTAAATTTGTAGCCACCAGCAAATTGTCTACAGGTAAGAGTGGACTTATAACAGTGTTGCCAGTACTGCGATTTTATTTCATTTGAATTCTCTTATTAGTGTTTAGATTTTTAATATACAATTTGCTTACATATGTATACGAGCTGTGATAAAAAAAAACTCTTTATATTCAAATTTCGTGAGTTTCTATGTTCCATTTTCTGTTATATTGGTACATATGTTGGCAATATCGGTCAATTTGGATTGTTAGTTTGTTTTTGACAGATAAAAAGATGGGTAGTGTTAAAGTGATGCGTAGTGATGTGCTCTCCGATTTTTTGCTAAATTTGGTTTCGTTTTTACCCCTCGACTCTCTTACCTAGAAAGTGGCAATCTTAAAAAAAAGACTCGCTTGCATTTTCTGAACGCACACTTATTTTTAATCGCATAATTAATGTTCTACACAAAAATATGTGTGTCAAAATAACTTAAATTTGTGTCTGCGTGTTAAGGAAGGTTAACTGGCAATACTGTTTTGACTGCATGATGTGCTCGTTTTTAAATTGTAAATGGATACGCACATGCATACGAGTGTATTCAATTGAAATATTTTCGGAAGATCATCTGAAGTATATTGTGTTTATTTACATATATGTATTTCTTCGCTTATTGTACTGATATGTACTTGTTGCGTTTTGTAGACATTATATAACAGAAACATAAAACAATTCACAACATCATTCTATATTCTTCCACTTTTAGCTTCATACCGATATGTAATCCTTTAAGCACAAAATACGGTCACCATGCACAAAAACCATTATCTTCTACTAATTAATTGTAAGGAAAATTAAATAAATAAATAATTTAATTAAAAGGTTTTTAATATGAAAATGTAAATTTTTTTTTTTTTTGTTTGTCACCCGCAAATTGACTTACAGACTTACTGAGGAATTTACATTCGGCGTGGTAGGGTGTTTTAAAGTGAGCATACTTAATGTTATTCTAAATCCTGATCATTTTTAAGATCATTTAAGAAAATTTTTAGCAATTGAGCATAAATCCCTTTTTTCCACTAAAGAGACGGATAGTAATTAAATGGAACACGGCTTCAAACAAAAAAAATTAAATCTAACAAAATTTCTACAATTGTTTCTTCTATATAAATTAAAGTAAATTAATAAAAAAAAGGGAGTTAATTTTTAGTTGAATGCACTATAATTTAAAAATTATGTATTTAATTAAACTTAAGTGAATGGATGAAGGTATTTTATACCGATTGCAAATTTTAACAATCTACACACACACTCATAATCATTTGTTGCATGCATTTCAAATATATGTACAAATTCCTATGGACAATGTGTGAACCAATAAGAGGAATTGAAATAACTCGGAGAAAACTACTTGGAGACTTAAAGAAATTTTTTTTTGTTTTCTGCGATTCTGTGTCTAACTTTAAAAGAATGTTAAACAGATTCCATTTCCGTTTCTTATCACCGAATGCTTACTGTGAACATGGCCATAAAAAAGGAGCATTCATGTATGCGAATGCACCAGTCAATGTCAATATTCATGTTTGTTGGGATGTAAATGAGAATGACGTGGTAAAGAAGTTTAAAATCATACAATTTATTTATCTTGGCATATTCGTACGATTACATGCTTTTATCATTATCTGCGCTAAAAAGCATCCTCGTAAGTGCAAGTGGTGACAAGTCCAGCTTATCGCATATCAACTTGCTCCATCCTAAACTCGCACGTCTGCGAAAAACGTACTAGATTGGTACCAAACTTATCATGTTAATAATGTCTATTGTTATTTTCTTTTTTTATTTTTTGCATTTCTTCATTGTTTACCTGTAATATTCTCTTATTTCATATTCAATTCAATATTATAAAAATATTTTCTCTTGTGCTCTTTTTGCATCTGTTTTCGGAATACATAAATAAGCAACAACAATGGCAACGCCAACGACACGGCAACGAAAAACAATTTTTTTTGTCTTGATTTTACTAATTATACATTTTTTACATAATTTTTCTTAACATCTTTTATCACAATTTGTGGTGCCGTTATTAAATAAATAACGTATTAAAGAAATTAAATTTTATTTTTCCTCTTTTTTAGTTTTTTTGCTATCAGTAAAAGGGATTTTATTAGCAACAAGTTAAAATTTTTTTCTTATTTAGTTTGATTAAAGGCTTTTTTCTCTGACGTTTTAACTTGTTTATCAACGTACAAGCGTGATAATATTAAATTTGCTACGTCCGCACGAGTCAAGAGTCGCGCACAATTTGCTTGAGAATGGCAACGAGCAACGTTATTTAAGAACTGAAATAAGCGGCTGTTAAGAGAAAAGATAATGTAACAAACTAAGAGATCGAAGTGAAAAGCTCATACAGAAGACGTTTTCTAATAAATTCCTACGTTTAGTAAAACACACAGCGCACACACACACACACACACACACACTACACTGAAGTTAGTCGCTTGTGTGAAATATAATTGCAAATACTTACGGATTTGTAATAGCCGTTACCGGGAAGTCTTAATCAGCGTTGCCAGTTTTGGGAATTTATTCCTAAATAAGGTGTTTTATTTGTGTTTCCTTAGAAAAATGTTGTAAAAATCTCATGCGAATTTTCTTGGAAAAACTCTGCTTGGAGATTTGCTAGCTTCTTTTGAAAAACTTGTCGTAAAAAATTTCTAAAATTAAAAAACACGTTATAAAATTTTAATATTTTTTAAGGGAGAGAGCAACACATTAAAATTCTATAACAGTTTTAGATTGGAAACTTTGGAATTTCTAATTGCTGGATGCGTTTTTAAAACAAATTTTAAATACAATAATGTAACTTTTCCTTGGCAATACTCGTATTATTCCTTTACTTGTGATGAACTAGGGAATTTTTGGGAATACGAAAATCTGAATAAAGTCAAAAAGAAAATTGCTATCGCTGTTATTCATTAAAACAAAAACGTTTGGAACAGGTGAATAAAAAATTGAGACGAAATTCATTTTGAGAATTTTCCAACCACATGTTTTTGTATTCATAGTTAGTAATGAAATTTCTGGAATTGTAAAGGATAAGAATTCAACTTGAAATGAACAGCACCACATGCTTTCTATTCAATAAGCAATATATTTGTAAAAGTTTTGCCTACAAAAATTACTAAAGCGCACCAGCTCAACCGCAAAACAAAGAAAAGCGAATAAAAAATTAAAGGAAAATGCGCAAATAATACAACATTTCCTTAAATAGAAGAAAAACATAATTTAAAAAAAAAATGTAAATAAATTAAATTTGTAAAAAACCAATACCTCTAGTTAAATTCAATTAAAGCAATATAGTTTTTAAAACTTAATATAAATAATTCTTTTCATATAAAATCTTAAAAGATAATTGTGCCGCCACTGTACAAGCATACTAAATTATGTACTTTGTATTTCTCCGTTTTTAATGTTACCTATGATGCATCCATGTAGGCTTATGAATTTGTAATGTTGTACAAGTACATGGTCTTTATATACTTTAAAAGAAATCCGCTATAGCGGTGCATTGCCTGCATATACATAAATAGATATGTAGGTGTGCATAAAAGTTTTTGTCTTGTAATGAGAAAAGAAAAAGACGGCATTTTAGTATAATTGAAAATAAAGAGTGATAAGTTCCTAAAAAAGGTGTTACATAATTGAGCCAGGCCCGGAAACAAGCAAATAGGCGTAACCATAATTTTAATTCAAGCACAAAATCGAAACATTATTTTACAATTAACATGTGGAATTCCACTCAACTTATTTAAATAGTTATACAAAATTTCATTTAATTAAAGTGAACAAGTAATTTTATAATTATTATTTATAATCCTTTTAAACTAAATTCTTAAATAATAAATTTAATAAAACTACCGAAATATATTTTTTCGGAAGTTTAAATATTTAACTATTTCTAACAATAAAATATTAACAGAAAAATTTTTTTCTGCAATTATTTGATATATAATGCAGTATGACGGAATCATCTCTACTTGAGGTCTTCTACAGTATAGTGGTCGGTATCCCCGCCTGTTACGTGGGTTCAATTCCCCATCAGGAAGCTTAGGTGATCGCCGAAGCATATTATAATTATATTCCTATAATTCTAATATTAGTAAATTTATAAATAAATATTCCCTGCTTTTTGGAGAATATAAAAAATTTTCACGATTTCCTCTGCGATGCTATTTCGGAAAAAATATATCTACATGTGGGAATTACCTTACTTTGATACCAAGTAGACATCCAATCTCATTATTTATTATTATTTATATTTGCAAATAAAAATATTAATTAGTAAAAAGGAAATTTTTCAGAATTAGCAATATTTTTCCTAAAATTTTAATAAATAAATACATAAAATAAATTAATGAATTACTAAGTATTATTCATATATGCAAATATTTGCTTTCAAATTTTTGCCTGCTAGAGTGTTTACTGTAGCTGTTGTTGCTTATTTCCGCATACCAAGTAAGTGAACAGAGCTGTTGTAACAGGATCCATTCGATTTAGTGCAGATGTATGTATGTAAATGCATATGGATTTTATTTTGCAAACCATAAAAACTATTTGGATCTACACATGATCAATAAAAGTGAATTGTAGGTTGATATTTTGCTATGATATGATGATAAATACATAAAGGACCCCTTCTAACTTTAGCAATTCATCGGATATACATATACATATGTATCTATAATGCAAATTCATACCTCCTTTTTTATTACATAAATATTTTTCATTTTATACACACATTAGCCAAAAAAGCAGTATCAAAAAGTTTTCAGTATTCGTAGCCGACTCATGGTGTAAATCGGATGAAGAAAAATCTACAGCTTTCGCTGCACAGCTGGAAAGTACTTTTAAGCCCCATTTGATCAACACTGATGATGGCGATATAAGAGATTTTCTAGATGTAGCGTGCCAATTGCATTTACTTATAAAACATATCACACCACAAGAAATAAAAGTGTTAAATAACAATAAATCTGCGGGATATGATAAAATAGATGCACTTACTATTAAATGTTTACTACTTAATGCCATTACATTCTTGGCATTGATATTTAACTCCATTCTAAGGCTCCAACATTTTCCATCACAGTGGAAGTGCGCTGAAATAATATTGGTGTTAAAACCAAATAAACCTGAGAACATAATCTCTTCTTATCGGCCAATCAGTCTTCTGCCTATTCTTTCCAAAATATTTGAAAAGATATTATTAAAACGCCTAACACCTTTTCTCAATGAACATAATATTATACCAGATTATCAGTTCGGATTCAGAAGTAAGCATGGCACGCCAGAAAAATCCCACCGAATAATAAAAGTAATTACAGATTCCTTTGAAAACAAAAAGTATTGCTCTGCTGTATTCTTGGATGTTCAGCAGGCTTTTGATAAAGTTTGGCATGAGGGCCTTCTGTACAAGATAAAAAGCACTCTTCCTGCCCCCTTTTATTTATTTTTCGCGTCGTATTTGAGAAACAGATGTTTTTATGTCAAGGTTAATTTTAATTTTTCTAAAATTTACGAAATAAATGCTGGTATACCACAAGGTAGTGTCCTCGGTCCAGTATTATACACAATATTTACTTATGACATGCCAACACAAGCTGATATAACTACGGCAACATACGCAGATGATACTGCGTTTTTATCATGTAATAGCCAACCACACCTAGCTACCAGATCTCTTCAAAGGCAACTTGATAGTCTTCATTTCTGGCTCACAAAATGGAATATCGTAATAAATACACAAAAATCAAAACGCATTACTTTTACTACAAGAAGAGAAAATTGTCCAGCTGTATACCTTAATGCAACAAAAATTCCTGGAAGTGATACAATAAAATATTTAGGTCTTCACATGGACCGGAGGCTAACGTGGAAAGCTCATATAACAGCCAAAAGAAAATTACTCGACAAAAAATTTAAGCAAATGTACTGGTTACTTGGAAGAAGGTCTCAACTCTCTCTAGAAAACAAGGTTCTCTTACTAAAAACAATTATAAAACCTATATGGACCTACGGCATAGAATTGTGGGGAACTGCCAGCAACTCAAATATAGAAATATTACAAAGGTTTCAGTCTAAAGCTTTACGGTCAATTACAAACGCGCCATTTTATATATCAAACAAATCTTTACATAACGACCTTAAAATTCCCTTCATAAAACCCGAAATAAGAAAATACAGCCCTAACTATTTGGAAAGGCTTAGTAACCATAATAATGTATTGGCAATTGTATTACTTGATGATACTGATGAGACTAGACTTAAAAGAAATCATATTCTAACTCTACCTTTTATTTAATGAATTCAATATTATATATTCAAACTCTTAGTTAAAAAAAAAAAAAAAAAACCCTTTAAAAACATATTTTTATTAATAATTATAACAAACTAGTAAAATACATTATCCTTATATATGATGTCCAAATGCATATATAATTTAATTTATTGGTTCCAACGGGAACCAATAGGACATGTAATTTTTTATTTTTAAATTATCACATTTGCTTATTATTGTAAAATAGATTGCAAATACAAAAAAAAAAAAAAAAGTATTCGTAGCCATTTTTCCCGAATTAGCTGAAGTCACATTTTTATCTATCGCAAAACGGTGCATATTCATCCAATCGACATCTAAAAGTCCTTCAATTTCTGCTATTTTTACAATAATAATAGCTCCGCCAAGTACAGCGATAGCAAGTTTACTGATCTTCATAAGTGAAAAACCAATCAGGCATCCTGTCACGGAGCCCAATCCAAATTGAACATACGGTCCAAACGATGTAATACAATCGAAGAATTTTGCATATAATTCGGACATGCAAAAATTGTAATTTTTTTTTGTGTGTTAACGACACAATAATTAAACGATGTCAGGGAAAAAAATATACTCGCTTGTATGTATGTACATACAGTGTATGTATATTGATGTAAGCACATATTTTGCAGGGTTGTATACGCCTTACTAAACAATCGTGATCATAACGAATTCAATCGATGCAGCGAAAAAAATTACGCTACTTATAATTATTCGAAATAGTTTAATCAAACTTTTTGAAATAGTTTCCACAGTTTTTCTATCCATTAAGGAGATAATAAATCAATCACCCCCGAAGCTACTTTGGGTTCCAGAATGATCGAAAATTTAATTACTAATTCAGCAGCCAAGTGGCTCTTGGAGAATTCGACCATCGGGTAAGAAATATGAGCTTTAGAATATTGTGACTCATGCCAACAGCAAGATAGAAGTAAAAGTACTTACCCCTAGGACTCGTGGACAAGAATCATTTGACAGAGCCACTGCAATGAATGTCGCTTTATCTTTTATATTGTATCCCCAAGGGAATAAGTAATTTTTTCTTTGAGTTGTGTCGGCACCTCCCAGTTAATCTAACCAATCTATATTAAAAGTCGGTCACCACAGTCACGTATGTAAATAATGAGATCTTCCATACAAAACGTATCATTAAAACCAGAATAGCAGGACATACCTTGCGGACATTTGGAAAACCTGGGTGAGACTTTCATAATGAAGGTTAATACAGCTCAAGACTCTTAAATTTTTAAAAAGGTGTAAAATAAAGATAACACTATACACAGAACTTTTATATTTCTTGTGAGAAACAAATATTCAATTTTAACAACCATTTCTTACAATACCGCAATCCAAATAAACAAATTGCGCCAAAAAAATGTCAATTTAAAAAGCAAAAAAAAAAATTGCAAAAGCAATGGCTTGACAAGTAAGAAAATTGAACACATTTTAAGCCTTATTCATAAAAAAACTGTTATATTTTGTAACATTTATATTCTGCATGTTTTAGATTCTTAATAATTAATTCTGTTAAATATGTTCTATTTACAAAATACCATATACAAATCTCTTACATTCGTTATGATGTCGATTGCTAAGTAAGGCTTATAGAAAACATGTGCTTACATCAATACACACATACTTTGTATGTACATACATACCAAACGATATATTTTTTTCTTGACATCGTTTAATTATTAAACATGTAACGTTCTAGATCAAATTAGATATTTTCAACTTTTAAAAATGCGATACGGCAAAATTACAATAACGGCGGAGCTCCCTCTACATGTAAAAAAAAACAACTAAATCCCATTTCATGCCAAATGAACACAATGTATAATGCCATGACAACGGAAATAACAAAACTATGGAATCGAGTATAACAGCCGCAAATTATTTCAATATTTTCTTAACAGGCCAATTGGAATCGGCGACATTTCTTTTGGGGCCAGAAACATCTGAAATATTTTGCCGATATGAAACAATAGCTGGCCCCGATTGGGAACTCTTAAGTGGTCTTAATCAGGGCATAACTCAGACTGCATCCAACCGAAATGGCAACTTCAATGATCCCATTGTGTTTAACATGCCAATAGAACAAACGTACCGCAGCACCAATCCACATGGGTGTAAGTTAATAAAAAAATGAAGTATTCAAATACGAAAACGCCACGTAAGCCTTCCAAGGTCGCTATCGAATCTTTTGAATATCGCCCATAAAAACCAAGCCGACACATTAAAATTGGCAACCAATTACAGAATACGCGAATGCACCTACTTCCCACCTGCTAAAAGAACGAATACGTTCCTTTGCATTTTTTTTATTATTTCATAAAACGTGCTTATTTTCTTGAAGTTCCTCTGAATATGCAGTTCTACGTACTGAAGTGAATCAAATTTAATTATTTCAGGGCCGCAAATACTAGTATCTGTCTATGGCCACACTTGTTGGGGTATGGAAACATCACTGGGCTATAGCCGATTTCATGTCCCGGTCTTTGGAAATGACACCAATCGTATATTAAAAGCACCCATAATAAAACCACGTTGTAGTAACATGATGGCTGATGTAACATGTTGGCTAACTGGACGTAACCCCGAGTTGAAAAATGTAAAAGTGCTATTGGATAGCTCTACAACCAAGGGTATGTTAACTACCTAACATACACTACTTAAAACAAAAGCAATCGCAATTTCCTAAAATTTTATGTCAGGTTTATCTGTAGAATCATATGGGGAACTGCAGGTAATGCTGAATGTCGTAACTAGAGGCACAGCTCGTTTGGGATTGGAATATTAATTTAAAATACATTTAAAAGAATTTATAGTAATTATTTTTCAATTACATACAATATTTTTCTATACATACATACAGATCTTTGAAAGGAAGAGTGCTAAAGTGGATAAATTTTTAAATACTGGTATATATAAAAAAGCAATCAAGTTTATTCTGTTTTAGTACTTTATTTTTCTGAAAATTCTGAAATACTTTTATGTGCATATAACTTATACATATAACTTATGTGCATATACTTAACACACTAAAATGGAATTGAAAATGTTGAAATCTATTTCCAATAATCATGGTGTGGCTTATATTACATACCTGAAAATAAAATAAAAACAAAAATTTCAATATTAAAAAAATGTTTTTGTTTTTTTTTGTTTTTGTTTTTGCAAAATAAGAATAATCAGAATTCATAACATTTTCATCAAAACGAAAATTATGTCGGGAAAAGAAGACATAAGAAAGAATCATCATTTAATGTTCTACTTATCGTTAGATTACAAAGAAAATCAAAATGGTTTTTGGAAGGAGTTACTGCATATGGTCGTCCAGAAATACACAATTTCGAATTTCAGATAACGATATAGAAAACATGGTTGAAGAAAACCAACAAGCAAACAGTCTTACCTTCTTTTAGTTACACGTTGAATAATCTTATTTCCCCGTAAATACCAAACAAATCTGCAATGTGTAAGAAAATAACGAACATGTTAAAATTGTATGGCAAACGGAGCGAATTTATTAGCCAACATCGCAATGGAGAGTTATCATACGACCTTGCGACGACTGTAACCAACCCATTATCGACAATTGACCATTGGCTGTGGATTTATTTTCGCAGATTTAAAGCAATTTATTTGCTTTCAGTATTAACGTCAATTGTCATCGACATCGAAATTCACGAAAAACTCTTAATTTTAGGTGTCGGGATAGCGGAGGTTTTCTGATACTTTCCTAAAGGCTTTGGCTTACGATTATGGCAGCTAAAACTTTATTCGACAGCTTACCTTTATGCCTTCGCAAATACGTTCTTCGCTATTACAAATTAAGAAGTTTACATAAAACATACGATGTTTTATAACAATATATACACAATGTTTGTTAAGACATTTAATATATAACCAACTACCACTCATTTATTTGCAACTTTGCAAAACTACGTCGAAAGTAAAGCCTAAGTATAACTACATTAATTATAATAAAGCTAGAGTTCAAAAAGTCTTTAAATTAAGAGGAAAAAAAAAAAAAAAAAAAAAAAAAAAAAAAAAAAAAAAAAATTATAATAAATGGCTTTAAAAGCATATGTAAAAAAAATCATTACTCCGAGAGAAATGAAAAATGAGCATATATGTTTTATGTAAACTACTTTAGTTTGTACCTGAAAACATCATAAAAGCGTGCAAGTCATAACCACCGCCATCTGTAAATATAACAAAGAAAAAAAAAACACAACTTAATGTAATAGATTTTGTATTTACTTTACTTAAATTATTTAGTTGAGTAATAAAAAGAATCAGCAATTGGATAAATTCAAATCAATTTAAATTCATAAACACGGACCAATTAATATCATCATTGCTTTTGAAATAACATCAAAAAACCATCTATCAGGTATGTTGTGAGGGGAAACCGTGGATTGTATAATTTTTTTATTAACTTTCAAAGTTATTATTAAAATTATTAGCAACATGAAAACTTTTTTCATTTTACATCGAATATACGTGATTAAATTATTAGCACAAAATTAATAAATATTTAAAACTTACTTCATAAAAAATAATCCAATTGCCTTCCCAGTACACCAATCGACTATGGCAATATATCTTCATTTTCTGAAATAGAAATACATAGAACTTCCATAAATATACATGCAATTTACTTTATACCTACAATTAATTTACAAGTCTTTTCTAAATATCACGCTAACCGAAGAAAAACCACGTAATGATTTCTTGGGATACCGGAGAAAAACTCTTCATATCATTCTTTTGTCGCTTTTTTGTCACTTTTGTAAAATTAAAGAAATATTGTTATTAAAATTGTTATAATCATATTAAAAATAAATGTAAGTGGAATTTTAAAAACGTCTTCAAATAAAATACTTTTATTTTACAAAAAAAAAAAAAAAAGTCTGAAATTTCTTTATATTTTACAAAAATTGTTCATATTTTCAATTTCAATTGTTATAATTTGTTATATGTTTATTAAAATTTTTACATTTTCTAACTATTTACAATTCAATTTGCAATTTTTGCTTTAATTAATATTTTTCCTGATGATGATTCACAACAAAATAGTGAAAAATTGAAAAACCAGAGGTAGGCATAGGTTTAGCAGTATCAATTCTTTTTCTTAATAAAATAAGAATAATAAAAGCAATTAAATTACAAATAGTCTACTCATGAAGAAAACATATCGGAAATACCGAAAAAAAAAATATTTCTGTTATTTCGTGCTGAAAATGAAGTTATCAAAACCTTAGGATACAAGCAAACTATTTTTTTTTTAATCCCTTTATTTAAAACGAAATTGAAGTCATTATAATATATAGTATTATCTAATAAACAGTACTTACGTCTGAAAACTTCCAGTCGCCTGCATCTACTCCGCCGTAACTGCTTTACAGCCTTGAAAGACAGAAATGATACGTGAAGGTACAATTACAATTAAGATGATTATATAAAAACAAAACTAATGGCATTTAAATTAATAAATTAATTTTATATTATCAGTAATTGGAAGGTTTAAAATCAAAATAAATTCATAAACACGGACCAATTAATATCATCACGAAAGAAATATAAAAAGAAAACACTAATTATTTTATAATTATTTAGCATACCTGTGACGAGTGTTTGCTTTATTTGTTTCTTCTGTTTACGTTTGCTTTGTATTCTGAAAATAAAATAAATAAAATTTTATAATTGCATTGAACGCAAAACAAAAGTTATTTTAAAAGGATAAAAACTATCAGAACACAATAATGTGCAGCCGAAATTGTATAGTCATTATTTGATCATACGGTAACTTTTGTCCTCATTTGAAAACTAAACTGAATACGTATGCATGTGATTATCTGATAAGCATGGCAAAAGCAGGCTGGCTTTTACGTATCTTCCATGCTCCAACTTTCAAATACTTTCCAAAGTAATAAAACTAAATAAATTTAATTTAATTGTCGTCCTCAATCCGAATAAGTATTATTTATATATATTATTATTATATTATATATTTATAGCTATTTTTTTTCTCATTTGTTTAGTATTTCTTCTTTATTTTGCATTTGAGCTGACAAATATCTGTCAACGTAACAACAGAGTGCAAGAAAAGGAATGGAGTTAACTAAAATTTCAAATTATCTTAAATAAAAAGTTGTTTTATCCCTCTACTACACAGTCGTATGATTTGTCAAACATGGCCCGTATGTTGAAACGGTAGGGATAGTGTGCATTACTTATTGTCGAATTTTTCGGAAATGATCCATCTGCTAAACGTTTCATAAAAAGGTAATCTCCATGACTAGCTGCATTTACTTCAAGCTTCTAACAAATAAAATGTCTGCACCATATTTGTATGATAGAATGGCACCTTATTTCATTTAAAATAGCAAGTCAGGCCTTCGTGTCAATGAATTGTATGACTGTACAGTGTAGTGAATCATGGACTTAAGTACAATTAAACTTTTCCACATCCTTGTTAAAAAAAAAAATTAATTTTATTCAAATTGCACCGAATTCCCCCAAAAAAAATGATATTTCAGGGTGTCAGCATTCCATATGCGTATTCAAGGCAATTTACGGAAATAATATTTTTATTCTGTAATTTAGTTAATTGCTTTTGGGACAATCAAACCTACGCCAATGTCAAGAAGGACTTCAAATCTAGTCTACTGGATTTCGATGTAGTGTAAATACACCATAAACTTTTAGATATTTTTTTTTATGCATGCATACATAATCTAACTTATATTGTTTATAGATACTTAAATACGATAACATACCTGCCACTTTCTTCTGGATGAGAAAACTTCAAGGTAATACATCAACCACGCATTTTAATTTAAAGAAGTCTTTACCTAAAATTAAAAATAGGAAATTTTTTAAAATGCAAAACTACAAATGACATATATTTTTTTTGCAATAATTTAATGTCAATTTATCAGAACACAATAATGTGCAGCCGAAATTTTATAGTCATTATTCGATCATACGGTAACTTTTTTCCTCATTTAAAAGATTTTTATGTATATGTAAAATCGATATTGAAAATTAAAAATATTCTCAAAAGCATAATGTGTCAACTTTTTAAATAAAATTACAGAAAGAAAATACACCAAAGAAAGCTGCAACAAGTCTGTGGCATGTGTAAGACGACTTGCGGATAGTGATGCACCTTAAATTCTTTTACTATCTTATCCATCTCTATCGTGAATAATTTTATGCTCTTCCCACATATGTACTCAAAGGGGAATCAGGAGAATTTCCCTTGTAATGAAATTTATTATTCACCCTTATTGTCTTTGGCGTAGTCGAAAAACGCCAGCTGGCGTTTTTGCTGTCGTATTTTCAATTTTATGTTACCGTCTAAAATTTTCGACAAGCAAAATTTTGTAAAAGATTAGCAATGTAAAAGAATACGGTATTTTAATTTTCTTTGAAACATCCTGTGTAAAGATCTGTCAAACAAGTGTATATTTTTAAATAAAAAGAGTACATATAGTGAACTATTTTTCTATTTGGTGATATTTTAGTGTAATTTTATTTGTGGAAAATGTTAAGCTTTTTACTTATCGTCATCATCTGAAGATGAAGAAGCAGCCAGCATTAATGAAATAAATGCTGTAAGGAAGCAAACAAACATTTTTGCACTTCCAAACAAAAAGTAAGTTTAAAATCATTGATTGGTTTAAAGCCGTGTTTGGAGAAAATATTTTAAACACATTTTCTTAAATAGAATACATTTACAATATGAATTGAGTTTTTGTTAATTTTTAGGTGATGCTGGTTATCCGCTAGAGCGTACCTTATAACACCATTTCGATTTTTTACAGTTTTTTTTAAAAGGTTGTTGTAATGTGTATGGCTGTTCAAAAAATAAGGTAAGGTAAACAGGTACCGCTGTATGGTTTGTACAGAAAAATAACAGTATGCAAATTTTTTTTTGTTAAAGTTCTTGAATGAAGCTAATATTATCCACATTTTTTTCTGTAGAAAGATATTTTTTAGAAACTACATAACTAAATAAATAAAATAAAAATATTACATCATTTTACTTTTTATTTCTTCCAGTTCAATTTTTTTTCTTTTAATTTCTAGTTCAGCCTTCAGTATTTCTAATAGAGCTTTTCTATTTGCTTCTTTGTGTTTTAGTTCCTCCTTATATAAACGAAGTTTCTCTTCTTTGGCCTTACATATTCTCCGGGTGTATTTCTCCATTTCGGATAATTTGTTTTTCAAATCCAAGAACAACTCTTTCTGCAATTTTACCTGTTGTTCCAACAGCTCAAATTTGTCTTGGTTTCTATTTTTTTTTACCTTGGTCCTTCTAAGCGGTGGTGGCGTAGAAGATATACCATGTTCTTCCATTTCAGTAATGTCGATGTTAATATCTGCATTTGGCTGAGGGTCTGGTGATGCAGTTATCGTTCTTTTAATTCCAAAGGAATCTTTATGTTGCACAACATCACGCATATCTAATAAACTAATAACTGCTTCTTCGACAGCAGAAAAACTGAATTTTTTGAATGGCCCGCCACCAGTGGCGTGACTTTCTGCTTTATTATGAACCATTTTTTTTTTAGTTTAAATTTAAAGTCAGCCCACACCTTCAGCCAACCTTCTCCCGAACGCGATGGAGGACCCATACAATTCAAATCCTCCGAAATAGCGTTCCACTCTTCCTTAACATTGACTTTCCCTACACCTTTATGGAACCCCTTTGCCAAGTAGGGTTTTTGCTCCATTATTTCTACTAATTTGGCAAATTGTGCGGCAGTTGTAATCTTTATTCTAAAATATACACCAGCATTAGCCACATATGTATGTAAAAAGAAATTTACATGTCAATAATTTTAATTTTTTGCATACTTACATTTTGCTTGACTCCATTTAAATTAAATTTGATAACGTCGTGATCAATTTTCTTAACGACAAAATTTTGTGTATTTGACAGGCGAATACGCCAAACACGGTATGGTTTTTGTAATAGATTTTAAAATTGTCGTATTTATTGGCGTTTTTCGCCAACCACGGTAGCATTTTAAAAAAACGCCCAACTTTCGCCGCGAAAACGCCAAAGACAATAAGGGTGATTACTTTCACCGTAAACGCACAAATTAAAAAAAAAAAAAAAATCCGACAATAACACCAAATGTATTTATAAATTACTTCAAACGGCTCAATAAGGTGACAAAAAGGAATTCACCATAAAATAAAAACATTCCAGTTACAGAAAAAATAAAAAAGTGCTACAAAAAATAGTTGGAAATTATATTTATCTTAAAATTTCAATTTATATTAATTTTAACTTATTTTATATTCACTGGGAAATGATAGCATGCTCACATATTAATTAAATTCACAATAATGCAACGCATTTCCCTTCTAAAGGAATTAAACATTCATCAATAATTTTGAGAAAAATACTGGCGGAAAGTCTAAATAGATAATAAAAAAACACAATTGCACAAATTAGAATGAAAATTATCGCAAATATCATTTTATACACTTGCCAGCAGCATTCTAAGAGACAACTCATGAAACCTTGGTTCGATTTGTTATGGATATAATGTTGAGGCAATATCAATTTTACTGCATACAATCTATTATTTACAATTTATTAAAAAAAAATGTCATTCCGTACCGTGTAAGTTGAAAGCTTCCATCCCACATTTGCGCAAAAGCGTAGCATTCAAAACTGCAATTAGACCAAGTAGGGGAATTTGTGTTATAAATATATGTATATAATTGATCACAGTAAGTTATTAGTTGAACAAAAATCTCATATTTTTATTGTCAGTTGTGTCAACATCGCGTTTAATTTGTTAGGTAAGGATTATATTCAGGAATTAGATCCGTTGTTATAATCATCGAAAATGTTAATTTAATATATGGCGGTCTTAAGTGTATATATATTGAAACTCACCATTTTTCGGAAACTTTTTTCATTTGCCGCATGATTTGTTTTCTATCGAACTTTTGGAAAGCTGCAACAACAAAAATAATCTATTAGTAAAAATATTTTAAATTTTTTTTTTATTTTTACTTTAACGTCATTATCATGAAACATTTAATGAAACACCAAGAAAATAAACATATCTTACTAAATAAATCGTTCATAATTACCTTTTATGTTGAAAATCCACAATGTTTGGAATTTGTTTAATGTTTCAGCTTCCAGTACCAGCATAAACAATAACCCACTGAAAAAATTATAAAATACATTAAATTAATTGAATACAAAATAAAATTTTAAAGTAAGAAGTTTGGCTAACACATTTTGTATACTATTCAAGCCTTACAAGTTTCAATTAATGTTAGGACAATAAAAGCACATAAATTCATTAACTATTGTATCGTTTGATTGCTACTTTCTCTATTCCGATGCGAAACAAATTTTTTGCAGTCGAAATTTGCCCTTCGCAGCAAAATCGTTTGATAAAAGAAAAACATGTAGCAATTAGGAAAACGAATGGCAAAAATTGAAGTTTTTGTAAATTCCAGCGGACACCACAATGATTTAAATTTGTTGTCAAAATATCATTTATTGCATTTGGTTTTTCTATATTAAATGCATTCGCATAGTAATAGAGTTGACCAGCCCTCATAATATCACAAGTTTTTTGATGCTTGTTTGAAGGTTGTCATTTGGCAGTAAAACGTTGCTTTTGACCAAAATATAGATGCATTTATTACTCAATTTCTGACAGTTAGAACCAAGCGTGACGGTCTTGAAAGCGTTGAAAATTAATTTCATTGAGTTTACATTTACACTTTCTTCACTTTCATAATCTAAGAAATGAAACTAATATTGCCCAAGCTTTACAAGTAATTATTGATTGTTTAAATCTTGAATAGTATTGCAAACGTGTCCAGAAGACAAGAAATTCATTGACAGCTTTTCAATACATCAGTAGATGATCAGCAAACATTCTATATTCGTTAATTTTTGATATGGAGAATATTTAAGAAAATGCATAAAAGCTCAGATATGCCTTTTTATAAAACAACAGAAAAGTATATAATTATATGTAGATATATAAATATACATATATAAATACACATATATATATATATATATTTTAATTATATTTTATACAGAAATTCATTAATAATTTTTAACAGAGCTTTAAATCACCCCACTAAGAGACTTGTATGGCCCCAAATACGAGTATAAGTAAATATACATTTCCAAAAAAAACAACAAATCCAAAATTTCATTATACAACACAATAAATTTTCTTAAAATTCATATATTATCATCGTATTTACAAATAGTTTTGGCATATCTGAGTAGAAGGATAAAGATAATAATTGACTATTATCATGAGAACTTGTACAAAATTCAAATACAGGAGAAAAAGTTTCAATACTGGTATTTAAAATATTTATTTTGCAAAATAGTTTGACTTTTTTGTAATATTTATGCAAAACCAGATATGTGATAGAAATTTGCGTGCTTCGTATGTTTATTTTTGGCAGTTCAGTTCAAGAATATATATTTTTTTTATACTTTTAGTAAAATATTTTTATGTTCGTATATTAACATGAACCGCATTTTGAAAGATAGACGGATGATAACAAAATATATATACATCTATAATCCAGCACAGCATTGCAGTAACAAAATATATATAAATTTCCATCAGCTACCTGTTTTATTTCAAGATTATTTTTCTATTTAAAACTATTTATTTTTATAAAGTAAATAGTGAGATGTGTGCTTACAGTATATGAACACATTCGTATACGAATATCATAAAAAAAATTTCAAAAGCTGAGTATAAGAAAAGCCAAACCCGTGTTTTAATACAAAAACATATCGCATAGTGTTAAAAAAAAACCAACAGTTTTTCAATCTTACCTCAATTTTAAATAAAAAATTTAGTTTATACAGAGACATTTAGTACGTTGTACTTGTTGATTTGTTGAAGTTGATTGACATCAGTATCATAAAAATGCAATATGAAGAAATCATCCACTATAAATCCATTTTAAATTTATATTCAAAGTCCTTATTAAATAGGTATTTAGATAGAAACACACCTTTTGTTGATCCAACATAAAAAAATGTTCTTAAAACCTCCAGTCCATTACCGACATCTGCGGCATAGATATATACGCAACACTCCATTTTGTTCGTAAATTAACTTAAAACAAAAAATATAGTTCGCACAATTTAACACACATTAACCACCTATTCGCACTGCTTTCTATTCTATTTTCCTACTTTAAAAATTGCAAAAAAAATTTGAATTTGCAACAAACAAAAAAATCCGTTCCCGCATAGTTAAAATAATGTATTACTTATATATACATTGTCTCCATTAAGCTCATTAAGGATTTCAAAATCATACAGAATAACGTAATCGCACCAGATGCTAAGAGCATAATTTGGAGTGCCTCGATAGCAAAAACGTCCACTTATGTAAGTTAACATCTTGCAGGAAATACTACAGGCACTCCTTACACATCTAACAGCTTTATATCAAATGGGCATAAGGTTTTGAATTTCGACACAATATCCTTCTTAACCTCTGCAGATATTCTAATGTCGAAAATTCAATTGTTTTACTGCGCACGAAGAACTAAAGCGCAAAGATCATAATCTTTTATCTCCTTACAACTTTTTGTGGAAGTATCTCTTTTCATAAATTTTTGAAGAAAAAATATTGTTAAAATATATTTAAGCTAAATTTTCATTACTATACTATTTCACTAATTTACTTAAATTGGTCACGGTAACGTGTCTATCGAGATGTACGCGCAAAGTCAGTATTATCCGATGTTTTCAATATACAACTGTTTTCCACTTACTCACTTAAAGGTAAAATCTATTGGCAAAAAAGTACACGAGAATTATACTGCTTATAAAAAATTCCTCATTAAAAATGTCCAGTCTTTTCTTATAAATATATGCATGTATAATAATCCTTTATAATAATAATGTATAAGATTGCCATTTCAAAAAGACGAATATGGTACGGTACTCTTTGTCCATATCAACTAATGTCTACTGAACAACACCTTCCAAGCAATAGCTAATTCTTAAAAATCTTATAATTTTTGCACTATCAAAACCTTACATTTATGCAGAAATATGAATTGAATTTTAACATTTTGTTCTCTCTTAACAAACAAACAAAAAAAAAAAAAAAAAAAAAAAAAAAAAAAAAAAAAAAAAAAAACGGACTATCGTTTCCTTTCAACACAAACAGAAAAATAATTAAACTCTCCCCTGTGGGTTTAATGAAGTGAACCACTAACTATATTAAAAAAAAAACAATTCAAACTTTCCACCTTTCTTCTAACCACAAGCACACGCACACGCACACACACGGAATTATTAAATGTAGATTATAACCAAATAAATATGTTTATTCCCCATCCAACCAATTTACAATAGAAACAATTTGTATTAATATTTATTTTAATACTCATAGTTAGGAGCAAATTTATGTAGTTCTGTTTAATATAAATATTTTGTTTATAACTAAAACATAGTTTAAAAGTTATGTCTACTACCAATTATATTTTACACAAATGATGAGTTTCTTAAAAAATATATAGATGTAGTTGTATAGCCCAAAAAAAAAGTTAAACACTGTCGAGGCAAGTTAATGCATGACGCACCAAGAAGTGTTGCAATATTAAAACCAATACATTTTTTGCATTTTCATAAATGTAAGTAATAAATTTTATCATTATGTTGTATTTCAAATTTTGAGTTTCAAGAATATGAAGCTTAAAAACTAAGATATTTAAATTATTTCTAATTTTTAAAGTGAATATATTTTTTACACGCTTTTATGCATATACTTATTTTTTCCAAAATGTATTTTCTTAGTCCAAATAAAGTATTTCGATATAGATACTCCATTTGAAAGAAATCCTAATAATACGAATCATCCTTCCAATGTTGTTAGTATGGAATACCACTAATATGAATTAAAAGCTCTACTTTATATAAACCAAAATAATGAAATAAAATAAACGAGTGAAAGACTATTAAACCATTATAAAATTAGCCAGAAGTGGATTTGGCATGAGACTTTTTTGAATTTTCTGTAACCGTCAGAGATGCATGTAAACCAAGCAACGCTCTCGAAAAAAAACCATAGATTATTAAAGAAACCTAACAAATATTTTTAAGTAATTCTCACTGAATAATTTATCCTAATCTCTAAAATACTATAATTACATCAAGCAAATTTTATATGCAAAAGTGAAAAATTCAATTCTAAGTTTCACTACCGCTGCCATGGCAGTAGAACGATTTTGCAGTTGATAGATAATAAAACTGTATATGATAAGTGCTTTTAAATTTCTATTGCAAGCCAACTTCTTAATATCATGTGCCAAAAGTACGGGTTTGTTCTATATTAAATATGTTGACTACTGCTTGTCTTTCTAATTTTTTTTTTTTTTTTTATATCATTATTTCAACAACAGTTGTGGTTCATTATTCATTTCATCTCAGAAACGTCTTCTACGTTCCCAGGGGTTGTTGTTACCACCGTTATTATTATTATTATTATTTCCACCTCGTTGGTTGACTCCACGATTGCCATCAACACCGACTTGGTTTTGGTTGCTGCCACCGAATTCAAATCCGAAATCCTATATGGAGGATGCAAATTTAGAGTTTGGTTTGATGTTGTAAAAAATATGTATACATTTATTTTTATTGCAAATTATTCAAACAAAATGAATTTGAAATCATAATAAAATGTATTTAAAAAAAGTAATTAAAGGAATTCTACTATCTTATTGCCAAAACGCACAATCTGTTGTACTTGGTTTCACATTTTATAAAAGATACAAGATTGTAAAAGAAAAAGAAAATTGTATCAATACCAAACAAATACTTGAAAATGTTAACCCAATTCAAAATGTTTATTGTCCATTGAAATACGCAGTAGAATAAATCAAATCAACAATAACATACCAATGGATAAAGTTTCACTCCTCTTTCTTTCCATTCTAAGCCGACAAAATTTGGTTTTCAAAATAGCGATTAATTCCACAAAATGCTAATTTTCAATTGAAAACTTAAAAAAAAATCATTTCTTAGAAATAAAATAATTTATTTTCTTGATGAAGGCAAATCGCATATTAATCAATCAAAGGATAATATTTACGCAATAAAAAACGTGCCCCTTAAAAAACAATTTCATGACATCATTTCTCTATATGTTACTCAACTTTTTACTAAAAATAGTGCATCTGTCAGAGGATGTCATGAATTGGTTCACTTTCGCTGTCCACTAATATTTATATTCATCTTGTTGGGTTTGTTTTTACACATCAACACGTAATACTAACCCTCCTTTTAATGTACTTGTTTTTACTGTAATTTGAATGTTGCATTGTATTCATTCAAACAACTCGCAAAATAACATTATCTTTCTAGTGTATATATTTACAAGTTATTAAAGTTTATTCTTATTCAAAATTCGATAAACACAAAAATGATAGCAGCAAAATATGAAATATTTTTGGCCAATTCAAAAAAGAGATAACAACTTTTCCGAGAGAATTCGATTTCACCATAAGTGCAGTCACACACCTTAGTTACGAATTCAAAATCCCTCAAAACAAGTAAATAAATGAATGTGCACTTTACAAAACACTTTTTGGTTTATAAGTGTTCAAAACAATTAAATTTATTTGTTGCTCTATTGATGCAAATGAGTTATTTGCAAAATCAAGCAATGATACAATTCTTATTCATACAAATCATGCTTTAACATAATTTTAAATCAGCATTTATTTACATAAAGGAAAAAAGATGTCGTTTGAATAGATAATCAAACAAATCGACCTCTCCAAAATGAATAATATGGCTTCACCACAAGTAAACGTTAAAATCAAAGATAACATAAACAAATTAACTCGAAAGTTTATTAATTAGTGATAAACAAACCTCAGGTTATTGAGACAAATATGAGTAAGAAGGAAAATAGAAGTGTCGATATTTATTGTGCGTGAATTATTATTTTTTTTTTTTTTTTCAACAAAAACCAACAGAAATGTATACTATTAGTTTTAGGATTCTTGTGGAGATTTCATCCATTAAAGGAAATGATTATCAAATAAGAAGTAGAAAGGTAGGGGTAAGGCCATTGCGCGATGTATTGCATTTAAACTATTAAATACTTATTGCATTTCGTTACTTTTTGTTAAATTATTGAGTTAAAAAAATACTACCAAGACCGAACTCCTTCCAAAAAAAAGATTGAAAAATTTAACATTTTTTCACTTCCAATGGGTTTTTTCTCATAGTTGGGTGAAAAGGTGCATAAATTGTTTCATATCGAGAGTGAAAAATGAAAAACTTCCAAAGATTTTGAAGGATAATCGTCATGCGAATAATTATGAATTTCAAGTTTTCTGAGCACCATACCTTTTTAGTTGGTCAAAACAACACAATAGAATTGTGGTTTATACAACTGATCGACTCACTGCTATTAAGCTAATACGTACAATACATAATACAATTTCTTTGTAGCTATTCGAACATTGGAGCTTTCAAATTCAGCCATAATACACTTATGACATGGAGTAAATGTAAAGCAATTCCAACTTTGGTGACCCACATTTTAGTAACAAGTGATTACTAAAAACAGTCAACTAAATACTTTTTATTGAAAATTCATAAATTCTAATTTATTCCAGAATTAAGTAACATTTCAATACTATGCGTGTAAAATCAAACAAAATCAAATGTGATTGCACAAAATTGTTCCCATCGAAGAATAAGTTTGTATAAATAAAAAATTTTTTCTTAATACTTAAGGCAAAGTTAAGAAAACATCGCAGATCTCTGCACAAACATGAATACCCTTCAATACACCATTAAAACTTAAGTTTCCAAATAGAGAAAATTATTTAATGTAAATGTTTCAGAATAATATTAAAATTACTAATTCATAACTTAATGTTGTCATCAAATTCAACAATTAAGTAACCTTTTAACGATTTATAATGTAACGTAATTTTAATTGTAATGATCAAATTTTCATAAATAGCCCATCATACCCAACCAAGCGCAGAAAGAAAAATCAATAATACATTTTGAAGAGTCAAATATTTTCAAGTTTTAAATATTTTGTTAGTACAATACAATTTCCATTCAAATACATGTAGTATTGAAAGAAGCACAATTGGCTAGAGCAACAATTACAGTCACGCCACTGGTAACGGCGACGGTAACATGATTTGTTAGCCATCGTTATTTAACGAGCATTAAGTTTTAACAATTTTGTCTGGCACATACGTAGTGAACAAACATTATCATTGGCCAGAATGATAAAATTCAATTCACTCTTTATAATTTGGATGCACACTTCTGGCCAAAGTGCAGATCCAAACTGTACGTCTGCACAAAAGACAAATGATAGCATTAAACTATATTGATTCTTAATATCTAATCAAAAAGATAAACTATTTATATTGACAATATACATATATTGCAATGGTAGTTATTTTAAAAAATTATTTATTACACATATAAAGTGTAGTAGACTCTTTTATATAAACATTCAACGTTCATCAATTGTATTTAAACTAAATCATTTTCTTTTTAGAGATAATTTTTAGTCTTACAACATTAAATTATTTCGTATAGGCAAAAAAAGGTTTTTAAAATAACGAGCCGAGTGCTGGGATAGTGCGATTAATGTTAATTTCACGTTAGAGAATCGTAATGCTGATGAAGAATTTATACATTCAGTATATGAATACAAAAAATATATATATTACTATTATCACAGTGAATATTTTCAATATTTTTTTTAATGCCATCAGCCTAGTATTGGCATCTAGCGACACAAAGTATTTACAGACAATTTTAATACATCTCATCACGTAAAAACAAATTAATACCAAGAAGTTTGCTTAGCTACCGAAATTCTGGAAATTCTCTTTAGTGTTTTAGAAATTAATTTTTAATTTGTATGATACGTTTTGAAAAAAATAAATTCTGATAGAAGGCAAATACTAGGCTTTAGCAAATATTTCAAATTTTAAGTCTCAATAAATTTGAGCATGACAATTTCTAAATATGCATAAAAGTAGTTTCTTTAGTTTTTTAGTATAATAAATATTTTTTAATCGTCTTTTCAATTATTTTCGCATCTGGAACATATTAAAAAATGAACGTACCTGCTGTTGGCTATTAGGTCCATTAGGGCCGTTATTATTGCCGCTATTGTTACCTGTGAAAATATTATATATGTGAGTACGTATATTTAAATTATAAATTAATAAAAACAGTAAAGGATCATACGAATTCAGTTTGGTTAGAACTCGTGTTTTCAAAATAATTTATTTAAAAAAATGAAACTGCTACAACTCTAGCTAAAGTATAATACAAAATAAAGCAACTTATTATATGGTATGACAAAGTTTGCATTATACCGTTTTAACAAAGCATTGATTTTCAAAAGGCCAAGTAGTATAAGACCGTGTGGAGTAACACCACTTCTATGTGTATTATTTGTCTAAGTTGCGAGATATTTGCGGAAATTTATACGTTAAGCAACCCTTTGTAAAGAACATACTATTTTTTTTTTCCTCAAAACAGAAAATGATATCATACCAAAAGTTTAATATAAATACTTCGCGCCGCTCCGATAAAAATAGTCGCTTATTTCTTAATTTAGATTCACTATTCTACACTATAAATGCGACAGATCTGATAAAGCAGTTTCCTTTTCTGCGGTTACAAAATAATAAAGTAATGAGCATCCACTAGTCGGTTTTATAACGTAAATACTATTAAAATGCAGATTGTGATATGTGGCTTAATAATGTTATGTATATGCTTACCGCGGAAATCATATGAAGAATTGTTACTAGCGGCAAAGTTATCAAAATTGCTACAATTTCCACTAAAGCCACCTTCTTGTTGATCCAACAACGAGTTCAATTGTTGGGCTTGCATAAACAGTGTATTTTCTTGTTGACGGCGGCGCATCTCTTCCTCTTGGCGCAACATACGTGATTGCATTTCACTTTCTTGGCGACGCATTTGTTCTTCATCGCGTTTGCGCAATTCTTCCGCTTGCTTTTCACGCAATTCCCATTCCATTTTTTTGCGTTCATTATCAGATTCGCGCTTGCGTAATTCTTGAAATAACAATTTATGCGATAAAAATATATCTTGAAACATGGAAAAATTAAGGTACAACTTACCTTGCCTTAGAAGCTCAGTCTCGTGTTCATAGCGAGCGTATTCCATTTGCGCTTCCAATTTTTCTTCTTCCATTTTCAATTCGCGTTTTAATGCCTCCTGTTTAGTTTTAAATAATTCGTGCAATTGCTTCCATCTTGTGCCATACTCATGCTCAAAACTACCGACTTCAGCAAAACGTGGGCCAACATTTCGCTCGTGATTGAATTCTGGCAATTTTTTATTTAACGCTTTTTCAGGCAAACCATCTGTATCTTCATTAGCTTCAAAAGGTTCCACTACACAAGGCCTCAGGGAAGCGGTAAGGAAGTAGCACTTGTCATTGCAGAAACGTAAACAAATATTAGCTGACGATTTTTTGGCAAATTCAACAATACCCTCGCCTGTGGATTTTCCGCGATCGTCTACGGTGACACTAGCCCTCTCCACTGGTCCAAACACTTCGAATGACTTATACAGCAATTCATTTGACACATATGGCGTAAGATTTCCGACGCGTAAAATTGTTGCATTTGGAGCATAACGAACACGTATCATGCGCCCTTTACGCATTGTGCCATCCAACTCACGCTTTGCCCGCTCAGCATTTACGTGATAATCCATTTTGAGGAAAGCAAAATTCTTTTCCGGATTACTAAATACCTCACCTATTTCACCAAATGGCTTAAAAATTTCACGTAAATCTTCCTCTGTAACATCATTAGTAAGATTTCCCACGTAAAGACGATTACGACCAGAAAATTTGGTTTCTTCGGAATTTTCAATTGATTGTAATTCATGAGTGGGTCCAGCAATAGCACGTAAGCGTTGGCTAATGAAAAACTCGTCATTACGTCCAGGTCCGCCACGGTCTCCCATTCCACCTCTGTGTCCATCACGACCACCTCCGCCACGATGACCGTCATAATTACGATCACGTTTTTGCCCACGGTTACCGCCACCACCACCCATATGATCGCGATTATCACGGTTACCTCCACTACCACCTATATGATCGCGATTACTACCACCAGCTCCACCAATATGGTCACGATTGCCAACACTACCGATCGTGTGATCGCGATTACCGATACCACCACCCACATGGTCACGGTTACCACCCCCAACACCTCCTTGCTTATTCATATGATTTTGGTTCTGTTGTGTTTGTGGGTTGTTTGTGGTATCACTTTTCGTGTCGGCAATAACAACTACATTCTCCGCTTTCACTTCTAATTCTGGTTTAACTTCTAATTCAGGCTGCTGTGCAGGTTGTTGATTTTGCTAAAAAAAAAGTCTTCCTTAAGATTTTAAATATAACCTTATTTAAAATAAAAATTTTAGACAGCTGCGATGCAAACAAATTTGAATTAGCATATAGTACGGTTTACTATTTCCTTGTTGAGTTTTGGTTAAGTTTAATAGTGTGACCCTTTTTTTCCAGGGTCAATCTTAGGCTAACTTCCAAAGCAATCGTATACAATTATGTATACAATTCCCCCCTTCATGGTTATTTACTGCGTTTCTTATACGAGTACTTGCCAAGTAACATTGGCAATTTTTCCCAGGAAAGAGTACAAATATATGGGCTTGGAATTTTGTAAAAATTTCCACAGAATCTTTTTTGGCGTAAAAACTGCTTCGTTTAAACTTTTTGAATATAAAATATATGTCAAATTGATAAATTTAGTTAAAAACAATAAACTTTTTTCTATAATTTTTGATTTTATAAAATTTATTTACATACAATTTTCGTCATATGTATAAAAAATTATATCGCAGTTGGTAAAAATACCTAAATATCTTTAAATTAAATAGAGGGTATTTTCAAAACTTTATTGTGCGCTAACTACACCAATCAGTAATTCAAGTGAAAATATTCTCAGGCATTTTAAACCCAATGTAATATAAATAAAATGCAACAAAATGTCATTTTCAGTGCACCTAGTTCGACACCAGATGGGCGGGTAAATATAAAAATACTCATCCTTATTGTCTTTGGCGTTTTCGCGGCGAAAGTTTGGCTTTTTTTTTAAATGCTACCGTAGTTGGCGAAAAACGCCAATAAATACGACAATGTTTAAATCTATTACAAAAACCATACCGTGTTTGGCGTATTTGCCTCTCAAATGTACAAAATTTTGTCGTTAAAAAAATTGATCACGACGTTATTAAATTTAATTTAAATCGAGTCAAGCAAAATGTAAGTATGCAAAAAATTAAACATTATTGAAAAGGAATTTTTTTTTTCCATACATGTGGCTAATGCCGGTGTATATTTTAGAACAAAGATTACAACTGCCGCACAATTTGCAAAATTAGTACAAATAATGGAGCAAAAACCCTACTTGACAAAGGGATTCCATAAAGGTTTAGGGAAAGTCAGTGTTAAAGAAGAGTCGAACGCTACCTTCGGAAGATTTGAATTGTATGGGTCCTCCATCCCGTTCGGGAGAAGGTTGGATGAAGGTGTGGGCTGACTTTAAATTTAAACTGAAAAAAAACTGGTTCATAATAAAGCAGAAAGTCACGCCACTGGTGGCGGCCCATTAAAAAAATTTTGTTTTTCTGCTGTCGGAGAAGGAGCTATTAGTTTATTAGACATGCGTGCTGTTGTGCAACATAAAGATTCCTTTGGAATTAAAAGAACAATAACTGCATCAGCAGACCCTCAGCCAAATGTAGATATTAACATCGACATTATTGAAATGGAAGAACCCGGTATATCTTCTACGCCACCACCGCTTAAAAGGACTAAGGTAAAAAAAAATAAAAACCAAGAAAAATTGGGACTGTTGGAACAACAGGTAAAATTGCAGAGAGTTGTGCTTGTATTTGAAAAACAAATTATCGGAAATGGAAAAATACACTCGTACCATATGTAAGACCAAAAAAGAAAAATTTCGTTTCTATAAGGAGGAACTAAAAAACAAAGAAAAAAATATAAAAGCTCTATTAGAAATACGGAATGCTGAACTAGAAATTAAAAGAAAAAAAAAATTGAACTGGAAGAGATAAAAAGTAATATGATGTAATTTTTTTATTTATTTATCTGTATACCCAGTTGGAAGAATAAAGTATCAAACATTTTTTTTATAATAGTGCTATTAAACAAATATTTTTATTTTAATTATCTAGTTATGTATAGTTTCTAAAAAATATCTTTACACAGGAAAAAAAATTTGGAAAATATTAGCTTCATTCAAGAACTTAAACAAAAAAAATTTGCATACTGTTATTTTTTTGTACACACCATACAACGGTACCTGTTTACGACTATAAGGCACCCTTATTTTTTGAACAGGCATACACATTACACCAACAACAACAAAATTCTTTACACTGTATAAACTGTAAAAAATCTTTGAACATTGAATAATAAAACAAAATCTCATTAAAATGCCCTTATTTTGCAAAAATTTTGTCCATTTGGGTTTTTTCATAAATGGATAGAATGTGAAAGAGTTAAACAAATAAAGAGTTAAATAAATAAAATGATGATTCCTAATGCCAGAAGTGACCGCATATATAAATATAAAGAATGCCAGAAAAACGAATTTAAAAAAATATAATGCAATTGGTATATTTCAATCACTACACAAAGGCAAATCTGCTTTCAGCTCAAAATATTGAAAGCAGATTAAGATTTTTTTTATATATTCTATTACGGAAGCATGTACTAATCAAATTCTGTTCGAAAAAGGAAAAAAAAATTGCTTATTTTTATTAGAAGTCATTGCATCTTTTGAATTTTTTTTTTTTTTTTTCTCTATGTGCAAAGATTTTTTTTATAAACCATATATTTAAAATAGCAGTTTGCAATAACAGAAAAAAAAATAATTCAAGATTAATGAACACTACTTGTTTGACAGATCTTTACACAAGATGTTATAAAGAAAATAAAAATATCGTGTTCTTTTACATTGTTAATCTTTTACAAAATTTTGCTTGTCGAAAATTTAAGACGGTACCATAAAATTGAAAATACGACAGCAAAAACGACAGCTGTCGTTTTACGACTTCGCCAAAGACAATAAGGATGATTATTTGAGCAAGAGTTGCTTATAAATTTTCAACTGTCTACGGGGAGTGGATTTAGATTTATGGTCGTTGACTTGCTAAAATTTAAACTCAGCCTTCCCATCCATTTTAAACTTTAATTTTTCAGCCCCGCTTTTCGAAATATCTATTTGTAGGTGTGCTATCGCCATTGATTAAATAATTTTTTTTTTTTTCACTTTTTCTTAAAATAGTGCCAAGCCATGTTTTCTAAAATTAATGACGTTTTCTTTTCTACAAAAAAGGCAACACTACCCTGCCGGAAAGGGAAATTTTGTGTTCTTTTCTAAAAAAAATGTTGCATTTTTGCCCTGAGCAAATCAACACGGCAGAAATTGCCTTGTAAAACACTTGGTTTTTATTCTTGCACCGCGTTACCAGCAAATGTTCAACAAGTCTTTTGAAGGAATCAGAAAATTAGATTTTAATAATTATTTTTATATTTTGTATCGTATAAAACGAACAAAAGACCACTATGCGGCTGCTTATTTGTATGAGATATCAAAAAAAAAAATTTTTTGTTTTCTCAAGCAGATGAATTAGCAATCTGGTAACTGAAAATGTTTGTATACACATTTCATAAAATATACAGAAAATGTTTATCAGCTATTAAAAAAAAGGCATTGCACTTTTTTCTAATTTGTGTTCTTTTCTCGTTATATAAAAATTTGCACTTTCGCAGAGCGGGCAAAACATTTTAAAAAGGCCCCTTTTCACAGGGCCATACATTTTTAATGTAGAAGAGAAAACGCCATAAGTCGTCTTGAGCCATACTCAATCGTATAACTCAAAACAGAGTTATTCTAATACAAGCAATTTAAGTAATGGAAAGGGTTTTTGTTTTTTCAATAATACTTGTTTTATGAAAAGCAAATAATGCCACATTGTGAACGCCCTATCACAGAAAATTGAAGAAAAAAAAAAAGGAATTTTAACTGCTTATTAAACTTTGATGTGGACGCAGAATACTACAAAAAGAATAAAATTTGCATTATTTCACACTGAAAAGTACAGAAAGCAGTTATTGGTTTTGGTATAGTCTTGAAATTGTTGCAATCCAATACTTTTGTAGGCATTCAGCCATTTGTAGTTTGATTAAAAAGAAGCGCAAAAGGCATCACATAGTAGATATAACTAATCCTACACAACTTTTAAAAAGACTCGCGTAAAATTTGTGTGACGGTTCGTTGCGTATATACACATTATATCAAACCACGAAATGTAACTTTGTTATTACAGTTTTTTATGCAAGTGCAGGGTTAGGTTAATATAAAATTCGTGTACGTGTAAAAAACGAAGTGCTGGCAAATTTTTTTCGATCTATTTGATTTATAATTCAAAAAGATTTTGTCAACAAGGCTATAAGTATGTATGTTTTAGTCTAAAGATGTTTCACATATAATCATATAATACTTATATTAAATATTGCAAGCATATCATACAGTTGGTAGCACTGATCAAAATATAAGTATAAATTACAACAACACGAATAATGGCGGCGGGTTGAGAAAATTCGACATTTTGTTATACATAAAAATTTTCACATTTCTACAAGTAGATACGTATTCCCTTGCTGCATTTTTTTAACTTAACGCCTTTTTCTAGGTTAATAAACTTACTTGATTTTGGAAATTTCCTCTATTTCCACCGCTACCACTGCCTCGGTTGCGATTACGATTATTTCCAAAACCTTTGTTGCCAAATCCTCCTCTATTATTCTGGTTTCCACTATTGGCACCACCACCATTACCATGATTAAAACGTGGTTTTTTTTCAAGTGGACCACCATCACTTTGTGGCTTATTAAAAGTCTTATTTCCAGCCTGATTTTTCTGAGGCCGTTGTGGTAATGGACCATTATTAACTTCAGCTTTTACTGCTCCTTCCATTTTTATACAGTTCCCAATAAAAATCACTTAGGCAATATTTTCTTTTAAAATATCACTTCTCATAAACTCACTTCTCAAACTCAAACTCACCAAGTTGACTGCCGGAAAAGGAATGACGAAAAACCCATGTCGACGAACTCAAAACGATGAAATAGCGGAAAATGTGTTATTATTAGAGCTGATACCTTTCGTTAAGTTAATGGTTGTATTCAAGGCGAATTAGTGTGTTTCAAAAATAGCAGTGCAATCATTCACAGTACCAAACAAGGCGTATTCATTATCAGATAGCAGCATAAGATTTTTTAATGAATTTCTAATGCGTGGATATGTCAAAAAGGAATTGGAAGCGAATTTAGAAATTGATAGAATTGTATTTACATACATATGAACGTATATATATATATATATATATACATATATGTTTTTGTTTATAAGTTATGCACAGTTCCAGGAAAAAGGAAAACCACTTAATATTAAGGTAAGTTTGAAAAAAAGTGAATTTAACAAATATTACTATTAAAAGAAAATTACACACATAATATTAATCATTTACGTTTTCAATTTTAACCTCGTCTAGTAAAAGTGGGAGTTTTAAGTACTCAATTGATGCCAATAGAAAAAGACATGAAGCTGTATGGAATAATATCACCATTATATAAGGTTCATAAAGAGGAAGATAGGAGTAAGTAAATTTTGGTTTCAATAAACGCTATAAGATTCTAAAGATGTATGTATATTTTCTAAGAATGGCATTTGTATTTTGCACAATAAAAATACGGTAACTGAGTTGTTCATATTATTCAAAAAAAATACAGACTTAATGTGCATAAAAATCTCACTAATGTGCAATAAAATTTTACAGTGACACATGATTGTTTCTGCATTTACTAAATAATTTTTTGTGTTTTTTTTTTATTAATTTTTGTTTGCATTTCCATCTATATCAAATGGATAGAAGGCAAAAAATATGATTAGCAGTTATGCTGTTGGGGAAAAATCAAAATTTATTTAAAAGAAGAAAAATATAAAAAATAAAATAAATAAATATATTTATTAAATATAAAATAAATATATTCATTTATTTTATAGATATTTATAAATAAATGTATATATTTATTCTATTAATTTGTAAATTTTACATTTTTTTAAATTTATATATGAAAAAATATCTGTATTCCTGCGTGAAATGTCTTTTTTTTGTGTGGACTTTTTCTGCAGTAAATTTTTTCCCCTTTTGTACGGCAATTTCTTTGTAGATGTGACCATTTCTTTTTGTGGATCGCAAATCGGTAGTGCAACACCAGCGGAACATGTGCATTGCTTTCTTGAAAATCTTAAAATTAATATTAACATTTCTAAAATTAATATTTCTGTTTTGTTTCGCTTAAGGTATTAAAAAAGCTTAACTTTTCTGTATTTGAATGCATTTTTATTTTGTTAAATGTTAACAATTTGCCGACAGCTGATTGTTTATTGTCGGTATTGCCACATTGAAATTTATAAATGCAGTTTGATTAACTGCAGTAATGGAGATAATGCACAAGTAATTTGAATTAAGCCTGCTAATACACATTAACTACGTCCTTTGCCTATGCTATGAGTAAGTTGTTTTAGATGTTACACTTCAAAAAAGATAGTAGAAAATATTTTATTTCAATAATTTCTGTCAGGTAACTGAAAATTCAGTGCGGATCAAAAGAAGACGCAATAGTTCAATCAGTAAATTACACAGCCAAACTAATTAAACTGCAAGAAACAATAAAACCTTTGCACTTGCGTCTAAATGTTGCAAACGTTTTAAAAAACAATTTACATTGTTCAATATCTATTTAAAAACATTTTATTACTAAAAAAAATGGTAGGGATTAAAAGTATTGTAGGGATTTTTTTTTTAATTTGCCTTCTATGTATAACTTAGTAAGTCTAGCCTCAGAGTGCTGGTTCTAGAACAACATAATAATTCATTTAAGCCAATTTATGTGTGCACGTGCATTTTGACTATTTCTGATTTGCACTAAAAGACAATTTCATCTGACACTTCCACCAAACTCTTTAGAACCATTTCTTTAATCTCCAATTTGACACATTCTGCTACGAAGAACCCATATTAGTTATTTATATAACATTAGAACTTTTAATTGCATTTACATACCTTTGGCTTTTCTTTTATTAGCAAGTATTAAAAGTAAGGAACCTATTGCCATCAGGTTCTTGACTATATAAAATACTTATTAAAAAAAAACTTTTTTATGGGTAAATTATTATTGGACGTTGACCGAATAAAATAGCAAAAATTTAGCAAAATTTTAGCCAGTAGGCACAACAATAATGACAAAACGGCTTCAGACCCTATTAAGGATTAGGAAGATGAAGAATATTGTTTGGGTCCAGGTCACTAAATATAAATAGTGAAACTAGTGCCGCTTTAAAAATAAACAAAGAAAACATAGTGGTTTATATATGTGTAAGTGATTTATTAAAATTATTTCAAATTAAAAACATTTCTTATAATTCCTTTATTTTATTTTATTTAGAATTGTATATACAAGTACAAGCAATACACTTAGTGGTGTTAATTGAGTACTGCAACAAAACACCACAATATGCCTACGCTTTTAATAATACTTTTTAATATTTATTTGTAATTTTAAATAATAATTTTCTTGTAAACAAACAAACTAAATTTTTTAAATTTTTTTTATTAAACAGTTGTTTTATTATGCTTAAAACTTTCTATTGCACATTCACATTTTTTCGAATTAATGATAGTTTACATTTGCTAAATGTTATATATGTATGTATGTATGTATGTATGTATGTATATAAATTATTTTATTCTAATACATTGCATGGAGAAAAATACACCTGTATCTGTATAAAATTTAGTGTCAAAATCTGATATGAGCGATTTTGAGCTGCCACTTTTGCGATTTCTGTTTCATTCTGCGACTTGATGTAGTGCACTAATGAAGTAAATTCTTGCTTTACCGCGCCTTATAAAAAGGCTATTGTGCAAAGTGCAGTGCAGTCAAGTGTAGTACACTGAATAAATAACTACTTCAAATTTATCCAAAACGGAAAATTTAGAAAGGGAACTAATTTTAAACTATAAATAATGCAGACTCCTGGGTAAGTGACTCTAATTTTATAATATTTAAGTAATAAGTTTATTACCGTTTGGTAAATATATTTAAATAAATATTTTTAAAAAGAGCTTTAAGCCTAATAAAATGGACTACTAAACTGTATAAGTGGATTTTCAATTAGAACTTTGTGATATTTAAAAAAATTATTTTAAGACTCTTAACGTACATTTAAAATATAAAAGTCCTGCAAAAATGTAATACATGAAAAGAGATTGTAGTAAAAAAACAATTTATTTATGCAACTACAACTATAGGAAGATATAGAAAACGTGAATTAATATTACCTTTTACGATTGTATTGATTTTTTTCCCCCATTTGTTACTTTGAAATATATTTACTCTCTTTCACCTACAATATATTTTTACCTTCCCCATTTCTCAATAAAAATTAAAAAAATACTTGTTACTTTCTGATAAATGTATTTTGCCCTGAACAGGCACAAGAAAAATGTCTTCCAAAACATTGCATCATAGCATTACTATCCATTTGCTGCTTCAAATTTTCTGAAGAAAATCCTTATTGCTCCAATTATTGTGAAATAAAATAAAATTAAAATAGAATATCGCTGAACGAGAGTCAACTGAAGTAAAAGTTTCTATTTAAATTTTGTTTTCTATATTTACTATAAATTTTTCCTTCTTTCTATGAAACATCAGTGTTATATACAAAGCATATACAGACTATATATATGATATCGGCCAGGATTTAGCACTTAACTAAAATCAATAAAAAAATATTATTTTCTATTTAATTTCGAATATGTGTAATAAAATTCGGAAAAACGTAAGAAAAACGTTAAGAAACATTAAGAAAAATCAAATAAAATATAAATTCTTAAATTTTATTTTTTAATAAAAATTTGGAAAAAAAATTTGTTTGATGAAATATATTACGCTAGGTGAAACAGATTATAAAACAATTACCAGACACACATTGGTCAGACAAAAATCCACTTAAAGGTTAACTTTTTATTGTTACAAATTGCAACTAATTTAATTATTTTTCTATATACATGAGATTAATATTTCCTTACAATTTGCTGACTAATTTTATTTTTACTGCTGCTAACTGTCACAAAGTCATAAATTTTGTCTAAATAAGTTAAATCGAAATGTGAAAAACCCCCTATATCTATATTTTATCTATTGTTATTGGTTTTATTTCTATTATCCAGTAAACAATAATGCCAACTCAGATCCGGCAGATATTTTTGTAATTTTCAGTAATTAAAAATATAATAACACATGTTGTACTGCAACTCAAATTGTGCAAAATTAGCATTCACTGCTATTAAATTTTTTGTCAAAGCGTGTTTATTATACGCCAATAATAATACTTAAAAAAACTGAAGCACTTGGCTCTCAACGCACATACATATGTATCCCTTGTTAACATTCTGGCAATTGTTGTGCTTGTTATAATTAGCGATTTCTTTGCTTCAATCCTCATTATTTTGAAAGAAATTCTTACCATTTGTAAACGTTGTTCTGCTGTATAATACTCTATGGTAAGACTAGTATTACAACATACAACGCTATGAAAATATGAACAATCCAACGGTCACTCCCTACTAGATAACACTTTGCATGCAATCATCATTTCTCAAGTCTTTCCGAAATGTATTAAATAGATTGCATACAATTATTGTAATGTTTGTATGTACATACATTTTGCTTTGCATTACAATATTTTCTGAATCGATTAAGTAGAGCGGTAGTAGTAGTAGTAGTTCACACAACCATACATTTTCCTTGATCTACTACGTTTACATCTTAAAATATATTTGGCCGCTCATTTAATTTTGAACACGTTTCCTTTGTTTGTCTATTTTTCTATTTGCGTTGTCTGCTTTCAATTCAAGTAATTAGAACTGCGCTACTGAAAGTAAATTGTCCGTTTTCACGTATACATATGGTTGTTTCCATTTCGCATTGTGTACGAGTAGGTTGTATTCACTAGAATAGGAGAAGTGTGTCCATGAATTACGTTTGCAGTTCATAGGGTAAGTAAAAATATCTGCTGTGCATTGGTAGGAAGAAGTAACTATAGCGAGGTTTCAAAAACTTTGCTGGAGTTTCATGTTATTTAATTGTCAAAAGATATTTTGTAGGAGTCTTGCTAAATGCCTGGTTTCACTATTGTAAATAGTCGTACGATTAAGATAAATAAGACAAATATTTTATTATTTTTAGTTCATCAATATTATGGCTGTTGTTATCGGTTACTATTATTAATTCCTTACAATGCATTCATTGCGACATAAGCAACTTGCCTGGCGGTAAGTGTTACATTTCCATTCTTAATAATAAATAATAATAATAAAATATATATATTTATGTATGTGTATTGCCACTGTGCAGATAACAGTTGACAATACAAAACTGGCCCATTCATGTATTTATCAGAATATTTGCAACAAACGGATGCAGTTGCATCGCAACGTAGTTGGATTGGTGAGCAGCATTTCGCTCACGGCCAATAGCAAGAATTTACCCTGTAAACATAAATAATTATAACTGAAGACCGTTACATGGTCGTATAAATTTATTTAGAAAGTGAAATTTTATTCAATATAATGTGAGTGTAATATCTGTACAATAGTTTCAGAGATATAGTAAAACTGTTCAAAAAAACAATCAAAAAACAAATGTGGAAATAAATTGTAGAAAATTTCAGGTTCAGAAGGTGTTCGTCTGCAATGTGTACAAATATAAATAACAAAATAACTTGTCAAAAAACCATTTTTTATGAAAATATCTAAAAAATTGCAGGAAATTTCGGGTTTCATTAAATTTGAAACCAAAAATTTATGATTTTTAAGTGCAATTATGTAAAATTGTAAATATTTGCACTAAAAAAAATGGTAAATTGTGAAAAAATTAAAAACGTTACATTTTTTATTTTCCATTTTTGTGTAATGCGATGTGTGCCAAAATAAGGCCATTTGCGTCGAAAAGTGTTTACAACTCTAAGAACACAATTTGATAGCTGACAGTTTAGAAGTTACTAACAATGAGCAACGTGTCTGTCTTCATTATTGAACAATATTTTAAAAGTGAAAAATCTTTGAAAAGGGTTTTCCCAAATCTTGCATTAATTTTGGGATACTCTATTAGATAACTCAGCCTGAAACTTAATCTTGTAATGTTTTGGAATGCTAATTATCTGCAATTTAAAAGAATCTGAATAATATTTGAAATTGTAGCAATGAATAGATATTCCTATAAGGACTAGAATGACTTAAATTTTTCCAACCATACTACATACATACAAATTACATACATATTTTCAGAATATGTTCATAATTATGTGTGAACCAACATTTTGTGTGCTAGCGGTTTTTAACACCTTTACAGACGCGGCACTTTAAAACGAAATAAAAAGGTCCATTTTACTTTTTATTTACGTATGTACGTTTGTATTTATACAATTTATTTATTTATTTGTCTACCAAGCCAAATATTAATTTTTGCTTTACTTTAAATATCTACCATATATTTTCATTTCATTTTAATTTCATTTGTGTCTGTAGTAATCATACCACCATATTTGGAGGTTGAAATCAACAGCAGCTTTAATATAACATGTATCATCAACCCTTCAATGTTTCACGGCAATGTTGATAGTTCTTCATTATATTTCGAACAAGAAGACACAAAATATGTACTTCCTTCTGAAAATGTACACGTAAGTATTGCGCCTGCATTATTTCGGCAACTTGTTTTTGCTGGTGCACAATATAAGATTCATATTAATTTGCATAATATTTCATAAAAATCTTTTTAAATCAAATTCACATAATGCAGAATAACATGCTTCGATATTATATTTAATAATTTGTAATATTACAACAAAAACTTTTTTAAAATTATATAATTAACGTTAAACAACGTGTTAAACCTTTTCATCTAGTACGCCGGATTTTTAAATATTTTTAAAAGATTTAATTCTAAATAATGCCTTGAATAAGCTTACGAGGATTGGCGAAATATTGGGGGACAAAAATAAAAAAGAAAATAATAAATTATAAAATAATTATAAACTATATAATTATAAATAATTATAAAAACATTTAGATTTAAAAAAAATTAAAAACTTTCTTCATATTTTATTTTATTGAGTTTAAAAACATATTGCTATGTGTACGTATATTGTTTTTTTTTTTATAAAATAAAATATATTTCTTTATAAAATAAAATATATTTTTTTATTTTCCTTATAAGATCCAATACAAAATGTACCTCATCCATACATACATTTACTTTTGTCAGATTTATTAATTCCTGAGGAAGTTGGCCGTAGCTGAAACTCAATAAAACGAAATAAGAATAATATAAAAAGAATAAAGGAGGATCTTAAAAGTTTCTTTTTATAATTAATATTTTCCCTAATGAGGAAAATACATTTACATTTTCGTATAAAACTGAATAATAATTTGAATTTCGAAGAGAATATTAGGAATTTTGATCTGATCTAATCTCAAATAAACTTTGCTTAACTTGAGATGATTATGAATTTTATAGATTTTAAATGCCACAGCTGCTGTGTTAATGCTGCACAATGTCACGGAGCAGGATCGTTATTATACTTGTAAATGTGGAGGGTATGGAATTGGCATGACGAAGGTATTAGTGGGTAAGTGTTCAATTGTTTGTTTGTTTTTTTGCTTTTATTTTAGTTTTCGCTGCGGTAGACTTTTGTAAATAAAATATTATTAAATTAGGCTGGCAAACGACATCTTATATACATGAAGGGCTGCTAACTTTTTTCAATTTAAAGTTTGAACCTTTAAAAATTAAAATTAATTAATTAATTAATAATGTAAACGTTGATGGTCGTATCAAGACTGACTCTTTATTTCATTTTTCAGTCTTTACATAGTTTCTTAATCTAATATATATAAATGTTCTCAGAGAGACTCCAATTATGTACAATGTATTTCTCTACATATGCCTGCGTGAGATTTTAATACTTACCAGCTAACTTAATAATTAACATGACTAGATATTGATTATAACTATGACTACGTCTACAATAATTAATATTTAGCTAAAGGAAAACCACTCAGTACGCATGTGAGTGTGTTCTAAGAAACTTCGCTAAAAATAAATTTATGGTACATCAAAGTTAATTTCTTTTATATTCCATTTAACTTTTAGGTACTGCACCACTTGAGGTAATGGATTTCAAATGTCGCGGGTATGATTTTGATTATATGGTGTGCAAGTTCACCAAGCCGCATAATGTATTACCAACCAAATATGAATTATTCTATACGGCGCAGTCAGAGGTAAGTCTGCTTACATAAATATTACAATCCTTTTTGTAATTTATATTACTTGCAGCAGTCTGAACGGCTGCTCATATCACTTAGTAATGCATTTAAAAGCACGGTATTATTAAAATAATTTATAAAAAGAAATTAAAATAAAATGGAAATTCTCTTATTAATCAAAATAGCTTTTCTCATTAACATCCTAGTTAATATCCAAATTAAACAATAAAAATAATTAAACTAAATTAAAAAAAATTAACCGCTTGGTGGCGGCACGTGCATCTTTATTTTTCTACTTAATTTAAACTTCGTACAATTCCATATAATCGCACGCTTCCATACATGCAAAAAAAATTTGTTTCATACATTAACTAAGGACAAGAACGGGAAACCCATTTTCCTCAAAATTTATTCACAGGATTACAGACAACCATGCGACTTGGAAATGCATCCAAATTATGGCACCTGCAATTTCAATAGGGATGAAAATAACTATCGTTACAACCATGAATTATTTAACTTCCAACTGACAGGGCGCAACGGATTGGGGGAAAAGGTTCAAAATTTTTTGATAAACAACTTCGAAAGCGGCAAGTATTTATTTTCCTTATTTTATTTGTTAGCCGATCCAAAACAGAGTTCAATAATAAAAAATTAAATAATAAATCTTCTTCCTGCTTATTTGCTGATCTTGTGATCTACACACAAAAATGTATGTTTTTCTTTACTAAAAAGTATCACTAAATCATGTCGCTCATAATTTTATCATATTGTTTTCGAAAACTGTGGATAAAAAATAGCGCTGTTCTAATTTTCGAACTCAATTAAAACTATAGGAATGAAGTGATAAAATCACTCGTCTTGAAACAGCTAAACTTAAATATAAACATCTGATTTGTAAGATTGGGAAGAGTTGCCGCTTACTCTTGAGTAAGACGAGATATAAACCAGAGTATATAAATTTTTGTTGTCGCGTAAAAGCCACTAAGGTCTACAATTACGGATGGTGTTACATATTATCAATGTAACATATTATAAATGTTGCAACATATAGAAGAATTAATTTAATTCAGAAATAGCTAAAAAGATCCAGGAATAAAGGTATCTACGAAAATTGCAAAAGGAGGTGAATTGAACATAAAAATTGTGAAATTTTATAAAGGCTTTTTGTTCCTGCAAAAAAAATCTAATATTTTCCTTTTAGAAATATTAAAAATTAGAAAATTAGTTTTGAATTTTTTTAATTTCGAAATCTATTTTCTTAAGAAGTCACACAAAGTGGAAGGAAATATTGAAGAAATAAACACTATTTTTTATAAAAGATCTAAGCTTGGCAAAATAATAAATAAATGACATATTTTTAATAACTTTTCGTTATATAATTATTTCCAGTAATTCCTCCTGTGCCTGAATATACATTTGAAAATATAACACACAACAACGCTGTCATTAAATGGAAAAACCCAAAATATGCTTATTATGCTCAAAAAGGTTTAGAATATGAGATAGGCATAAGAACCAAAGGAACAAAGTGGAGATATATGTTGGGCAATGAACTACGAAATAATCGATCCAAATATAAAATACTATTAACATTACCATACCCTCACTATCGGTATGAATTGAGCCTCCGTTTGCGTGTTAAGAAATCAGCCCAAAGTAATGATAGTTATTGGAGTGAGGCGTACATCCAAAAATTTGAAACAAAGGCATGCCCTCCAAATTGGGCACCTATAACCGGTTCTGGCAGTTTTTATATAGATTCAACTGAAACGACAGTGCGCCTCTACTGGCACCAGATACCTCGGAAAAGAGAGAATGGTCCAAATTTCAAATATATAATTAAGGAAGTAAAAGTTAATGGCGTTGTTGACGTGTAAGTATTGGCAATTATCTCGGTTAAAGTAAAACAGTTACATAGGCTTTTTTTTAGTTCATTGAAACCTCTAAGCATTGATCGTGGGTCGGCAACATTTCAGTGGAACAAGAATCATAATTATACTTTCGTTATTAAAAGTAGTAACGCCGAGGGTGAATCTTCTGTTAATAGTACAATATTTGTGCCAGCCTGGTCGCAGTATAATGACACTTCCTTTTCACCGCAATGGATACGTAATGTATATCATGCTACAAATGGCAGCTCCACGGTGGAATGGTCTCCACCGCACAATCGTAAAGACCTAATTAATTATACGGTATTTCTGTGTCAACGGAAACCAGCAATTGGCCCAGAATGTGACGTAAGTGTTACATTAACAAATTCATAATAAATTCGCATAATTGTCTTATTTGCGTATGGTTTAGGGAACGATACACTTTCTAGACGTCAGCAAAGATTCAACAAAATTTCATCAAACAATGAAAAACAAAGAAAAAGTTTTTAATTGGGCTGTGGCTGCCAATTACCGCAACTTTAATGCAGGTATGCATTGGTCAATGTGTTCCATGGCTTATAAAAGTCAAGCGTCCCATTTGGTCCCGCAAGAAATAGAAATACGAAAAGGTTCCGTTACACTAAATTACTGGTATGGTATGCCCGGCTCTCCTGCTGGAGACAAATTGCTTGCAGATCTCTTTCAATCAATTTGTTTTACAAATACGCGTAACAATCTTAGTATGGTTTAGGCTAAAGTTGTTTAAACAAATATAATTATATATAACTAGATACATTTATAATATGATATTAAATTATAAATATGATATAAATAAAGTTAGTAGTACTAATAAGAATAATATGTATTTAAGTATTATAACACACACTTATGGCGGCAGGTAGAGAATCCATGCAATATCATTTCGTTATACGAGTACAAAAAAGAGATCACAAAAAAATATATACTCCAGAATATACCACAAAATATATACTCCTTTACCCAATTTTTGAACAAATACTTTTTTCTAGGTTAATAAAATTACTTGATTTTGGCAACTTCGCCTATTTCACTCTTCTAAAGAGTGAATAAATAGACTTATTAACTCTTCTAAAATTAAACTTTGAATAAAATAAATATTCAATAAAACTTATAAATAACAATTTCAATAACTATACTTACTTAAAATTTGCAGAAAATGCTTAAAATTACGAATAAGAGGCATAAAGTAAAATACGTAACCGACAGATAAAAAAAAAACAAAACAAAATACAAATAATCTTCAATTCTCTTTTGCGGTACTGCATATTTTAGAAGAGTATTTCGATTATTAATATAGTTGCGCCGCTCTTAACCGTTTGTCACAGACTATAACAGACTGGTAAGAGCGGCGCAGCTATATGAATAATTGGAATACTCTTCTAAAATGTCCAGTACCGCAAAAGAGAATTGAAGATAATTTTTATTTTGTCTTGCTATGTTTTTCTTTTGGTTACGTATTTTACTTTATGCCTTCTATTCGTAATTTTAAGCATAATATGTAGATTTTAATTAAGTATATTTATTGAAATGTTTATTTTTTTTAAATTTTAAGTATTATTGAATATTTATTTTATTCAAAGTTTAATATAAGAAGAGTTAAGGAGTAAATTTAGTTTTAAATAGCATGTAAGTATTACATACAATATGTAATACTAAATATACCACTGTTAAATGGTGGTGGTTTTTTGTATTTTTTCGTTACATTGTAGAGGGCGAAAGTGTGTTAAAGAATGCTTATCAGGAGATAAGGTCCACTTATTTCCAAGTAAGCTAGAAAGGTAAATTATAAAAAAGGAATTGAGAATGGAATTAGGAAGATTAGTAATTGTTTTATATATTGAGTGCTTCTACAATTTGGCGGGCGCCTACACTAAATTTATAAGTAACTAATTAAATAATTTCAAAAATGATAAACCAAATAATTAAACAAATTACAACAATGGCTTGAATTCAAAATTTATTATAAAAAAAAATTTGGTAATTTTCAAAATTCATATTAATATGCAAATCATGCAGTTTCTGTATAAACCAAATTTGTTTGTATATTTTCATAAGCCAATGAAAAAACCTCCATCCCAAACCACAAATAATTTAAAATTTAGTATTTTAAATGTTTAATAACTGTTTTTAAAATTAGTTTTTCCTAAATTAAGGGGGAAAGCGCAGTTGTTATAAAACCCACAATTTACTAAATATATCTCTTTTTAGACGTGCACAATGGCTAAAGCTGTTCCGACCAGAAAATGTCGATAAAAACTGTAGATTATGCTAAAAAAATGGTTCTTCTCAGGACCAAAAATCCAAAAAGGGAGATACATTTTATTTAAAATTATAATATCAATAATAAATGCGCCATTGGCACAAAAATATTAAAAATATGTCTTTCGTTTATAAGAAAGTTGGTTAGTTTTGCAAGTCTAATATATAGTCAAAATTTATTACATTTGTATATATAGGTGCATTTGTTTATAGGTATATTTGAATAGACAATCTAAAAATTGGCTCTCTGCTGTACTATCTTTTTGGAACATCTTACGACACTTATCACTCGTGATTTACACCCATAGTTAGCACAGCATGAAATAGTAGCGGAAGCTGTCAACTGGTTTTTATAAAATATAAACATATTTTATTTTCTTTTTATCAAAGTAAGCTTTTTTATTTTTCTACTTACACTGAATACTTTTTATTTTTCACTTAAATTTATTACGGCAATTCTGGATCTTCCAATGCGACATATACACACGTGTACACACATGCATCTTTATATGATATGGTGGCGGATCATAGTGCATTTCGTCAACATCAAGAATGTCTGTACCACAGTGCAATCTACACGAGTTGGTGAATCTAAACACATAAAATCGTTTTCGGAACAGAAATGTACATATTTAAATCAATCTTTTATTAACACTGATAAACTTTATATATAACCTACAAATAATTCCTCTTGTAAACATTATCAATATAACTGTCCTGTTTTAAGTGTTAACTGCTAATTATAGTCCATTAATTACCAACTCCAGAATGGAACCAAAACTTTTAGTTAGATGAAATTCGTATCAAAGTTTTCTTAGAAAACGTCTGCTAATAGAATTGCAAACCAATATACTAAAGGAGCTGACGGTTTGCAATACAGCATCCATACCGCAATCGCTTCTGTTTATAACACACATTTTTATTTAGAAAACAAATATATTACTTTTATTTTAAAAATGTCTTTAGTTTTTTCAATTATTTACACAAAATCACGAAAAATATATAATCTTAATTTCAAATTCAAGCAAATGTAATTTTATTTTAGTTTTGTTTACATCATCACATTCGTTGTACCATCATACTATTGTTGTCTCTTTCTACAACGGCCGGTCCTTCAAAATTGTTTACAATTGGAACTGTCACTTTTGACATCTCTGGTATACTTTGTGGGGTGGATGCTCAATAACTAGACTTGTTAGGAGCGAATTTGCATGAGATTGATAGGTAATCTTCAACTTCAATAACAAAATATGCATAAAAATTTGTTATAGTCACAGCTGATAAACCTCCTTAAGTTAAGGGTTGTATTCAAAGCGAATTTACAGTTTAACGAATTTACGATTTACAGTTGTTAAATCCCATTGAAAAAAAATGTTTTAAATTTATAAGCAGGATTGGTGATAAAAACAGCAATATCCTATAACAAAATATTAATTGTACCAACCTTTTTCGCCGCCACCTTTATATCAGTCGAAAAATTAAAAAGATTATATATGACGTGTACTATATGACATTGCCTTTACACTTAAAAATCATCATTGGTTTCTTTGTTAACACAGCAGACATACGAATGTGGGTTAAAAATGTATAAACGCTTAAAAATAATTTTTTTATTATAATTGTTAACATGTGAACGTAACATATGAACATAGTGCATTAAAATCAATTTGTAAATTGGCGAAATTCTTGGTGAATATAAGTTTGTAAGCTACTTAATATCTTTTATTTTTACATAAATAAGAAGTTTTTTCTTTTTAAAAACTTTTTTAATATAAAAATCTTTTTTAAATTACATTTTTAATACATACATATATATGAGCAATTGTTCTTTTACAGTATTCTGAATTCTCTATGGTAATCGAGATTACAATTCGACGTGCTTACACGAATAAAGTTGCTTTCAAGGGGAATTCATTCATTGTCAGCATCACATTTCTCTATGAAGATTTATATTTCAGCATCAGATTTTTTATATATTGAAATAATTGGATAATAAGGTACTTTTTAAAAATACAAGACCATGTTCTCACTTCTTAAACACATAAAAAAATAATCTGCGATTCCGCTCTCATTGTTTTTTAATTCGCCTTGGTTACATGTAGCTTTAATATTCCAATTCATCTTCGAAGCGAATTACAACTCACTGATTTTATATTTTAAGGGAAGTTCCGCAATATTACTTAAGTTTACTTTTTATCACTATGTGCAATATATTATAAGGCCTTGTTTTAGTATCCCATACAGTATTAACACATGTAAAATTTGGCATGTATTATGAAAAAATATTATACGAATAAATATAATAGTATAGTATAAAACCGTATTATCTTTTTGACAAACGAATACCACTTGCAGAAGTATTTGAAAATTTTCATAAAATGAAACGATTTCGTCTGATCAAGTGCGATAAGTTTATTATCATTAAAGTTTTGCTTATAGTTTATATTAGTATGGTAATTAACACTTTTCTACAGCGCAAAATAGAGTAAATTACTTTGTTTGTATGTAACAAACATAAAACATATGTTTTCGTAATAGATGGGTAAGAGAGTACCAGCTATTTTTATTTAATTTCATGAAGTATAAGGCTATGGCTGATATTACTTTCCACTGTGTGGAATACTGAACAAGCCGTAAAATTACCTTCAAATAAGCAATCGTGTCAAATTAGATGTTTACAGACAATTAGAAAAAGTTTAATTTTCTAATTACACAAAAAGGGTAAAATTGACATGACAACCAATTCAATGGCAACACCGACTTATATTCCGTTTAGTTAATCGGTTATCGGTTTACGTAAAATTTATTTAGTTTTTTATTGCATTTTCATCTACTATGTCGGTTGGTTTACATTTTGGATATTTGGAATAGAGGGTTAAACGGGCAGCAATAGCGATATATATATATATATATATAGAATTAATAAAAATTATAAATATTTTAACTTTAAATTACACTAAACTGAAAACAATAAACAGCGTAGTTCTTAAGTGAAACGTGATTAAAATGCATACACACACAAAAATCTGTGTGTGACAAGTAAAATGTAATGTATTGTTACTCCTAATACTCTCGTTGAAACAGGAGTAATTTTAACCATTGATAAATGTTTTGTTGTTCATAACAAAAGCGAAATATTTAGTGTGAATTTAAGAGTTGCTAAATTATAAAAACCTGCTTTTAGTGGTCACTGTCGGTGTTCATTTATTAGCTGCCTCGCCACTTGATGTACGCTCCTAACGAATTGAATTCTTTCTTGCCAGCGCTTTTTAAATGGCGGATGTGCAATGTGCAGTGCGTTGGATACATAACAAGATAGAATTTAAATGCATTTACACGTAAAACAACTTCAAATTTACCTAAAAGAAAAAATTTTAGAAAAAGAACTAATTTTAAAGTATAAATAATGCAGATTTCTGGGTGAGTGACTAAAACTTTATATTTCAGTAATAAGTTCATTACCTTTTGGTGACCTGCTAGTGTACAACTGAATAATTATTAATATATGTAATATAATGGAATCGGTTTCGTCGCAACTGTATGAAGAATTAAGAAATTAAAAAATTATTTTTATTGTGTATCAATCAGCTTTAATGAAATTCAGAAACTTAGCTGGTGGAATCATCTGCGGACATGTAACACCACAATTACGAATTAAAAATATTGTGATTTTTTTCATTAAATGAACTTTGGCAATTACAATTAGATAGATAAATTAAGGAATATTTCACAAACTTAATTGAAGAACGCTAACAATTAATTATTGGTCACGGGTATTACACCATTCCAATTTGACATTTGACAAAAACCGAATCCAAAGTAAAATTCAGACTAAAGTAAGACATGTAGCAACTAAATTTTAGTTTTTATGCCATTGAAGTGATATGTTTTATTTTTTGCATATGTCAACAAGTTGTAAACGCAAAAAGAAAAACAAATAATAATATTTAAAAAGAGCCTACGCTTAATAAAACAGAGTATTAAGTGGATATGTAAATTAGTAATGTAAATTATAAATGGATTGTAAATTAGAACTTGATAATTAAAAAATAAATTTAAAACTTTTAACTTAAATTCAAAATATTAAAGTTCTGCAAAAATGTAATAATGCATGAAAAGAGACTGTAGTAAAAGAATTATTAATTTATGCTCCTACAACTATAGTAAGCTATAAGAAACGTGAATTAATTTTTATTTCGGGACGTTCAAATATTACCTTTTACGATTGTATTGATTTTTTCCCCATTTTTGTTAATTTGAAATATATTTACTCTCTTTCACCTACAATATATTTTTACTTTTCCGATTTCTCAATAAAAATTAAAAAAAAAAAACTTGTTACTTTTTGATAAGTGTATTTTGCCTTGAACCGGCACAAGAAAAATATTTGTCTTCCAAACATTGCAGCTTAGCAATACTATCCATTTGCTGCTTAAAATTTTCTGAAAAAAATCCTTATGGCTCCAATTATTGTGAAATAAAAAAAAAATATCGCTGAACAAGGGTTAACTGAAGTAAAAGTTTATATTTAAATTTTGTTTTCTATATTTACTATCAATTTTTCCTTATTTCTATGAAACATTAGTGTTATATACAAAGTATATACAGACTACATATATGATATCGGCCAGGATTTAGCACTTAAATAAAATCAATAGAAAAATATTATTTTCTATTTAATTTCGAATATGTATAATATAATTCGGAAAAACGTAAGAAAAACGTTAAGAAACATTAAGAAAAATCAAATAAAATATAAATTCTTAAATTTTATTTTTTATTAAAAATTTGGAAAAAAATTTGTTTGATGAAATATATTACGCTAGGTGAAACAGATTATAAAACAATTACCAGACACACATTGGTTAGACAAAAATCCACTTAAAGGTTAACTTTTTATTGTTACAATTTGCAACTAATTTAATTATTTTTCTATATACATGAGATTAATATTTCCTTACAATTTGCTGACTAATTTTATTTTTACTGCTGCTAACTGTCACAAAGTCATAAATTTTGTCTAAATAAGTTAAATCGAAATGTGAAAAACCCCCTATATCTATATTTTATCTATTGTTATCGGTTTTATTTCTATTATCCAGTAAACAATAATGCCAACTCAGATCCGGCTGATATATTTGTAATTTTCAGTAATTAAAAATATAATAACACATGTTGTACTGCAACTCAAATTGTGCAAAATTAGCATTCACTGCTATTAAATTTTTTTGTCAAAGCGTGTTTATTATACGCCTATAATAATACTTAAAAAAACTGAAGGACTTGCCTCTCAACCCACATACATATGTATCCCTTGTTAACATTCTGGCAATTGTTGTGCTTGTTTTGTTTTATAACCCAAACCTTTTTCTAATGAATGCATATGGCTTTTGTGCAGTTTTAAAGATTTTCAATGTGTCCGCAACATTAATATGAAACTTAAGGAAAACATTTAAGAATTTATCTATAGAAGCCGATGTAAAAAAGTTTTACTACAAGTACAAGTTACTATGAGTTCACTATATATATTGTATTTTGTAAATAAGGTTGGAACACACATAAGTAAAAATCAAATTCTGAACGCTGGCTATTTTGAAAATTGTTGTATGTCCTCTTTCTAAGATGTCAGCTACATGTTTGATACAAATTTATGTTGATTGCGATGTGGGAAGCTCTTTTCTATCTGTGTGTTGTTGCTGGTAATTGTTGTTGTTACAGTATGATATTTTAACACATTTTCTGCGTATGTATAGGAGCACATATGTTGTTTTTGTTTGACCTCACCTTTTCGGTTCTGTTTAATTTTTATGTGATTCTGAACAGAATTGATAGTAAAATCTGTCTGTCAGTTATTTGTTTATCTGTCACCTTAAAAGCTTCTTAAGTGCCTTTTTGCATTTAGTGATATTTCTGTTGATTGGACTGATGGCTGGAGTTGGTGTATGTTTGTATACACATAAATGTATGTACATGTTTAGTTTTAGGTTCGCAAGCAAAGTTTAAAATAGTAGTAAAATCAAAAATTCAAAATAATGTATAAATACCTTGATCTACTAAATTATTCAGAAGACAAAAAAGTTCCAAGAAGCAAAAACTAATTTTTTTTCTTTGTGGATTTGATAGCTAAAAAAAATTTACATACAAACACATGCACCCATATGCATGCATACTCGTATGTATTTACATACATATACATAGTTATTTATGGCTGTTATATTTACTAGTTTGTATGGATATTTTTACATACATATGCATACATCCATATATACAGTAATAATTAATGGCATTATTTTTTTATTGTTTCTGGTGTTTATTCTTGGAACTGTTTGCGTATTTTATCAATAATATTTAATATTTGTATTCTGGAATAAATACTAGACATTAAAAGTTAGTGACGTTATTTAATAATGTTTGTCATTGCAGTATGTATGGATTACGTGTGTGGATTTACATACTTACATATGTATGTATGTATGGACATATTTATGTATATATAATCTTGTACGTATGTATACGGGAGTATGAATGCCTATAAGTATATGAAAACATTTTCGTAATTAAAAACAATCAATTCAGTTTTATTATTACAAATCAATGTTGCCAAAACTGCAAATTTTTCTCTTTTGCATACTTTAATCTTCAAAACGCTAATTGAAAGTTTTTTTTTAATTTGAAATTCTTCTACATTGGGAATGTACATTGTGATGTTGCTGCACTGTCAATGGCATTGCCGTTGACAGTGCCAAAAGGCGACTTTGTCGTAGATTGGGTTTGATTTTCTCGACAAACATTTTCTTAGCGACCTAATGCAAATTTTCAACTGTGACGGTGTAGAATTTAACAAAATGTTTGCAATCGGAAAAAATAAATAAGCATCGGAAAAAGATAAAAAATTATTAAAAAAAAAAAAAAAAAAAACAATTTTAAAGGCAAAAGCCGGTATCAGAGAAAGCTATATGAAGTATAAAAAAAAATTAAAATGATGCAGAGAAGTGAACAAAGATACGAAGAACTCCCCGAAAGAGAAATGCAGATAAAAAATATAAAATTGGAAATAAGGAAAAAAGAATTTCAAGCTCTTGAGAACAAATATTAACAAATATTGAGTAAATAACATTTTTAATTTACTTGTGTCTTTACGGTTAATTTATCTAAACAAATAATTTAAGTTTTTTATATATGTAAATGTGCATGGCTATGTATATACATAAAATACATGTGTATTTAAATGAATATGAATTTATGAAAAGAATGAATTAGGACCACAAATAACTTGTTTTTATTTGCTCTCAAAATGTGTAGTGATGATATTTATGTTCCTCACATTATCTATAACAGGGCGACGTCAACACAATACTTCTATTTAATACTGATATGAAGTCAGGATTACGACGAGGGCTTCGCCATGTGACGATGACTATAGTATTGTGTCGATATCGCCATTCATAATTAACTCTATTGTAGATATTTAAATTTAAAAAATCTCTATATTTACCAATTTGATGCATGTGCTCATACATGCATGTATGGGCTTGTGTATTTATGAATATTCATTTCTTAAACACATATAAAGCAGCAGATGGAAAATCTACAATAGCTCTACAATTAAATAGATTTAACATATGTATATGATTATGCTGTCACCGTCAATTGAAAATAAACGTTGTGTGTCTTCGGAAATCTTGTCGCACATATGTAGTATTCTTTCTACACTTGAAATAAGTAACGAGTAAATAAACCCGGTTGCGAAATCACTGTTGCCAGAGTTGCAAATATTTCTGCTTTTTCACGTACTATTTTTTAAAATGCACATTCAAACCTTTCTTAATTTACACACTCTATATTTTTTAATTTAAATATATAAATACAAAAGAGAAATTGATTGACGGATATGCAGTATTTTTAGTTATTAACCTTATGGCGTTTTCTTTTCTACAAAAAAAGGCAACACTACCCGCAGGGAGGACAATTAAGTGTTATTTTCTCAAAAATGTGTTGCCCTGTGAAAGGGGTTTTTTCTAAAAAATGTTGCCCTTTTGCAGGGCAAAAGGCATTGCAATTCTGCCCTGAGCAAATCAACAGCGCAGAAATTGTCCTGTAAAACACATGGTTTTTAATCTTGCACAGCGTTACCAGAAAATGTTCAAAAAAAAGTCTTTTGAGTTGAAAGAGTCAGAATATTAGATTTTAATTATTATTTTTATATTTTGTATTGTATAACACAAACAAAAGACCACTATGCAACAGCTTATTTGTATGAGATATTAAAAAAAAATTTTGTTTTCTCAAGCAGATGAATTAGCAATCTGACAACTGAAAATTTTAGTATACACATTTTATAAAATATACAGAAAATGTTTGTTTATCAGCTGTTAAAAAGAGGCATTGCACTTTTTTCTAATTTGTGTTCTTTTCTCGTTATATAAAAAATTGCAATTTCACAGGGCGGGCAAAACATTTTAAAAAGGCACCTTCTCACAGGGAAACATTTTTAATGTAGAAAAGAAAACGCCATTATAGACGATTGCAAGCTAATGCCAACAACGTCTGTAAAATTAAATACAAACATTTATTTTTAATTTATATTTAATTTTATTTTTAATTTTCTCCCATACGTGCATAAAATTCTAAAAAAACAAAAACTATAAAAGGTATCTAGGCAGTTGTTTTTTATTTTGAAAAATGAAACTACTAGTTTGTGTTTTAAATACAGTTTAATTTAAATTGGCGCCACGAATGCGTTTAAAATACTTTTTCGCATAAAGCAGGCTGCAGTTCGCCGACGACTCGTTTAATATTCAATTCCAAAGCGTATATTTTTTGTGGATATTCGCGTTAACCAATGATTTTACATAACCCCATAAAAAGTAATCCAATGGCGTTAGATCACATCTTGGGGAGCAATTCAGTTGTCGAAAACATGAAAATATTGAATCGTGGAATTTTCATTGCATTGCGATATATCGAACTCCATTAACGGCAACGATGTTTCCTGCTGCGCTTTTGAAAAATATGCCCTGATTGCACCACCAGCATGTAGAACACACCAAACAGTCACCTTTAATGGATGCAATGGTGTCTCGTGTATTAACCAACAAATGCATTATTAACCAAACCATTCAGTGAAGAATTTTTCGATAAAACTCTCATTATTTTATAATACATTTTTACAATTGGTAAACGTTGTTCTGCTGTATGATACCCGGAGAAAGACTAGTATTACAGCGCACAACCCTATTAGAAAATATCAACAATCCAACTGTACACACTGTACTGGATAACACTTTGTATTCATTTATCATTTGTCAAGTTTTTCCGAAATGCATTAAATATACTGCATACAATTATAGTAACGTTTGTGTGTACATTATGCCTTGCATTGCAATATTTTCTTGGAATCGATTAAGTAGCATGGTAGTAGTAGTAGTACTAGTTCACACAACCATACATTTTCCTTGATCTACTACGTTTACATCTTAAAATATATTTGGCCGCTCATTTAATTTTGAACACGTTTCCTTTGTTTGTCTATTTTTCTATTTGCGTTGTCTGCTTTCAATTCAAGTAATTAGAACTGCGCTACTGAAAGTAAATTGTCCGTTTTCACGTATACATATGGTTGTTTCCATTTCGCATTGTGTACGAGTAGGTTGTATTCACTGGAATAGGAAAAGTGTGCCCATGAATTGCGTTTGCATTTAATGGTGTAAGTAACAATATCTGCTGTGCATTGGTAGGAAGAAGTAAATATTGTAAGGTTTCTAAAACTTTTCAGGAGAAAGTTTAATGGCAACTACGTATGAAACAAAATATTGGGGAAATGATCGCCTCAACTTCGTTCCATATTTTTATTAAGCTGCATTATCCTATCCTTTAGCTCTTGGATTGTCTTGGCTTATTGCCGTAAATTTTTTATTTTGAATATATCTATAGAAAGAATTGTGAATGGTCAATTAATACATCGCCTTGACATGTGACAACAGGGGCATTGAATTTCACGACCCAAAAAAGTGGCAATTTTACGTGAGTTGTTTGGAAAGTAACCACATATCGTACAAATGCATATCCGCTATCATTTGGTGATAGCGAGCATAATTTACGGTAACTGCCTGAACGACCTCATTTTCCAAATGGTACTGCTCGTTCAGACCACCAACCTATAGACTTCACCAAACAGTCACCGTTTGTGAATACATCGAGTTTTCAACAATCACTCGTGTAGTTTCACTTGTGCAATTTGCGCTAATTCAGCTTCCTCTGACTTGCGTAAATTGATGCATTTCTGCTGGTCAGCGAATCGACTGAGGTGAAAGTTACTCACAATTGACATCGTGCGGTACGGTTGGACCAGCCTTCTATTTGATTGATGTTCTTCTTCGTATACATGTGTTTAGAATAACACACGTAATCTATTTCCGTTTAAATATTGCTCGATGCATCAAAAACAATATATTATGAAGTAAGTAAAAAAGTAGTAACGCAATCAAGAATCCTATTGTTTTCTGACAGCAAAAATCCTGATTATTACCTGGAGTTTGTTCGTGCGTATTCTATTTCAAAGGTAACCTTTTGCGGAACACAGTTAAGTTTTTCCATAGATGCATGCATGTGGTGATGTATAGATGAAACACTAAACTAACTCTATATGGATGTACATATCGTTGCTCTCAAGTAGAAATGCCTTAACTCGTATATTTTTTTTTTGTAATAGATTTTTTTTACTTATTTCAATGTATAAACTAAATTGGTAAAAGGATTTATTGCAAAAAAAGCCAGTTAGGGCCTTTTTATTCGAGCACAACAATATGTTTTTGTATGTGTATTGAAATCGTTACAACTTTTTACATTGTATGAACAGTATAAAGAAATGAAATGCATTGTAAATGGGAAGATACATATGCATGTTTGGTTCGTGAATTTGTGGAACAGTGTATATGCATGTGGACAATGCCTGCTATGCGATTTATAAAAAAAAATATTAACTAGTTGCAGCATATCTTCACATATGCATATTAGTTGGGAACAGTTGTGGACATCTTAATTTTTCATCTAAATAGCAACGAATATTCAGCTAAATCGGTTGCATTTCCTCTAATAATTTTAGATGTCTGATGAAAGTCCACTGGCACTGGAATAACTACAACATGCCGAGTAATTTAATATGGTTCAGATATTAAGCATATTTAACAGACGAATACATACATTAAACTTTTCTTTTTTCTGCTAGGGGTATGACACACACCACTTTTTTTTGTCAGATGAACCCGTATGTTCGGTGGAAATATGTTGTTAATAATTTGCTTATGGCCAACCAACATCGACACAACTATTACTGTATAACATGGCCATCCAATGATTTATTTGTAACAAGTATTTTCTGTTGCGCAAACAAAATCTGGATATTACTATTGCAATTATCTTTGTATGAACGCAAATATTATAGAATCTACAAAATCTATGGTTTTTCACTCTCCTTAAAATGTAGGAGTATTTAAGATAATAGATTCTTAAGTATCTATTGATATTGTAAGTAAGTATTGATTCTTTGCAACACAAATGCATTGTCTGATTTTCCAAGTGTTCGTCATGGTTTATCAGGCATCCAATTTTGGATCATCATGTTATTTCTTATTATTAATGTCTTATCAGCATATTTCATATACATATTTTCATAGGATTTTATTGCTGTGTATTAAATACTTGCATTGATATATTTAGGAAAAATTAAAGTTCTAAAATTTTTATGTATTCTTAAAATTGTTCTGCTACGAGCATGGACCTACATTATGCCCGCCTGATATTACTGAACATTTAGTAAATTCAATTTCAAGAACTAACTGACAACGAATATGGTGCGACAAAATATAGAAAAGTACTTTTTTTTAATAGATAAACTAGCGTACCCTATGCACACTTTGTACTGCATTGAAATAAAATTAATCGAAACAATACTAAAAATGAAACAATCGCGTCTGGTTGATATTACGCAACATAATACTGATTACACCAACTTTCAATTGTAGATTATGTGGTAGTAATCCAGGCAATTCCAAAGAATTAAAGAATTCAGTTGGATAGTGAAAAATATTTTCTTCCTCATCAACCGTATCTAATGACTTGTAGGAAGCCAATTCGCCAGGAATCTTAGACTGTATAACCATGTTCAATTCACTGACGTCTTTGTTTTTCCCCGCTAAAATTGCCCTTTCAAACTCGCGTACATCGTGCATTGATCGATTTGGGGATGGCATCCCTAATTGTACCAATGCATTATTTGCAATTGCTAAACATAAATCCTCAATTTGAATTAAAGCTTCATTGTAAATTTCTAGTGTATATTCCATATCTAGATTACCACGTATTTGTCGAACTCGATACAAAATATCTTATCCTGATAATAATCTTTTCCTCTCACGCCCTCATTTTCAAGATTTTGCAAACTAAACTTTGGCTGTCTAAATTTGTGCATATGTATACACGTATACGTACCTAAGCCGGTACGCCCATTCAAACGCACATAACTAACAAACCAAAAGAGATACAGATGTCACATATATATAAGAACCACCACATTGATGCAACCTTTCAAACAAAAAAAAATTTGAAAATCGGTCAACGCATTAAGGCTAACATCGGTTACATACACTTTTTACAACTTTATCTTATATATATAGATTAAGCTTTAAATAAATAAATACTTCTATCTAGGATTTATATTCTAAGATTTTTTGTTTTTTTTTTTTGTTACGCATTTACTAAACATCTGAAGTGGCGGGGTGTATTTATACTTTTTTCTTAAACTGTACTTATTTATGTACATACATATATACTAAATAAATATTATGTTATTGTTTTCAGTTCATCAATATTATGGCTGTTGTTATCGGTTACTATTATTAATTCCTTACAATGCATTCATTGCGACATAAGCAACTTGCCTGGCGGTAAGTGTTACATTTCCATTCTTAATAATAAATAATAATAATAAAATATATATATTTATGTATGTGTATTGCCACTGTGCAGATAACAGTTGACAATACAAAACTGGCCCATTCATGTATTTATCAGAATATTTGCAACAAACGGATGCAGTTGCATCGCAACGTAGTTGGATTGGTGAGCAGCATTTCGCTCACGGCCAATAGCAAGAATTTACCCTGTAAACATAAATAATTATAACTGAAGACCGTTACATGGTCGTATAAATTTATTTAGAAAGTGAAATTTTATTCAATATAATGTGAGTGTAATATCTGTACAATAGTTTCAGAGATATAGTAAAACTGTTCAAAAAAACAATCAAAAAACAAATGTGGAAATAAATTGTAGAAAATTTCAGGTTCAGAAGGTGTTCGTCTGCAATGTGTACAAATATAAATAACAAAATAACTTGTCAAAAAACCATTTTTTATGAAAATATCTAAAAAATTGCAGGAAATTTCGGGTTTCATTAAATTTGAAACCAAAAATTTATGATTTTTAAGTGCAATTATGTAAAATTGTAAATATTTGCACTAAAAAAAATGGTAAATTGTGAAAAAATTAAAAACGTTACATTTTTTATTTTCCATTTTTGTGTAATGCGATGTGTGCCAAAATAAGGCCATTTGCGTCGAAAAGTGTTAACAACTCTAAGAACACAATTTGATAGCTGACAGTTTAGAAGTTACTAACAATGAGCAACGTGTCTGTCTTCATTATTGAACAATATTTTAAAAGTGAAAAATCTTTGAAAAGGGTTTTCCCAAATCTTGCATTAATTTTGGGATACTCTATTAGATAACTCAGCCTGAAACTTAATCTTGTAATGTTTTGGAATGCTAATTATCTGCAATTTAAAAGAATCTGAATAATATTTGAAATTGTAGCAATGAATAGATATTCCTATAAGGACTAGAATGACTTAAATTTTTCCAACCATACTACATACATACAAATTACATACATATTTTCAGAATATGTTCATAATTATGTGTGAACCAACATTTTGTGTGCTAGCGGTTTTTAACACCTTTACAGACGCGGCACTTTAAAACGAAATAAAAAGGTCCATTTTACTTTTTATTTACGTATGTACGTTTGTATTTATACAATTTATTTATTTATTTGTCTACCAAGCCAAATATTAATTTTTGCTTTACTTTAAATATCTACCATATATTTTCATTTCATTTTAATTTCATTTGTGTCTGTAGTAATCATACCACCATATTTGGAGGTTGAAATCAACAGCAGCTTTAATATAACATGTATCATCAACCCTTCAATGTTTCACGGCAACGTTGATAGTTCTTCATTATATTTCGAACAAGAAGACACAAAATATGTACTTCCTTCTGAAAATGTACACGTAAGTATTGCGCCTGCATTATTTCGGCAACTTGTTTTTGCTGGTGCACAATATAAGATTCATATTAATTTGCATAATATTTCATAAAAATCTTTTTAAATCAAATTCACATAATGCAGAATAACATGCTTCGATATTATATTTAATAATTTGTAATATTACAACAAAAACTTTTTTAAAATTATATAATTAACGTTAAACAACGTGTTAAACCTTTTCATCTAGTACGCCGGATTTTTAAATATTTTTAAAAGATTTAATTCTAAATAATGCCTTGAATAAGCTTACGAGGATTGGCGAAATATTGGGGGACAAAAATAAAAAAGAAAATAATAAATTATAAAATAATTATAAACTATATAATTATAAATAATTATAAAAACATTTAGATTTAAAAAAAATTAAAAACTTTCTTCATATTTTATTTTATTGAGTTTAAAAACATATTGCTATGTGTACGTATATTGTTTTTTTTTTTATAAAATAAAATATATTTTTTTATAAAATAAAATATATTTTTTTATTTTCCTTATAAGATCCAATACAAAATGTACCTCATCCATACATACATTTACTTTTGTCAGATTTAATAATTCCTGAGGAAGTTGGCCGTAGCTGAAACTCGATAAAACGAAATAAAAATAATATAAAAAGAATAAAGGAGGATCTTAAAAGTTTCTTTTTATAATTAATATTTTCCCTAATGAGGAAAATACATTTACATTTTCATATAAAACTGAATAATAATTTGAATTTCGAAGAGAATATTAGGAATTTTGATCTGATCTAATCTCAAATAAACTTTGCTTAACTTGAGATGATTATGAATTTTATAGATTTTAAATGCCACAGCTGCTGTGTTAATGCTGCACAATGTCACGGAGCAGGATCGTTATTATACTTGTAAATGTGGAGAGTATGGGATTGGCATGACGAAGGTATTAGTGGGTAAGTGTTCAATTGTTTGTTTGTTTTTTTGCTTTTATTTTAGTTTTCGCTGCGGTAGACTTTTGTAAATAAAATATTATTAAATTAGGCTGGCAAACGACATCTTATATACATGAAGGGCTGCTAACTTTTTTCAATTTAAAGTTTGAACCTTTAAAAATTAAAATTAATTAATTAATTAATAATGTAAACGTTGATGGTCGTATCAAGACTGACTCTTTATTTCATTTTTCAGTCTTTACATAGTTTCTTAATCTAATATATATAAATGTTCTCAGAGAGACTCCAATTATGTACAATGTATTTCTCTACATATGACTGCGTGAGATTTTAATACTTACCAGCTAACTTAACAATTAACATGACTAGATATTGATTATAACTATGACTACGTCTACAATAATTAATATTTAGCTAAAGGAAAACCACTCAGTACGCATGTGAGTGTGTTCTAAGAAACTTCGCTAAAAATAAATTTATGGTACATCAAAGTTAATTTCTTTTATATTCCATTTAACTTTTAGGTACTGCACCACTTGAGGTAATGGATTTCAAATGTCGCGGGTATGATTTTGATTATATGGTGTGCAAGTTCACCAAGCCGCATAATGTATTACCAACCAAATATGAATTATTCTATACGGCGCAGTCAGAGGTAAGTCTGCTTACATAAATATTACAATCCTTTTTGTAATTTATATTACTTGGAGCAGTCTTAACGGCTGCTCATATCACTTAGTAATGCATTTAAAAGCACAGTATTATTAAAATAATTTATAAAAAGAAATTAAAATAAAATGGAAATTCTCTTATTAATCAAAATAGCTTTTCTCATTAACATCCTAGTTAATATCCAAATTAAACAATAAAAATAATTAAACTAAATTAAAAAAAATTAACCGCTTGGTGACGGCACGTGCATCTTTATTTTTCTACTTAATTTAAACTTCGTACAATTCCACTATTCATACATGCAAAAAAAATTAGTTTCATACATTAACTAAGGACAAGAACGGGAAACCTATTTTCCTCAAAATTTATTCACAGGATTACAGACAACCATGCGACTTGGAAATGCAACCAAATCAGGGCATCTGCAATTTGACTACGGATAAAAATAACTATCGTTACAACTATGAATTATTTAACTTCGAACTGACAGGGCGCAACGGATTGGGGAAAAAGGTTCAAAATTTTTTGATAAACAACTTCGAAAGCGGTAAGTATTTATTTTCCTTATTTTATTTGTTAGCCGATCCAAAACAGAGTTCAATAATAAAAAATTAAATAATAAATCTTCTTCCTGCTTATTTGCTGATCTTGTGATCTACACACAAAAATGTATGTTTTTCTTTACTAAAAAGTATCACTAAATCATGTCGCTCATAATTTGATCATACTGTTTTCGAAAACTGTGGATAAAAAATAGCGCTGTTCTAATTTTCGAACTCAATTAAAACTATAGGAATGAAGTGATAAAATCACTCGTCTTGAAACAGCTAAACTTAAATATAAACATCTGATTTGTAAGATTGGGAAGAGTTGCCGCTTACTCTTGAGTAAGACGAGATATAAACCAGAGTATATAAATTTTTGTTGTCGCGTAAAAGCCACTAAGGTCTACAATTACGGATGGTGTTACATATTATCAATGTAACATATTATAAATGTTGCAACATATAGAAGAATTAATTTAATTCAGAAATAGCTAAAAAGATCCAGGAATAAAGGTATCTACGAAAATTGCAAAAGGAGGTGAATTGAACATAAAAATTGTGAAATTTTATAAAGGCTTTTTGTTCCTGCAAAAAAAATCTAATATTTTCCTTTTAGAAATATATAAAATTAGAAAATTAGTTTTGAATTTTTTTAATTTCGAAATCTATTTTCTTAAGAAGTCACACAAAGTGGAAGGAAATATTGAAGAAATAAACACTATTTTTTATAAAAGATCTAAGCTTGGCAAAATAATAAATAAATGACATATTTTTAATAACTTTTCGTTATATAATTATTTCCAGTAATTCCTCCTGTGCCTGAATATACATTTGAAAATATAACACACAACAACGCTGTCATTAAATGGAAAAACCCAAAATATGCTTATTATGCTCAAAAAGGTTTAGAATATGAGATAGGCATAAGAACCAAAGGATCAAAGTGGAGATATATGTTGGGCAATGAACTACGAAATAATCGATCCGAATATAAAATACTATTAACATTTCCATACCCTCACTATCGGTATGAATTGAGCCTCCGTTTGCGTGTTAAGAAATCAGCCCAAAGTAATGATAGTTATTGGAGTGAGGCGTACATCCAAAAATTTGAAACAAAGGCATGTCCTCCAAATTGGGCACCTTTAACCGGTTCTGGCAGTTTTTATATAGATTCAACTGAAACGACAGTGCGCCTCTACTGGCACCAGATACCTCGGGAAAGAGAGAATGGTCCAAATTTCAAATATATAATTAAGGAAGTAAAAGTTAATGGCGTTGTTGACGTGTAAGTATTGGCAATTATCTCGGTTAAAGTAAAACAGTTACATAGGCTTTTTTTTAGTTCATTGAAACCTCTAAGCATTGATCGTGGGTCGGCAACATTTCAGTGGAACAAGAATCATAATTATACTTTCGTTATTAAAAGTAGTAACGCCGAGGGTGAATCTTCTGTTAATAGTACAATATTTGTGCCAGCCTGGTCGCAGTATAATGACACTTCCTTTTCACCGCAATGGATACGTAATGTGTATCATGCGATAAACGGCAGCTCCACGTTATCTTGGTCACCCCCGCACGATCAGAAGGATTTAATTAATTACTCTGTATTTTGGTGTCGATCGAAACAAGCAATTGCAACTGAATGTGACGTAAGTGCTACATTAATAAATTCATAATAAATTCATATAATTGTTTTATTTGCATATGGCTTAGGGCACGATACACTTTCAAGATGTCAGCAAAGAGTCAACACAATTTCACTCTATTGCGAAAATCAATAACAATGTTCTGAATTGGGCTGTAGCAGCCAATTATCGGAACTTTAACACTGGCATGCATTGGTCAATGTGTTCGGCGGATACTACAAGTGAATTGGTTAAATTGAAGCCAGAAATAATAGATGTAAGAAATAGATCCATTACATTGCAATGGAGCACTGATGGCGTATGTTCTTCCCTCGTAGAGGGATACAACCTGATCTATTGCCAAATAAGACAATATGGCAATGATACTTGTATGAATAATCTTACAAAATTACAAATTTCAAATACAGAAAAAAAATATACTTTGGAAAAATTGCATCCCTACTCATCTTACAAAATACAATTGAATATGTTTTCAAAATTGGCAGCCGGTAACTATAGTGATGCTCGGATTGCCAAGACACTTGAAGAAGGTAAATCATGAAGCTAATGCATTGTGATAATTAATATAGCTCGTAATATTTCATTTAGCTCCTTCGAAGCCACGAACTTTGAAATGCCATAATGTTACCAGTAACTCGGTTATTTTAACCTGGCGACAACCTCTTAACCATAATGGTGTACTGAGAAAATATAGAATAACGTAAGTATTTTTAAAATTTTTTGGAATAACAAATAGAAATGAAAAGCTCTTAATTAATTAATTACACACACTTTAGATATAACAATGAGCAGCATACGATAAATTGCGAAACGGATGAGCAAATATGCGCTCCACAGCAAATTGAATACAAACTAGAAAATCTGAGCAGCTACACAATGTACAAAGTCTATATTATTGCTTATACTAGAGAACCGTCTGCTAGTAGTAACGATATAACTTTTGAAACACTTGTGGGCAGTAAGTGTTGACATAAAAAATTATTATTGTTTTGGAATTCATTTTTTTTCGTTTTAGTTCCATCGAATCCGCGCAACGTGAAGACAAAAGATGGTTCTCAAGATATTTTACAGTGGTCTAGGCCGGAGGTGCCATCCGGACGTGTTGAATTCTATGAAGTTGCAATAACTTTGTGGCATAACAATGAAGAAAAGCAACGACATATATCTAGTGGTATCGTTTCGAATGAGTGTGAATTTCATTTGCCAATTTGCATTGATTCAAGTTATCGTTATACTAAAGAAGTGCGTGCTGTAAATGCTGTGCTAAGGGACATAGAAATAGATCATAATTTGTTTGCCACAAAAAATCTAACAAACGATGATGTTTCTGAATATTTTCCGAAAAATGAAGACTTAAGCTGCAAAAGTACATTATTAGGTGCAGCAGAACAATTGCAAACCATTAAAAAATATAATGATACCCAGCGTTATTTACAGTATAAATCTGTGTGGGAAAAGGGGCCGGTAACCAATTGCTCCGATCCACAAATAAATACAAGAACATTAATCGGTATACTAATAATCGGTGGTGCTTTGGCGACGATAATCGCTACTTATGTGGTGCATAATAAATACAAAAAAATGGCCAACATATCTTGTGCGCTGCCACCTGGTCTAGAAGCTATGGCCTTTGCGATCAATGAGAACGGCGGTGAAGGAGATGATTATCGTCGCAGTAAAGATCCGTTTTATAATAATGAAAGTCGCCGATTACTCTCTTCTATAAGTCAGGATTCTGGCCTTTTGTATCAAATTGGCGACATCAATCATGCCAGTAACAATGGCATCTCGACTTGTTCGTTGACCCAAGCTGACTATATTGGGTTAAATCATTCCAAAAAATATGGCAGCCAAGAAGGAATCCCAGCTTCAGACAGTTTCAGTAACAATAGTTCTGTTATCGAACATACACCAATAGTGAATGATGTCTACACGGTTATGGATAATAATAATTCGTCTAGCACAATACAGGCAGAACATAACAGCAGGAGCTATATACCACTAACCCTTGCAAGCATTAGTAACACAAAAACACCTATTGCACCACCATTGAACACAAAGTCCACTCCATCATTAATGCCTACGGAAAATGGATATATACAGCCAATAGCAACGCAACATAATAGTTTATCTGGCTCAGGTTATGTGGCGTCGCAATTATTTCAAAAGGTTTGTATTAATATTGGAAAATGTTTTTAATTTGAATATCATGAATATGACCCTAGGCTTCAGGAGGAGTGCAACAAGATAATTAGGATAATGTAACGTTAACTATGCATTCAATGTGATAAGATTTCTATTTAAGCTGAGATACCAGTGCAAGAAATTGGCAGATTTTACAAATTAAAAGCTATAGTGAAGCTCTATACTATGAAGTTCTGCTTATTTTTGCGAATTTGTATACATAATGCATTTATATCTCTCCACAGAGATGCATAGAATGGAATTATAATAAAGTCCTGTTAATATAAATTCTAAACCTTGTTACTCGACTTCGATGAACGAGAATACAACATTGGCACTAAAATAGATTGAGGCGTATTACTGCATTTGGCGTCCATCAATTCTACATTTGAAATCTTTAAAAATTTCGTTAGGAATTGAAAAATAAATTGTTTAAATATTAAAGGTTCTACATTGTAGGGAAGTGTGAAGTGCACATAAAAATATCCCGCCCTGTCGTTTATGGTTGCACACCTCCGAAGCAACTCTACTTATTTTTAGTAAACATTTTATGCATATTTGTTATGTATGTATGACACTAAGTTGTAGAGTATATTTTACACCTCTAGAAGAGGGCTCTGGTGTGTCCATCAGTACATTTTTATCCTATTACTTTTTTAACAAACATTTTAGAATTAAAAATACCAACAATTCAAAAAATTCAAATTTCTTATGGTACGTTAATATTTCGTTTGAAAAATATCCGAATAATATTGTTGCATTAGAGAATTGCCTCTTTTTTAACAATTAACTATATTAGTTGGTAGTTCCCCTAATAAAATGAAATGTTTATATTGTTTACATTTGAAACATGTGTATATCTTTCATTGCACGTGCAATAAATAAGTCGTATATGTTTTTCTTTTGGAAATTTTTGTGATAAAATGACCGACAATATTTTGCACTTTGTCTAATTCGAATCTTTTAGACATTCTTAACATGATGTGAGTCTGCTATTCAGCAGCATCAACTACAATAATAATAATATTTTTAAATATCATGTAGCAATATTTACAATTTACTCGTATACGTATTTCGATATAATGTAAATTCCAAAGGAAAATTTAAATACATACATAATAGAAGAAAAGAATGAGAAATTTTATTAAAGCTAGTACTAATGCTAAGATCAGAAAAGCTAAATAAATAGATTATCAATTGTACTTTTATATTTTAGCCCTTAATAGCATCCTCGGATGGTTACACGCCCTTAGAGGCTTTAGGCAAAACTGTGAAATCAGGCGTATCAACAACGTCAGAAGCATTTGTTAATCTCGATGATGATGGAAGGGGTAATGGCGAGGATGGTGGAGGCGGAGCTTCACTATACACAAACTTACCAGCCATATCGGGTTATGTAACTCAAAAACAAATGTTGGCTTTTGGCCGTCAACAAAAATTCAAATAAGTCCCTAAGATAACATGTACAAAATGAGATTCTAGAACGACAGAGCAAGCAATTACTATATATAAGCATAAAAAAACTTACTATAATTCAAAAAAAAAAAAAAAAAAATTAAAAAATACCATTGCCCTCGTGAATTGAGTTTCCGTTATACAAAGCCTATTACACGCCTATTGCATACTTTTATTTTATATACTATTTGCTTTATTTATCATATTAAAGGGTTATTATAATACAAATATTAAATAAGTAACTATTAACTTTTTTTTGTATATAAAAAAAACACTACAATTTACATATTTCTAATTTTCTACAAGAAAATAAAAATTTTTCTTGTTCCTAGATTAATATGGTTCGCTGGATCTGCAAATACATGAATATATGAATATAAATATACATGTATACTTACACACATATGTTTTAAGATACTTTTTTTAACATTGAATTTTTAACAATTAATTGATAGTTTTGCTTAATTTTTGGAAAATCAATTGTTTATTAAATTAATTACAATTAATTTAACTTCAATTAAATGTTTAAAAATGTATATGTATATTATTTTATATGTATTTTATATGTATTTATTTCGTATATTAGTTCTTCATTTTATTTTAAGGTTAAGGTTGGGGTTTTTTTTTTATTTTTTTGTACTAAAGTATTATAGTTTTTTTTTATTTCTAAAAAATGTCTTATTTTCTTTTCATTATTTTTCAAATAATATTTAATAATTATTAATTTCCTTTGGTGTGAACAATTTTTTCTCGAAATGTTGAAAAAAAATATATTAAAAAACTATGGAAGAAACACCATCCTTAATCTTAAAATAAAATTAAAAACTGTCAGTAAGTGAACTTAATGCTATTAATATAACATAATATAATATAAAATACTACATATTTTTAAACCAGAAACTTGAAAATAAGACTTCAGTCGCAAAATGATAAAGTCAACATAAAACTTGATTGATTTTACCTAAAAAAAATTTTTTTTCTTCCAGCTTAAAAAACAATAGTAAATCTTGGAAGTTCTTTAGAATAGCTAAATATCGTTTAATTGCTCTTCATAGTAATATAAAAACATTTCAGCAATACAAAATTAGTCTAGAGAATATTTTTAAGCCAAGTTAATTTAATTGTAAGATAAGTGAATCCGAATGCACACATATATTCCCTCATTTTAGAAGTATTTTGTACGTACAATAATGCTTTTATAGGTTTTCTGATATAACACTACAATCTGATGATATTTTTTTAATTTTATTCTTGACGGTAATTAATTAAAACTCAGGCTGCTAAATTTCATAATACTTATTCATGCTCTTACCAATCACAACGCTCATACATCTGATTAGGAATATAGTATAAAAAATATTTTATTTTACCTTATTAGTTAAAATAAGTTTGTTAAAATTGTTGTACGTTCATCACAGTGAATTACTTACTTTGTATTATTGCATAATTTTAAGTTCAAAATACATAACTTAGATAAAATGAACTTGCATATATGAGTTCGCTAAATGAATATATAGATAATGATATGTAGATCGTTAAATTGTATTGCTAATAGGCGTGCAATTTTGTTCGCAAAAATGCCCTATTCCATTGCAAAACAAAAACTTTTATATATTCGTATACATGTAGATGCATACACAAATAATGTATTTACATAAGTATGCATGTGTACGTATGGGTTATGTATATGCTATTCGTAGCCATTTCCATTTTCTCACAATACACAAATTTAAAGATTGTGATAATTTACAGTTACTCTATAACGATTTCAAAACTGTTTTATTAACATTTTTAAGCCAATCTACTTTTGTTTACTCCTTTGAAATATTTTTAAACTAGTTTGTGTAAAAAATATGGAATTTCAAATTGTAATTCAATGCAATTACCGAGAAATGCAATCGTTATTAAAGTTATTTATATTAAAAGTAAAATGGAAGCAAGTTTGTTTGACTATTATTAGCACAAGTGAATTTATTTTATACATTTTTGTAATTGCTTTTTATATTAAGTGTACATTATTTTGTATTTTACAGAAATTGCTTAACAAATTAAATAACAAGCAATTAAATAAGCAAATGCACACACGCGTGAATATTTTGTGGCCTTAATACAAAGAAAGAAGTGCCTTTATTTAGTGCAAATGGCTTAGTAACACTTAAACTTTTTGTTATAACGTACTTACTAAAATGATAAATTCTTGTATATTACGAGTGTATTTAATAAATAAAGAAATATTTAATCTTAAAATAAAATAAATTTTATTGTTTTAATATATTTTTTTAAATAATACTAAAATATTATGTTTTTTAATTATTTTATTCACTTTTACCTAATTTGGACTATCGTTATATACATCTAATAATTTATGCTTTTTGTTACTCTTTTTCTCGTTTCTGTTTGTCTACATTATCATTATATAAATATATTTATATGTAGGTAGGCGAAAAAGTCTTATTTTTTTATATTTATAATTAACTTTAATGAACCAAATATGTACCATTTTGGTCGAGCACATTTTGCCATTTTTCCGCTAGAGACATTATTCCATCTGTGTAAAACTTTTCTGGTTTCTCGGCGAAAAATTGCGAAAAGTAATTTTCACAGGCTTTTCTTGAAGCCAACTTTACTCCCTTAAGGGAGTTCTGTATTGACCGAAACAAATGAAAGTCCGATGGTGCAATGTCAGGGCTATATGGTGGATGCATAAAAACTTCCCAGCCAAGTTCAGCCAGTTTTTGCTGTGCCATTAAAGATGTGTCAGGTCCAGCGTTGTCCTGATTGAAGACGAACCTCTTTCTTATCAGTTCTGGCCGTTTTTCTTCAATTGATTGCTTCAATCTCATGATTTGTTGACAGTAAAATGCAGAATCAATCATTTGACCAGGCTGGAGCAGCTCATTCCTCTCCAATCCCACTAAACACTCAGCATAAACTTTCCAGGCGTCAATTATGGATTTGCTACCATTTTTTGAGCTTCATCAAACTTGGACCATGATCTTTTTCGCACATTATTTTCATACTTGAGCCAATCCTGTTACTGTTTTTCTCCTGTTACCATTCGCTTTAGAAATGGTTCGATTTCATTTCGTTTAAGTTAATTCGGTCCATTACATTTTTCACCGACAATTTTTGAGGTACCCACACATTGAGCATCTTTTTATATCCAGCCTTTTTCAAATGGTTCAAAACCATTAATGTTAAGTTCCTAGCGATATCATGGCTGCTTATGTGACGACCCTGGTCAATCTTTTCCATAATTTCATCGGCTTTTTCAACGTTTGGTCAAGCAGGGCGAGTTGCGACTTTCACATCGAAATTTCCAGATCGGAAATTTTTCCAAATTTCATTAGTGGCTTGCGTGGCATTCATACCTTTTTTATACAAAAATTTCAAAATATAGCGAATTTCATCATTATTTTCACTCATTTTTTAACAGCTGCAACTTTTTTTCAGCTTCTCCAAATATAATTTCTTTTTTTTTTTAATAAATGAATCTTAAAATTTCACCTCTCCAACAGTATATGGTATGACACAAGGTGATTGGTAGCACTGGCGTTATACGGCTGCAACTACATCTATTGATAACAAACGAAAAAACTTCTTCGACCACGGAAAATAGCCTGTATTTTCGACTACTATATACATATATATATTTTTAGTAATTTTTGATTACTAACAAAAAGAAATCTTTCTATTTTGATTTACTTTATTAACTATTAACTATAAATGGATAATTTTAACTTTTTTGATTTTATTCGTTGATGCCAGCGACACGTGTAGGCAGTGAGACGCAAGATATCAAAAAGCTTGTAAAAAAGACAGCAGTTTAGTGAAGCCAAGCGACTGCATAATTGGTACAAACAAAAATTAATTCATTAAAAAGTAATTAGTAACCGTTTGGCTACTTTAAAACATATGGTGCCACATTATTCCCCCGGCTGGAGGAGGTTCACTCTAGGTGAAGAATCAACAGCAGGTTTGATACTATTTTCTGTATCCTTGGGGGTGAGATCGTCGTACTCATGTACTGTCTGTGTTGCACTATCAAGTAAAGCCCCTGAAGATCTGCCAGGTATGTTGTCTGCGGTTGGTGGGTTCAGCGAGCTAGGATTTGTTGCTAAATCAGGTACACGATTTGAGGACAGTTCCGGTGTGGTGTTCGTTGTGGTTTTTTGAAATCTAAAACAATCTTCGTCACTCGAGATGAAAGCGGGTTTTAGCCGATCAACACTGATGTTACTTTGGGGACCCCTGATCAACACGGTAAAAAATTTGTCGAAACGTTTGATCACCAAGTAGGGCCCATCGTAAGGGTGTGTAAGCGACGGCCGAATAGTATCGTTTCGAACGAACACGTGCGTTGAATTTTTTAGGTTCTTTGCAACAAAAGTTCGTTGCATTGTTTGACGAAACTCAGATACGTAGTCGCTGCTTGTGTTAGGAATGTTTGTTGGTTGCAGAAATTCTCCAGGTATTGTGAGTGTTGAACCGTATACCATCTCTGCTGGTGAAGCTTTTGTAATCCTAACAAAATAACTGGTAGGTGGTCAACCCACCTCGCTGGGTTATGACACGAAATCGCCGCCTTTAATGCACGATGCCATCTCTCTATTATGCCGTTTGATTGTGGGTGGTATGGTGTAGTCCGCAGATGTGTCGATCTAATGGTTTTTATAAGTTCAGAGAAAATGTTGGATTCAAACTGGCGACCTTGATCTGATGTTATTCGAGCTGGCACGCCAAAACGAGAAATCCATTGGCTTAAGACATGTCGGGAATTGGAAAAGCCTCCGACAATCGTGTGAATTGGTCTATTATGGTCAGGCAGTATCGTTGTTCTTCGACCGTTGGCACTGCAAACAGTTTCGCACAAAGTCGGCGCAATCTTTGCGGATTCTAGCCCAACAAAATCTGCGTAAGAGCAATTTTGTTGTTGCTCGCACACCGGGATGTGCCATGTCGTGAATTATGGACAAAATTTGTTTGCGAAATTCTTTCGGAATATATGGGCGAATATGAGAGGTCCGTGTGTCACATATTAATTGATTGGTGCTGCCAGGTATTGAATACAGCTTAAGTTTCAACGAATTGGGTTCGCCTTCTGGTGTTGTAAACATCTTCTGAAGCTCGTTGTCGCTTTGCGTTCGTAATCGATGGATTTATTAATTGCTTCGATGCGTGACAGCGCGTCGGCTGCTGCATTTCCCAGACCGGGCGTGTGTCGAATATCCGTGGTAAACTGACTTATAAAATCAAGCTGTCGTATTCGGCGGGGTGAAGCCTTCTCGAGGCTTTGCTGAAAAGCAAAAATTAGGAACTACGTCCTTCTATCATATAACGAAAATCACACATGGCTTGATACATGGCTGTCAATTCGCGATCGTATGCTGAATATCTTGTTTGTGATTTTGTCAGTTTTTTTGAATAAAAAGCCAAAGGTTGTAGATTTCCATCTGCCAGTTGGTGTAATGCTGCCCCTACAGAAGTGTCAGAGGCGTCTACGTATAAGGCCAATTGCGCCTCAGCAGTAGGATGGGCCAACAGCGTTCCGGAGGCGAGCTCGTTTTTACAGCGTTCGAAAGCGATGTTCGCATCGGAGGTCCACGTAATGGGAGAGCGATCATTTTTCTTGTTGCCTACAATTAAATTCTGGAGCTGTGCATGGTATTCAATAGCTTGTGGCAAAAACTTTCTGTAAAAATTTACCATGGCAATAAATCGTTTAAGATCTTGCGCTATTTTGGGCTTCGGAAATTCCTTTACAGCGGCAACTTTCTCAGGCAGCGGACGAATACCTTTTGCATCGACCAGATGCCCCAAAGATTTAATTTGATTTTTTCCAAATTCACCTTCTGCAGATTGATCGGCAGATTATTATTACGTAGGCGATGAAACACTTGCGCGACGTCGGAGCAATGTTGCTCAACAGAGCTTGAGGCTACACAAATGTCATCGATATACGGGAAAACGAAGTCTAGTCCTCGTAGTACCTCATTTATAAGTCTTTGGAACGTTTGAGCAGCGTTGCATAGCCCAAAAGTCATAAACTTAAATTCGAAAAGACCAAATGAGGTACTAATAGCGGTTTTCGAAATATTGTTTTGGTGTATTGGCACCTGATGGAAAGCTTTCTGTAAATCAATTTCAGAAAATATTGTTTTACCTCGCAAGTTCGTAGTAAAGTCGGTCAAAAAGGGCAGAGAGTAGCGATCATTACTTTATTAACTGTAAATGGATAATTTTAACTTTTTTGATTTTATTCGTTGATGGCAGCAACACGTGTAGCCAGTGAGACGCAAGATATCAAAAAGCTTATAAAAAAGACAGCAGTTTTGTTAGTGAAGCCAAGCGACTGCATAATTGGTACAAACAAAAATGAATTCATTAAAAAGTAATTAGTAACCGTTTGGCTACTTTAAAACATAGGGTGCAACATATTTATATGTATAGATATGTTATTGTCTTTAAACCATACGAGAAGTGGTAAATTGTCAATGGCACTAATTGTTCTTATTGTGGCCAGAATCTTTACATATAGTACACATTTATTATAATCTCCACAATGCAGGTATTTTGCCATCACATTTTCCATTTATTCAACATTATTTAAAAATAATTTTAATATGTTATTATTCAAAACATTTCAAAATGTATTCTTCCCTAAAATGGCTTAAAATTTTATTTCCTTTTAATTTATTTATTTAGTTTATATTTTTCCTTCTATTTGTGACCATCGAGCTAATTTTTTGCTCAAAAGAGCATTTGAATGCGTTCTTAGGTCTGCCCTCTAGGAGAGAAAAATTAGTGTTGCCATAATGAATCAAAGTCGTCAGATGGTCGGCAAATGAGGCGGTTCGCAGCCAGATGGGAAAGTATTGAAGCAAAATGTATGCAGTGATATAGATTACATTTGGTTTCGTATATATCGTTACAGCACTTGCGTTGTGTAATGTTTGTGTGTTTGTATTTCTTAAGAGTTGTGGTCATTATATAAATGACAAGCAATGACAAGTACCTAGTTATTTATTGGGAATTTGTTTTTCTTGCTAATTCTCTTAGTTACCATGTTCGTTGTTATTGTTAGTTTCATTAAATTTTTTTTTGAAACGTTATTAATGTGGCATTACCAGCTGTAAATTATTTTGCATAGTTTTGTTGTTGTTACTGCAGTTTGAATTACCATTCAAAACCGGAAACTTCGCGAATGTATCCGGTTATTTACCCGCAGCGATCACCATGCGAGTGATTAAAGCCTGCCTTTATTTATTTAAATAAATTATAATAAAGTCATGAGTTGGTAAATAAACAAAATGTAGAAACTGTTGCTTTTTTCACTGCAGTATCTAATATAAGCGTTTAGTATGTATTTTTCATATTATTATATAGATACGTACATATATATGTACATATGTATGTACTTAAAAGTATTGCAAATGTGGCTAATTTTGTAGTTCTAAAAGTTTTCTTCATAAAATAATGTGTGATTGTATAAATTCACGATTTCAATTAACTGCCTAAGCTTGAACGTTCTAAGATAAAAGCTCTGTTATATGCATAAGTTTAGAGTAGACGTATAAAAATTATAAGCTGCTCTAGATTATGTTGAAAGATTCCGAAAACACAATAGCCAAAGGAAATAATGTTGCAAAAGTCCATGGGACATATAAGAAACCATAAAATATTTAGTTCGTGTTATTTGGTTTGGAGAACCATCTAGGTCATGCTTTGTACATATTTTTAATATTTTTTTAATTTATGCCAAAAGCAGCCGTAGTCTGCTGTTGTTATTGTGTTAAAATTAAATTCTATAGTCGCAAATAGACAAACGAACATGATCTGAGTATGGGTGCAAAATTACTTGACTAATTTATTGTTATTTGGGTCAGTTATAATTCAATCTATTCCATGTAAATGATAAGTTTTTCATTTCCCTTTGGCAATAACCAAATAATTTGTCTAGGAAAACCACCGCCTAAATAACTGAGATTGCCTAAACCAATGCACAGCTTCAATCTTATTTTCTTAAATATTAAATTTTATCGTGTGTGTGTGGAAAATATGGAGACAAGAAAGACAAAGATTAATTTATGGAGAACTCTATCAAAATAAAGGCTGATATTTAATTTAAATTACGTTGATGTTAAATAATTTTAATTTATGTGCTGAGTTGTTTTTAGAATTACAAGTAAAAGTGGAGCTTCCACTTTGAGGAGAAGGCATAGTAATCTTTACCAACAAACAAATTAAATTCCTTTTTTTCTTAATTTACTTTCATTTCCTTAAAAAAAGCTAAAGAAAATATTATGCATAGTATTTACATCGAGATTAAGTTAAAAATTGAATAAAAATTAAAAACTTTTCAAAGGAGATGATAAGTGAAGTGCAAAATTCAGTTAAATTATAATTCAAATTATAATCTGCATATAATTTTTCTATCGACTTGCTTTTTTATCACTTTCAGATTCAAAAACTTGTCGTATTGAATGAAAAAAGTTCCTTTTATTAAAAATCAAAAAGCAAGAATTTGGTGGGATTCTTGTTTTCACATACAAACAATGAAATTAAAAATAATGGCATCGTAAATCCTTTTGTTTTCATTTAAGTTTTGTTCTGGAAAAACAGACAAAGAGTGAGCGAATAAATGAACAAATTAAAAATAAGTAAAACAGAAAGTAAAAAAAAAATTAGAATGCGTGCTTTAGTTTGCAATTACACAGTCGCATTACAATAGAATTGAAAGTACGCTGTGTCGCAAAAATATTCGTACAATTAAGTTGTTCTTTCCTTTATACAATTATTTATTTGTTGTATATTAGTTGTGGTATCTTGTTCTCATTGAAAGTAAAACTTATAACATGCGTGGTGTATTGAAACTTTCTCTATAAAATATTCAGTTAAGACATAGTCAAAGAAAATAAGGTTAAACCTACGTTTGATTCTAACGTCTGTGGCACTCGTTTGGGGTCAAGAACATCTTTTCTTCTCGACTGTGTAGTATTTCCGGAAACTAGTATTTGTGGTATACTGTCTTCCTGGTACCTTTAATCTCCTTTATATAATGCATAAATTCAAGCTTTTGGAAAATGACGATCGATAATCAATGTCATAAAGAGTGGTCGTTCAGATCTTAAAGATAAGCTAATTGGAATTATTGGAAATTATTTAATTTATTGGAAGATATTTTTTGTTAAACCTGAGTTAATTGCTGAGATACACAAACGTTTAGAAAATTGAAAGTGCAAGTTCGGATAGTGCGGAGTTGCCATTTTTTAAAGGATGTTTTAGCGCTTCTAGAGAAGGTTTAGTGATAATTTTGTGCATTAGTGGATGTGACGTAATAACTTACGTTAGAAACGTAAACTCAAACGATTGGGAAGTGTATATTTAGTGGGAAGCTTAAGAATGGATGTCGATCGGCTAAAATGTCTCTTGACATCGTAATTTAACTTTTAAAAGTTAAAAGTTTAATTTTCAGTTAATATATATGTAGTAAAGAGTTACTTCCAAAGAATAAAAACAAAATTGCTTTTCTAAAAATGAATTAATTTTATTTAGCCTATTTAACAATACATTTATTTATTATAACCATACCTAAAAATGAATTAGAAACAGCATTTAATGCTTCTATCCCGTATAACCGTTTCTCTACTTTTAACTACTCTATTCCGTATAACTGTGTTTTTGACAACACATATTTGACAGAGTATAGTTATATTGAAGAAAATAGAGGCATAAGTGATGCCACAGGTACATTTGCTTTACATATATAGTTTTTAAAAATTTAATTCGAATTGGCTGAATAAAATGTAGCATGAAATCAACTCAAGCTGAATCCTTTGACTCTTTCATAAAGCGCCACCTCAAACTTTATTTAAAAAAAAATATCGTTAGCTTTGCTTACAAGTTGAAAATAATTTCTTAATTTGTTTGCTTATTTCAAAAAAACTGGAGCAAACATTCAAAACACCACAACTCCCTATCTTCAAGTTATCCGTGAGTTTGAACGAAAAATCCAACTTATGTATGGAAATCAGTACAATGAATATATTTTGACACTTTACCATTGACTATAAGCTGCTGCAAATATTCAATGGACTCGTAACCACAAGCCATGTAGCAATTTTTGTATATTTTTCTTGTAACAGTGTCATGCATTAAGCAAATACAAAATGTGTGTTCATTTGAAAACGACTTCGAAACAATGCAAACGACACTCGTCCTTTCGGGAATAGAATTAAAATGAAATTAACTTTGTTTCTTTAAATATATTTCTCTATTTAAATATAAATTGTGTTAAAGGAAAGTGTTGTCAGGAAGTTTGAAATCCTTTTACACTAAACACAAGCCCACACATCCACACTCATCCATACACACACATCCACACACACACACACATGCCATCAAATATCTTATAATATTTCAAATTTGACTTTTGTCCAGAGCCTTCATTGTAATAGAAGAAAGAAAAAAATCACATAAATTAAATTAATGTTCATATTTATAAACATAAATTAAAATATTTTCGTACACAAAGTTGTTCTTAATAAAGTATTAAGAAAATGTTTGCCATCCTCCAAGTTGTTACAATGAAAAATGTTCTAAGACAATCTAACATATATGCGAATGAATAACTTGTTTATAGAGCATTTTGAGCAATAAAGTTGCTGCTGAAGGTCCTGTTTTACTATTCTACACAGTCGTAGGATTTGTTAAATATGGTATCTCTACTGAAAAAATAGGATAGTGGGACCTAAAAATGTCAGATTTTTATGACCATCAAATGTCTATAAACATTTTCATAAAATGACAATTTCTATGCGAGCAGAGTTGCTTTTATTTCAATAACAAGAGAAAAAATAAAATGGATTCATAATGTGTTTTAGTAATTCTCAATTGATTTTTGAGAATATGAGTCTGACATAACCACGTATTAACGAATTTTTTTTAATTTTTTTATAATATACATAAAAATTCAATTCAAAATTTTAATTTTTAAGTAATTATCCATGGCTTTCATAATAAGAGAAAAAAAATATTATTTACAATAGAGGATAAGGAAACTTATATCTTGTTGTGAGACCTGTAATATAAGGATAACACAGATACAAACCAGCTTAAGGAAGGAACAAGGAAGAATTAATTAGTTAATTTCTAAACTATTAAATAAAAAAAGGCTCCAAGGAGGAGAAGCCTCTTGATATAAGCAATATTTTAGCTGTCGAAGTGTAATGGCATACTAAAAGAAATTTGGTGACGAATTTAAGTCGTTTCATATCTCCGTGCAGCAAAAAAAAAAAATTATTTTTATTTTTATTATTTTGTTATTTTTTTAATTTGTGTGTAGGTGGTATAAATAAAATTGCTGATATAAATGGATTGCAAGCGTTTGAAGTCTGGTGTTATTGGCAAATTTTACAAATTCCATCTCCGGAAACGACATTCGTTTTCCTGCCTCAATTCTGTTTCCAAAAAGCAAAAACTTTAATTCAACTGTTTAACTGGGCATTGATTTTTATCTCATATGATATTTTGAATCGTGTACAGGCATACAGACACCCACCCATACATGCAGCCGCAAATGCAAGCAACTCTTTGCATATTTGAATCACTTCCGGCTGCAGCATGTAAGAGCATTATAAAATATTTTCGCAATAGCTGCACTGCACATTTTTAATTAAACCAAACACGTCATCGGCCATTTAGTTTTACATTGGCTTTTCTTTTTACATACAAAATGAACAAATGAATCATGTTTTTGGTAGATGTTTTGTCCATAAAAATAAACTTTAACACTTAACACACTAATAAACAACAAGACATCATCATGGCTTTTATGTTTTGAAACCGCCGACAGATTTTGTTACACAATTTTCGGCCTGAATAACTCACGTTGACCATTTTACAAGCGATCAGTGAATTTTTAATTGTCTCGACAATCACACAAATATTATGTTGAGGGGGTGGCAGTTATACAACCCGAATGTAAGTCGAATGTAATGAAATGTAATTATGCAGCAACTTAATTACCAGATAAATCATCTTCAATTCCAAGTCAATTTAATGAAATATTGATTTGGTTCGAAAAGCGGTCTTATTCAAATATTTTTAAGTCCTTCTGTACACAAAGGGGAGAACAGAGTGTATCTAATTACTACAATATTATGAAGAAGCGAAGTTAAATATACTTTGTCTGTCTATCCTTACTTGCACTTGACATTTTGATTCGAATCATCGCTTTTGCAAAATTTTAAATTTAATGTTTTAATTCTACTTAGTGGTGTTTATTAGAGGTGTTTCGTTAACTTTAATTTATCTATTAAATTATCTGCTTAGAAACAAATTTAAAGATTGTACACATTTAACAAAATTAATTTAATTGTGGTTCAAATCGGACATTTAATCTGTTTTAATTTCTTACACAATTTCAGCATGTAAAATCTGAAAATCATCTGATAATGAAAGGAAATAGAATTAAAAAATTATCCGTTCCATAGATTATTGATTAAATACTCAAAAAAATATTTCACAGCCGAACCAAGCATTGAACCAAGAACGCAGGTGTTAAGTGTGTGCGGAGGGGTGAACTAAAAAACTACTTTTTGATATGAATTGAAGCAGTTCAAATGCTGTGGCTTGAAATGATTACAAAAGGCAGTTAATCACAATTACATGTGGATAATAAGTAACACGTCTTCCAATAGGGACTACCAGAAATTGATCTGTGTATGTATGGCTGAGTAGGTTTGGGTTTGATTGGATAGAAGAAGGTGTCGGATATTCTACCTTGAGGCTAGTAGAGTAGTTGACTATTAGAGAACACAGATTTTTTTAATCAAACATAAACTGTGGAGATTTTGGATAGCCTTCAGAACACACCCCATTATTCCACGGAGGAGTATAACACAATATGGAAAAAATATTATAATTTTATGAGCTAAGAGTGGGCAAAGCATGCTGTAAAAGCGACACTTTGCGATGGCTATTGGGACTTGCAACGCCATCAATTCATATTCAATTGATGACTACGCACCATTCAATGATATCGACACGAACGCCATGAGGTTTTATTAGAACGGCTATAGGTACGTGGATTAAATGTTCTACGCAACACATTTGAGAGTAGGTGTCTCTTAGTTGTTGGTGATGTGGACTAACTATCGAGGTCGTCCAATGTGACCGCGTTAAAACTTTTTACTTTGGATTTTTCTGAACTTGCAGCGCTACGAGGACGATAAAATCACTGTGATTTATGTGCTAATCATGGAAAACTAGAAGTTTCAAGTGTGCGTCACTGAGTGGTAGGGTGTTCCAAAAACAAGCAAGAATTTTCTAAAATATACGCGAGCTATGAAAATTTACAATGGAATAACTGACAGCTAAGACTTAGTAAAAATGGAAGGTTATACGATCCAACAAACGAACAATATTCAAAAATATTTCTTTTTGTAATATTATTGATAGGCCGCTTCGAAGGAATAACAAATTTCAATGATGGTTTGGCCACAAATCCCCGTACTTAAATTAAGGCCTAGAAAAGGCTTCAACGCACATCTTTTATATGGAAGAGAACATTTTGTCTAGATCGAAAAGTTTGGCTTATTCGGCCATTAAAGTTTGCGTTATACATATTTCAGCCGTCGATTCTTTTATAATAATTTAATATAATTAACGAAGAAAGTTAACTAAAAAATTTGCTGATGTATTCACAAAAGCGAAAACCGTTTTAGCCTCAAAGACTGACTTTCAAATGACCTGATTTTTGAAACTATTTCCCATACTAAATGAATAAGACTATTTAAGTTAAATAAAAACTTTTTGGGTTTTAAATATCTAATATTAATTGTTTAAATGCAACTAAAAAAAAAGCATTTATTCCAATTTCCTCTTTTATCTAATACTCATCTGTGTATGAACGAGTATTACAAGTGTTTCTAACTGTGTTAGAGTATGTGTAAACAAAATTTTTTTATTCGCTTAGAGCCCAGTTTTTGCTTGTTAAAAACACTTGTATTGAAACAATGGCACACAAAAATTATGTTTAACATCAGTCAGTGTTACAAATGCAAAAGTACTCTTGTAATAGTTGTTGTATTTAATGAATTAGACAAGTATTTTTTGGACTTTTGAATGACGCAAACATAGAAATTTCTTCAAAACTAAAACTGTTTGTTGCAACGTCATTTTCTTATTGCAGAATGTGAAATAACTGCATTGTTGAAAATGCATTACAATGCAGTTATGCGTTAGAAATGACATCGCTTTGACAGTGTTTGTGAGATCCCCCTTCAACATAGAGTCTTTTTGACCTTTAATTCTCTAAAGTTGTTTATTCCTTTATTCGTAAAAGAACCCCCATAAATAAAATGTATAGATTTCTGGCCACTGTATTGAATATATAAATTATGGAAATATTTTGTTTTTATTTTAATTACTTATGTAAACCAAAGTTTTTATTTTATAAAAAGAGAACTGGCAACACTGCTCATTTATTAGATAGCAAGGCATTTAACATTGTCATTTCAGTGCATCTGTTGTAATACAATTGTAAAATCAGCTGTTTATGATTTTAAGTTTAAAACAAAATGTGAATATTTGGCCACTCGTAATATTCAGCGAAATTCATTATTTCAGAGTATCATTTAACGCGTTTTCTCACCAGAAAAAGCAGATCTCCAAAGAATCTTTATCCAAATGCTTCTTCGATCAGTTTAAGGGTAATCTAACTTTCAATTACAGGTAGATAGCAAGTTTACTTAAATCGAAATTGTAACAATAACAAACGAAGCAATTTGATTGCAGTCATTTTCTTACACTATAAATGCGATATGTACCAGTGTTACCCATCAATCGTTTTTAATTAAATGTAATAAACCAGTAATAAAATAAAACCTTTCGTTTTGTATGGGAAATCTAAAACTTACTCAATACTTATTTGGATTGAGTACACCAATTAAATTAAATTTATATAATTTTATTACTTTGAAAGTATTTGAAATTTGGAGCCGATCATGCTTTACGTAAACTTCTTAAATTGCTGTTGCGCAGAACATGTTTGGAAATGCATAAAGTTTTAGTTTCAAAAATCATAAGCAGAACCCCTACTATCCCGACACCTAAAATTAAGGGTTTTCCGTGAATTTCGATGTCGATGACAATTGACGTTAATACTGAAAGCAAATAAATTGCTTTAAATCTGCGAGAATAAATCCACAGCCAGTGGTCAATTGTCGATAATGAGTTGGTTACAGTCGTCGCAAGGTCGTAACTCTCCATTGCGATGTAGGCTAATAAATTCGCTCCGTTTGCCATACAATTTTAACATGTTCGTTATTTTCTTACACATTGCAGATTTGTTTGGTATTTACGGGGAAATAAGATTATTCAACGTGTAACTAAAAGAAGGTAAGACTGTTTGCTTGTTGGTTGTCTTCAATCATGTTTTCTATATCGTTATCTGAAATTCGAAATTGTGTATTGCTGGACGACCATATGCAGTAACTCTTTCCAAAAACCATTTTGATTTTCTTTGTAATCTAACGATAAGTAGAACATTAAATGATGATTCTTTCTTATATCTTCTTTTCCCAAAAACAAAAAAACAAAAACAAAAAAAAAACAAAAATATTTTTTTAATATTGAAATTTGTTTTTATTTTATTTTCAGGTATGTAATATAAGCCACACCATGATTATTGGAAATAGATTTCAACATTTTCAATTCCATTTTAGTGTGTTAAGTAAATTTATATGCACATAAAAGTATTTCAAAATTTTCAGAAAAATAAAGTACTAAAACAGAATAAACTTGATTGCTTTTTTATATATACCAGTATTTAAAAATTTATCCACTTTAGCACTCTTCCTTTCAAAGATCTGTATGTATGTATAGAAAAATATTGTATGTAATTGAAAAATAATTACTATAAATTCTTTTAAATGTATTTTAAATTAATATTCCAATCCCAAACGAGCTGTGCCTCTAGTTACGACATTCAACATTACCTGCAGTTCCCCATATGATTCTACAGATAAACCTGACATAAAATTTTAGGAAATTGCGATTGCTTTTGTTTTAAGTAGTGTATGTTAGGTAGTTAACATACCCTTGGTTTTAGAGCTATCCAATAGCACTTTTACATTTTTCAACTCGGGGTTACGTCCAGTTAGCCAACATGTTACATCAGCCATCATGTTACTACAACGTGGTTTTATTATGGGTGCTTTTAATATACGATTGGTGTCATTTCCAAAGACCGGGACATGAAATCGGCTATAGCCCAGTGATGTTTCCATACCCCAACAAGTGTGGCCATAGACAGATACTAGTATTTGCGGCCCTGAAATAATTAAATTTGATTCACTTCAGTACGTAGAACTGCATATTCAGAGGAACTTCAAGAAAATAAGCACGTTTTATGAAATAATAAAAACAAATGCAAAGGAACGTATTCTGTTCTTTTAGCAGGTGGGAAGTAGGTGCATTCGCGTATTCTGCCATTGTGTAATTAGTTGCCAATTTTAATGTGTCGGCTTGGTTTTTATGGGCGATATTCAAAAGATTCGATAGCGACCTTGGAAGGCTTACGTGGCGTTTTCATATTTGAATACTTCATTTTTTTATTAACTTACACCCATGTGGATTGGTGCTGCGGTACGTTTGTTCTATTGGCATGTTAAACACAATGGGATCATTGAAGTTGCCATTTCGGTTGGATGCAGTCTGAGTTATGCCCTGATTAAGACCACTTAAGAGTTCCCAATCGGGGCCAGCTATTGTTTCATATCGGCAAAATATTTCAGATGTTTCTGGCCCCAAAAGAAATGTCGCCGATTCCAATTGGCCTGTTAAGAAAATATTGAAATAATTTGCGGCGGTTATACTCGATTCCATAGTTTTGTTATTTCCGTTGTCATGGCATTATACATTGTGTTCATTTGGCATGAAATGGGATTTAGTTGTTTTTTTTTACATGTAGAGGGAGCTCCGCCGTTATTGTAATTTTGCCGTATCGCATTTTTAAAAGTTGAAAATATCTAATTTGATCTAGAACGTTACATGTTTAATAATTAAACGATGTCAAGAAAAAAATATATCGTTTGGTATGTATGTACATACAAAGTATGTGTGTATTGATGTAAGCACATGTTTTCTATAAGCCTTACTTAGCAATCGACATCATAACGAATGTAAGAGATTTGTATATGGTATTTTGTAAATAGAACATATTTAACAGAATTAATTATTAAGAATCTAAAACATGCAGAATATAAATGTTACAAAATATAACATTTTTTTTATGAATAAGGCTTAAAATGTGTTCAATTTTCTTACTTGTCAAGCCATTGCTTTTGCAATTTTTTTTTTGGTTTTTAAATTGACATTTTTTGGGGCAATTTGTTCATTTGGATTGCGGTATTGTAAGAAATGGTTGTTAAAATTGAATATTTGTTTCTCACGAGAAATATAAAAGTTCTGTGTATAGTGTTATCTTTATTTTACACCCTTTTAAAAATTTAAGAGTCTTGAGCTGTATTAACCTTCATTATGAAAGTCTCACCCAGGTTTTCCAAATTTCCGCAAGGTATGTCCTGCTATTCTGGTTTTAATGATACGTTTTGTATGGAAGATCTCATTATTTACATACGTGACTGTGGTGACCGACTTTTAATATAGATTGGTTAGATTAACAGGGAGGTGCCGACACAACTCAAAGAAAAAATTACTTATTCCCTTGGGGATACAATATAAAAGATAAAGCGACTGCGTGGATTCTTGTCCACGAGTCCTAGGGGTAAGTACTTTTACTTATATCCTGCTGTTGGCATGTGTCACAATATTCTAAAGCTCATATTTCTTACCCGATGGTCGAATTCTCCAAGAGCCACTTGGCTGCTGAATTAGTAATTAAATTTTTGATCATTCTGGAACCCAAAGTAGCTTCGGGGGTGATTGGTTTATTATCTCCTTAATGGATAGAAAAACTGTGGAAACTATTTCAAAAAGTTTGATTAAACTATTTCGCATAATTATAAGTAGCGTAATTTTTTTCGCTGTATCGATTGAATTCGTTATGATCACGATTGTTTAGTAAGGCATATACAACCCTGCAAAATATGTGCTTACATCAATATACATACAGTGTATGTACATACATACAAGCGAGTATATTTTTTTCCCTGACATCGTTTAATTATTGTGTCGTTAACAAACAAAAAAAAATTTAAAATTCTTGCATGTCCGAATTAATTGCAAAATTCTTCGATTGTATTACTTCGTTTGGACCGTATGTTCCATTTGGATTGGGCACCGTGACAGGATGCCTGATTGGTTTTTCACTTATGAAGATCGGTAAACTTGCTATTGGTGTACTTGGCGGAGCTATTATTATTGTAAAAATAGCAGAAATTGAAGGACTTTTAGATGTCGATTGGATGAATATTAAAGAAAATATGCAACGTTTTGCAATAGATAAAAATGTGACTTCAGCTAATTCGGGAAAAATGGCTACGAATACTGAAAACTTTTTGATACCGCTTTTTGGTGGAGCATTAATCGGCATTGGATTTTCTTAAAAGTAGAAATATTTTTTTTGTCTAATGTGTGTATAAAATGAAAAATATTTATGTAATAAAAATGGAGGTATGAATTTTCATTACAGATACATATGTATATGTATATCCGATGAATTGCTAAAGTTAGAAGGGGTTCTTTATGTATTTATCATCATATCATAGCAAAATATCAACCTATAATTCACTTTTATTGATCATGTGTAGATCCAAATAGTTTTTATGGTTTGCAAAATAAAATCCATATGCATTTACATACATCTGCACTAAATCGAATGGATCCTGTTACAACAGCTCTGTTCACTTACTTGGTATGCCGAAATAAGCAACAACAGCTACAGTAAACACTCTAGCAGGCAAAAATTTGAAAGCAAATATTTGCATATATGAATAATACTTAGTAATTCATTAATTTATTTTATCTATTTATTTATTAAAATTTTAGGAAAAATATTGCTAATTCTGAAAATGTTCCTTTTTACTAATTAATATTTTTATTTGCAAAAAAGTAAATAATGAGTGAAGGGGGTGGGTGCCTACTTTATATCAAGAGTCGTATGTCAGTGTTGCCAGAAGTAGGGAAATTGTGTTTAAGTTTTTTTTTCAAGCTTTGCTTGGAGTTTGGAAGCGAAGACTTATATTTTATTAAGGCTGTTTGCAAGCTTATACGAATTCAATTACAAGTAAGCAACTATGCAGTGGAAGAGGAACAAGGCAGTAATTTTGCTAGAAGTCTTTGCTTCACATCTCTTTTCTATAAAGTCAAAACGTTGCAAGGTAATCCTTCCACGTCTGAAAGGGCTCTTAATTAACATAAATCTCTAAAATAGTGTTCACAAGTCTTGTTTATGAGAAAAATTTTCGATTTATTAATTTTCAAAAGGCAATAAATATATAAATGACATGCCGATTTCTTTCCTGCAGCGGCAGAAAATATTGTGATGTTTATTAAACATTTTCATGGTGGATAGAAAATTTCAATAATCTATTTGTGGTAGAAAATAATAGGCATAATAATAATAGTAATGCTATTCCTCAATCTTGTATATTTTTCGTCTTTGCTTTATTTTAAGCTTCGTTGCTGCATTTGTTTTATATTTTTCTTTCGTTTTGCAAATCACAAATGCAATTATCATTTTACGTTCCTGTAGTCACTTATCAAGAACAAATTTATGCAAACTTTTAGAGAATTTATCAATTTTGCATATGAATAATTTTACGATTGTGAACAGTAATCCTCAGATATCAGCTTTAGGCAGTATTTAAAGCACAATTGAATGTTCAGCTGAGAAATAAAAGTAAAATATAGAATGTCAAAAAAATTAAGAAAAATTAACTAATTAAAAATTATATAGAAACGAAAAATTGTATAGAAACGTGTTAAACGATTTATGTTTCATGGCAGATATACCATCATTAGCTTTGATGTGAAAGAGGTCTATTCCGCCTATAGGCCAGTGCTTGTAACTCGGCAAAATGGCCATACAATAAAAATAAAACAAGTCGTGCATGTATAGGATGGCTCAAAACAAGCGATATTGGTTTAATGCTGCCTGAATCGTTAAATACAATAATTTAATTCCAATTTACTAAAAAGCATAAGTGTGACAAAATCTATGTTTTTATCCAGGTACTAGTAGGAGCGAAACTTTACAGCGAATATGGAGGCGAGTGAAATGGTTTAGCTGGCATTACAATCCATCAAAATTACATTACATCCATAAAAATCCATCTGGCATCAGTTAACGAAATACCTCCATCAAACAACATTCAGTGCGGCTAAGAAATTAAATTTCAAACTTTGCAAAAGTATCCGCAGCTTAATGCCAGGTGCAAAGATGGGCCGACGGACAAAGCTTTTTCAAGTTCGCTGGATATTAATATTATAGATATTGCAAACTGCATGACAAACTTAAATATACTCGTATCATTTCCTCCTTTTTGTATGGAAATGAGACGAAAAAGGACTTCCAAAAATTTGTTATAATCCTTTAAACCGATCCTGGATTATAGCTGTGTAATGTTTTTTATGTGGAAACTGAACCACTTTAATATATTACAAGCATACTAAAAATGTATGATAGCTTGAATTGCTACTACTACCACTTTAAATTCAATGAAATCGATGGCTTGCAGACTTGGTGGCAATGTCGGGGTTCGTTAAACCGTTATCTTCAATACCACTTGAAAATGCTACTGTGTGACAAATTTCTACTTTCATGAAATCGTGGTTGCTTTGAGGTCAGGGTAGCATTACTTTTAGGTAGCTGAAAAAAACATTTATCTACATCATGTTTGTATAGAAGTGTGGCTGCTGCAACGCCATTTAGAAGCTATTTTTTTTTCATTATACACGCACATGAAAGGAAAAGCGTGCATATTTTCCAAACTGGATCAAACGAAAATTGAAAAGTTGAAGAAACAGTATTTTCATCTTAAATGATGATACCGGTCATTGTTGAACCACACTCGTATGCACGAAATGAATCATCATAAAATATAATAGAAAGAATTTCATACAAGTGCACAATTTTAAATATTTCACATATTATTGTATAACATACGAAAAAAAAAGATTATTTGGAAAGTCATAGTCCACGCTATGAATCCTTTGGGTGCGGAAATTTTTATTTTTCAGTAAAGTCAGACAAATGGCACACGCTCCAGTGCCACCATACTCATACAAATAAGAGTTTCAGCAACAAAAATTTTATAGTGTGGACAACGACTGATTCGTTATTAATTTTCACAGGATATCAAAGGCTTTTTGGCTTTTTTGAAATTTCATTTTATTTATTTTATTTTTATTTTTATACATTTTATACATTTTATATTTTTATGTTAATGCATATTCACGAGCACCGGTAGTATTTTCATACATGTAAATTCCTAAGATTCTGCGTAAAGAAGAATGTTCTTTTCATGGAAAAATTTACAGCAATTGGAAACTTGTAGTAAACAAGTAATTAATCGTCACAGAAGTAAAAGGATCATGCAATATACTCGTACAAAAAACTAAATAAGAAAGTAATCAAGAAGAGTTTTTTCGTTGCATATTTTTGGAAAGAAGAAATTGGCTTCTGAGGTAAAAAATTTCTTGAAGAAATGAACATTTAAATATAAAATTTAAAAAAATTCTTTCTGGTTTTCATATATTGCTAAAATCAGTTACACCAGAAAATATTAACGCTTTTCTCTCTCTTTGAAAAACATTAATCAATTGCATGAAAGCTGAGTAGTTCAGTGTGTTGTGGAGTATTGATAAGGAAGACAGAAGTGGATAACTAATTCAGCCGATGATGATGTCCCACTCTTTTGTTGTTAGTATTTGGTTTAGTGACTGCTTGCACACGGTATTTCAAATTACTCAAAAGAAATCGTAACAAATTCTTAACTATTTCATCATTTATTTTATTTTACGCAAAGGGAAATTACTTCACTATAGAAAAAAATAATCAGAGCGAATCAGAGAGTAATATATATGCAACATCGCATGCGATATTTTTTAAAAATTTATTTATCTCATGGAATGAATTTATCTTTCATGTCCTCCATAAAGTATGTTTTGCAAGTACTCGTAGATAAACTTTTCAACTAATATTAACAGAAAGAGGAGATCACTTAAGCAATATCGGTTTTAAAAAAAAATAAGTCGATCTATACTTCCATCAGTTGTAAAAAAAATGGTCCTGACTTACTCTCAAGTCCTTTAATTAGTCTTGTGTTAAATATTGTTGGAAGTTTGAGGTTATAAAGGCTTTCCGACTGATCAGTTAACAGTTCCCAGCCAGCGGTGTCCAGCAGTGCTATTCAATTCCTTTTGCAAGGAATAGGAGAACAAATTATAATTTTTTATCACACCTAAATATGTGTGCATTTTATTTGTGCCTTCTTGGAAAACTCTACTATAATCCTTTACTTACTGTCAGTTTATATTCATTTGCACTAATTGCTGTTTTTATCCTTGTTAGTATTTTGAGACTAGTCCTTGTTCGGTGTTTGGATATAGTCTTTGTAGAGGTTGTTTATTGGTTACCATTAGGAACCTTGTACTTTGTTTCCAGCAGAGTTGGCAAAAAAAATAAAATAAAATGCTGCAAAATACAGGTTAAACGCATTTAGTGCGCATCTATTCCGCCATTCCTATCCGCTAATGGTGGCACAGTGCATCAGGTAAGTAAGGTATTATCGTTGCATTGTTTCCGACAAATCAACTATTCTTTTACAATTGCCGTGATTTTACACATACACTTTATTAATAATTTAACTTGAAAAAGATATTTAATAAAGTTCAATACAACACACACAATTATATGCATATAAATATACAACCCTGGTGCAGGTGGAGTTCCCTTTGTTGGGTATCGTTAATGTTGGCAATACCAACTTCCACCTGCAAGCACTGCCATTTACATATTTAGTCACCAATACGAATAATGGCTTGAAATGGAAGTTGACTAGAGCAACTGCTTTTAACCGCACAGACATTCACTTGTTTTTAGCTCAATATTAAGCTCTTCAAAGAATCATTAAGACATTCCTGGGAAGTATAAGGTAGTTGTGTTCTTAAGCTCAAACAATGCAGGGCTTATTAATATTTACTGAATTGCTGGTCTTTGGCATACTGTTATTATTTACTTCTGCATGCAAAGGCAACGGCAGTTTCCATCCAGTGATGACATTAAAAAGCAAAGTACAGTGAAATACAAAATTAAACATTCCAGAACATTACTAAATACATTAATAGTTGAATGAATTTTTAATGTATAAAAAATAGTGTAGTATATTTTAGTTTTATGACCAAACTCGAAGTAAAAAGTGAAAAATACAAACATATATTTGCATGCCCTGCCCACTATCAGGATAGTAATCAAAGAGGCAGAGCAGGAATATTATGAGCATATATGAGCTAAAACCAAAGCAAAAGGATATTTTAAGAATTCTGCCTGAACTCCTTATTTTTTTTAAGCGATTTAGAGACAAAATTGCCGTTCTAAGTAAAGAATTATTATTAATCTTTGCATTTTAGAGCGATATAAATATCAAATAAAGTTCGTTCAATTGAAACGAAGGTATTTTTTCATTTTTAAATCAACTCAATCTGCAAAGCTCTCAACATGTACACAGGAAAACTGCCACCGTTTGGGCGGGAATGGAACCTGCCACCTTCTCTTTAGTAAGCTTTTCATTATCCATTCGACTACGGAGACCCCCGTCAAAAAGCAGCCCAATTTGTGGCTGCAAGGAGGCTTGAACTAACAACTGCTTTCTGTGTGCTAAAATTTTCGATTAAATGCGATTCAGTTGGACTAAAAAACTCAATAGAAAATTTGAATTGTTAAATAAAAAATTGTTTATTATTTTTAATCCCTCTCTTTGTTTGTGCATGAAGTTGGTTGCAGTTGGCTGAGACTGATATGGTGGCTTGTTGTTACTAGGATATCTTAAGGACATTGATAATAAAATATTAAATCAGCATGAAGATGTACACACGAGCAAATAAATAAATTTATGGAAATATTAAATAGGATGAATTTTAGATACAATAATTAAAATTATTCCTTAAATGGAAGACAAAACTTGTTGGTGTGAATGATCTCTGAATTTATGGAATTTCAAATGCAAACTGAAAAAAAGTTTTAATTAAATGTTACAAAGTGTGAACCGGAAATAAAAATTAAATTAATGCAATTAATCCTTCGTTCTTATTCTTTAATGGTCATATTACAAAAGCCAATTACCGATTTTATTCTTAAAAAATATTTTTAATTTAAAAAGGATCTGTGAAAAATAAAGCCAAAGGGAATGGACATAACATTTTTACATGAAATCAATCAGTTTTCTCCCTTGAAAAACTGCTCCGATTTTATACATTCTCATGTAAAACTTAAATAACAGCAGGTTACAGTTTAGTACACAACAAAGTGCCTGTCCACACTATGAAAATTGCGTTTGGCAAGTTTTGCATGTGCATGTAAGAAAGGAATGATAAAGTTTGTAACGAATTCAATTTTACAGTAAAAGTTGAGAAAGTTAGAGCCTGTCTATCTAAACATTTGTGATAAACTGTTGAAATGTGTTCTGTCCTCAAGCGACTTCAGTTTTCTTCCTTCTATTTGTTTCATGCTAAATTTTAGTTGGTTTTATCCCCTCAGTTAGCGGAACAAAACACTTAAGTGCATTTTGCATAGAAAACAAATCTAATTTATTATATTGCTTGTGGTTTTAATAAAATCATTTCATTGTATTATTTTCCGCGTTTTGTTTTTATTCTTTCGATAACAACCACTTCCGTTTCCTTCAAGGCAGTTTATAAAGTTGGCTTCATAAACTGGCGTACAAATGTATGACGGATAGAATTAATAAACATTCATTCAGATGAAAACGTTGGGAATATTTCGTCTGTTATTATGCATTTTCTTTTAGTTTATTTTTTTTTGCTCCTTAAAGGCAACATAAACAAGAAAACATTACGAAAAGTTACTTTATAAAATGGCATTTATTTAAATTAGTTTCTTAAATCTCATCGGCCCATCGAGAAATACATCCAATCTGTTCCCGATCTTTAACCTTGTATACCTGTGTATTTGCGTGCATCACAGGCCCCGAATCGTAACGATACCTGCAGAGGCATATGCGGTGCGGGTTTTTTGGTTGTTCTGGCAAAATAGTTCTATCCTGCAGAATACATTCCGCGCACACAGGAACCGATTAGATGTATTTCTCGAGAGATCGATGACGATCAAGTTAAAAAAAAAATTAACTAGGAATACATTTTTAAAGTAAGCGATTCAGTTATGTTTTAAAATAAATGTATCTATTCCATGCTTTGTGCCTCGTCTTGTTGGCCCTTTCCTCATTATCAGATCCTGTGAAGTTGGGTAAAAATATATAAAATCCTTGTATATGAGAACAGAGCGATAGTAGAATCATCGAATGCTGGATCCCAACATTGAGTAGTCATTATATATTTTTGAAGAGAGCCGATCAACATTTTTTTTTCACTGGAACTCATCAGCAAACGATGTATTTGTACTTCACACCTTCACTCGAAAATCTGATTTCTTTGTTCGTAGAAATTATCATTTTATGTAAACTTTCATAACATTTTGCAAATCCCAGGATTTCTCAAAGAAAATCTGCCACACAGAAGTATTTTTATTACACACTGTGGTACTTTTCCAACAGGCAACCGATAATTGACAAGTCGTGCAACATGTCTGTGGCACAAAATTGTTTGGCGAACTTTTGACGAAAGATTTTTGTTGTTTGGCGAAATTCCTCACCTTCCCAAATTGTGTTTCTAGCATATGGTTAGTCCCACTTTTATGAGCGCTACTAGAGGGAAATAGCGCTGCCATTGTCAGTACAATAAAAAGTAAACAAAGTTTGCGATTTAAGATAATTTTACATTATTTAACAAAAAATACCATCATAAAATTACTGTTGTAAATAAATTCTTAATTTTTTACCTTCTACAACCTGCAGTTGTGCAGTTGTGCATTTTGCTGCACTAAATATGTCTGTACACTCCATTTCCAAATGTTTTCTCATTTTCCGACGTGTTTGCTTATATTATCTTATGTTACGTTACGTTAGGCTACAATTTTTTGTTACATTACGTTGTATTATATTATCAAAATACGTAAAGTCCTTACAGAGAACACACAGCTTTAAAAATATTTACTACGTTTTACATGCAGAGAATAAAAATAAATATATAAAAGAAACAAAAAACAAAAGTAAAAATGTAATTTATGCAACGTAATTCTCCAAGCGAATCACAGAAACTCACTTCCTTCATTAAATTTAAATAATAAAAATGATTTTAATTTGTATGTCACCGCACTCTTGTGTTAATGCCAGGATACAGGAGTTTGTTTTGAAATTTAACTCACTGTACTTAGAAAAATAATAAAGTTTTGACATCAAGGTTACTTTGGCTATAAATTACAGCGAAATAATGGCGTGAAATAAATATTTTTATGCCTCCATAGTGATTTTTGTAACAACAAAATATTTATGCGATGGTGAAAAAATCGTAAAGGGTTGGCGGGGAGTTCCACAGAAAAACTTTTCTCTAATTTTCCAAAAAGGGTTTCCATGTTTCTGTTTGGGCATATGAATAGTTGCTGGATATTGTGTGTATACAAATCATGAAGACGATTGAAGCTTTCGGTCAAGCTTTGAAAATTAAAAATAAAATCCTAAAAGTGAGAAATACTTAAGATCCGAAATACTTTTTGAGAGTTATTTTTAACAAATTTGTATATCCTGGTCACCATCTGTTTGCCACTCTTTCCGAGTACAAATGTGTGTACAATTCGATAGCAAGTTAAAGTTTTCTTTTCAATAAACAATTCGTTAGTCTTTCTCAGTCTAGGGAATTTTGTTCTATATCCAATATGTTCCCCTTTTGTGACACTAGTGACTTCTGCATGCATTTGGTCACAAATGAAGGATTTTATTTCGTTAGTTTTCCTTACAATTTTTGTTCAGATGAGCAATCAGAAGGTGTTCTTTGCTTATATACTATGGCGGAAAGAGGAAAGTAAGATACTAGTGGGAGGATATAATGTGTAGTTGTATGGATATTGAATATAGCAGGCAATACCTCTTCGATAAGAGTTCTGAAGGGAAAAACACACCGAAAGAATGTGTTCTTAGTGAAGAAGGTGTCGATTTTAGGGATCAAGTTCCCTGATTTCCTTAGAAAAGTTTTTGCTAAATAAAATAAAAGTTAATAAATTAAACTTTGGTGCCGTCGAGTTTCTTCGCCTTTGCGGAAAGCGATCAAGCAACTTCATTCCATTGTTATTGGGATGTACGCCGCATAAACTTTGCGAAGAAACTGAGGCACTCGAGGATCTTCTATGAGACTAAAGACGGAGCCTATTATAAAATAATTTAAGCACTTCAACTAGTAGTTGACTTGCAATCTTCTTTTTTGTTTATATATTTATTTTCTTGATTTTTATATTATAAAATGTTTTGAATGGCCTCGGTGTGTAGGACGCACAACTTTTGCTTAACCAACTTTTTCCTTACAAATTTAAACTTTCGACGTACGTTGATTATTATGGCAGATACCTGTCAGGGTTTTACAATAATTTTATGAATATTTTTTGTGAGCCAATTTTCACCAGTAACCTCTTCCTCTTTGTTTGACGAGCTGAAACTACTTAAAAAAATTTAAATATGACACAACTTGTTATTCTATGCGACTCTACCTTAAGAGGCAAATAAAACTTTTCGATGAGAAACAATTCTAATTAATTTATCGCTTCGATTTTGATTTAAAATTCAAAGTGGATCTCTTAGTTTTTAATTGAAAAATGATTCACTGGGAAATGCTCTTTATATATTTAAACCACAAATTTGTATTAATTTTGATTTTATAAATTCATAAGGTATTTTATGGCTCCAACACAAGCAAGAACATGTTTTAGAAAACCCGCCTGAGTTTAGAAAAAAGAAATATATATTTACGTGCATTTATAATTTAATTTATTTAACTTTTGTTGGCTTGAAAAATGTTTGTTGAATTTTATTTTATATTACATTCCGTCCAATTCATTTGTGTTTTAAGGACACTGAAGGAGAAAAACAGAAAATGGCGATTTAGAAAAATGCAGAGATAAAAACAATATAAAAGGTTGCAATAGTTGCAAATCAAATTTGTCAATGTGGGGTAGGGTTTACATTTCTAGATTGGCAAGCAACTTTGCTTTGTTAAGCTTTAGAAAGTAAAATGAAAATTGGTAATAAATATTTTTGATAGAACTATCGATTTTGTTGTGTGCACTTCGGTTGAGGCGAGGAATTTTTATATGAGTGTGCAGCAACATTGCACTTTATGACAAATGACTTGAAAGTTTTGGCATTAATTTGGCTTATAAATTTTTAAATTGTAATAAATCTGTGAGTCGTAAAATACTTGATTTTATTAAAAAATTGCAACTAAATGAAATGAACGTGTCACTGTAAACCAATTATCCTGTATATGTATGTGAACAAAAACCCATATATTCTATCCGAAAAGAATAAAAATACGAAGTTTTTGAATTAAGGAGCAAAAAACGACAAACCAAAGCAGATACAAGAAGTGATTAAATTATAATCATTTTAGAAAAAACAATAATAATCTTAAGCGAACTTATAAGTTGCTTTTTTAATTTCAAAGAAGAGGAAATATCGTTAATAATGTAAAGGAATCCTTCAAAAGAAATGGAATCATAATATTTTAATAATATTTTCCATTACCGATGCACGGTTTTAAAGCTGCTTCTTCTTGATAAATTCAACAATTCCATCCCTGACATTGTTCACTTGAAATGAATCAACTTTAAATGTGTTAAATCACAACGATGCTCTCTTGGAGGAATCTATCTTTCAGGCAAACTCATTTTATAAAAACGCTATGGTATCATTAGATTTGTGATATGTATGTATGTATGTAAATTCGTCTAAGTAACAATAAAGCCTACTTTAATCATTATTAGCGTAATCAACGCAACAGTTGTCCTGCTCATTTTCGAAAAAAACCGCTACAAAGTCACGAGTTGAGGGTTTTCTCAAGGGTCCAATCGTTACATACGCCCTTCAGCGTATGAAATTACGCACGTTACGTAAAAAAATTTCGTTAGACTTCAATCGTATGAAGTAATTACGTTATCAAACCATGCAAATGTGTACTGACCAAAAAATAATTTTTTTATTCACAGTAGTTGTTTATTGTGAATTATAGATTTAAGATATCTGTCATACAAAACTTTAGAATTTGATAATTTTCTATGTATGTTCATAAACTCTCCCTTCAAATCTTTTTGTTTAAAAGTAAATTTGTTATAATTTTGCCTAAATATTGCTCATTTTTATTCGCTTGCATTTCTTAATAATGCAATAGAGGTTATTATTGTTGTTGTTATTGTAATCATCCACACACATTAATTTTAATATAATGAGAAATTTATATTTTTTTTATCATGACTTTCTACTAATTCGAAGCAATAATACAACGATTCGTTTTCACGATCAGTTTGAAGAATTTCAAGATGAGTTCTTTGGTAACTGAATTTCAAAAGCCTTAAAGCCGATAAAGACTAACTCAAAATATTTTTCAACGTTATCTGTATTGGAACGGTTAATTTCAACAGCTCAGTTGTCTTTAGGCGATGCCTACGAATTGAATTCTTCATGTCACTAATTTGTATTAACAACGCAAATTTTTGTGCCCAGCAAGATGCAAAATTATTTATTTTTCTGAGATCCCGCCACATGAATCTTAAAAACTTCAATGCAGTGTTGTTGCGATAATTGATAAATCGAACAGTTAAGGAAATTTAATATGAGTAATTTAAATATGAGTAATAGAAATGAAATAAATTCGAAATGAAAAGGCTTGTTGTATAAGAATACTGATTTCATAATAAAGTAACTTAAGGTTATTTCATATCCTTCGCCTTTTGATTAAGTCCATGAATTTACTCTCTCACAAAGCAAAGAACATAATCCGAGAAAAAAGTAATAAATATGCACATTAAAGGGGAAAAGTAATTTAATGTGTAACCAGAAGAGGAGAGGTATCAATAACCACACATTCTGTATAAAACACGTATCAAAAGGATAATATTTTTATGTAGCGTGTATTAATGGAATTCTATAACACATTATGTTGCCCAATAGCAATACTATTAACATTCAAGCTATTATCGAAACAGGCAAGTGCAGAAACGAAAAATGACGATATTCGGTGATTAGGTTTGACCATTATGGATGGTCAACGTGCGAGAAAAGAAGCAAACATGAAAATCTAGAAAATCTTCACAGCAATGTTGGAGATAAATAAATTGCGAAATAATTGGCAGCTTATAAACAGCAAGAAAAAGGGAATTATAATTTCTATATAAATTGTTTATGTAAATGAATGAATACATCGCATTTGCTTTAAGTTTGCCAAACTAAATGAATTTGTTGTCAAACATGTTCGATGGTAATTTTTACAAATTGCTGGTGCATAAATTTAACATTATTTTTCCCTGCTCGAAGGCTGAACGGATGAAGTTGAGCACGTGCGCTTAATTTTTATGTTTAAATAACTACATATATTTTTTCTATCATTCATGTATTAGATGTGATGAAAACGTGTACAAGACTGAAGCCCACTGTACTGTCATCTATTCTCACAAAATGGATTTTTATGTGGTACTCAAGCATGACTAACGTCCGCTGTTTATTAGTATACTAATAAACGGTGAGTTGGAAGTTCTGTATCATCCCTTCATTACTTGCATTGTGCATAATGTTGCAAGCAAAAAAAAAAAAAAATTATACTATAGAACAAAAAACATCTGCTTCCTAAACGGTTCTTAAAAAATGAATTACTTTTGCAACGTATGCATGTAGAAAATTTTGTAATAATTATAATTACTCCTGTGATTAAAAGTCATACATGTTGCATTAGTTTCTATGGTGCTGTTTGTTTTATTTTTTTTTCGATTGTATGATGTTGAATGCGAGTGTGTGTGTTTGTTTTTAATACACTTACTTTTCGAGTGCATTTCTTATATTCCATTTCTTATAAAATATTTATTTACTTTGTAATCCCTTTGGCTTGAGTGAATTAAAAGCAAAAGAGTATTTGTAAATCTTCTAAGGTATAATAAAAGAAGCAATGTTGCGTCACGTGTTGCACGTCCATACATTATTGGTTTTTTTATTTATTTCTAATATTTTACCCTTTTCATGTGCATTTTTGTGCCATGTGAAGAATTTTTCTCTGCTTCAATGTACATATGTGGACGCAGGATGGTAAGTGTGTTATTTGGTAATCAGTGGTTGTTTTATGCAATAAAATCAGGTATTACACGTGGTATTATAACCAACTAAAGTATTCATCTATTTAACATGGACTTTGCACATCAAATTATTCTGGAGTAGCTTTATATTCAATAAAGAAGTCAGGACGGCTTATGTATCAAATTAAATCTTTCGGATTTATAAAGTTGTGGTCAGTTGGGGATAATGTAAGAAATAAGTTTTTATTCTCCTTTACTACGATTTGTTTCCTAATCACAACTGTTCAATATGCAAGACGTATGTATGATTGGCCAGTGGTCGGAATGGTAGCAATGTAGTTGCTACATTCGTTGTACTCAGCTGCACATTTAGGACTTCTTGTCTCATGTCTTTGACAGTAACCTTTATAGAAATGCGTCTTGTTAAAAATCCTTTACATAAAACCGCCCACTCTTATTTTACAATTAAAAAAAAGCAACATTATATAATAGGGGTTGCCTTTTGTTTTGTCAAAAGAAATTAAAACACACTGCTTTCGGAAAAGTTTTTAAACAATTGCATTTTCCATCTCTGTGAATAGCATTAGCAGGCAGTGTAAAATTGTAAGAAAGTGAAATAAAAAACACATTTTTTTAAAAAATAATTATGCCACCTAAAAAAAATAATTTTGTAAAAGTATTTTATATTTTTTTACAAAAAAAAATGGTTTTTTTGCAATCAAGCATTTACAAAGTTTATATTTTGCCGTAGATAAAATAAAAGTTTACTTAAAGAAACTTTACATAATTTTCAATGTTAAAAAATTATTATCTGATATATTTATAAATTTTTTTTTCGCAAAAAAAGCAACTGAAAATCCAGAGTATTTTTTTTTATAAATGTGAGAATTGGTTAACAATAAAGTTACTGATATAAGTTTCTGGGTGTAATTATCGTATAATATATGTATATGAGGTATAATCAAAAAAATAACTGTTATTTTCAAATTTCATGAGTTACGTATGTTTTATTTTCGCTTTTTTTTCTGTTATGTTGGTGCCCACGTCTGTTATACTTATATATTGGTAATATCAGCCATTTTCGATTGTCGTTTGTTTTTGATAGATAAAAAGGTTGTGGTGCTTTTATATACTCTTCAATTTTTTACTATTTTTTACTAAATTTTGAGCAAAAATAACGTCACATGGAAGCTTTGAACATCGTCAAAGACAATCCATGGGTGTTTGGCTATGACATTGAAAACAAAGCTCAATAATCCCAATGGAAACGTACAGAAGGTTTCGCTCACGGTTTTCTTCGATTGCAATGGCGTGATGCATCATGAATTAGTGCCAGAAGGTCGTACGGTCAAAAAGACATAATATTATGTAGTTATGCGAGTTATTATGTTTGCGCCAAGCAATTCGTCCGAAACGCACTGAGTTGTTTAAAAACCAATCAGCTCACACATCGATGCTGGTACATCAGTTTTTGTCAAACCAAAACCGTTATCACCCCGTTATTCACCGGACAACTTTAAATCTTTTAAAGTTTAAAAAAATTTTTTTTTTCCAGAAGAAAGAATTAAGTAACAAACTTTAGCCGATGACCACAGTGGCCAGTGCTTATTATATTCATATAATTGTAATATTAACCATACAAATATATAATTAAATAACGAACTAAATGCACGCAAGTTAACGTCACACAAACATAGATATTATGAGTTAACGTCACACAAACATAGATATTATGAGTTAACGTCACACAGACATAAATATTATGAGTTAACGTCACACAAACATAGATATTACAATACTTACTTTTGGTTAAGAGATAATAAAATATAAATTGTTAACATTAAGAAGAACGACAAAAATCCTAGACATGATTTTTGTAACTAAAATATAAAATAAAAGATATGTATTATAATTAAGTAATACTAGACAAAATTATTGTAAGTAAGTAATTATTGTAACTAAGTAATTAAGTAATCCTAGACATAGGTACTTTAACAAACTCATGTCTGTAGGATAAAAACAAAGTAATTAATACAAAGACGAGTATAAATAAGAGAAAACTCTTTGACTCGATCTCTTTTCCCTTCCAGACTTAGTTCTAAACACACGCAATCATATGATTGCATAGAACAAGGAAATTTAGCAATAGTTAGTCTTATAAAAAATTAAATATTAAATAAAGAAAAGACACATCGTGTCGAGAGAAAAAAATATATTTTTTTATAAAACTAACGCGGTTAAAATTTAATTGGCGATCCTGCCAGGAGTGACATATATATTGTTACTCCAGTGAGCGGACCAAAGAAAACCTTGTCGCAGCAAGGATACTTCCTCATAGAAGGAAAGTGCAAAAAATAATTCCTCATAGAAGGAAAGTGTAAAATAATTCCTCATAGAAGGAAAGTGTTAAATAATTCCTCATAGAAGGAAAGTTACAAATAACTCTAAATAATTCCTCATAGAAGGAAAGTTATATAAAGTGTTAAATAATTCCTGATAGAAGGAAAATTAGTGTGAATGTACAAAGAAAAGCGACACAAATTGGACGTAAGAAGAGCACTTGACACCAAAGAAGAAATGTCCCAAGGAACAATGAACGAGATTGCGCAGCAATTGGCTGGACTACAACTCGCCCTGGACAACCTAAGATTAGAGAATGTAGCATTAAGAAAAGAAAATGCTGACATTAACAGGAAAATCGACCAGCACCCTATGACAACACAACCGTTGACTGCACCCCTAGAACCACTAATGATAAATTACCGAACGGCAAACGAAATAAACCTGGATGTGTTCAAAGCACTTCCAATATTCGATGGAAGCATTTCAAAATACAGAGTATGGAGGGAAGATGTCTCCAGATTAATGGATGGCATCAAGGACCACCAAAAGTCGACAAGATACGTGGAGGCCCTTTCTATAATAAAAACGAAAATACAAGGCGCAGCTGCTGATGTCCTTACCAACCATAACACACTGTTTAATTTCGAGGCGATTAGGAATAGATTGGATTACACCTATTCCGACCAAAGACCGTTATATGTGTTACAAGATGATATGCGAAGAATAACACAAGGTAAAAACAATTTATCACAATTTCATGATGAAGTCAACAGGGCTCTCACGCTTATAACTTCGAAGATAGCCATGTCAGGGCATTCTGAAGAAGTTATTGAAGTGATGACACAGGAAGCCACACGAGAAGCAGTACGAACATTTAAAGATGGAATAAATAGTGGGTATACGAGATCGACATTATACGGGAATCCAATTAATGATCTCGAACATGCGTTTGCTGTGGCTAGGACTATTGAACATGACGATCAACACAGAAAATTACGATTGTCATACTCCAACCACGAACCAGGCCATCAACATAACAAATATTCTTCACAACACCACCAACGACGTCCTATGTATCAACATCAACAATTTCAACAACTTCAACAAAATCAACAACATCGACAGCATCAACAACAAAACAACTTCCCAAAGCCAGAGCCGATGGATACCTCTTCAGGGAACACCAGAAATTTCATCAATACCAGACAAGGATTTCACAGCCAACCGTGGAAGAGAATGCGTGACCGAAGTGAAAACTTTCAACAGGTACGCAAATTCCAGAGAAACAACAAAAATAAGTTCCACAGAGAAGACAACGTGAGCACCACAACAGAAAATGATAGTAAGTGCGATAGAAATAATTTTAACATTAAGCATTTAAACTAATAGACGGGTTGCTCTATATATTTTTAAAAGACGAAGAAAATAAAAAATATAAAATATTTATAGACTGTGGAGCAACCCATAATTATATAAACAAAAAATTAACAATGGGTCCTAGAATTAAAACTAGACCATTAAGAATGATCTCTATCCATGGAGAGTCAATTTTAAAATGTAAACAAAAAATTAAGCTATTTGATAAAGAATTGGAATTCTATGAACTAGAAAGCGATAATGATTATGATTTGATGTTAGGAGTAGAAGGCTTAATAAAATTAGAATCTGTCTTAGATATAAAAAAGAAATTATTTATTGTCCCTGAGAAAATACAAAAAGTGAACTATTCTATTGGTGACACAAAATTTGCATCGCAAATAGACCAATTAATGAAGGATAACAATAAAATAGGCCCATTACCATTTACAACAACTATAGAAGCTAGTATTAGAACTACAACAAAAGAACCAATCTGGACAAAACAGTATCCAGGCAATTTAAATGATGTAGAATTCATAAATAAAGAGATAAAAAATTTATTAGAACAAAATATTATACAGAAAAGTTATAGTCCTTATAATTCCCCAATGCTCACAGTACGAAAAAAAGGATTGGACGAAAATGGGAAACCAAAACGACGTATGGTCATAGACTTTAGAAAACTTAATGAACACACTATAACAGATAGGTACATAATACCTGATATTAACATTACACTACAGAATTTAGGAAGAGCTAAATATTTCACAACATTGGATTTAGAATCTGGATTTCACCAGATAAGAATAAAAGAAGAAGATAGAGAGAAAACAGCATTTTGCGTTAACGGAGGTAAATATGAATTCAAACGTATGCCTTTCGGACTAAAAAATGCCCCATCAATCTTTCAAAGGTGTGTAGACGATGTACTCCGGGAATTCATAGGTAAATTCGTATACGTCTACATAGATGATGTCTTAATTTTTTCATCTTCTCCAGAAGAACATTTAGAACATATACACATAGTGTTTAAAGCTTTAAATGAAGCAACATTGAAAGTTTCGAATGAAAAATCCAAATTTTTTATGACCGAAGTTGAATACTTAGGTCACATTATTAAACATAACAAAATTACAACAGACCCAGAAAAAATAAGGGCTATTGAAAATTTCCCAATTCCTACAACGCTCAAAGATTTGCGCGGTTTTTTGGGATTAACAGGTTATTACAGACGGTTCGTACAAAACTATGCCCAAATCACGAAACCGTTAACAATTCATTTAAAGGGAGAGAATGCCCATATTGGAAAAAATAAAAGCAGTAATACAAAAATTAACTTAGACAAAGCAGCCATAGAAGCTGTAAACACATTAAAATTTAAATTAAAGGAACAGGTTGAACTATTCCAACCCAATTTTGAAAAACCTTTCGAACTTACCACAGATGCATCCAACATAGCTATTGGAGCAGTGTTAAGCCAAAATAAGAAACCAATTTATTTCCTATCCCGCACCCTTAGTACTACAGAACAAAACTACAGCACAAATGAAAAAGAGCTGTTAGCTATAATCTGGTCTCTACAAAAGCTCCGAAATTATATATACGGAATAGCAGACCTTACTATTTTTACAGACCATCAATCATTAACATATGCTATCTCTGAAAAGAACCCTAACCCAAAATTGAAAAGATGGAAAGCTATAATAGAGGATTATGGCGCAAAAATCAAATACAAACCCGGCACTGAAAATGTTGTGGCAGACGCACTATCACGACAAATTATTAATACATCTTCCATAGACACGGTACACTCAGCCGAAAGTTCCGCAAGTAATATAATAAAGACTGTTTCACAGCCACTTAATGCATATGGCATACAATTAGAACTCGTACCTACGCCAAATTTTACGGAAACACGAACACGCACGATTTTTCCTAATAAGGTACGTCACACTATTAATTTTTCAAATAACAATGATTTGATAAGTGAATTAAAAAAGATATTGGTCCCAAATCGAACAGTAGCTATACATATGAATATAGAGGATTTATACCAATACGCAGTGCAAATTAAAGAAACACTTATAGGTACTAATTTTGTACATACACCAAGAAAATTAAAGGATATAATTGATAGAAATAATCAACTTGAAATTGTAGAAAAGACACACTTAAGAGCTCATAGAAGCTACATTAATACAACACAAGAAATTTTAGAAAAATATTATTGGCCAACCATAAAAAAAGATAGCAAACATTTCAATAACCACTGTCCTGCATGTCTATTTGGTCGTTATGAGAGGAACCCAACTAATGAGCCTCTACGAGAGTCAGACATACCAACGCAACCAAGAGAATATATACATGCAGATATCTATTTTAATGATAATAATATGTACCTTGTGACCATAGATAAATTTTCCAAATACATAGTCGCCCAAGAAATAATTACAAAAGCAAAAATTGAAGATAAAATGGAAGAAATAATTATAAGTAATTTTCCTGAATGCAAACGGCTCATGACTGATAATGAAGCAAGTTTTGTTACACCAGCATTTAAAATAATGTGCACAAAACATAAAATACAGAAAATAGAAACACCAGTTCATAGATCAAAAGCAAATGGACAAGTAGAAAGAGCTCATAACTCTATTAGTGAATTAACACGCATTTTTAAAATACAAAACTCCTCTACAGTAAAGGAAGAAATATTTACAGCCATAAAGGAATTAAACAATTCAATACATACTGTAACAGGATATAGACCAAGGCAAATACATTTCGGCACAATAAATTACAATAAAGAAGAGATCACAGAAAGACTACGCAAGGCATCAACCAAAGTATTGGAAAGGCTAAACACAAAAGCAAAACATAGAACATTTGAGAAAGGCACTCAAATTTTAGTAAGAATTACAGGTGTTAGGAAAAAAAGCCAAGCCAGATTTAAGAAAGAAGTGGTAGAGGAAGACCGTGGGGACACGATCTTAACCCGAGGAGGAAAAACTGTTCACAAAAATAATATCAAGAATATTACAATTGGAGAACATGATGATGAAATACCTGATGTTAGCCGTACTGGTAACGTTACCTCAGACACTAGAAGCAATAACACAAATAGAAAACATAGAAGAAAAAAAAATACATATTAACAAGAACAGATGATGTATTTTTATTTAATGAATATAACCCTAAATTAATGCTAATTGAAGAAGGTTTCATCCTTCTGGATGGAATAAACATTGTAGACAATCAAACAATATTAGGAACTAAGTTAGTTAGATATAGCGACATAGTAAAAATAAATAATATTACTTTCAGAAATATACATGATAGAATAATAGAAGCAATTCATAATAAACATGACGAAAGATTAGAAATAATTGAATTCTTAGTATCCACATCAAATCTATCATTTAGTAATTTGGAATCGCTAAAGAAGTTCATGATTCCTATTGAGGAACATCCAGTTAAAACTTTTATATACTCATTCCTCACAATTATTTTTATAATATTAACAACATTTGTAATTTTAAAATTAATAAAACATTACATAACACTAAGGCAAATCAGAGCCGCAGAAAATTTCCAAGTTATCTATAACAGGGAATTAACAAGGTTAACTACTCCTTGAATCGGGACGATTCATTTTAACGAGGGGGAGAGTTAACGTCACACAAACATAGATATTATGAGTTAACGTCACACAAACATAGATATTATGAGTTAACGTCACACAGACATAAATATTATGAGTTAACGTCACACAAACATAGATATTACAATACTTACTTTTGGTTAAGAGATAATAAAATATAAATTGTTAACATTAAGAAGAACGACAAAAATCCTAGACATGATTTTTGTAACTAAAATATAAAATAAAAGATATGTATTATAATTAAGTAATACTAGACAAAATTATTGTAAGTAAGTAATTATTGTAACTAAGTAATTAAGTAATCCTAGACATAGGTACTTTAACAAACTCATGTCTGTAGGATAAAAACAAAGTAATTAATACAAAGACGAGTATAAATAAGAGAAAACTCTTTGACTCGATCTCTTTTCCCTTCCAGACTTAGTTCTAAACACACGCAATCATATGATTGCATAGAACAAGGAAATTTAGCAATAGTTAGTCTTATAAAAAATTAAATATTAAATAAAGAAAAGACACATCGTGTCGAGAGAAAAAAATATATTTTTTTATAAAACTAACGCGGTTAAAATTTAATTCGCACACACAGTGTTTAATTCAAGATATTTGGGAAAAGCAGTGCATACTTTAAGACTTTTTCATAACACTAAAGTTACCACTGGAAACAATGTCGGTGTGTATGATGTATTAACAGTATTAATTCTGCAGTAAATAATGTTAATATTCTCTTTATATCACAACAGAGCAAGACAGCGACAGTGCAAGAGATAAACAGAGTTCAACATCATTGCCAGTTGTAACGAAGCAATACAAAATTGTATTAACATAACATACCGTATGAGCTCTCTTCTGAATTTTATAACTCACTTCATTTACAGTTCGCTCTTTTCATATTGCTGTAATAAGCAGTTTGTTTTCTATCTCGTTGTCTGACATTTGGTAGTTGTTATAATGTACACCAGTTGTTTTGTAAACACCGGTCGTGTTGGTTGAACGGTAAATTGTAACTCGTGTGTTATTCTCTGGTGCTTAGAAATAAGTTTGCTTACTTAAGGTTATTGAGTGTTACTTTTATATACATACTTCGCTACAATCACAAAAACATTAACTAAAGTAAAAAAAAGAAGATCAAAAAGGAAAAACATGCACGTTTAAAGCAACTATTTTAAATTTAAAAGAAATGGAATTTAAATAAAAGTGCTTGTGTACAGATGTTGCTGTAAAACAAGAACCGCCCGCAGGCAAGAGTATTATTATTACCATACCAACAACAACAATACCAGTTTTTATATAAACTGCATTTTCCCTCTAATTATAAAAAGAGAAAAAACAAACAAAAACAAATTATTCAATTGAATTGATAAAGAAAAGTTTGCTTACGGTATAAATAGTTCATTTAAGTGCATGCATGATAAAGCAAGTTTTGTAATTTCAGTATACGAAAAATAATTAAATAAAGATTAACAATGTGTTTAGTATATACTATAAAAATATCAAAGTAAACGAAAACATACTACATTCGTGTAAAACAAATGAATAGGAAGAAATTAAAAAAGTGCAAAAGGTAAAAAAATATAAATTCAATACCATATTTAAGTGTGTACAAATGTAAATGCAAACGCCAAACGTTTTGCAGAAAGATGTACACAAAAATATGTATAAAACTGTGTACGGTGTATGTGTGCATGCATGTTAATGTGAATATAGGCATTTGTGTGAGTGTTAAATGTTTAAATAGTGCATTTAATAAGGCGTGCTGCTGCATTCTGTTGCTTATATAAATGCCAGTCGCTCAGTCATTCTATTTTTAAAAGTGATCTTAAGTAACCGGTTTTATTTTTTACATTCATACTTGTTTTCGTCCTCTATTCCATCAACTGTGTAGCAAAGTAGAAAAAAGACAAACCGAGCATTAATAAAAACAGAACAATAAGCTGGACCACTCACTTTATTCCTCTCAAGAACTACATTTTTCATTTACCAGCGTTTATGTACACCCATCCAAAAGCATGCACAGACACATTCATACAAATGGCTCTACATAACACGGAGTTGTGATATTGGATTAAGTAAAAAATGAAATAAAAGAAAATAAAACTAACTGAGATCAGTTTTTGAATTTCTGGTTATTGTGGCTGTTTCTGCTACTACTGTTGCGGCTGGTGTTTCAGTTGCATCGCTATTTGGAACCAGTTTCAATTAATAGTTTGTTACTATTGTGCAATTGCAAAAATTTCGTTTGCTGAATAAATTTATTTCTACTTCAAATTTGGTTTTTAACCCTTAAATGTGGCGAGTACTCAAAAGGGTTTCTTTAATAGAAATCCAATATAATAAATAATCTCAGTAATAATAATAATAATAATAATAATAATAATAATAATAATAATAATAATAATAATAATAATAATAAGAATAATAATAATAATAATAATAATAATAATAATAATAATAATAATAATAATAATAATAATAATAATAATATAAATAATAATAATAATATAAATAATAATAATAATAATAATAATAATAATAATAATAATAATAATAATAATATTAATATTAATATTAAATGTCTAAATTACTCTACTGAATAATTTTATTTTAACCACTGGCCGCATTAAGAAATTGTTTTCTTGAATCCTCTTTCATTGTACCAAATAAAATTTGCAAATTATGTTAAAGGATTTTCTAGCAAACAAAATAATTGCATGGAAATTGTAATTTTATGAACAATTTCATTATAACTTGCAAATCCGACCGACCTGTCAAGAAACATCTTGCATGTTTTCTAGTTCCAACACCTAAACAGGATACTGATTCGAAAACCTTTAAGGCTTTTTGAAATGTGAACTTGTTTAATATTTTTACTCAGCAATACATACAGCTTTTAAAGTAAAAATATATCAGGCTTGAATGAATAATATGTCTCCTATAATTATTTATTTATATCCCTGTTTAACAAAACTTTAGTAAAAGTTTCATTATTAGTTGTGAAATTGCCAATATTATTAATGTTTGCTTATGCAAAATTTATTTAATAGTGATTAAACTGTTATTAAGCACTTTACTTTGCTATATGACGTAGTTTTCTTAATACTCTAAAGGCCAGATGAATCGTTTTAGTGCCCGAGTCATATTCTGCTTGCGACAAAACTAAAAGGCAATAAAGGTAGAAAATATTTTTATAAGATGCAAATTGTGGGAAAAACCTAATCCAAAAAATTAAAAAGTGCAAAGTGTATAATGTACAATTGAATCCTGTCGTCGGACATTGTTTTTGTTGAATTTATACTCATAATGAATTTTTGTATTAGACCTCTTTTAAAGGCACGAAGTTTACTTATGTTTTGACTTTGTCGATGAGAGGAGAAAGAGGCTTAAGGAGGGTGTGCATAATTTGCTGTATTCGCAAGGTTGCTTTGTTAGCTATCCGAAGCGTGGATTTTTCGAGGTCTTTTAAGAGGTCTTATACATGAAATATTTCAGTTTAATTTAATATTTTTCATTGCAAATCCCTTTTTGAAAATGAAGCATTTTGAGAGGAGAGAATGTCTTGAGAATTGGCTTGCTGAAACTTTTCAAGAATCAGATTTCAGAAAAATATTAATATTGAGGAGCTACAATATAATTTCCATATACATATACCTTTATTGTTTGTCTCCTCGGCATTAAAAATGATTTATTTTCACGAATTACCGATCATTGCAGCAAGAAGTTTTTCGCCGGTTAAAATGTGGGTCTACATAAGAATGAGAGTTCCGAATGCCTGGTTTAGGAAGCAGCGCATACTTAATCATCATAACAATAAACACTTTTACACAATATCATATTAAACAATCCATTTCCAAATTTAAATTTTATTTATTATTGGCGGTTCTGCCACGTTCCACATGCGTACCCATTCACATACATACATACATACTCCCATACTTACATATGTATTTATTTAGATATGCATCAGTTTAGCTTTTGTTACCATGTGCTGTTCTCAGATCTTTTACATCTCCCCTTCTTCAGTTATTTGTCAATTTTATTAAAATATATATACCTACATTTTTTTGCTTTGTTTTTATTGATTTTCTTTTCTCAAAATATTGCTTGTTACTTTTAGATAGTTTAGGAAAAAATTAAAACTCAATTAAAAGCTCCACCAGTTTTATCGTTCATTCTTTGTTTTGCTTTCCTTTCTTTCCGAATCATGATCTCTTGTGTATTAAGACCAAAATTTCAGTTAAACAACAAATACATAAAAAGCAACAAACAGAACCAACAAACTAAATTTATATGTCCATACATGAAAACCAAACAAAAAAAAAAAACAATTACATGAAGAGCTCCACTTGATTTATGTATGATTTTAAAATACTCGTCATATAATATAATAAGCGCAAAAAATTGTAATTTTTTCTGAATTCTTTTTTATTTCTCATATTCTACAACTGGTAGTTGCATGGGAATGAGCTAATAAACTCACTTTTACCGTCACTAAAAACAACAAACAGTCAAATAAAAAACCGAACAAACAAACAGCAAAGGATACAACGGTTTTCAAATATTCAAACGGCCATAGATACGCACTTAGGTACATCCATAGGCACAATATTAACATAAACACATACACACATCCACACATAACGAGAAGAAAACCGTCAACAAATAAATGTTGGTACTTTCGGTAGAAGCTGTACCTGTTGTGTTCTTTTCTTTCTTATTTACTCATTAATCTGCAAGAAATCATAAAAGCGAGGAACCTGCTGAAAAGTTCGAATCCTTTAAGTCCTTGCCTTGTAATTAAATTAGCGATGTAATTAAACAGCACCCTGTTATTGCTTCTAAGAACTCTTTCATGGAATTAGTGTGACCATTTTAATATTATATTTGCACTTCAATTTAAAAATTTGTGGATAAAAATCAGTTGCCTCAACAGTGCTGTGTAAAATTTCTGTAACGAAGAAATACACATACATTCCCAATATCAGGCATTTTATTTTTATTCTTTATTTTATTTATTTTTTTCCGGCATGTTTTTCCATTTACAAAGAAAGACTTCCTGGGCTGTAGATAAGCTGATAGTGAGAACCCACAAACTTTTTGTTATTACCAGAACTTTGATTTTGTTTTGTGCTTCTTTAAACCACCTCAATCTGCAAAGCTTTCGGCTTGTCAGCAGTAAAACAACCACGGTCTGGGCAGGTATCAAACTTGTGAACTCTTGTTTTTGGGTTATGCACTATCAATTCGCCTACGGAGGAAGTTGGATAAGCCCTAAGTAAAAGTTTCCCAGACATATCTTTTACACTCCTAAAATAAATTTGTAAATTATCAAAGTTATTGTTATTTTTATTTTATCAAAAGTTAATATGATGGAAAAGTAGATAAAAACAAAATAATAAAATATTTTTGCCAAATCCAAAAAGACCCTGACGAACTTTTCATCCTTTGCTTCGTTGCTTTTTGATACATATGAGTGGTTTTCTAAAGCAAGGAATGACAGGCATTAATTAATAAAAAAAATCATTAATGTGTTTCATGTTTAAGCACGATACTGTTTCATGATTATTATAGAAAAATATGTCGAATGAATCGTATTCAAACAGCTGATAACAATAAATTATAAATATCAATGCAGTTTTAACAATCTGATGAATATAAATTTTTTGCGAATTTCGTGCAATTTGAATAAGAAGTCAAAACATTAAAATATTATTTTATGGGTATCATTTTATCCTCGGCATTGTTTGTGTAATTGAGGATAATAACACCCAAATTCTTTAAGAACATGGAGCAGTCTTAACCCTACTCTAATTGTTCTCAACACAAACATGTGTAATATGATAACTTTCAGCATTTTCAAGGATACTAATGACTGTTAAAATGTATTGCTTCCGTGATAGTTCTGGCACAAACTGTTATAAATGACATTTCATTAAATTAGTTATAGATTAGTTCGGAAATACCGCAATGTTGACAGATGCACGTGTTGCGTTATACTTCTCGTTATAGGAAAAATTTAACTTTCACTGGATTTCATGCCATTGGGTTTTGTAGGCAAAAAATAATTAAATTATGTGGAAAAGGTGGTGTGACTTAAAGACACTTACTTTGCATATATACACATTTGCATATACACACATATCTACATATTTTACAAAATATTTTCTGAGTAAAATTTTGAATTATTTTTTGTGTTCACGTTTTAAAAATTTAAACGTGTAAATTAATTTAAAAGTTAAAGCAGTTCTGGCATGTTGAACATCAGAAATAGTTGATGAAAGCTAATTTAATTAATTTTATATTGGTTTGCCAATAACTGGTAACACTGGCCATTGCATTGCCCTTTCGCTTTAACAAATTGTAAACACAGTCTAAGATATACGAAAAGCAAAAACAACAAGCACAGCAACAGAATTGTTTACAGTTTCAATTTAATATTTGGATATGCTTTTAGTTATCAAATTTTTTTCTTTTTATCTCACCCACTCTCATTTCTTTTCTCCTTTCAGTGATTCATTGCGAGAAACAGCCAACTGTACAGAATATTAACGTTGATGTTAATGATTAAAATGAAAAATATCAATACAAAATAACAAGAAAACAAAACAGAGATGAAATTGAAGGAGCAGAAAAAAGAAAAAAGTAAATCAAAAGAGAGGGCTCTAAAAGTAAATACATAAATCGAGTTTTATATAAATACGTATGTATGTATGGGTGTATGTAGTGAAATGAGAACAAAAGAAAATTATTAAAAAATAATATAAAAAATAAACATTTTGTGGGTATTTGAATTACAAAAAAAAAAAAAAAAAAAACCAGCAACATCTGCAGTCTCGTACCTCAAATCTTAAATTAAATCTGCTACTTGATATTTGATATCGTCGTGCCCAGCTTGTGTATTGGATTACAATTTCGGATTTAAAGCACAGACATCAGGTAAATCCAACAGTCAGATCAAAATATTAATAATATATTGAATAAAAGTATAGAAAAGCCTACGCGCCAGCATGGTTAAATAATAATTTACTTACATGGTTGTGTGTAGAACAGTTACCTCTTCTAATACATGTGCAATACAGAGCAGTTAAGTTAGGTTTGCACGATGTACTTTTACACATGTATTCTACAAATAACATTCATATCTATTGCAAGTTAGTCAGTTTTACATTTACACGTATGTATATATACACATACATTATGCTACCTAGCCTTGCAAAGAGAAGAAGAGTTAGTATTTTTAAGTGATTTTAAAATCGCTGAAAGTAAAAAAAATACTATACTGTACTGTAAAACACATATTTTACATATGAAAGTAGAATTGATTAAAAATTGATTTTGTTAAATTCCAAATCATAAAAAATCAAATCTTAAAAGACTTGATATATGTAAATCAGGACTTGCTTTAACAATGTGAAGTTAACACAAATTTTTCCAGCGAGCTTTTTTTTCATTTCTGTGTGTAACGACATTCATATTCATGAGTATAAAAAAAATTACGTTTTCTTAGAAAATACGATTATTTTCGTTTGAGTTCGACATTCATTACTTTGTCTTGTTCTAATTGGCTTTTCGTTAATTACTTTTTATCAATATATTATCTTCTTCGCAGTACCCAATGTGGGTCATTTGTTTAACAAATATAACTTACATTCCTCTGTTTCGTTTTCTTTCACTGAAAACTCAGAATTTCTTTAACAAAAGTTGTAAAGTGTGAACAAAGGCAAACAAACAGCAGGGGCAGCAAAAACTGATCAAAAGTAATTAAAACAAAACTATAAAAAAACCAATGAAAGAAAAACTGCAAACATTTTTCCGTCAAGAGTATCCTTTTGTGATATGAAAGCTAATTGTTACCAAATTAATTTGTGTGATATGCAGAATGGCCTTGGAATACATTTTTGTAGAATATCTAATATTTTCAATATGTCTGTGTAATCTTACAACATGTTTCGAAAAATAATGCTTTGATCTCTGCTTTCTGCTCAAAATTTCCCAGATACAGCCGCTAGCATAAAAATCAATGTAAGCTGAAATCAGCATTTTGCTTATCTGGAGTAAAATTATATTGAAAAAATTATTTTTACCGTTTTTTATGTCGAGTACTGGTTTTAAACGATTTTCTTGACATGCTTTTCTAATTTTTGAAAGAGACTGAAAGACTATTTTATGCATCACAGACGTTGATGAAAAATTATTTCGCCATGTGAAAAGAGTTTCTTGACAAACTGTATGTATTTTAAATATTTTTCAAGTGATTTAAATTATTTAGTTCTTATTCAGGTTTTTCCGGCCATGCAGCTGCATTATTAATAAATCCGATTATTATCTTCTGCTTCCATTATGACAAAAATCAATTTACTGTGTATTTTGTTTTGGAAAATGATTTTTAATTCCCAAATGATTAAATGTACTTCATTACGCGCATTAGCGGAACAAATGCATAGTTTGCCGGCAGCTCATTTTTTCCTTCTGAATACAGATTTATTTAATGTAAACAAATTAAATACACACACGCCCATACACAGATCCATACACAATTATAGCTACGTGATTATTATTTCATTTCATTGTTCAGCCTTAATTTACCTATTTGATTAATGTGTAATAGTAGACGACAAACAAATAGCTAATAAGAGTTTGTAGTTAATTGAAAAACTCTTAAAGAGGAAATTTCAAAAGGAACGATTTTCAATTGTCATTCAGTGTGACACAATAAAAAAACTGATTAATTTTGTCACGGACTGTCTCTTTATGGCTACTAGAGACGAGTTCGTGAGTTGTAGTGATTTGCTTTTTTTTCGGAGTTTAACAATTTTTCTTTTTGAATTTAGAAAGAAAATTCCTTAGCAAGTTTTAGCTTCTATTTTAGTTGTAGAGAGATCGTTACAATGTTGGTAGACTTCACATAATATATCGATACCAATGAATTTGGTAAAAATAATGTAATCAAAGCGCTGGTTTGACGTTTTCTGTCACAAATGCAAAATGCGAAGCTATCGGCGTGTCTGCAGAACATAACACGTTCTTACTTCTTTATTTAATTTTTTAAAAACAAATAATTATTTTGGGAAAATTGCTTACGGGAGAAGACAAATTGTCGAAAAGACATTTTTGTTATCTACTTCCTTAATAGGTACTTTTTTAGTACCAGAACACCATTGCAAAAATAGACCGAACGAACAGATGCTTCACAATTAAATATTTTACATATTTGTAATCATTATTTTATAATTAACATTTTTGTTTGAAAGTTTGCCGAATTGAAAACAAGGGAGCAATAGAAATCCATTTAGTTGACAGCAACATTTTTAACAAAAGAAACTTAATGTAAAGCCTATAAAAGCAGAAAACAATATAAAAAAAATTACTTCAATGCAATTTTATTGCACAATAACATTTCTACAAACCTATTTGATGGTCTCTATTCTCTCAATTTGCCTTTTAAATTTAGTCAGTTATTAAAACAAAAACTAGAAATATAATTTTATTACTAACAACTGAGATAAGTCTGCTTTTTTCCAATCTGTAACAAAAGGAAATTTTCGAAACATGAAAATAAAAGAAAATAGGAGTAAAATTGCAAATTAATGTTTCTCATTTATCCCTTTTGAAATGTAAAAGAGATGTTTTATGGTTTAAAATCTTAATTAAACAATAACAAAAAAAAAATTATATAAAATTTCTATGCCAGTGAAAGAAATAAACAAAGAAACAGACTATCAATTATTCCCATGTATCGATTAAAAGCTTATAATTGCCAATCTCGCATAAAATGGCAGCAATCAAATGGCAATGTTGTCAAGGCATGTTACAAAAACGCTGAACTGCCAATACAAACAACAAAATAGATGTTTAAAATCCACAACTGGTTTAATTATTAAAATAAAATTATTAAAATTTTTGGTTATTGTAAATTATTCACATAATTCCTGAGGCTATTTATTTAGGAACGCTTTGTGTGAAATTAGTGCTGGTAATCAATTATTTTGGCATCGCTAGTTCTACTTTATAGAGTATAAAAACTTTTGCCGAAAGCCAACTTTGTCAAAGAAAACCAAAGGATAAGTTCACACTATGAAATATTTGTATCTCGAAGTTTAATTAGCTTTAAGTTTAGTTACTTCAAATGTGTGAGTAACTCAGACGCAAATCCAAAAGTGGAATAACAATAGTTTAATATTTTTTGTACTAAAAAACTTACAATGGAGTGTGCGCAGCTGCCACAGTTGCCATATGCCAACAATATGCCCATAACCTGCCTGACAAAAAAGCTTACTTTAATACTTTTACGCGCACTTACACCGCTCCGTCTAATTCGGCTTTATTCCTCTATTATTTTATAATTTTTAAACCACATAAAAACACAATATTTTCCCAATTCAATTCGCAGGCCTTATTGTAACATAGAAGTTTTATATGAAAATACTATTTCTGTAAAGAAATATAATTTTAATATAATTTCGTACAGAAATAATGTTTGGAATTGTCGCTTGCCTGCCATCATAATTCGAAGGATTATAAAGTTTCCTAAAAAAGCTTTACACTGGACGGACCCAAATTAAAAATTGTAATATGCTTAGAAAAACTTTGCTTTCAAATTAAATACCACCGTAGAAAAAAAAATAAAATATGAATAGCAGAAATATGCGGCCGAATAAAACACCTTCTAAACAGTGTCAAATCAAAAACTAAATCAATCAATGTCAGTATGTTTTATTGCATAAAAGTGGCAAATTGAAGTGAAAAATCATAAAATTTTAATTTAAAAATTATAAAGATGTTAATCTAGTTGAAAGATAGAGGGAAAGGGAAATAAATGGAACTTATAAATTGATGCGATTTAAGGCTCAACATGACAGATTCATTTCAGAATCATAAAACAAAAACAAATACTGGCTGGCTATCAAAAGTTACTTAATAAATGCCATCGTATAATAATGGATTTTACTTTTTATATATAAATTGCACACAATAAATTAATCATTCCCTTTACGTTGGGTGTAAAATCCGTTATAATGATTAGGCTGGTAATTCGCAATGGGAAAGGCAGGCATATATATATAATGAACTAAAAAAGCCTGTTGAGAATTATTAACATGATAAATATATTTTATGAATCAGCCAATAATTGGATATAAATTACGAGGACACAACAATTTTATATCGAGCTTTATAAATCACTCACATTTTTTCCCCATCAATAATCGTTACAAAAAATTATTTTCAATATTGTATGACTTTTCATTGTGTGCGTTTATTTTAATAAAGCCCAACTCCTCTGCGATTGTTTATTGTAATCGAATAAACACTTTAGATCAATGCTAAGCAAAACTTGGTTGATAGACAAGTTAATATCTGATTATTTCCAACCTATTTTTCTTCACATACTTTACACGTTACGGGGTAATTAAGTAAACTGACCAGACCATTGTCGACTTTATTTAATCCTTCCTAAATGTTTTCAGTAAAAATATTGCATTACATCTCAGAAGAATTTTTTTTTTAAATCAATATTGGCTCATGCAGGCAGAACTCGTTAACCATGGCATGACCATAATCAAGACTTATGGCGTTTTCTTTTCTACATTAAAAATGTCGCCCTGTGAAAAGGTGCCTTTTTAAAATGCATTGCCCGCCCTGTGAAAGTGCAATTTTTTATACAACGAGATAAGAACACAAATTAGAAAAAAGTGCAATGCCTTTTTTTTACAGCTGAAAAACAAACATTTTCTGTATATTTTATGAAATGTGTATACAAAAATGATCAGTTGCCAGATTGCTAATTCATCTGCTTGAGAAAACAAATATTTTTTTTTTTAATATCTCATACAAATAAGCAGCCGCATAGTGTTCTTTTGTTTGTTTTATATGATACAAAATATAAAAATAATTATTAAAATCTAATTTTGTGACACTTTCAACTCAAAAGACTTTTTTTGAACATTTTCTGGTAACGCTGTGCAAGAATAAAAACCATTTGTTTTACAAGGCAATTTCTGCCCTGTTGATTTGTTCAGGGCAAAAGTGCAATGCCTTTTGCACTGCGAAAGGGCAACATTTTTTAGAAAAGAACACGCAACCCTTTCACAGGGCAATGCATTTTCGAGAAAAGAACACAAAATTGCCCTCCCTGCGGGTAGTGTTGCCTTTTTTTGTAGAAAAGAAAACGCCATTACTTTCATCACAGTAACTGACTACGTTTCTTCGTTTACTTATATGAGAAAGGTTTTGAATGCGAATTTCAAACGAATTTTTACAATTTCCATACTCAGAAATTTATAAATCAGTTCGCATTTTAAAAAAGTTAATATGGCAACACTATAATAAATGTCAAAAAAGCAACCGGTATTTTCCAGCAGTCTATTTTTATTTTGACAATTTCAATGCTTTCCATACTTTTCATTCGATAGGCAAACCATGTTGTACTGTGGAAAGAAATTTTTATATAAAATTCTCAAGTGATTAATTTTTGACACAGGCAACTCCACATTTGTCACATTTGCATGAGCTTTAATGGCAGCTTAAACGCCCATTTGTTTTTATATTTTTGATTTACTTTCAGTGATTTGTATATTTAGTCGATTAATGATGAACTTTACCGGCTTTATTATATATCATGCTGAATATAATTATTAATGTAAAAATTAATTTTATTTGCTAAAAAAAGTTTTGGAAACTAAAAACTGACATGCTAACACCGTACACTCTGCGGTAGAAGAGGTAGATATAGATCTATTACAGAGCACGATGAGTATGCCATACAGAAAGCATAACTGTGGACACTTTGGCGATCTATAATCGCAGCCAAAAATTCGCGCTTCGTCTGATTTGAATTCTCAGCAAAGTGGTCGAACAATAATCGGCATAATAGTTGTTTTATTATTATTGATACTAAAAGAGAGTGCAAATAGTTTATTAGAGAGATTCTCTTCGATTACGTTGAGAGAAAAAGCAAGAGGCCGCATGCGTATAAATGTATTCTGCCATGGTATTCTGGTTTTCATTTAAAGCTTCCCGATTTGTTAAAAAATAAAAAATATTTTTAACAATTTCTTGAAAAATGTTTTGGAACAATTTCTATTTAACAAGTGAACCAGAGGGAACTGCTGTGAACGATATTCAGTTTGAGGGGATTTATTTTTGAATTATATTTATGTAAATGGTGTGACTTTTCCACTTTTAGATTTAAATTTTTTAACAAGTGAACTGTAGTGAATTGAAACGAATAATATTAACACAATTTTTGGAAATTGTTGACTAATAAAACGCTGCCAACAAAATCGCTCATAAGTTAAGTCGTATAGTGATTAATAATGTTTGTTTTTTCTAAACAAACTTGACGTTTATCGCAAATTCGATAACAGACAATATTAAATCGAAAAGCTTCATTATACGTTTTAGCACTTTATAGTGACTCATCATTTACTTTTTAATAATTTTAGTGTTGTTGGGTTGAATGTTTACTTAACAAGAGTTGAATGGACTGATGAGGAGTGTTATTCCAAGAATAAAGAGTTTAAGGTCGCCGCAAGTAAAGTAAATATTTGCCTTTTTATTTTTTTATTAAATATCGTTTACTATTTCAATAATCGGATATTTAAGCCAGCGATGTGTATGCATTTTTATCTTTTAGTATCTGACACTTTATTTCCTCTGAAGCATAAGAGCGAGCAATAGTAAACACTATTTGTTTAATTCACCGCACTTTAATTATTTTTTGTTTTCTGGTTTGTTTAAAAACTGTACACAATGTATTGAATTGCAGTATTATTGCACTTCATCCATTAAAAGAGACCATTAATAGTAATAATCGAACACATTCGCCTGAGCAGGGTACACGTCTTTAAATGCTGCTGGTTGCTACCTTGCCTCTTTGACAGCTACATAATCATTTGGATGTGGCAACGACAGCATAGAGAAGTGAAATTTAACATTTCAATAATGGCAGCACTGTTTCTGTTCACTGCTACTACAGCGGTAGTCGTGTAGTCTTGCGTTGCTTAAAAATAATAATTTTCATATACAAACATGTATTTCTTTTTTCACATACCGTAGCCGATTGCGATTAACTGAGGACTGCCAATAATTATGATACCCGCTCAAAGCGGTATTAAAGCATTTTTTTAAATCAATTTTGCAAATGGGGTGCAGTATGAGGTGGTAATTGAAGGTACAAAAAGGAATCATACATTATGCACTTATCAGTTCTGTCGTTAAGCACTTATTACATTATGTAATAAACTGGCTTTTAAGCAATCAAACCTACAGACAACAGAATGTGTTGCTGGTACACCAGAACAGATAAATGAAAAAGTATACACGACAATTTCTCAGGTAAATTGATAAAATATCGTTTATTGACATTTACTTATTAATACAATCAGCACAAGAACACAAACACGTTTTTTATAAAAAATTGTTTCTTATCACTTTCCGTTACGAAAATGTCTGACATCAGGACAAAAAAAAATAAATGAAATTATGACACGACAATGGCGTACAAACAACAGCAACTACAACAGCAGCGTTATCATCAGTAACAACACATATTTAGAAACAATTCGAAAGCATGGCACCCCATTCGGTTATAAGGAGTCGTAAGAAGCAGAAACAGCGACAGAAACAAATTGAAAAATTTGTCTGGAATTATACGAGGGCATTATGAAAATTTGTTGGCCTATTTAGAAAAACCAAATGGCCCGTATTTTTTTCCTTTTTTTGTTTTGGAAAAATTTAAAGTATATCTTTTACAGTGACTAATTATTATTGCATAAAAAGGCACTTAACATCAGTAGTCTCTTCCATTGCAAGTGTTCTTTAATTGATTTTAGAGTTAATTTTTCACTTTTTACTTTTCACTACTTCTTTCCCTTTTAAACTGCCGGCTTTGTCTTTTGTTTTGAAATATGTATCATGTTATTTGTGCCAGATAAATAGAAGCATGTCTAAATGTATATAAGTATACGATTTTATACAATTTCAAATAAAAAATATTCCAATTTACATTACAAAGATTATTTTAAATTCTAAAATAATTTTTATAAAATTATTACAAATTCTGATCTAAAACAAACAAAACTTTCCTCTTCATTCTACGAACGATAATAAATGGTTTAAATTTCAGTAATGCCAATTGAACATTTAAATCGCGTTTCTCCTGTTACAATTATTGATGCTCGATTTACGAGATTTGTTTTAACTGAAAAATATAGAAATTTATATTGTATACTAACATTATATAATAACTAAATATTGAAATTAAATAAAAAGACTTGCCAGTCTTTTTAGAGCTTATACCCAATTTTCAAATTTCGTATGCCAAAAATCACCTTTATTCATTGCAAGGGAAAATTTGAGTACATATTTTTATTGGCGTGAATTAACGCTAAGACCAGGAATAGGAGAATGGCCTCCATTCATGCAACACATTGTAACGTAGTTATAAGAAATGCTTAGTTTCGAATACAATTTTTGTTTTTAATTTGCACATAAAATATTACTGCTACATAAGAACGCCGAACGAAAGGTTTACATATATGCATATGCTTAAATGAATATTGTTCTTCACACTTGACATTTTAAAGCTCTTAAGAAGAATTAATGACAATTTTTTTATTTTATTACTGGCGGATGTAGTTGGCGAAATTATTAAGTAGTTTTAAAATATTTTCGAATTGGCATTCCGCATTTGGGATAAACTGGCAACCCTTTTTTTAGCTTTATAAAAATATATTCATGTTAACGATGCAGTTCGTTTTGCAAACAGGTGCTACGTAAGTAGGGGTATTGGTGTAATTTTTTTTTGCTCTGTGAAAAATGGTGCCACATTTAGGAAATGTAAAATAAAATGTGTGAAATCGTATTGAAGTGGAGAAAATGCGCCGAAAAAGTGTGCGTTCATATTTTTAGCAATAAAACAATTAATATCGGATTGAATATAAACTTTGCGATTTTAATTAATTTTAAAAATCATATAAGAGGAATTTTTTAATAATTGTCAAAAGAACAAAACGCAAAATATTGGTGAAATAATGATTTCACTATTTAGCTTGGTTTTTGATGAGTTCACTTAATCTCGCTTTAAAATTTTTGTGAAATGAAAAGTGTGCCCAAATTGTATAGAAAAAACCTTTAAAAGTTCTAATATTTTTTTGGCAATTTTCTTTTTACATTTTGACTCATTTTCCCATTGAGCTCAACATAATTTTTCTTACTCATTTTTAACTTTCTTGTAATTTACGAAAATTTGTCGATTTTTTTAAAGCAGCTTAAAATTTCGCTTTTAAGGCCATTTTTCTTTTTACATAATTTTTGTCATATTTTAGAAAAAGAAAATGTCCTTCACAGAAAACAAAGTTGCCTCAAATTACAAAATTAAAAGTGGAAAAGGATAAGCTTTAACTGGAAAGTTTTCTAATTATTTTAAATATGAAATTTGAGGACATTTTTTATATAAATATAATTTTTATAAAAAAAAAAATGAGTCCGTTAATTAAACTTGCATTTTTTCGAATTAGGAATTTAGAAATTTGTTTTATTACTAAAATGTACTGGACTAAGTTTGACGCCTCTAATATTTCATTAATTTGTTTTTCAAATTTAATAAGCTGATGCTAACAAATAGACTTCAGCCAGATATATATACTTCCAACACAAATATCATGGTCGCACTAATAATATTTTTTTAAAGCGGGAATATTTTAGAATATTTGTATTGAAGTCTAAAAATGGTAGGTCATAGGCCTGATGGGCACAAATTAGAATTGCAGTGTGTTTTTAGAAAATAAATAGAATAATTATTGTGCTGTTTGTTAGCGAAAACAATTTTTGTGCTTCTGAGACGATAATATTGTTCTTGAAAATATATTTCAGTCAAACCTATTTTCGTCCTCCTCATAGTCTGCCAGCAGTCCTTGTGGTGTACATCAAGACCGCCCTCATGTTTTATTTTGTATTTTTTTTTTTAAATTTTTATTGATTTTTGCATTAAGACACTTACAAAATACGCCATACAACGTTCATACATACACCTCATACAACCCACTTAAAGAAAAAGTTAAAAAAGGAAAAACAAATAATAAAAAAACTTTTCTAAAGCTTCTAATGGAAGTGCAAGGAGAACAATTTTGTTAGAAATGAATGAACTCGGGAACATCATGAGTTTCATAAAGTTTAATAATGACGACAATGATGTGAAGTTGAAATTAAATTGAACAATTTTTGATGACTTTGTGAACTATAAAAGTAACGTCGATACATTTACACAGTCCCACAATGGCAGATCGGTAAACACACCTTGTTGTTTGCGAAAAGAAAAAAGACACTGCAGTGTGCTTTTTGAACAGGTAATGGTATGAAGAATTGTATGTGTTTTAGGTCTTATCAAATGGAGGAGTTTTCGAAAATTGTATAAACAAAACTTCTTGTAAAAGTGCAGGCCATGCGTAAGAAATTCTTTAAGGCTCACTGGCTTTCCTCACACAAATAATCCAATTTAGGATATTTCAATTCGGATAAATATTTTCATGATTGCTTAGATGTTTAAGAAGCACTCTGCAATAAATAATTAATAAAATTCGTAAAGTTTGTCTGGAATTTTTATTTTCTAAAATGGATATTTTCAATATCGTTATATGTATTTATTACTTTTATATATTATTTTCAAAATCTTTTCGCATCAGTTGCAAATTTATATAAGATTATTTAAACAGGATACAGAATGTGCCAAAAATTAACACAAGACTTTAGTCGTACTCAACATTCAAAATAAACTTATTTGTTTAATTATATCATTCTATATCGGCTGGTATTTGCCAGCTACCATGCAATCGCAAGCAGGAAAAGAAACTTAAAAATATACAATTAGAAAAAAAAAAACAAATAAATAAAACGTTATCTAAGACCAAGACTAATTGGTTTAAAAACGCTGCATTGGCAGCATTTAAAACAATAGCTGTTTTACATTTATTTTTCTTTACTTCGTTCGTTTGCATTTGGCCTTCATAATATCAGCCAATGTAAAATGGCCGAATTTAATTAATTTTTAAATAATTTATTTAGTTTTTACCACAACTTTGGTTTCTTCAGAGCAGTTCGACATGAGAAGGCTCGCGAAATATTCGCAGCAGTCAGTTGAAACCCCGAAATACATTTTTTTTGTGTATATCCTTCTGGCAATTTAGTGCGCCTTAATAACTAGAAATTTTATTAACTCCGGTCAATAAAATATCCTCTTAACTTTGTTTTGTTTTCCTTTTGGAGAGGTCCCTATTTTTAATAAAAGACTTAAAAAGCAGAGTTTTTCACAATATTATGCTATTAATATATATGTAGCATTAACTTAAAATAGAAAGGCCTTAACAAATTTTTTTTTTGATCTAAAATCAAGTATTTGAAATAAAGTTTTTCAAATTTAATTTTCCTTATATTATTTTTTGTTCTCCTGTTCAAAAAAGAAAAATGGTTCCTAGGTCTTTTCTACATTAAGAGATTTAAACACTTAATGCATAGTGCTTTTAGTTTTATAAAACTTTGTTTTTCGCTTAAGGAAATTATTAAGGATTCTCGTCATTGTGCCGGGCACAAAATATTGGCAAGAATTTCGTGCATTTCCTTTTTTATCCTCAATTTGTGGGGTTAATTATTCTATATCTTTGATTGGTACCATATAAAATACTTTGAAATTGTTAATATACTTTATTTCCGATTTTGCTACAAACACTTATGCTTGAAGCTGCTTTAATCTCGTGTTTTCCATAAGTAAACGCTTTCAAGTAGAAAACGAATACTTTAGCCATTTACTACATTTAAAAAAAGTAGTTTTTCCATTTTGCTCGCATTAAGCAAAAGCTTAAAACACTTTGAATATATTAAATATATAAAATTTTTATAATATCTTATTTAACATATGCTCTCTTAGTCTACTAAGTAATACACATCTTAAATAGAAATGGGAGAAAGTGAAATGAACAAAGTTTTGCTTTATTAACTTACGGCGGGAGGCGATAAGAATTTCCAATTTAATTGATAATTTGAGAAAATACAAGCTTTAACAATTAACTAAAATGTTTTCAGGAACAACCTTCATATTGTAATACTTTTGTTACGAAGAAAGTGAAATTTCAGAATAATTTTTTATGTTTCTTAAAATTTGATATTGTTAATGATTTTTAAATGCAACTGAATCACTTCATTAAATTCTGCCATCTCTGTGAATACAAATGCATATCGAGCAGTTGCTGCAATAGAGTCATAATTCAGAAAATCCTTACTTAATCGTCCTTACGAGTTCCATACCAATAACGTTCATAGCCAACTTTGTATAGAAAAGTTAAATTTAATTTTCCCATTAAAGTGTGGATAAATTTTTGCAAACAAATTTATCTGAGTTGTGGCTCTATGTAGTCAGTCAGCCTTGTTGTCTTTCACACGTGTATGTTGCTGTACATGTGTTTGTGTATTAAATTGCCCATAAGCTGCCTACTTTACTGTACATCAACATACATATTTCTCTGCGTAAAGGTTTTACAATGTACTTTCGATACAAATGCAGTATTACGAACTGCGTCTGTTCGATTTAATTGCATACAGTTGCACCCTGAAACACACTTCCACCTAAATTGTGCAGCAGAGCTCATAGGCGAAGTAAAATGAAAATTTTATAGCTTTTAGGTAGGGAACTCAACAGCAATTTGAACCGTAGTGCTTGTTTAAGTTTCAAATTAAATTTGAAATTAAAGTATGAAAATAAAGTCACTTCTAATGACTTCAAGTGCCTTGGAATAACCTGGAACAATAGTATAACTCGTATCCATTCTTCTAGCGGGTTTCATGAGAGGGGCATTTTTAATTTTTAACTTATTTGTTATATAAATTGTTTAATTTAAAACAATTTAGTTTTGACAAATTAAAACTATTTAATTTACCTCATGTTTACCACATATTTATTTACCATTTCAAGCGGTAATATACTAATTTGTCGGTTTATGCCGTACGTAACATGTAAGTTCAAAGCATTTTCTTTACAAAAATTAATTTAATTCTGGTTTTTGTTCTCGTTCATACCTCGCTTGTGTTCATTATTTTCATATCTTGGAAACTCCTATTAACCTATTTGAAGCCGCCAAACTGAAATGAAAATAGAGGAAAAATGTTTAAATTTCTTTATTTTTAAAAAACAAGTGCTGAGAAAAAATAATAAAAAAACTAACGAAAAATAAAAAGTAAAGGATATAAAAATATTTGTCTCATAATAAACTCATAAATTTTTTCGACATTTTTTACTTGTAAAACTGATTTAGACATACAAAGTTTACTTTGACAAAGTGATTTCAATTTTCACTTGGTACTTTTCGTCAACAAACACAAGACTTTGTAATGCAAAGTTTGTGTGTCTAAATTAGGTCTAATGAGGAATATCTTTTTTATTTTCCTATTTTTTGGTTGCGTTTTCCTACATCATCAAATATACAACTGCAACACCTTATATCACTTTGTATACATCGTTCCAAAGTTTGTACGGCTTTTGGAAATTGCTTAAAATTTGAAAAGGCCCAAATCATCAAAATATCTGTAAATGATTTAAAGTAAATATTTTTCACTGGTTAAAGAGATTAAAAAATATTTACTTTTTTAATGGGAATGATGGCAATCGCTGCTTATTAAAATGGTAATTAAGATGTGTATTCAAAGAAAACAGCTGTTTCGAATATGTTTTTGGGGAATTTTTCGTACCATGAATGTGTCCCAAGTTGCAGCCCATTATCAATGCTGACCATCGTGCTTATCACTGTACAAACATTAGGAGTATGAAAATTATTTTTGCTAACTTTACCACTATGCCACACTACACAGTTAAACAGCTGTTTTCTCTAGAACAACGTTAAAAACACAATTATTTTCGTATTGTCAACAGACCTCGATAAAGTTCAAATATTGAGGTAATTTTATTGAAGAAAAAAAAAAATTGTTTGTTTCACTTGTATGAGTTACTGAAATATGCATGATGTGGAAATCTGTTCGTACCTAAATTTAAAATATTCTATCACATGTACAGGTGACACACGCCATATCACACAAAAGAAAACTGAATTTAATACAGGAACTGTCCTTTTTCAAAAAGCAAAAAAAAGCAAGTAAAATTACAATTTCTGTTATCCAGCCAAAATAGGGGATAAGATGCATAAATAAATATTGTTAGAGAAATATAAATAAATGGTCTTAGACAAAGTAATAAAACAAAAGAGAGAACAAGCAGAAAAAGGCCATAAAATAAAATTTTCCAATATCTGTGACTGTATGGCTTACGAGGTGGTGCGGTCTGATGTCAACAGCGGTCTGACTGTTTTGGTACTGATGGAAAAAACAATATAAATTGCACATCACTTTTACACATTTTTATTTTATTTGGTTGGGAGTGAAAAGGTACAATTAAATTTATAAATCAAATTGTGGGGAAAAAGTGGATTATTTACGCCATAAACTGTTCTTGCAGCAGACAAGTTCGAATATGTTCATTCTTCTAGGACGGCAAAAGCTGATGCCAAATATAAAACACATTCAAATGACGTTGCTTGCCAGTCACTCAGTTAGTCAGACACAGCTGTGTTTGCAAAAGCATAAATCTAAAATGAAAACGTATAAAAAAAGTAGATAAAGATACAAGTGAATGCTTTATAGCTGGGTATTCAAAGGTGAAAGCCCTACCTCAAATGTGTGCTTTAAATCTGTGTACAAATAAGATTCCTTGTTTGCATAAAGTGATAATTTCAACCAAATAACTTCTATTTACCTGCAGTATTCTGTAAACGAATCCCTTATATTAAAATATTAAAGGGGTGAACAGGTAACTCGCATTTCTTTTTGTAGTAGACTCTTTTAGGGGTTTCAATATATATTCGAGTTGGAACTTTCCTACTTGAGTCTACCGATATATTTGTAGACTCTATCGATTGTGGCAGTGGGCTGCACACAAAAATTTTCATTAAAAGCCATGATTCACTAGTCAGACACAAGTAGTGTCAGATGTGATTATATCTTCTCAGCGATCTATAGTTGGTTGACGCATAATCCTTTGTGTCACCTTGAAACTTTGCCATGACACAAGCCACTTTCTCCTTCTACTCCTGATTTCCTACTTGAGATTTCCAGATAACTTTAAATAATTCTAGATTATTTAAATGAACTTAGAATTAAATTATCTGAAATAACCACACCGCTGGTAGACATTTTTTATTCAGACTTGGCATATTTACTTAGTGTATTAAACTTCGTACCACTTCAGTCTTGATAAAGAAAATCTAATAATATTTCATTAACTTCTCGTATTCTTTCCCTTCCCTTGCATTACTCGGGAAACTGCCACGTGGCTATTTTTTCCTTGAGGGGAAAAAGAAAGACAGATAGTTTGGGATGTTTTCTATTATAATTTTTTTTATTTAGTGATGCTCAAGTCGGCTCTAAGTAGTTGTACAACTTAAACTAAATTCAACTGGTGTGTTCACGACGTAGTTGATTTTTCCATTTGTAAGTCCTAAATTTGCAAACTAAATAAAACCAATTTAGATTGCTTTTCCCCATATTGATGGATCTGTGTGTATGTATATATAAGCATGTGTAGATGCATGTGGTATGTATAAAAAAATATACTCTGAAGTAGTACTTGAGCGAATGAACATTTCAAAATTTTATTGAAGCAAACACTGACAAAGCAGCATATAAAATGGAAAATATTTAAAAAGATTCAAAAGTAACAAGACCAGTAACTATAACAAGAGTACCAATAATAGTTCTCTAAAATTCATAAAACAGATCCCACTAGATAAAACATGTTTCTGAAGCACGAACACAAACTTCCTCACATGCGGAAACACGCTGAACAACATTAAACAGGCATGAACATGAACGTGTGTACAAGTGTGTTCATAGAAATAGAAGAAGATGATTTGAAATATGTACGTTTTGTTACAAATCTCTTGTATTTTAACAATTTTACGAGTGCGTGTACGAGGATTTACAATTGTCCATACACAAAGCCGCACCGACACTCACGCACACATTTATGGAAACGAATTAAAAAATAGAAGAAAAACTAAAATGGGAGATACACATAGTACTCTGGAATGTATACTTGAATCAGGGATGGCAAATGTGGTATTATATTAATTGTTCGTTATTTTTCACTTGCGCTAAATTACCATCTGTGTTTAATGAATGACGCAGTATCAATAGCCAATATTAGTATTGAATTACAATTCATAGTTTTGCCAAGTTCTTCTTTCTTAAGTATAATTTAATTAAATTTAGTTTACTTTTAATAAGAATACGTGGTTGCAAAAACAATTCTTAAACTTGTATTTTCATAAAATAAGTTTAATTAATGCAAGAACTAAAAACGTATGAAAAAAAGTTGCACTGCTTTTAAATCCGCTTCTTTTTGCGTTTCGGTTCATACTCCTTGAATCGAAAAATATATATTTTGTAATTTAAACCGTAAAATTATTGGTTTACAGAGTATTACATTTTATGCATTTAGTGTGATTTAAATACCAAACAAGTGTTAATTTTGAAAAGTCCTTTATATAAAAGAATAAATCTTATTTGTGCGTAAAATAACCAATTTTTTATTTGCAATTCTTAATGGATTTCCGAAAATGCTAAGATTTCCGTTTTCCATACATGGTGGCGAAAATAAATAAATGTGGTTAAGGTTGCAGTTTAGAGGCATAAATCAGTCTGGTTTTATATTCTGCAGGATGTGACATTTAAAGCTGATGCAAACAATCACATACCGATTTTAAAGCATGGGTCAATATCCGTATGCCAAAATTTCTATCATTTAAATCCCTTTTAAGTATAGGGTGTTCCAAAAATTAACGCAAGATTTGAATTGAAAACATAGTTTGGAGTCGTAGTAATTTTTTTTTTTATTTAATCAAGAAGTACAGAGGAGATGATTATTTATCGAATAACGCCTAAGGCAAAAAGTCACACGATTGGAGAGGCAAATTGTGAACACCAAGAAAGCAGAAAGCAGAAAGGAAAGCATTATCGAACTTTTTTACAAATGCACTACTGCGCTGTTTCCGATTAGTAAACTGATCCAGATGCGTAAATAAAAAATAAATTATTAGTTTACAATTTATTCCTGGATTTAATTCTTCTATAGTTTATTACTGATTGAACAGATTTTCATTAAATGGTTCTTTAGAAAATTCTATAACTTAATGCTTTCATGTTAACTTTTTCCGATAACTTCGCAGAGTGTGCTGAGTTTTTTCTTTTTCGTGCAGAAAGCTCTTCCTCCATGCTTTAATGAATCCTTAATAACAATTACGAGCATTGTACATCACCTTTTTATTCAAACAAAAAAAAAAAAAACCATTCTGAATGGCATCAGACAGTTTTGCGATAATTGTTAGGTATTTTCTTGCGCAAGTCATTTGCAGTGCTGCCAACTTTTGCTTTTTAGAACTCACTGTGCTTAACATACATTTCCGAACAAGCCGATCATTTTGCGATGTCGAGAAAAAATTAAATTCTTGGTGCCATTGGAACACCCTTGCATAGTTTTTATGGGTGCGCCGTATCTCCATCTGTTGATTTCATTGTGACAAACATTTCCACGTGCATTCCATTTCAAATTGTCCAACAAGTTTTGTTAAGATAAATGTGGGCGATTTAAAAGATAAAATTGCCTGCAATTATTTTGGATTTTCATTTTCATAAACAGTAATTGGATGCTTAATGACTTCACGTCAAGTTCCCAGGCTGCTTGTGTTAGTGTTGTAGTAAAAGTATGTATTTTTTCATCCCAATTAAATTTAGTATGGCTGCGTGCGCTTGTCCCTCTCATTTTATTTAGTATGCTGCTGAATAATATAATTATTTTATTACGTTTCGTTTAAGAAACTTGCCATTATTATTTTCCTTTGCGCCAACAAAATATGAAACTTTAAGGCGTACAATTTATCCAATTACTGCTGTTCGGCGACACACAACATATACGACTATTTGCTTTCAATTTACAAGACTGCTTTGGCATTTCTAATTCTACCGCTGGCAGTTTTATTAATGCCTGCTGTCATTTAGTGCCAGTATAGTAATAAACGATATGGAGAATCTGCCAATTGCAAAACTAATTTATTTTCTTAATAAGAAATTGGTTTATCTTTTTTTAATATTTTACGACAGATGAATTAATGGCAGGTATTTGATTGTTTCATCGCAGTTCGATATCAAAATTCCTTTAATTTGCTTTAATCTTTCACAACATACAATTATTTGGAATGAAATAGTTGGCTGCTATTAATTCATATGATTGATTTTTAAGCAAATTTATTACGTTTTTACGGAATACTTTGGCTTGGCTTAGAAAATGGATAAGACCAGCCTTAATTCTAGCAAGAAATATTTGAATACAAAAACACTGAATTTAACGTGAACTGATTTATTATTTTCGTTTAAAAAAAGGTTGATTTATTGCTACGGGATTCTGCTGCGTCCTTCGAATGTCACAGGGTTTTTAGGGCCAGACTTGTGTCTCAAAACTCAAACGGAAACAAGTATTTTGGCTAAAAAAATGTGAAATATTTATTTTAAAGAGATTTTATTTATTTTTATTTAGAGATTTATTGGAATGAATAAAATTGAACATTTTAATACAGTTTAATAGAGTTTTGCACTTTATGCGATGCAAAAATTGTTCAGTATAAAATAGTTCCTTCTCTCAATAGGCTGAAGACTTTTGGTAATGGTATACAATTAAATTGCTTATTTTGTTCCCATTTCATTCCTTTATTAAGAACTTTTGATAAAGAAATTTAAATTTGCAAAGTAAATGTGCGTGAGTTACTGAGTCTTCATGCACAAAGTCGCAACCCGTTTATAACGAAAATCAGCTCTAGCAGGCTCCAAGCAACCAAAAGTAAACTCGAACGCACTTAAAAAGAGCACTGGTTTTTTAGAAGAAGAGCAACAATGTTGGTACAAGTAAAGAAGAATTCTAGTTGCATAGTTCTAAAATAACTGCAATTAACGAAGAACGAGAGCGTTACAGAAAGCTTAAATGGTCAGGTTGCGAAAATATATAAGAATCGAGAATGATGCTTTTATCTTCTTCAATTACAAAACTTACAATCTGATATCCCATCTAGTGAGAAAAGTTTCATCGTGTGAACAGGCTTTTAACAATCTTTTTAGAGTAAGATTATTCCGAACTAAAAAGAATTTCAGAATTTCCGCAATGACAGTTCATTAGATGGCTTAAATATTCAAATAAAAAATTTTCATGTGAAACTTAAATTTGGCGGTCATTTGAAGCCTGATTCAAAATAATGGAATTTTCAAAAGTACTATTACCTTTATTAATCAGAAATGTTCTTTGTATTCTGGAATACTGCCGTTCTCATTTTGTTTCAGGATAAGCTTACTAGCTCGTCAAATGGCACTTACATTTTGTTTAAAAGAATTCTGCAGAGGAGTGTGGCTGGCGGCTGGCCCTCAATTGATGTCCCAAATTTAATATAAAATGTGTCACATTCAAGTTTAAATTGTTATGCACGATTTTTCTTTATAACTCATTAATATTCATTATACGCATTTCTGCTATTTGCTATTACGAGCAGCTTTTAATGGTAGTGTAACTTACTTAAGTATTTCCTAAATAAAACAGGGTGTTCCAAAATTAAAAAAATAGCAAAAGTTCTAGAAAATGTTTTGACAGCTGTCAGTTTGGGGTTAATAAAACTCAAACGTTAATCAATATGCGCCTCAAACATAATGAAAGGCTATGTTATTGACTTGGGGTTTCAATAATTCACATGTGCATGATCAAATGCAAATCCATTTAATTTTCAATCTGGAGAGGCAGCAATGGGAATATTCGAACACTGTTTGTTATGAACGCGTGTTATCGAAAAGTTACTGCACCCAGTGTAATATAAGTACGAGATTATTTACTTTCTTGTTCCATATTGCTGGATTGGCTGGTTGCCAAGCACCAGTTTCGTTGCATTAGTGACTATTCTAATTTACTGCGAAGAAAATGTTATTAAAAAAATGTATGTTTCAACCATCGATTATTGAAACACCCTCATTTACCCAGGACATTTAGGTTTACTTTATAGTGTTTTTAAGTGCGGCGTTTTTTAAAAATTTTGAGAGAGTGGGAGGCTTTTACGGAGGAACGGAGCTTAGAAAATTATTATAATCTGAATCTGGTTTCAGGAAAAATGCCTCTCAGCCTCTTTCCTTATATATCAGCCATGTTATATGTGATGTTTTTATTCCTTTGTAGAATTTGTTTTGCATATGTGCAAAACGTTCGTTTGATAATTGCAGCTTCTCAGTTAAAGCAAAGACCGCGATTTCCTTCGGTTGAAAAAATCGAGGTCATACTGTAGTTTGTTGCTACAAATACATTGGGAGTGAGGAATAGAACATAATTTTTGTGTTTGGTATTTGTTGACATTTGACATGGGCTTTTTTGACATCCTCGGTACTTTTTGAGAAAAATATAAAAGAAATAATGTTAATGACAACACGTTCGTCCGTGAATTCGCCATATTTTTTTCCTCAGCCGAATGATGAATTTTCATTTCGGTTCAGCCTTTACAGAAACATGTAAAAAGTTTAATAAAGCAAAATGAGGGAACGCTTAAAAGAGAAATTTTTACTCGAATGCTGACTACGTACTCGTACTCGTATAATACATGCGTTCTGCACAACTTGCTGTTCGTCCATAAAATTTACTTTTGCATAAATAATCGCTCAGAAATCCCCCACATTCACACATCCGCACCCACACATACACATATATTTAAAATACCAAAAATGTTTTATAATCCCTACAAATGCACCTTAATTATTTCTCCATTTCGTTTATATACGCATTTGCCTCTCACAACTAAAAACAATCCCAACAACAATGCCAGCAACAACGCCAGCGATAGTGCGTGCGTTATGCTCCATATCCGTTTTTGTGAAAATGCGGTTGTTATTTTAGGTAATAATTCTTAATGGCTTCAATGATTTAAAAGTTCATTGTAGTCGAGTGTATGCGAAAATCTTTACTCTGCAACAGGAAAGCGGATAGTGAAAAATGTCGAGAAGAAAAGGCTTAACGCCAGTTAAACAAAGAACATAAAAAGCCATACTTTTTAAAAGGATCATCAACGAAAATAAATCAAAGACAGACAAGAACAAAACAGAAGAGAAAGAACTTTTACAAATAAATTAAATCGAAATAGATGTAAAAGCAGCATGCGGAGACATCAAATGATATTCTGCATGACTTCTGGGTGACTTCTTACTTAATCCATATGTCTTTTGCTGCCATCGGAAAAGAAAACATGAAAAACACATGAAAAATCGGGGGAAAAAGGAAACATTTTCAATTCTTAAAATTACAAGAGGATAAAGATGACGGTGACTGCCAAGGAAGATGCCTATTTACTATCCATTTATTTATTCAATTGTGTATGTCAAAACACGACACGAGATAAATAAAATAAATGAGAAATAAAACAAACGTGCATTCGTTTTAGTCCAAATACGTATGCATGAGTGTATGTCCATACGTTTTTGTACTCCATTAATGCCCGACGAATTCTGCCATTATTTTTTAACCGAATTGACATTGACTAAAACATGAGAGTGCGATATGAACTCGTAGTTGGCATATGAAAGCTTTTTAGTTTTCTGTACATCATACGAGTGTAGTTTTCAATTTAGCTGGCCACAAGTGCAGTTAAAAAATGATATGATTTTAGTATCTGACATCTAAAAATACGCTTATACAATACATCGTACGGGGGTCGTTTTTAATTTGTTGTATCATAATTTTAATCTGCTTGGAGGCTGGTATTTATAAATTTTACAATTATGGCATCTAAAAAAAATTTATCATGTACGTCATAGCTCATGCGACATACTACGATCAACATTTTAAATATATATGCATACATTGTTCAAAGATGGTTTTTAATTTCGTGCTTTTAAAAATATGGGCATACATTGTGCGACCGTGGTTTTTGAATCCAAATATAAGGTCAAGAATATACTAGGCAGATGAAATATTTTCAGGTTCTGCCCATCGTGCGAGTGTAGTTTGTCAACTACTTAGTCGAATATGTAATATAAATACGAGGGCAGTTTTTTAATTACTTGGGAAATATGTTGTAAGGAATTTTTCGTTCTGGCCCTAAAATTATATATGTATGCACATTATACGAGAGTAATGTTTAAATGATATGCTGAACTATATTATGAAGACATAAAGCTTAGTTTCTAAGTTATCTTGCCTATAAAAGGATGAACACATGCACATTTCGGTATATCCAGCTGATGCGTTTTTCTCTGCTTCTTTAACTTAAAAATAACTGGGAATTGCAGTGCTTTGTAGTATTCAAGAAAAAGAATAAATTACAATGCAATGTGAATACAGCTTGGAAGCCTACAGCAAGCTAACCACTTGAGATTTGTATTCAAAAAATTTAGCTCATCATCCAATTAGCCTAGAAGACAATTATGAGCTCTCATTATTAACATACCACAAATGGGCCAGTGGATTTGCACTTCATTCTATAAGACTCGCCATCACCTTCGGAAAAAAACCTTGATGTGAACAGATTTCCTAAAAATAGAACATCTTTATCAGCCTTTTTTTATAAAAATTAATAAACTTTGATGGCAACCAAGATCGATTTTTTTTATAGTTTTTAACTCGAACTTTGATCGAACGGATCCTCGATATTTATAAGTACCACAAACCGCTGTAAAATTTTGTGCCTAAATAGACATTCCAAAAATTTATTTTTCATTGTTTGAATTTTAATATCAACAAAACTAAATTGGCAACACTTCCTATGATGCATAAAATTTACTTGTAAACAAAATTTTATGCATCTCAATATGTTGGAGCATTTTGTAATTCTCCTTTAATTTTTCAGTTTTTTGAATCATATTTTAGATAAAATGGATAATAAAGAATATGACAGAAAAGCTTTTAAAGCAAAACAAATAAAATTATTAAATTAAAGCTGAAACTTAATAACTCATTGTGGAAAATCATCATAATATTGTTGACAGGCATTTACATTCCGGTTGCTGTTGCGGTATTGAAAGCTTTCATTGCAACTAGATTGGATTACAAGTTAAGCAACAAAATGTAAATTGTAATAAAATCTGCTAAGTGATCCTTTTTATTATTTAAATACAAAATAAAATGTTAAAAGACATTAAAATTGTTTGGAAATGGTTGAAAGGCTTTGCTCCAGTGCACAAATCACGGCATGTGTGTGCTGATGAGCATAAAAATGCTTGTACGGGCGCATGTGAAAAGTTAATAATAATAAAAAATAAATAAATAATTAAATACACAATAGAAATATTTATTTGCAATATTAAATTTGTCTCGCAGACGTGCTGAGTTTCAGCCCAATTCATACAAAAAATGAATGACATGTTACTTTCTTGTTAGTATAATTATACGAAGCAATTATTTTTAAAAGGCAGGCGACAAATCAAATAATTATATCAATTAATTTTCTTGTTTAACAGAATAAATTTTATGTTTGTTGTCACCAATGCAGTATTTGTAAAACTAATATTTAATAACAACTTCAGTCAGGCTTAAGTGCTTGCTGCAAGGCTGTGTGGTTAAGGCCCACTTACGTAATTTGGCCAACAAGCGGTTGGGTATGGTAATTAAATTAAACAATAATAATAATATAAAGTTGAAAACTATTTTTCCAAGTTTACAAAATAAACTTTTTCTGTTTATACCGAATAAAGGTCAACTATTGAAAACTTTCACCAAGAATATGGGAACTTTTTTTTTTTGTAAAAAATAATGAAACGTATTTATAAAATATGAAAATATAAGAATTCTTGAACGTTACGAAATTTCTTTGTAAGACAAATCATCATATCTAGCTTTGGCAGTGGGTTCGATATCCAGCTCTGGAAGTAGTAAAATAAAAAATTCTCAACCAGTTTTCCTAAGTGATTTAACCACCAGGCATTGCATGATAATTAATAATTTGTTAATTATCATGCAATTATTATTGGGGATTTTCTGTGCAGCTCGCAGATTTTTTCGAATTTGTAGGAAAAACAAAATTTACGTCTTACTTTGCTCGGGTGTAGTGAATTAAATAAGAAATACTTACCTGTAACTTTTTTAAAAAAATTTATAAAATTGTATATCTCACATGTGGACCACAAATAGCAAATACCATGTATGCCAGTTCGTTGTACAGTGATTTCTCAGTGATTTTCTATTATTTTTCAAATTTTTTTTGTTAATAAAAGAACCTTTAATTTTTGCACTCGATATACACGTTTTTGGTAGAATCCAGTATATTTACGGTCAATTGGGAGTCGGCAGATGATGGCCCCTGTGCAAAATTAAAGTTGGTTCTATGTGAGATGTTACAAAATACTGGATTTTACAAAAATTAAAAATATTAATTTCTTTTATTGATATTCAGAAGCAACTTGCGACATTTTAACTGTCATTTCATTCAGAGCTGTCAAGCACACACTCTCCTTTACTCACTGAACACGTTTTGCAAATAATTGCATTTAAATTAATAAAAAAATTAAACAGCGTACAATGTTGCTTTCGGAATGTCGTATGAGATATAGATCATGAGATACTCCGATTCATATAAAATACGTATACTTTATACTCAAATAAACGTATACTTTAACTGACATTTAGCTGGCGATATTAAATTAGCTGTTTTTGTGGCAAGCATTTGAAAAGTGGCCCTTCTCAAAGTAAGCAAAAGGTTAAAAGTTGCAAACTTTAATGCTTTTGGATTAACGGACACGTATTGATTGTAAACACATTGCTATGAGTACACACACTTTATTTTAGTTGTCAGTTGAGAGAGTACAAACTGTACATATGACGTTGATGGCTTTCTAAAGATTTAAATATTTAAAGTTAATTTAATTTTTAAAGGGATACCAGATTTTTCCTTATGCTTCTGGAAAAAGTTTCAATGAAAATATCTCCATTGGCGAAATAAATATTGTACGAAAGTGAACAGATTGCAGAACAATGCTTGCACTGTGTACAAACAGTGTACACCATTTAAGGAATTAGCTTCGAAATAGTGCCATATACAGTTGTATGTGTGAAGCTTGCAAATCCATCATTTTCATACACAAAAGCCTAATAGAGTAAACTTCATTTATTACTATACTTAACAACTATTGAATTGTAATACAGTTTTCAATTTCAAAATGTTTACATTCAACTGCTCTTTATTTTGCTAATAAATTTGAATGGAAACCATTTTACAATCTGTTATTAATCACAGATTCAATTTTAATATTTCACAAACATTATTTTTGTGTCCGTTGACATGCCGATATGAGTTTCTCTCTTAATGGATTTATTTTAGTATTTGCAGTCATAAAGATTGACATAAATAATTATTTATGGATATTTTTAGTACTACATTTTTATTTGTTTAATGGCATGTGAAAAATTAGAATATTAATGACATTAAATAAAAAAAAAGAAAAAAGTCAAGTAAACAAATACGAAGCCATAAAGAGATTTTTGTTTGTTATTTATTTCTTAGCTTAGCAAGCTCCAACGTCACAATATCACTTCCAATCCGACAGTGTGTCATGCTGATGTTATTGGTTTTTATTAGTTTTTCTAAACGCAAGCATGCAATCAATAGTTAGTCTGTAGTTCTGACATTTTACTGAATAGTCGTGCTGGTTTAATAAAGTTTTGTGTTTTTTTTAATCTCGTTTGGTAATCTTTCGATTTACTGAGGTGAGTGAATCTGCGCCAAACGAGGTATGGCAATTAATACTTTTAGACGCACTTACACTGCACAATTTTGCAGTAGTGTAGATTGTGTTATCTTAGCGAGTAATAAATTTAAATATTAAATTAAAATATTTGTATTTAACATTTACAAATACGAATTAAAACTACTGTAAATTCGGGAGTATACTATCAGTGTCGGTCGCTCCAGGACAAGAAGAACCACAACAAGCTGCTTCGAAAAGACTAATAGGCACAAAAGTAAAGTAATCAAAATTTTGGTAATTTCAGCTGCGGAGTTTAAAAACATTTAATAATTTACAAAAGGGAAATTGAATAAAACTGAAGTTAAATAAAGTCTAAAAATCTTAAATATATTAATAAATTATAAGAAAGTAAATACTCAAAAAAGGTAAAAGAAGGTGCTTACCTTGAATTTGGTTAAATTTCTGTTAGATTTATTCATGTTCTATAATGTTTACCTTTTATTTAATTTTAATATTTAAATAAATTCTTAAATATGAGCGAGATCTCAAAAGAATTTTTTAATATCAATATTTTCTGTCAGACAAGAGTGTACAGTACAACACAAATGCAGGCGATCCCCCTTCAGTCTAAAATTTTCATAAACAATTATTATAAAATAAAAATTAAATAAAATAAAATTAAATTTTCTATACAACACAAAAAGAGTAAATGATTGGTAATAAAAATAAAAAATAAATGTTATTTGGAAATATAAATATAAATAAACGTTATTTGGAATTTATTTTTGTAGCGCAATTAGTGTGTCAAACTGTTTTACTGACCAACCTCATCATACGTAGTTGATTACCAACTTACGAAAGTTGTAGTATTTTATATAAAAATAATGTTCAATATATCTTGAGCTCCTTACTACTCCTCATACACTTAACACTCTTTTTACACGATACATAAGTTGCCAAAAAATCGATTATAATATTAAAAAACTCTTTTGAGAATTCTCATATCAGAGAATTTATTTCAATATTAAAATTAAATAAAATGTAGTGTAACTGATTATGCGTCTATTATTAGTGATATTTTCCTGCTCCGTTAATCGTTAACGTAACCAGTTTTTACGACAATGTGAGTATAAAAACTCGTATGTTACAAATATATAATATTTCCTATAAGATTGTCTCTCTCCTTGCATTTTGCAATAAATTTTTTTGGGGGGAAACTTTAGTTAACAGCGCAATTACTTTTGGCAATGAATTGGACCGGTACTTAAGCTTGTTAAAAGACAATTCAAATGCGCTGGTTAGCAAAATAAACTTAATAGTTGCATTAATTGGCTACGCTCTCATATTTATCTAGCAGACGGGCCAAAGGTCTGAGAAAGCATAACATTGGGCGGTATAGAAAAGTTTTTATCTATTAGATGTGAAATCCCATTCTTCGGCTCTCCCTCTCAGACATTTCAAAATTATTAACTTGTGCTAACAAGTCCCATAGAATCAGTTAATATAACAAATAAATTCTCTTTTCTTTTTATTGAATACTTGCAAAAAGAAGCTGAAAATCATAATTTATGTTCACTTGTGTTTCCGTTTTTGGGTGTACTTGTACGAATACTTTTGGTTGTGGGGTTGCATGCGTCTGCTTGTGCTGCCTGTGCTTTTAGTCAAAATCCACTTAAAGTTGAAATAAAATTAACTTTATTTGCTTAAGAAATTGTTAAGAAAAGAGAAAAAATCCTTATATATTATTTTTTTGATATTGTTTGATAGAAAAACGTAATGTGGGGCGTGTGTAAACGCAGAGTGTAAAGGAGTGGGTTGCAACAATCACATGACAGTCATTCCAAGTGAAATAATATTATTTTATATATATTCGCATATTTTTCGTTTTAGCTTTATTGCTGCTTGCTTGTTTGTCTATCAGATTTGACTCGGTGGGCAAAATGCATGCCGTGGAGTTGATTTTGCAGTCTAGACTTCAGACTCACTCAAAAAAAAAAGAAAAAGAAGGATTTTTCATATACAATTACATTATTTCAGTTTGTTTTCTTATAAAAAATAAAAACGTTTCTGCTACTGTGCTTGACACATTTGGTGAGTAATAAAAGCATTCCACTGCAAAGAAAGACAATCCCTTTTTCAATTGCTTTATCTTCTAGAGCACGCCATAAGCATTTTTCCTTATTTACTTCTTGTTTATATGAGAGCTTGTGCTGCAAGGAGTAGTGTAGTATAATACGGATTTCTATATTAAGAGGATTAGGGGGGAAGAAATAAATAAGTTATAATTAAGTTGCATCAATCGTTTGCAATAAAACATATAAAGATTTTGGAAAATTGCTTTATTGGAAACCGCTTACCAAAATATAATTAAGGCTAATTGTATAAAACTTTATGCAAATTATCATTCAGAAAGCTGCCGCTTACAATGTCAACTGATTAATTGCTGCAAAGTCAAAAGTGAAATTCTAAAATAGGGAAAGAAGCCTTGAGCTGAAATAAATTGAAACTTTTCTCTTATGCGAAGTTATTGAAACTTTATCAAAATTTTCATCCTCAGGCTTTGATTGGGAAAAAATTTAAACACTGTAAAATCTTTCAAAAGTGAAAATAAAAAATTTAAAAGTTTCAACGTGTTTTCAAAGTTGTTAGTAAGTTATTTTGTTAGGCGCTTCTTTCAAATGGCTTTCATATAAGCGGTAGTTGTAACTACGGCCCCTGATTACTAATAAACAACTTCTTTAGCTTTTATGTAATTTAACCTATCGTTATTTATAACAAAAATTTCATGGTTTTTATTATTCTTTCCCGATGTTTCTTACATATTTTGTGTACCTTGTCAAGTGATCGTCTATTTTAAATTTCCTTTAGTATTTAGTTGATATTTAAAAGCGCACTAAATTTAATGATATTAATTTTGTATATCAAAATATATTTTAAATTGATTATTGACAGTGGAATTCTATACTTTATATTTCACTGCGTCCTAAAGCAGATCAGCTCCTCTCCTTTAACCAAATCTTCTCAGCTCAATATTTAAGGAACAATCAGTTATGAATAAACGAGAAGTTTGAAAGTGAAAAGTGAAAGTGGCACGAAGAATTCAATAATCAATTTAAAAGCGTTTGTTTTCTTATTAATCGTATTATTTGAATTTGTATTAAAAAGTAATAAAAAACATTAAATAATTTTTGCAATTATAAAAATATTTAATTTTTTTTTTTGCGAATTTTATTCGATTTAACAGAATCTGCATATTTGTGAACTTTTAAATACCCTCTTAGAGCTCGACAGAGCTGATTCATCAAAGCCATTGTGCAAAAATACAAATACGGCTCCCTTTCCTGATTTTTCTGCAGTTTCTTTTTAGAAAAATTTTTTACCATTTAGTAGTAGTAGTAGAAAAATTTATTATTAATATGATAACATATTTTAAGTTTCACAAAACAAATTAAGATTTTCTTAAATAAGTATAATGTTTAAAAATTATTTATAAAATATTTAAAGAGTATTCAAAAGAATTTATTAACAAAAAAGAAACAAAAGTTATTTTCATCTTAAACAGACATAAGATAATATTATACATTATAATTTTTAATTTTTTACAAACGATAAACATAGTTTTTTAAATTGCCGTAAATTATTTTCTGCTTTCGCGGCAGCTGGTAACGAGTTGAAAAGGCTAAGACAAGACCCTTATACATTAATGTCTGTTGCGCCTTATGTGTCCTTTGGAACTCCAATCTAAAATCGTCCGCGTTCCTAACGGGGTATTGATGTGTATTTTTAACATACTGTACACTATTAGCAAGATATCTCGGTGCTAGGTTGTGCTTGATTTTAAAAATCGTCACTAAAACGTTTAGCTTTAGTTTCTAATCAATACCTAACCATCTTAATGCTTCTATCATGAAATTTACTGGGGTGTAGAGATTGCATTTGATGATACATCGCATAGCTTTATTTTGCAATTTCTGTAACCTTTCGATCTGTGATTGATTACAACACGTATATAATACCGTAGAGCAGTATTCAAAATGGGGTTTCACAATTGTGTTGTAGATCTCTATGACTGTATCAACTTTATTTCTTATTCTTCTCAAAAAACGAATTTTTTTTGCAGTTTTTTTGCATATGTAATCTATGTGTTCTTTGAATTTTAGTTCATTGTCTATTATTACACCTAAGTATTTAATTTTTTGTACTTGTTCGATTTTGTTTTGGTTTATGATTAGATTTAGTTCACTATTACAATTTATTAACATCACTTTTGTCTTTTTAGATTTTTAACGCTTTTGCGAAATGTGTTATTTAAATGTTTAAAACAAATCTTTTACATCTCATGCATTTAGTTTATATATTTAAAAAGTTAAGGGAAAGAGGGGAATTTTCTTTTTATTTTTGTGTGATTTTCTTCTACTACTCCGGTAGTAGATCTTGCGTTTGATCACGTTAAAACTGTCATTTTGCTGCGCCTATTTTGATTTTGCATGACGGAAGTACTGCCACTTGAAAGTTTAATTTGTTTTGACATTTGGAATAAATTATTTATTTTTAGGTGGCCACTCTGATTTGACAGTTGCCATAATTATAGACAATTTTACGACGTACTCATTCACGTTAATTATGAGGAAATATTTCTTTATGCGTTTAGGGAAATTAGAAGAATCAACTGTGTTCAAAAGTCAAGAGCAAGTTCGTTTAACGTTTTTTTCAACCGTCTCTAATGAAAAATTTAATATGTTTCTTATATTGTACTTGAAATGTTTTTGGGGTCTCAAAGTTTCAGCTTCCAAATTAATTTGGCCTGCCAATAATAAGCTCATAATTAGTTGGTTTAGAATTACCAGACATTTTTAATTTAATTACACCAATAATTGAAATGACAGACTATAATAAGAAAACGGGAACAGGATTCATTTAAAAAAAACTGAAACTTAAACCTTTTTTGATGTTCTTTTAATTAAATCGTTTAATTGAAATTTTTGTTTGTGCTTTATAAGCTTTTCTGGCAAATAAGCAGAAACGAATACCGCGTGAAATTATCTTTAATCACATTTAATGAAGTAACCAAATAATCCTCCAAACAAAAAAAGACCAAAAAAGTTTACAATAAAATTGCAATGGAAAGGAATTTAAGCCAAACGAACAATAAACATTAAAATGTGTTATAAATACAATTCCCTTAATTCTAAATAAAAGTATCCGTATAAATAACAATAATAAAAAAATTGCTTATAACAACAGAAAATAAAGACCTATAAAAATGGTTTGAAATGTATAAAAGAACTTGAGTGGAAAAGGGAGAGAAAAGTACGTAGAAGGAACATATTTACTATGAGTCCACAAAATGAAATCGGTCTCTCCTCGCTTTTCCATTTGCATTTTGGGGAAAAGAAAAATATTCCAATTTGGGCAAATATTTAATAAATAAACGACATCATCACCCAATATGATGGGTATCAAATTGGTAAGAAGCAAATAAGGTATTAAAAGGGAAGAAAGAAAGAAAAAAGTAAATGAAAAGTGAAAGCAAATGGAGCCAAACTGTGTAACATAAAACCAATTGAATGTTTTAAAGCTAAAACTCTGTTCACCCACACTCACAAAATCATAATAATAAAATTAGACTGTTTTCGTTAAGACTGTAATCAACTACTTGTTTGTTCTCAACTTGTTATTATTCGACTTATTTAAAGTCAGAGAACGTGCACGCAAGGGAAAGCACACTAATTAATTGATACGTATTATAAAGCCAATTCGAGTTTAAAATTACTATTATATATTTCCGAAATTCTCTTTACAAGCTCTCACGCACTTGGCTTATAATTAGCCAGCTGGTATCTAACAAATTTTCTGTTTTATTCCCCTCTACAGCCATACCTGGATTTATTTTCCCGCTCATATGCAAATAAGTTTTTTTTTTGTTCGTGAAAAACGATAACGATAGCTGAAGTTTTCCTGGCAAAATATTTGCTCAGGATTATTTTCTTAAGGCCTATGGAACATTTTGTGCCTTAATGGTGGGCTATATTGCTAGTGGGTTGGATATAAAATAATGGACGCAATCTTTTTCTTATTCACATTTTATTAAACGCTTTAACCACAATCTCTACGTAAATTTTCTCTCTTTTAAATTAAACTTTGAATAAACTTAAAATTTGTTACGACTTAAAAGCCTCAACCACATCAGGCTGCACATTTTGCAATATTGCTATCGTAATTGCCACTTTGTGATTGATTATTTTGAAAGCGGCTGCTTTCACATAAACAGCTGTCAAATTACCATCACAGCTCCCACTACGGAAAATGTAAAAATATTTTATGTATAAACAAAAAAAAAAAAAAAAAAAAAAAATAAGGATAATTAATTGCCGAAAGTATAAATATTTTTTATTTAATGCATATGTTTGAAATTTATCTGAAGATTATTTTGGCATTGTACAGACTCTAATGGGTCAAATAATGCTCAAGTCTTTTATTTTTAGTGTATACTTAAATAAAATAATGAGGAATAATGATAATAAAAACTATTATTTCCTGCTTTTTACAGGTAAATCTACAATTCAATCGTTTTGTTATACTCGTATGATCGTACACAACAGTAAGTAATAAAAGTAATGACACATACATTAAATAAAATGGTTCAAAATAATAATCACGATAAGTATTAAGGCCGTGTTAAATGACTGCTATAAAATACATCAGAGCCGTTAAAATGAGTTAAATCGTGAATCGTAAATCGTAAATCTTCTGCGTCTGTCTAGAATAATATGAATTTAAAAACCTTTAAATGCCGTTTAATTCTTTAAATTGGTGCACAGTTTTATTATTTTGACTTCAGTTGCTCCGCAAACGTATAACGATCATGAATGATATACTTGACCTCTTCACATCATAAAACCAGTGATTTGTTTTTAGAGAGAACTTTTGTAATCTGGGTATACCCCTTTTTCATGACAACAAAATCTACCTTAACTCTTCCCATACAGATAACGAAGTTTAAGAAAATCCTTCATCCTTATAGGAAATATATATATATATATGACATGGACAGTCTCTGATTTAGAACCACTTCCACTATAAAGCAGCGATAATGATTATAAAGTATAAAATTATATAACTTTTCAATAAAGTAAAATTAATTTCTACAAACTTTTTAAGCGTATTTATAAAAAAATGCGTATTTTTTTAGGCAAGTCAAGTCCGTTTGTTAGCAAATTTTTTATATGCGGTTTTCTCTAAAATTTATCCACAGCATAAAAAAGGACCTGAAAGTGTTTATTGAGTGGTATCATCTGGTAACCCACCACTTTGTACCTTCTCATTTTGTAGCCCATCAGCTGATATCCCATCAGGTGGTAGCCCATCAGCGGCTATCAGCTGATAGCCTATCAAACCCTCTGTATATCTTTACAATTCTTCATGCGTTTTTGTTAGCCGACAACTTGCCATCTGAGCATCTTTAAAATTTTGCATGGCTGCGGAGAAAGGCCTATTCCAACTAATCGGTATACAATTTTCTTCTCATGCTTTTATTTTTTATTTCACAAACTACTGGCAGAGAAAACAACACTGTTACGTGTCATCGCACGTGGCTTCAAACTGAATACGTTAAATATGTCTAGTCCCATCATGTCTCTTTAATATTTAAAATTACTTAATAATTTCTCTATTGTTGCGCTCCTACTTGAATACTTAATACACAATGGAAACTAATATTTATTCATTTATTATCCTTGTTGTTTTTGTCATTTTTATTCTATTATTTGTGCATTTCCTAATAAAAAGAAACCCAACAAGGAAATCATATTAGATTTTATTGCAATTATTTGTAGACTATTCAAACTCTACATGTTGGCAAAAACGTTACACAATAAAATTTGTATGTGCCCAAGAATGTGACTCCAAAGGGCACTTAATCATATTTCAAATACGAGTAACAGAGCAAATATGTTCCATATCATATAACGCAATGCATGCATGTTTGACGTAGTGCATGACTCTTTGTACCCCGCAGTTCTGAGAGCACAGTTACCCAGATTGCTACTTACTGCCTGACAATATTTTTTATTTTAAATTTATTTGCATCCTATTATAAAATAAATGATATTTATTATAATTTATTAATAATAATAATTAAATTGTAATTGTTTAAAATATTGCAGCGACCTTAAATGCCGTTGAATTTAAACAAAGACATGTTTATTAAAATAATTTTAGTTTAATGTAGAAAAGGGACATCCAGGACATGCTGTCTCTTAAGTCATCACTGCCATCTTGAAGAGTTTTAAATGAAATATTTTCGAAGTTTATAATTCTGTCAAGTAATTCATGGCAAATTTTTCTATTTCTTCCTTAATCTTGGAAATATCCAGTTGATTATGAATAGTATAGTTTCTAAAAACAGACTGATCAACGTTGGAGTACGAAGCGTTTTGTCGTAACTGAATTCTCAAAGTACAGATAGGCTTTAAAATGGGTTTGCAGAGTATTATGTTGTTGGTTAAACTTAACTCTTCAATTTTAAATAAATTCTCCATCCAGCAATATTCATAGCAAAATATTGAAAACAATTTGGTTTGGAAATGAAAACCACATTAAGATTAACGGAGCGCAGTCAGGACATAAACGGAAACAGCTTATCACGCCTAACTTATATATTCCATATTTTTAACTATATTTTTGCTAAGCATACTTGTGATTGATATAATTATTATATTATTTTGATTTTCAAGCGTGGCCTTCGTCTACTACTGCGATAGATAGGGAGCAGTGTTGCTGATCACTTGGTGTAAAAGTAGGCGCTGGCAAGAAATTTTTCACACCCATTATGTCTAAAGAGAGAGTATGTGCTCAGATGTGAATTGTGTCCTGGAAAATTTTATTCCCTCGTCACTTGAACACTCCAACAAAATTGAATACACTAGAGATACTAAAAAGCAGATGATAATTTTTTTTTCGTTTGGCAGAGGAAAGAATCGAACACGGGTCGTTTGGAATCGCAATTTACATGTTAATTTGTATGCTGTGAATTGGCTAGCACCGATAGGAAACTGAATATATTTTTATTCTACTATGCATTTCCAGCTTCAAGGATCAACACTGGGTAGAAATCAAATAACTGCACAAGTCCTTGGGGCAGCTATGCCAGAAAAAATTCTAAACTGGCTAAGGGAGTGTGCACATGTGCACTCCTTTCATGTTTTCATTATCACGGCTATGAAAGAAACCTGGCGGGCAGGTTATTCACTTAAATGAAATGGTATTTTCTAGAACAAAACCAAAATATGGTAATGAGATGCCTTTTGTGTGATGTGTGTGGTGTGCTTACGTTATGGCCGTTTTGCTGTTTTTCCTATTTGTTTAGGTCTACCCGTATTTCTCTCGATAATAATAATAATATTCGTTGCGACTAATGTTCTATAACATTTCGCTATGCGAAAAATATGCGATAGAAAAGTATGTATGTGTTTTTTTTGTTGGCTTCGCTGATGATTGTTTTTCAAAATAATAACACCTAGAACTCTGTTTACGGTTTTGGTTGCTTATATTAGACATTTTGCGGCAGCTTTAAATTCACGCTTTAATTCTTAATTAATTTTATAGTATTAAATGAGACAATAAAAACTTCTTTTGCTCCAAAAAAGGTTAATTGGGCAGGCTGCATCTTAGGATTCTAGTGCAATTATTAGCGATTTGACACATTCCATTTTGTACAATCAGAAAAGAAATTGTATAATTTAATGTGGCTGAAGCCGCAAAGAATGGCAACTCGAAGAATATTAGCACTCACTGTGCATTTACATTTTCCATTAAATGCCATCATGCAAATGGGAAATGCAAATTGGGGAATGTCTATATTTAAGTGCCTGATGTCATTGTATGCGTGACAATGGTGTCATATCGATGACAAACATAAGCACGCACACACTTAAAAGTTTCTCATGTGTATAAATTCAATTTGATGGCAGACAGTCGTTTAAATTTTTGTGCTGTATAACTGTAAATATAGGATTGAAGAAAATATTTGCACCCTCTGTTCGTTTGTCTGCCTGGCTGTCTAACTTGTCTTGTGACAATGTTGTACATTTTTTTCTTGCCCAAACGTAAAAATCAGGCTGTTTAGAATTGTTCTTAATTTCTTTCTTTTTTCAATTGCAGGAAGGGGTTGTTCTTCTTAATAGCCCAGAGCTTCTTGAGGCTTTATGGTACACATTAGGGCTTTTAATAACCAACCCTCATACTTACACCCTCTCACTCCATTTTACTATCTGTAGTACTGTACACAAATTTAATTTTTTCCCTTAAGAAATTCTTTATGCCTTTTCGTATTTTAATTTTTTCTTCCGTAAAATCCTTATTATTTTCTTATTATTTTTATATATTTCTCTCTGTACATGTTAGAAATTAAGCTTTGTACTTGTTGGCAGGTTGCTCCAAATGCTGGCATATATACATACGTACATACGATCGTTGTTTGTGTTAAGGGTGGTTGCTTGTAATTTAGTTAAGGGCAAATGGGGGTCCTTAAATATGATGCATATGTTTGATTTTATAGCCTCAACCATCCCCAGTTTTTAGTTCACTTTTATAAGGTTTTAGCATTTAAACTTTTGAAATAACAAAAAATTTTACGCTTCCTTAATTTTTTATTGTAAGAACACAATAAAACGCTGTTGTAACAAAATAAAATTAGTGCAGGCTATGAGCAAGTTTTATTTTTAACATACAATTTCTAATTTTGCAAAAAAGACGTCCAGCAGCATCGGAACCCTTTTAAACAAATTGGGGCGAAAAAGCTTTAAAAGGCGAATTTCGAGAAGTTTCACTAGGTGTGTTTACGTGCGCCTAAGGCACACATTTTTATACACAAAAAATAATATGAGAATTATAAATTATTCATTAGTTACTCGACTATATAGAAAGATTTATAATTAATATTAAATGGCACAAATTTAAAATCGGCTACTTATAAACAAATTAATTAAACTGTTCAGGTTTATGGGGAGTTGCACAATTCTGTACTCTTATAACACTTTCTTTAGCCCTTAAAATCGACGAATGAGTTCGTTTCAAATAACAATATGAAGCCAGAATGTTTAAAGTGTTTGGCTTGGCTTTGGTAAGAAACGAAGCGCAACAAATCGATGGTCAAAAGCTATACCATATTTGTGTTCTGAATTTCACTGCTTGGAATATAGATATAATATAATATAAAATTTATATGTAATAAATTTTGTCAACACAATTAAAAAGGAATAGAATATAGAGCACAAACATATAGGTGTCGAGGAGATAAGTGGGTAGATAGAACAGTATTGTAGCGCCTCTGCTGTTGTAGTAGGCCCTATTAGGTTCCGATTTTACACTTTCTTCCCTTTGCGATGAAATACTATTGCGAAAAAAAAGTCAAAGTCAGTCATTAGGAACATGTATGGCTCCGTTTACTCAAGATTAATACCGAGCTTGAATAAAATAGTAATGGAGTTAAAATACTGTACTGTACATTTCTGAGCCTCTCATTTCGAGCCCGTTGTTTTATGCTCAAAAATTTTGCATTGTTATCAAAATATGAAAAATCTTAAAATTGTACTCCGTTTAAAATCAAAATATGAAATATTATGTATAAAATATAATGTAGTGAAATATTACTTCTGTTAAGTTAACATGCTGTGAGAGAAAAACGTTTAAAGTTAACAGTCTCTGAGTTAGAGATATATATGTAACTAGCAGTGGTATGTTAAAAACGAGACCAACTAAATGCCATCCCAAAACAAAAGCGGCAAGCATTTTTCAGCTGTTAAAAATTCTTATGCCCATACATTTTGTATGAAGCATACCGAAATAACGCTGCGGTAGAGCCTTGCCATTGGAAAATCCAATTTGACAGAAATTTTTTAGTGAAGACAGTTGTAAACCAAAAAAAAAAAACAAAAGATATATTTGAAATTAGAAAATGGAAGTGATTAAATATTTCCAATATAATATAGATAATTTATTTTTTGTCTTATTTTCCTTGTTAATTTAGAATATAAAGGAGGAAATTATGAAGTTAGTGCATCAGACAAAAATTTCCGAAAATTGTGAAGCACTATTGTTGCTACAAAAAAAATAATTATAAATAATCAGGGTAAATTAATTTGTTTGATAATCCTGTTTTTATCCTTTTGACATAACGTTGCCGCTTTTGTTTAGGTCTGACAATTCATTGGTAAACCAAAGGGGGGAAAACGTTCCGCTTTCCGCTTTAATTTAGGGATGGCATTAACGGAGCTGTTCCCATTGACACAAAATTTATTGAAGCTCCTCTGAAAAATTCATAAGAATTTTTTATTTAATTAGAGGCCACGCTGGGGATCAAACCTTGACTTATTATTGGAATTAACAATTCATTCATTGTGGCAGAAACTGGAAATAATTTTCTACATACGTAGAATTAATATGCTAGTATCGCAGTACGGGGAATTAATAAAAAAATAACATTTATCATATAACTACTCAATTTAAGCGCCATGCTGTGGATAAAAAAATCCATCAATTTAGAGATTGTTTTCTAAGGAGTGACTCAAAAGTAAACTTGCAATCAGCATTTGTATTGCATCTTCCGCGATTACAGTTGGTATTTTCTTTGTCCATCACATTACGAGAGGAGCAAATAATTGTTTTTAACACTAAAATATTATAACTTATTGTTTTTCATCAATCAGAGCTGGCAACGCATACGTGTAGCCGAACACCAGAATCACATGGACACTCTTAGATCGTTGATGTGTTTTCTTGATCAAGTTTAGGGAACTTTACAAAATGTACTTATGTGATAATTCATGAACTTTTAACTTAAAGCCTACAAACAGCTGATTTTGTGTTCACATACAATTTTTATAAAATCAGGTTTTATAATACAGTTTGTCAAATAAATTTGATAGTGATAATATACATTTTTTTGAAGAAATAGATGTTTGTTGTAATTATTCTTCCCGCATTTATTTGAGAAACTGTACGACAGCTGTTATTGTATATATAAAACATAAATTTTAAAAATGTGTATCTAAAATTGAAATGATTTTACATTTTGTGAATGAATATTTGTGAATTGTGAATGAATTATCAGCTGTTGTCAATCTTTCTAACTTGGTAGCACTGAATAAAACAAGGTTGTATATTATAAAATCTACTTAAAACCAATTCAAAAAAGGTTTTAAGATGGTTTTATGAGAAATATTTTGTATGGTAAAACTAGGTTTTAAGGGTTGGTTTTAAAGTTAAAACCAAGTTTTGTTTTAAAACCAGGTTTTATCCTCAGTGTGAAAACACTATTAGAAACACATCATATTGCCATTTTATATTTTTATGTGGAAAACAGCAAGAACATAGTTTTGACAGTCATAAGGCTGCGCGCAATACTACAAATATTGAGTACTTTGCAAATGAATTAATTGTTGTACCCACTAATCTTTGAATGCATGTTTTGTATTTATATTTTTCTTTCTAATAAAATTAACATATGTACAGTAATCTGGAGTTGTAATTGCTGTTCTATCAGTGCCATAAGGCATACTCGCATGTATGAATGTCTTCGATTAAAAGTTTGATTTTCGAAAACCATGCCCACCCACCCCAGTGTTTGTGTATCACATTTACACCCTGGGTATGAAATATTTATTCACTCATTTTATTCTTATATCTTCTATAGATCAGTTTATTTTTACTTCATAAATTTTCCTGTTTGTACATTTTTCGGAGTAGGTATGATGTGAACAGTGCTGCCAGTGTTAAGAAACTATAACAAGCAAGTTATTTTACCCAGCCCTTAATCTCTTTCTAGCATGGTTGAATATCTGTTGTAAGCAAATACTAAGCAGTGAAGTTTTATCTCATTTATATGGCTGTGGTTGGAACAGATGGATATAAATGTCAGAAGTACATGCAATACGTCATGCGTATGATTTGTACTTTTTAAACTGACAACTAAGTTAAAGATTGTATATTCATTCAGCTTGTTTACAATTAATACATGCCCGTTAACCCAAAGATTTAAAGTTGCGCAACTGTAAGCTTTTGTATACGTTGAGTACTTTGACTTTGTGTAAAATTAGTACAAAATATACGAATGACGTATTCTATATGACCAGGCCTTTAGTCTGTAGCAAAAGAATGGCATCAAAAATCAATTAAAAAAATTGTCCCAAATGGATGAGAAAACTAAGAAGCTGGTGGACGGTGTTGATTTGTACCCCACTAAAAATTCTCACCACGCCTAGACAATTTACAATTTAAAGCAATGAACAACGTAATCATTTTTATATAAAATAGCACCCCGCTTAATAATATCGGACAAACGCAAATCTTACTAGTGTTGTAGGTTTGACCACGTTGAAAAGTAAAATAAATTAAAAACTTAAAAAGCGAATATTAAGCAACAAGTTTAATACTTTGTCATTTTCTAATTATCTTAATTTCTTTGATCTTCTTCTTTAAATTGAAAAGTTTAATTGATTCTGTAAATTTATTTTAATTTTACTCAATATTTCCCTGCTCCCTTATGCGGTGCCACATTCAGGAGGAAATAAATTATTTGAACAAAAAGGAAAATTTATGATCAATAATACGACTATACTCGTACATACATGCACACTCGTATATATTGTGATATGAATATATATGTGTTTACATTTGTATATATAAAGATGTGTGCATTGTACCTATTTTTGTTTACTTATTTGATGGCACTTGTAGCAAGTTCAAGTGCATTTTAGTTGATGTGGCAATATTGTGCGACTTGATATCGATCGCTTTAAATGACATTTTTCATGGAAGAAGCTCTTAGTGAGAAAAAAATCAGTCGGATTTCTCAGATCGGATCGTTTGTATAGCAGTGCCAGTAGTGTTATAAAATAGTGTTGACAGAGTTAAGATAGAAACAAAATATACGCAGGTTTTTGTGGATTTTCCATACAATGAAATTTTTTATATATTGACGGAAATTAATTGGTATTACAATTTTTTTGTTAAAGAACACTATAAAACAAAAATAAAATATATAATTTGTATATTTCAAAGGTTATATATGAAAAATATTCATTTGAGTGGTACTTTTGGGAATCACCAATAATACTCCACAATGACCAATTTTGGTTGGAAGCCACTGACAAGAGCAGCTCTGAATATGAACTTCCTTACGTAGTCATACAAGAGAAACAAACAATGAAATTGTAAAGCAAATTGAACTTTTTTAAGGAACACACATTTTATTTTGTTTAGGCTCTGTGTTGCAACTGTTGCTTTCGTTTGCGGCCTCTGTTTATCGTACAACTGTTTAGATATTTTTATGATCTTTTTATTGGATACGACTTTGTATATCTTGTTGAAATTGAATTAAATGATTTCATTTCACTTTTATTTCTTGATATTTTGTAACACAGAATAACCTTTTTTTCCTATTTAGTTATTATATTATTCAGTTTATTATTCTTTTTTGCTGTAGTTTCAAACAGCCATCATGTCGAGATGGTTTTAGATACAGAGGAAGAGTTGTTGAAAAGCTAAATTGGTTTCAAAGAAATATATTTTCCCACGTTTTGTTTTTATTATATTAAAGATTTAAGATGTACATTCCTTTAGAAATAAAATAATACTAAAATTGTACTCACTTGTATCTGCTTAATAATTCGCATACTATTTACGTTGCCAATTAATTTACAGATTTCGTTACGTTTTGTAATCCGCTTCTCGAGCTATAATCAGTAGTAAAATATATAGTTTTTTTTGTTTTTTATTTGTAAATCAACTCAATCGAACACGGCCCACGGAGGTACCCTTTGGAACCTCCTATAGAAAATTTGGGAATTTGAATTTGAACTGGTCAATTAACTTCCCAAGTGGGCAGCAGTTGGATTCAGAGAGACTCGATGATAAGCCAATTTCCATTCATCCATAATTGCATAAATTTCACTTTGTAAGCCTTCAAAGCCACATTCCCACTAAATGAAAGCAATTTTTAAGAACATAGAGTAAGAAACGGGTTCGTTGTCATGTTTGTAACATCTTGCATAACTCATTTCACAGTGAAGTTATTGAAAAATTCAAGCGAAGGGTGTTCTAAAATGAGCGCCAGATTTTCTTAAATTAAAGATTCTAATTAAGTAGAAAACATAATTTTTCAAATATTCATAATTTTTGAAATATTGTTCAATAATGAAGACACGCTTTTCTATCATGTAACGTGCCATTGCTGTGAAGTATTTACATTCTTTTAAAGTACTGAATGTTGAAGCATAATTTCCGGCGAGACTCTTCTCAGTGTCAAAAGCAATGTATAAAATTTTACATACGACTTACACACGTTTAATAGGCAACAATTCCTTCGTAGTTTTAAATATCTCAAGTATTAAATTTAAACTGAATTTATATTTCAAATAAAACACGCCGGAGAAAAATTCGATAGGAAATTTCTTTTACTAGTGTACAGCTATATTTCGTATTCATGATGGATAAAAGTAATTGACAACAATTTACAGATGCTTGTAAATGACAATTCTTTTTCATTATTTGAAAAAGTTTAGAAAATGTTTCCAGGCACACATTTTCAAATGGCATGAAAACTTTATTGAATTTTACAAAAATAAGACGGAAGTATTTTTTAAGTAATTTTATTTTTATTTTATTCCATTTGATATATTTTACTTACTTCAATCCAGAGAATTTAATATTTTATAACAGCCAGATCAGATTTGTCGAAGGGGCACATGGAATGCAAGTGAAAGCACAAAATTAGAAGGAGGATTTGGAGAAAAGCTATTAGAATTTACAACTTACAGGGTGAATATTCTTGCCTTAATTAATATTTCCCTCGTTGGCATTTTTATGCAGCACTTTGCCGATTAATAATGTTATACAAGAACACCGTGTGTGTATGTATAATCAGTTATGTTGAGTGGCCACTGATCAGGAATTCCACATTTAAACTGCCCAAGAGTGCTGGAGGCAAACATATTAAAGTATATGAGAATTCTTTTTATGTCGTCTGCAGTTTGGAGTAGAAACATTATTTCTGTGTTGTATTTGTTATTTTTTTTTAAATATTAACAAAATAACCAAAATGAAATAAAAATAATATCTGGATAAACATTAATATCTGACCGAATATAAAACTTGCGTTAAACTGAAACTCTAACATAAACGATGATATCGATTTGTGGCAAATCTTAATAGCTATTGCTTTGTTACAAGATATTGCCAAATAATAATTAAATAATAATTATAGAGATATACTTGGTGAAAGTCTCTTCCATTTAAAAGTTACTCGTGAGACTCTCGAAGGCATTGAGATCTGGGTATTGAAATCCTACAAGCCCCAAATTATGTTATTGAGACCAGCATTTACGAAATTTATTAAAATTTGCCTACTAGAAGCGTTTTTTTTTGCCACAAAAGTACTCTCGCATACGATTTCGTCCAGTGTATTCTCGAATACCTCTGTGCTTTCCAATAAGAATTTTTGGGGCCTGGTTCATACCAATGAAAAATTAAAAGCTTTTGTTTTTTAATGGCCGCACTTTTATGAAATAACTGGATTTGGGATCCGTCTGTCTAGAGAATATTTCTCTCACTTTTTTTTTTATTTTTGCCCTATTCCATACTCTATGATACAAATCAAAAGTTCTTGTTTGTGTGTCTAATTGAGAAGCTTTTTGGGACTGCTCTGCAATCTATTGCTACAAATGGGTGGCAATAAATAGTTTCTTGCATTTAAGTATGTGGTCTGGATATTGATAAGGAATGATTGCAGCAGTACGGCGCTATACAATACAATGATCATGCTACATTAAACCATCATTTGTATAACAAAAGTTTTGTTCTAAGCAGGAAAGCCAAACAAGTTCTGTGTAGAAAGCAGTCTTAGTATGTATGAGTACATACATCCGTTACCCATACACTTTCATGTGAAATATTATTTTTAGAGTGTGAATGTGTGTATAACAAATTAAATATCACACTTATTGTTCGTAAATGCAAACATTTTATGAACTTGGAAAATGAGTCCGAAGTGTGAGTTTATTTAAAACAAATAAAATCTGTGAAACACTTAATAAAAACATACAACAAAAAAAAAAAAAAAAAAGAAACAGAAAGAGAAACATAAGAAACATGCGTGCAGATAAATAAGTCAAGTCAAATATGTTTCGACGTAAAATGTCGCCTCATAACATATTGAATATACAAAAAGATAAATGTGATAACGTGTAACGCTACAATTTTAATAACAACAACAAAAACTTTTCTCGGAACACATCTATTCAAAGAATTGTAAACGAGTATTTTTAAAAAATTTATTGTTAAATTCTACAAGAAAAGAAATTCTACAATATAAAAATGGAAATTAGACAGTCTAGATAAAATTTTGGCAACTTAATTTACCGTTTGAAAACAGTCTTCTCTCCGTAACATGAACTTGTTACTTGGCTTTATTACGCCTGAGTAAATGCAATTCAGAACTTGATTGAATTTTGTCCATCTTTCTATCTGCCTGTCTGTTTGTCTGTCTTCAGTATCTTTGTCTTATAAATTTAGTTAATTTTAGTTAAAATTAAAAATTTAAAAACCGATCTGGTCAAAACTTTCTCAAAATCATAAAATATGAATATCACAAAAATCATGTGATAATTAAAAGATATATAAGGAAACATTTCTTTTATACATTTAGAAGATAAAAATGCAAAAATGAGCCATGAAATAAACAAGTATCAAACCAGGAATGCTTGGGTTACCAGGCACTGCACTTGCCTCGCACTACTTGATGTTTTACCTTCAATGCAATGTGATTGCGGTGTATCAAAATATCCGTAGACCATATCGATATAGAGGTGTATATAAGATTCTGCTCTATTGGTGTAATTTTTTTTTATTTTTCTAAATGTGAGCCAAACTAAAATTACCTTTGTAAAAATCGTATTTTCAAGCCAGGCATGCCAAACACTGTCAAGTAGTTGTTCCAGTAACTACTCCAGACGAGGGGCTTAAACCAATAGCTTCTAAGATTAAAAGTACGAATAAATGGAGAATTTCAGATAAATATATAGGGACCAAATTTATTCAGATATATCTGAGAAATAAAAGAAATCTAAACTATAATTGTGCACGTCTTTCCTTATTCTGAGTTCATTGTAGATTTGTCTCATATACGGGAATAGAGAAAAATTAAGAAGAAGATTTTCATAAAGATCTTCTTCTGTCAATTTTACTCTCCTTTTTTACTCTAGAATGAAAAAACTTTTGTTTGCCGCATATGCAGCAATTTTTTCAAAAGTACCCTGAGGCAATTCGCCGACCTTGAATCGAATTTTTGTTGGTTTGATTTCATGTCGTTCATGAAGCAAAGGAAGAATGAATTGTTTATTACTTTTAGCTAAACTTCTTTCAAGGATTTGTCGCTTTAAACGAGCAAAGTATACATATATTTTCCAAATATTATGTGTACACATATAAATTTCAAAATAGTAATAATAACTTACGGCTGATTAAGCTGTTTTTAATTTACTTCATTTGACAATTTCAAAATATTTTCTTTTCCATGATTGTTAAAATGAGTTTTGTTTTGATATTTCCGAGATGATAAACAATTTCACCGAACCGACTATCAGTTCTAAAGGGGATTCCCAAAAAAAAGAAAAAAAAAATTGGCCTATGCGCCAAAGCAAAGAGAAGTGATATCATACATACATTTTAATTGTAGGGCCTACTTTCTATTTGTTAGAATATAAATGGTTTCTGTTTTACTTTCAAATTGTAATTGAAATACATGTACAACTTCCTCAGTTCTAAGGTTCAAAATATTTAGCCTAGCATTTGTATCTTAACACTCGCACACACACTCTGACGAGAGAAAAGATGTACACACACAGATAAAGGGAAAATAAATAACGAGAAACCGCATTAAAAAATGTTTTTCTAAAAACAATTCTTACACGCTCTTCGAGGGAAAGTCTTTAAAAAATTATTATTGAGGTTTTTCTTTATTTTAATGAGGTGGTGGCAGAAATAAAAAACATTTACAAATAAAAAGCAATGAAAGCGGCAATTTAATTGGAGCAGATACCGCCATGCAGTCTCAAGTATTTAAAAAAAAAATATAAATTTTTTTCTTGAATTTGATTTGGAAGATCACAAGCCGCTGTAATATTAAGTTTGAGAAAAGTTGTGGGATATTCAAATGAAAATTGACGCTCCTTAGCAGATTTATTTGTTTTGTGTACAAATTGCGTTAAAAGTTTTCATTCGGATAACTTCTGCCCTGCTTTACAATCGGCGTGGGAATTAAGAAAAATTATTTTGCTTTAATGAAATTGTCAAACAAAACCACAGATCGAAAAAAATCTTTTCAAGTTACAATCACAGGTGTGATAAATGGTGTTGTACATATATACGCTACATGGGAAACAGACATTTACACATGTACTTAACATTCAATATGCAGGTAATATTTTTCCATTTAAGAAGAAAAACTTTCTTAAACTTGTAAAGGAAGCAGCGGAGATGATGTCAAATAATTTAACACACTTTTCTTTTGTCTTTAACTTTTTGTTTCTTAATTTTTGTCTTTAGCAATTGAAAGGAAATTGAGACTAGAAAATATCTATAGAATTTATTTCGCTTGTTTTTTACCTGCAATACTTTCCGAAAAATATTCTTCATTATAAATTGTTACCGCAATGCTTTTTGGGCAAAAGGTTTCTCGTGCACTTGAAATTATTTGTATAGTTTTCTTTTGCAGGACACCCGAGCAGCCCAGCAGCTTTTACTGACATTTTTATATTAAATATATTATAATATATTTTATATTATATTTTTATATTAATATGCAAAAGTATATTAAAAATGTTAAGCGTGCTCCTGTCCCCATCGGATAGAGCGTCTTACAATATTAATATTTTATTTAATTTTGCATTCATTAATCTGTTCTGTTTGGTTGGATTTGTTTGGGAAACTTTTTCATATTTCCGATATCTATTGCACTGCTGGATTGAGGTTGACTTCCAGCGTTGCACTTCCAGGATTGGGGTTGAGAGACTTTGTTTTGCATGTGGTAATAGCATTAGCCATGTATTACTATGCTAAGACTGACAGAGATTCTGCAAATGAGCTAAAGGCTAATGCTATTAACCCGAAAATTTGCTATGAAACTCTTTAAACTCTTTTGTGACAGAAGATCATAACTAATTATAAAGATAATGCGGCGCATCATTTTTATCACAATTGATGAGTGGAATACTTTTTTCTTTAGACACTCAATTTTTTTGTTACAAATGAAGGCGTGGTCTCATTATTGAGTAGTTTGATATAAAATTATTAAGTATCTTTCTCAAATAAATGCCCATTTGTTCTTAGAAAATATTTTGTTAAATGCTGTGACATCTAGTGAAATAAACGTTGGAGCTACCTGACGTCAATAAATCCTTTCTTGTTTGAAGAAGTAAGAATTATATTTCATGACTAAATTGAAGCGATGCGACGTTACCAAACATTCTTACCAGCTAATTTTTAAATTGTATGAGTATACTGCTGATGATTGGATTCGTTGTGGTTCAATTACCACTAAGTCAGGCATTCAGTATTTGACCCATAGAGATGGTAAAAAGGTAATTTTGAATGCTGCTACAAAATGGTGAACAATGCCTTTTTATTATTGCTGGAACTAGGGCTCGAATCGGCAACTTTAGACAGTTTTTTATCTAAAATTTGCCCTCTTTCATTGATCACCTTATTTTGAAAGGTCTTCTTTAATACTAAAAATTAAACTTATAATAGACATTCTGCAGCGAAATGTAAAATAAGGAGAACAACAACGGCAGTAATTCTCAATTCCCGCGAGGGTAATAAAAGCCAAGAGAAAAAGTGTACAGAAAGCAGATACAGATTTATAAAAGTATTCTATAGATCTTCCAGTAAAAATGCATATATAAAAGATAATTTTTGGAATACTCCAACTGATAATTTTCAACATATTGCAAATGTTATGAATTAAATTGTTTATTCTTGACGAACCTTCAGCAGGTACGGCATATAACTGTTTGTAATAAATATTATAATAGTTAGCTTTTTCTCGTTTTAATCATTATGTCCTAGAATTTTTATTTATTTACTTTTTATGCTCCAACTTATGTGAAAATTGCATAGGCTTTTCCGATTCTATCTTTAAGGGGTCAAATTTAGAGTAACACTTGGAAAGTAAGTTTCACTAGAAGCGTCCGAATTTAATCTAGAGAATCGCATAAGCAAATTTGTAATTAAGAAATTTATAATTCCTCAGGGGAGGGCACAGGCGTCCGTTGGCTAGCTTAGGTAACATAAAATTCCATAAACTTCTGAGTTGAATCAACTGAAAATTCACTTTGTTTCATTAATCATTTTGCGGGCAGGGTACTTTTAAATATCTGAGAAGTTTCTTAATTTCTAAAGAATAAAGCAGAGCAATTTATAAAATTCTTTTCCTAAATATATTATAAAATTTTATTGTTCCATGTCTATTAACAATTTTAAATTTATGCAGCTGCCAGCCATTGTTATTCGGTATATAATTTTCAAAATCCAATTATATAAACTTTTTAAAACTTTTAAGTTTTTATAGCATTTTTCTCACACAGTTTCAACATGCCGCAGCATGTACGAGCATGTAAACTTTTACCAACAACGTTTTTAAACAAGAAAAATAAACTACACAAATTATCATGATCATGAAGCATCAATTGTGTAAACCCCAACTTCAGAGTAATGCAAGAAAAAACGTAACCAGAAAACAGAAAACAGACAGGAACCCATTTATTTAGATGATGACCTTTTACATAAAAAAGCATAAAAGAATAATTACCTAAAAAAGTTTTAAAAATGAAACAACAAAAACAAAAAAAAAACACACACAAAACAAAACACAATAAAACAATTCATTTCAAAGAGGCTTTCTCCAGCTTTGTGTCGGTTTCGATGTTTGAGACTTTTTTCCCCGCCTTGGCTGGCTCATCTTCTCTGCAGCCAAAATGAATAATGGCATAATTGTATCATGGGCATCAATCTAACCAAACCGAACCCAAACCTAGACCGCCAACCAACTAGCCAAACAGCCAATGAGCCAAACGGCCAAACGGCCAAACGGCCAAACGGCCAAGCGGCAAAACAGCCAACCAACTAACCATTCAAAAATCCATAAAACACTTTTTTAAATCCATATGCGCTCTCTGTGTATTTTATTTAACTGTTTTCATGTGGCTCTTGCGAGAATTACTGCTGTTGTTGTTTTACATAAAAATTACTGGCGATTTTCGCCGTAAACAGTTGTTACTGCATATTTTTTGTTTGCATTGTTGCCAATAATTTTTTTTTTTTTACATAAATATGAAAATTTTTTGCAATTTCAAGTATACTCGTACATGTACTCCCTCGTACTCAGAGCGGAGCTGAGTAGAACTTGGCGTTTAGAGGGCCTTTTCAGGAAGCTACCAAGGTGTGGTAGCATTCTAAGGCAAAATCGCTTGGAATGTTCCATAAATCATTTTCTTTATTTTGTTCTGAAATTCTTTAAAATAATACCTGCAATAAATTGTTTTAAGTATGTTTGTCTTAACGGATGCCTGTAATGACATCCAATAACTTTTTTAGTGACACTTAACGGACAGCAGTTGCGGCATTTTTAAAGCAGCTGTTTCTATCCATTTACAATTATGTGCTGTTGTTTTTTTTAACCGCGACTATTTAAAACAGTTCAACGGTTCAAAGCAACTACTTAACAGCTGTTTATGTGCCACACAAATTGTTCACTTACAAATAATATTATTTTAACGGGATATTCTACTTCTGACCGCTCAAATTTAATTAAATTTTCCTTAAATTTATTGTAAATCCCTGCACCACTGGCTAAATAAAGAATTTCACAAAAACTTTAAAAGTAAAAAAAAATAAATTAAATTTAATTAAAATTAATAAAAAATCGTACTGCTGGTACTCTCCAAAGGAATTAAGTTTATTCTTGCAATTTTGTAATGATAGAACAGTTGTTTGCACAAATAAATTACTTTGGAAAAAAACTTCTAAGGTTCTTTATTATCGAGTGCTAAAGCATAACGCTGCCTAATTTTTATCACATTAAAAATTTAATCCATTTGCCGAATTTTGTAAATGTTGTTTAAACGGTTTTCGAGATATTTGATATTAAAATAGGGTATGAGTGTCGCTGCCCACTTTGTGAATTAATTAATTGCGTCATATTAAAATCTTAATCCGGTTGCTAAACTGTGTAGAAGTTGTTCCAGTGGTTCTCGGGATAATTGAAATTTCAAACAAGCAGGCTTGGGCCCACCTATTTTTTTGTGTGAGGAAATTCGGCCATAATTATGATTTCAAAGAAACATTTTAAACATTTAAGCATTTTTCCAGATGTTTGCAATTAAAAAAAGTGGGCGTGGCACTGCCCGTATTTACAGCTGCAGTGCTATTTCTAATATTGAGGCAAATCGCTTGACGTCCAGTAATAAAAAATATTGTATAAAAATCAGTTTCTGTTCTGCTTTTTATACACAAAATAGAGAAATCAAAGTTTTCCTTGTGAGTCCAATAAGGTGAAAGAATTTGATTTGTCACATCTGCTTTGAATTCAGCTGATTTTCAAAATATTTCTTTAAAACAGTTACTTAACGATCAAAGCAGTCAAGCCCAATCATGTTATAACGTAAAAGCAACATGATTATAATAACATTTTATGGCTCTTCGGGGGGTGAAACTATAAAGAGCAATCAATTTCATTATTAGGGCGTGAACTTCAGTGCCAGCGCCTTTTCCTTACATTCGTTATCAACAAAATATAAAATTTGTGTCTATTTTTTGTAGCAAATGTAAAGAATTGCGAATTTATACAGAGTCCATCAGTTACAAGCAGGAAGATAATAAATAAAGCTCGAAAGGAAAGCAAAAAACTAAAATTCATCGGAATAATAACGGCCATTTAAGTAAATTACCAACAATTGAAATTTGAACAGCAAACAAAATGGAAACTTTTCACTTTCAAACTTTAGCAGGATACACATTTGCATACATGCATACACGAGAAAACCATCGCATGTAACACTGCGCCCAGACATATGCAAGCAGTACGGCCACCTGCCTTTATCTTTTCAGATTATTATCGCCAAATACACGTTTGTGCAAGGCTTGAATATATACAACACATGAAGGATATTTCACCAAGTAGGCTGAATTTTTTTTCACTTTTTTCACCTTCTTTACTTTCTTTACCATTTACATAAACTCCGTAGTGTTAAATTAAATACTGTGAGCTTTTAGTCCTCATTTACTTCATGACAAAAAATAGAAAGAAAATTAGCCACAGAGAATTAAGACTAAACTCGCTATCGCGAAAGTAAATTTTCACGAATATCGTTTTACACGATCACCAAAAGTTTACTTACAGCGGCCTCGACTCTACTAAACCTCTCTCCAATCAATATGATTGGATTTGTAATTATTATGCTTGCCTTGGCAACATACAAACGTGTACAATACTCATATAAAGATCAGAGTTCACTCTCATTTTGCACCACACATATATAAAATGCCTCTGATAGTATGAAAAGCGCGTAGTAGTCAGTTTTGCCTGCATAATTTTATAAAGCTGTGCGTGTGGAGCAAAGTACGACACTTGGAGAGCACTTCAAGTTTAGTTTTCAAAAATATATAAATTAATAATTGTTTTTTCAATTTGAATAAAAATATTTTTGAAATGATAAAGAAAATTAAAAGATGTACACAATTCAGAAGTGAAGTAGTATGATTTCCACCTCTGCTTTAAAGTCTCACTTTATTTTTATTCTTTTCAATTTGTAAATTGAATCATAATTATTTTTTGAGTAAAAATCTTAAAGTACTTGAATATGAACTGAGATACTAAAAATCGTAAAGGGAGTGTTCCAGACCTTTTCCGGTTATAGCTTAGCTATAACCATTCCCATGATTGTGCAATGATTTTCTTATTAGCTGTGCAACTCCGACCCCATACTTGTAGTGTAAGTAAGGCATGGATGAAAATGTCTGAGTCAATTTTAATTTTTCATCCTTTTAAATTAATTAAGAGAATTCAACATTGGGATTTAAATCCTGTACGTGTACAATTTTTAATTAAGAAATAAATTTAAGTTATTTAGATGGGAGAGTTGTAAGTTTTGAGTGTTGTTTTATCCAAATATGTTTAACTCCAGTAAAATATATAACTACGTAACTTCTTATGTCAAAGCATTTTTAACTCGTCATATTTATCTTCATAAGTATTTATTATTTTCTCACATGTGAGCTTTTTTAGAGCGGCTTCATTAAAATATTCAGTGTCAAAATATTTAAGTAGTAGGTTAAAGCGCTACAGCCGCAGACAGGGGCATTTGAAATCTGGTATTCATGCAGTCTGCTGTGGCGATCTTGTTTTAGAATTAAGACCGAAGAAGAAAACAATTATCCGTGCCTTTTAAGTGTTAAAAAATTTCAAAATACCACACACTTAAATGTGTTAAATTAACAAACAATAAATAAGCAATAACAAATTTAAATAAAAAATAAAACTCACAGTGGTTCAACGTTTTCCCCAAGAATGATTATTTTTAATGGTCAGTTCATCTCGAAAATATATCAAATGACCCACTTCCAGCCATCTTCTTGGCCATTTCTTGCTTAATTATAACTGAATTGTATTTCACCTGCTTTCATTTTCTGTTTATGTTTTTTTTTGTGTGTGCTTTCGTGTTTCTTTTCCTTTTAATGTGGTCACGCATTCAAGTTTGTAAGTGTATGGCAGAGTAATTAGTGGTCCCAGAGTCCAGCTAACGCCTGTAATATTAATGTCGTGCTGGAATTTATGAAATTACAGAACATGCATGAAAAAAATACAATAAATTCTTTGACCTTTTCCTTATTACTCTAATGGAAAAAGTAATTTATTTATTTTAACATAAAATTACGGATTTACTAGTTTTTCACATTCAGTGTGTGCGTGTATGCTTATGTGTGTGTGCCGATGGCTGTTAGCTCGAAGCGAAATTTGTCGAATAAGAATGTATTGCTTTTGGAAAAGAGCAGACACGTTAAAATAAATTAATGAACATGTTAAATAATTACAAAATGCTTTTTTTCTAATTTCACAAACATGCGTTAAATATTTATTGAGCAATCGCGTTGTGTCATAAGCAAGCAACACACACAGCTACAAGCAAAATGATAAAATTGATTTTATGGCGCAAAAGTATGCTAAATAACTTTCTTCTACACAAGTCACCCTCATATAACAAGGCCTCATGTAAACATTATGAATTTCATTGTTTCTACCTTCTGCTGAAGTATGAATGAGATGTTATCAATAAAATGGTCCCTGGATGACATTTAGCCAAATTTTTTTCATTGGTTGGCAGCACTGTTACACGCTTACATGTCAAATTTTAGCGCGATCTGTCACATAGTTTTTTTTTCTGTAATACAGTAAACAAGTCTACCTCAAATGTGTTTTCAAATGGTTACTATGGAAATTAAAGTTGAACAAAGAACTTGCTTGAAATTTTGTTATTTCCATAAAATTTCGGGTTAGGACGCCTTCTACTATGTTGCGTGCGAATTTTTTTGATTGGTACAAGTAGTTGAAAGAGGGTCGTACATCGGTCAAAAGCTTGCCTTATGCACGTCATACAGCAACATCAGTTAACATCGAAAAAGTGAAAAAAATGGTTTTTGCAAATTGGCGTGTGACCGAAAGAGAGATAGCTAGTGAGCTTGACATATCTAACGGTTTTGTTCACACTATTATTCATGATGTTTTGGCCATGAGACGAGTGTGCGTGCGTCTTATTCCAAAATTTTTGAATTTTCTGCAAAAAGAACAGCGCAAAACTGTCGCTGAGGAAATGCTCGCTATGACTGATACGGATATCCAGCACATCATAACTGATGATGAAACTTGGGTATATGAGTATGACGTCGAAACAGCTCAAAAATTCTTGGTATGACGTTTCTCAGACGAGCCGAACCCAAAAAACCACGTCAAAGTCGTTCAAAAAACAAGTTTATGCTGACTGTTTTCTTCTATTACGAAAGTGTGGTGCACTCGGAGTTCCTTCCTCAATATTATTTAGGCGTTTTGAGGCGTTTGCGTGAGCACAGTTGTTTTAACAGGAAGGAATTGTGCTACAACAACTCATGGTTCTTGCATCACGATAATGCACTAGCTCACACATCACGTATGGTTCGCGATTATTTGAACAAAACGACGTTAATAACAATCTGCAAGTACCGTATTCGCCTGATATGGCACCATGTGACTTTTTCTAGTTTTTCAAACTCAAGTTACCGCTCCGTGGAAAACATTTTGAGACGATTGGAGTTATAAAACAGAATTCGAAGTAGGGATTGGAAGCCATATCGAAATTGCCCTTCCAGAAATGCTATGATGATTGGAAGAAACGTTGGCCTCCGATGGTGATTATTTTGAAGGGGATAAAATAAATATTGAAGAATAATTAATCGTTTGTGTTTTATTCAATTAGTCTCGTTCATACTTTAGCAGAAGGTATCAAAGTTGAGTTTTCGCCGCACAAACTGTTACAACTGTTATTTTATTGGTCTGTATTTGGCATTTTTCCTGTACCTTAAAACAACTTGCACAGTATTTTTAATTAATAAAGACATTCATCTGATTGTTAGTTTCGCCGAATAGAAAAACTAGACAAAATTTTTCTTTTTTCTACACAAGTCCACCGCACAGAACATATGCCAATAAAATATTGTATTTATGCTTATACCATGATACAAGTTGCACAATATTTTCACATAAAAAACGAGCATTGTAAAATATTAAGTACGACTGCTCCTTGCACGAAAAAATAAAAAAATTGAACCGAAATAGAGAAAAATTCCTTAATTTAAGTATAACGAAGACGTTTACATGTCGACTCATTCCGTACGTTTTGGTTCAAATGTTTACTTTTTTTATTGGAATGGAATATTGAACATTTTATCGGTGAAATATTTCCTTTCTTTAAAAGTTCATTGTTTGTTTTGAGCAGTAATTTTTCACAAAGAATTTTTGGATCTTGATATCTCACTTGACCCTAAACTGGACTTTTGGAAAAATATTACATCAACAAAGCACGTGCTGGAGTTGTTTTTTCCATGGTGATGTAAAGAATCTGCTGAATGTAATGTAACAAAACTGCTTTATCCATCACTTGCTTGCCCTCCTTGGAATATTTTTATATTCTTTTCGATCCGAAATTTAATATGGAAAAAGTTGAATCTCTTCTGAGTTTGCCTGAGAAGTTCTTTTACTCGTTTCGGCAAAGCTCTTCCTGTAAATTTAGCAAGATTATTGGGCTCTTGCAGTTCCCCAGATATTAAAGTGGGTACTCAGTAAACTGGTTCGGTAGCATGTTAATAATTGTTTTTATTTCTGCTTATTTCTGCAAACAATACTACATTTGTTATTACAAGAGAGATAATATTATTATCAATTATATTACAATTATTTTAATATATGGCTGCCGAACTCGAGCATCGAAGCCACGTTCTTGGTAGATTGTGGTTGACGAACTTGCTGTGGAAGCGTACTTGAACAAGAAAAGATTGTGGAATAAGAATGTGATTTAATTTAAAACTTTTCCAACTCAGTTTATTTCAATTTTGTTTTTTAAAGTTTTAAAACAATTTGTAAAATTGTAATATTAAATTACATTAAATCCTTTAAAGGAGAAACATTAGCAATTTCTAAAAGAAACCACAACAATGGGAACACTTTTAGGAGCAATTGTTGGTTACGATATGCACAGACCTGACCGCAGTTAGTTTGCGTAGCTTTTGAAATGAAAAGTGTGTGTCGGTTGAATTGCCAGCCTGAAGTGAAACAATTCCTCTTGTGATGGCTTATTTAATTTTGCAAAGGAATACCTTGCCTTGGCCAGAAGTGTCAAGCACAGCCCATTTAATATTGATTTGCAACTGTTAAAAACTTGGCAAAGGACTATTTGAAAACATTTTCCTTTTTTTTTTTTGTATTGCAAAACAATATCGAATGGAAACCTATTTTGTCCTGGTAAAAACATTCAAATTAACTAAAATGGAAACTAGAAAGCTGTCAATGTCGTAAAGTTAGTTTGTAACAAAGTTTTTGTGTCTTCGAAAAGTAAAACAAAGTCGGGATCACCAGAAAAAACTATTTACATGCTTTCATAAGCATACAAACATTTGCACAATGGCACACACAACCGTATGCACAATTACAAATATTTCTAAACATACTTGTTGTTTGTTTACAATCACATGTCAACATCATTTGCATGTGGGTATCGTTTGCATTGAAACACCCTTGCTCGCACAGCTTTGGCTGTAAATAGTGTTTAGATATATAATATTGAAATTTGCACAAGAGGCCCCACTGTAGCAAAATGGAGTTGAAAATATTTAGAGCATATAAAAGAGCCTACAGTGGCAGGTTTGCTGATTTCAGCTTAATTGATAAGGTGGAAGTTCATTAGCTGGGCGTAACATCACCGGCAGCGACTGAGTTTTCTTATTAGATGCAACTGAATGAATACAAATAAGACCAACCACGTAAAACTGAATACGAAATAGATGTGCTGCTTTTAAACATCACTGTGCCAAGAATCACATACTTGAAGAATCAAACAATCAAACGCAAAAGGCAAGAAAATTTAATAATAATTACCAACTAATTGCCATATAGTTTTAGTGAGCCTCAGCCTTGAAGTAGAACCAGATGATGTAACCAGAAGTATCAGGTAGCTGTGCTACAGATTACGTGAATGCCTGCTAATGTAGTTTCACTTCACGGTGCACTTAGCACTGAGTAAATTAATGCATTTACTAAGCCCCTTGTGCAAGCACAGGTGGCAATTCTTGGTAGGAAGATTCAGTCCCGACCAAGCGCCTTGCTAGAGCATTCGGCACTGTCCAAGCCTTACTAGTAGGCACTTCGCTAGGATAGACTCTCCCGAAAGCTTCCTGGTAATCAATCATCATGTCAATTCTATCCTTGTAATACAAAAGCAAGTCAAAGAATTACAAGATGGACGCGCTCAGAAGGGGAGAACCATTTGCTGCCTAATAGCATCTGTTGAATAGCAACAGCACCTAGATAACTAATCGCTTGACCGGATCATATCGAGCGTTAGCAACTGATACCAAGCAACTTTTGGTATCAACCACAGCCACCACGTGATCTCCGAAGAGGCCTCACCAAAAACCGGTCACAACTTCATTCGATGTTGTAAGCCGGAGCGAACTTGGTCTATGGACAAAGTCACTAAAGCCGCACAATTTTATCCACGAGCATAATCATTTAACTCCGTGGAGTGTGAACTAAGTCCGTCATCGATAACAGTTCAGTTCAGGTATTGTGCAAACCCAAAATCACTCACTGACCTACGCAAAAGAAATTCATTGTGGGGCTGCCGGTACCCATGGCGCCAGTATATAGCAACTGGTAGTGGTTTCGGAGAGAACCCCGAAAGAACTCTCCTACAATATTAGACCCTGAATCGATCAGGTTATGCTAGACCTATCCCAGACAGACAAGCACGCTTGCCTTTGCCTTTTAATTACTTGCAAGTGCATCCGTTACCATGTTATTTCATGGATTGGGCAGCCACCTGCAAGTTTTACCGGTAGCTGCCAAAGGCCTAAGGTCTGGAAACGCAGGTTACCGTCTCCCCAGAGTGCACTCCACCAAAATGTAATTTCCCCTAGATGCGTCCCGTACTACCCTGGGGGTAAGTATCAGGTAGTATATGTGGCGGCCAGATTTCGCTTTTTGTTTTTGTATATTCAGCACTATGGGGTGATGCAAGTTCCTCGATCTCAATTATCATCGCCGTTAATTGTGTGCTAGCAAATGCCTCTAAAATATTCTAACAACAATTTGTACAGCTATATTAAAGCACTCGATAAAAAATCTTAGGCATACATGTGACTGTTGCCAGCCCACAAGGTCAGCCGTTTTAGTAAACAGTTTTAACACCTCAGCCAACGAATACCCCTGAAAGCACCATATGAGATGGACAAATAATTGGACAATAATTGTTAAATCAGGCCTGGATATTATCTCTATGAGATCAATGCACTATGAAAAATTTATCTCCTCTTGACATAGAGGTATTGGACGTTTGAAGGGTGGTGCCGTCTTGCTAAACCAACTTCTTTGGTTATAATCAGATAAGCTTGGCAGTTGTAACACTAATAACAAGCCTTAAAGTGGGAAGCAAAAATGTTGAATTTTTGGAGACACTTCGCTGGTGTATGGCATTTTGAGGGAAATAAATAAATAGACCGTGCATAGATCGGGTACATTGAGGCGTTGCGAAAGTGAATCTTTCAGAATACCTTAAGCAGATATTTTGCTCTCATTAGTTTCAGATCTGTCAACCGATGTTCTTATCAAATAAAGCACTTAATAAAACGTCTTACTCGCTGGTGATTACACGAAATTTAGAGCAACTACTCACCGAATTCTATGATTCTATTAACAGTTTTGGAAAACATCTTCAGCCAGAAAAAAAAAGAGAGCAAGAAAAGAAAAGGCACGAATATAGATGTTAATAAAATTTTTTGTTAGGAATTGCTCCATTGTGCATTACATGTGCTCTATAACGAAACAGTATGACAACAACTTGGTAAATATCAACCAAGGAAAATACACAAAGCATTTCTTGTGTAATAAATACTCTTTACAGACTTCTGACCTCGTAGAGGTGAATTTGTAAGAGCTACCAAACAAAAACTCATGACATTTCATTTTATAATTACAACATTTGTAAAGTTTTTTTTCTCTAAATTTTGTAAATTTTCTGAAACATTTATGTTGTGTTTTAATTATTTTTATTGTTGATTAAATGTTGACAATAAACACACATGCACATGTGCGTGTTTGTATGAGTGCATGTTTTTATATGTGTATTCAAATGATTTTACAGTTTATTAAAAACAAAAACGTCCACTTATGATTTATTTTTTCCTTGTCGCCATTCAGGTACTGTCCTTAAACCGATTTCGAATTGTTAATGTGGCAGAAAGTCAGATTACTGATTCCCGTTTGATTGTGCGCATTTAATTTTTTCACATACTGTAATCTAATTGCTGACTCTAGTTAGGCTCAAGTTTATTACATGTTTCTTATTAAGAACAATACGCAAGTGAATGCTCGGTTGTGTGCATAAATATGTAAATTTATGTGTGCTGACTGTGTAAGAATTAATTATTTAAAGTTACACATGAGACCGCACCGAGTGTTTAGTTTATAATTGGGGCGGTCGAAAATGGGCAGTTGCATGTTTTTAATCAGCTGCAAATGAAATATTTATACGTTTTAAGAATTTTTAAGAATTTAGGTATCGATTTGCTAATGTATGGCTGCTCATAATTAATTGTTATGGCATGCTTATGGCATTTTGATACGTTTTCTGTTAATTTAACTATTTATTCAAGTATTTGGAAAAAGAGAATACAAATTAAAAGTTGTTTTACGAATGTTACGATTAAACAAATACTTTCCGATGTATTTACAGTTTCGGGAATATAAAACAAATCGGTCGCTTTAACGATAAATGAAATCGTTAAAAGTTTGTTTGGTTGTGATCTTACTTTTTCCTTAAAGAAATTAGCGAGTGTTGTGGCACTTTAAAGATACGTTTCGGAGAAAAACCCATTGTGTCAATACGAAGACATTCAGTGTCCTTTACTGAGTACTGCCTGCGTATTAAAATCCTGCTAAAGAACCTGTCACAAAGTGGTTACAAAAGGTCCACTAAAAGAGGCGAAATAAATCAAAACGGTGCTGGATAGCTTGCTATATGTGTCGAGTATCGAAATGGTATATCCGACATTTTAATGTGAGGACATCTACTTTGACATCCACAAAGCTGCACAACTACATGACGAGCGATGTAGCAAAGTGACAAAACTCGTGAAGTTTTTTAAAAAAAAATTTAAAACTTCGACTAAACCAACTTTTTTTTTTGATTCCTGTACCAATTACAACGCCGCTGTTATACAATTTTTTATGGCATCATGTCAGACTGTCGTGTGAATGAGTTGTACGACTGTATGGAACATGAATAACGGCCTTAAGACGTACTTGTGGCGATAATAATAATAGCGAGTTTTCAATTTTTCTGCTAGAGAAACTTTTTTTCGATTTTTAAAAAATCATTATATTTTTTTGTTCTTCATTAAAAGTGTAGAAAATTCGTAAAGTTGTAATAATTTTTTTATTTTTTATTTTTGCCTTTTATTATTTTACTTCTGGATAAAAAGCATACTCGTACTCTTACATCTGTAATTGAGAATGGAACAAGTTTCCACTTGTTATTAGTCAAGTATGCGAGCCAATTGAATAGTTATTATTTGCCTCTTTCCTCTTCTATTATTCTTCTATCCGATTGACAATTGCATTGAACGTGACTTCACTTTTGTTTTATTTCGAGTGTGAGGCATAAACGATAATCAAGCCATGTATGGGCATTTGTATGTGACCGTTCATATCTTTCTTTTTTTCTTTTCAATTTCTTACTATTTCTACGGGGATTTATGCATGCTCAATGTAGACAAGCCCACTCCCTCACAATACATTCCGGCATGAGGAGATGTGCTTGTAGGCGTAACAGTGATTAAAGCTTTTGAAAACGTAACGAGTCTATTACAACTGTCAGCAATACGATTGCATATGTGACAATTACATGAATACTAAGATTGAAATGTCTTCTTGCCGTGTGGGTGGGATTGCAGCGGGAGCAACGAAGTTGCAATATGGAAATGCCCAAAAAAGAAAAACCAAAAACTAAATTATTAATGTATAATTAATGTATCTCTAGCTTCAAATGAAATATTTTATAAGCCATTCAGTCGTGTACATAAACTGCAACTAAACGTCATACGTAACTGTCGCGAAGGACATTTATAACAAAGTTAAGTTGCGTTGTAAATACACGATTTAATTTAGATTTATTACAAGCAATACTTGCAAATTCGATGGAAGAACGAACAGCTGTTGCTTCCCATACAATGAACCAGACATTTTATAATTGATTCTAATTTAATGTCTGATATTTTGCGAATATTTTGGTTTTTAGATAAATGAATTTTCCATTACATCCAAACCTTGTATAACTCCTGTATTAATCAAAATTATATTTTATTTTATTATTTCAGAGGAAGTCCTCTAGTTTGTATATCATTGGGGAGCCTTCCAAAAGTAGCTTTTCAAAAGTATTTATTTTTTTTTTGATACTTTTACTTATTTAGCTTTGGTTAGCGGCTGCAAGACCACTCCTTCACAAAAGTGTAAGTCATTTTCATTTAAGATCCATGAGGTATTGCGTTCGGCCAGGCCAAGCTGTTATCGCCCTTGGCATTCAACTGGAGATAATTTTGAAATAAATTAGCCTGGGCCATAACCATTTGTTTATTTTGTTTTGTTTGGTTTCCCGAAGGACAGTTGTGCTAACGTTTACGTGAATACCTGCTGAAGAGCTTAACTTCACGGTGCACTTAGCACTGAGTATATTAATGCATTTACTAAGATTGGGCAGCCACCTGCAAGTTTTACCGGTAGCTGCCAAAGGTCTGAGGTCTGGAAACGCAGGTTACCGTCTCCCCAGAGTGCACTCCACTAAAGTGTAATTTCACCCAGATGCGTCCCGTACTACCCTGGGGCTTTCCCGAAGGACAGTACTATATATTATAAAGGGTTCCCCAATGCACGGTGTTAATTGCAAGTTATTTTCATTCAAAATCCACGAGGGATTTCGTTCGGCCATGCTAAGCCGTTATCGTGTTTGGTATTCAACTAAAGATCATTTTGAAATACATTAGCCTGACCCATGACCTTTTGCTTCCCCCATTATCGTAGCAGAGTTGGCACTACCAGTATGTGTTCTTTAGACACCCTTAAATTACTTTTTCTTATAAAATGTGCAGTTTGTACTTCCGCCTCTTGTTAAACTTAATTCATGTGATTTAAATAACGAACCAAATACAAGCCCTCTGTACAAAAAGTGGAATTGCAAACTTAAAAAGAAAATGAAAAGAAACAGGAAAAAATAATCAAAAAAAAAAAAAAGAAGAAGAAGAAAATAATGTTCATATAATTTCTTTAATTTAAGCAAGAAAACTAGAAAAGTATGTCAGATCGCTTTACACTACATTTATTTTGAATGATTAAAGTTGCACAATGGCTGTGTGTGTGTGTGCGAGTCTGAGTGTACAATATTTGCATTGAAATTTTTAGTACCAGCATTCTTCAGGCTACATACGCCATGTATACACTCTTAAAATTTACTTAATTTACAATTAATCATGGCGATTGCGATTTGCTTTCATTTTGTTGCTGAAGAAGAAATAAAAAAAATTTATTAAAAGAAAGGAAAACATGCAACTTCAGACTCTTGTTTTAAGTATTTCCCTCGCTGGATTTTCTTCCTTTGCATACAGGCTGCATTGTTTCGCTGCTGCAGCTGCAGCAGCAGTAAATATTTTAAATTGCAAAAATATTTAATCAAAAATTTATATTCGTTCTCATGCATTCAATAACAACAAAATGAAGCAGAAAACTCAAATATACTCGTATAAAATGAAATAAAAATCTGAATAATTTTATCATTATGGAGGTCGTTGCGATTAAATGTTGTATGCAAAAATATAAATTTCAGCTGCAAGAAAAGAATACACATGCAATTTTACTTGTTCGAATATGCAGTAAATTTGTGGTTGAAATAAAGTAAATCACTGGTGGCAATAAAATAAAAAAAAAAAAAAAAATAAAAAAATAAAATGTATATTTTACATAAATTTCACAATAATAATTTAATATGGCGTATGAAATTGTGTAATAAGTCTTGTATTGAATTTTTATCTCTACTGAAGGGCTTCTCTCGCTGGATACAATGTGGCATGCGGTACACTGAGGTAATCTGATATTAACGCACAAGGTGTGCGTACGAGCGACTACTTGATTTCAATTTTCCAGCACAGTATGTGATTTAATTCGATTTTAATTAAGAATTGCACGTAAAGGCTGCTGCGGAGTGCGTCTTCCAGAAGTGCTTAAAGTGTTTTTAAACGATGTGTTTTCCACATGCATTTTGCGTTCGAAAATTCGCATTTATTTGAAGTTTATTATTTTTGCATACATTGTTTTCCAAGCAATAAGTAAAGCGATTGAAAGCTCTAAACCCTACACCCTACTTTAGAAAGGCATAGTTGTGGTATTATGAGAAAGGAATAGAGTAGAAAAAAAGGTACTGTTTCCTTTTGCTGAAAACTGGCCCTAGGCGGCATAAAAATGGTGCGAAATTTTTAGCGAGATTTGAATTTTTTGCCTGTGCAGCCAAGTTTGGAAATTCGGAAACACAACTTGAGTGCCGAAACTTTTTAGGGCCATCTGTGCAGTAAGAAAACCATTCGACAGCTAATAGTTTTTATAGTCGTTTGTGCCGTAAAGTGTTAGCAGCCCAGAGGAAACTATTTGACAGCTGATGGATTTTGCGGTCATGTATGCAAGAAGGTGTTGGCAACTCTATAGAAAAAATTCGTGAGTTGACTGTTTAGGCTTAGGAAAAATGCAATGTTGCACGGTAATACAATGTGTCTTCATTGATCAATATTATTCATTGTACAATAATAATTTCAACCACCCAAAATTCATCCTAAAAGCAATGATTCACTCTCCTGTACAATCGTACGATCTGTTAAATATGGCAAGTGTAATAGTGTAGCCTAGAAATGCAACTGCGGGACAAATTTTTTTTTGACAAGTCGTACGATTTTCAAAAGTTTATGAAAATTTTCATAAAATGACAATTTTTATGCCATCAGAGTTGCATTTACTTCACTTTACCTCACTTTCTTTTTGAAAATAAATTTATGGATAATGTTCAAGGGAAATATCGAAAAATGAGTTCTGATATGTATGCGTAGTCATACAGGTTATGCAATAAAAAACTAACAATGAATTGCCTTAATTATTAAACACCCCGACTTTGTATTGATCTGCACAAATGCAAATTCACAAAAGTGCTATTTTTTGCTTTACTTTTCTTTTTTTTTTTTGCTAAATAAAAAATATTCTTTAATGGGAAATGCCTTCAGTGTTGTATTCCTCTCCAAAATGCAATGCTGCAAAATTCCTTATTGTAAATAAAATTTAATACGAATTTTATTTTCAGGTGTGCAAAATAATTATTGCAAAATAAAAGCCAAATCAATTGCAGTGAAAAGTTATTCAACAAGTAAATTTGTAAATAAAATTTTTTTCCTGTGTAGTTTATGGTTGCAACCGGAGTATCAGCAATAATATCTAAACCATAAATTTGGTTAAAAAGAGTAGAGTAGTAGAAGCGAGGGCTTTTGAAGCGCGCTGGCGAGGCTAATAAAAAGCTCTATGAAGGGCTCGTTTGTAAAACATAATAAATAATTCTCTAACACCTAAACAACCTGAAAGCGAAAATTAATTTATTGCTTTTGTCGGTTTCGAAGGTTAAATTTAAAAATATTAATTAGGAAAGTGGTTTTCAAATATGTGTGTGGGTGTGTGTGTAGATCATCATTCCGAAGGAGGCGTAACTAACTATAATATTGAAATATTTGTATTTTTCTGCTAAAAACAGACATTCTAAATTTATGATTTTAATATGAAGTGCTTGTGGTTTTTATTTTCTCTAGCTTAATTCCTTCTTTTTGTTTTTTTTTTTTTGGTTTCTGTTTCATTCATTTTATCTTTGTAAACATGATTCCTTTTTATGTGAGCGTGTACGTGGGCATGCGATACTTATTGCTGGCACGTATAAATTTTAATTTTCATTAAAGCAAAATGTTCTTTATAAAATTGAAACATAAATCGTTTTAGATAAATAGAAGAAAAGGAAAAAATTAAAAAGAAAATATTCGCATAATGGGAGAAATACAAAGAACAACATGCTCGCTTTATCCTATTGAGTTTCCTTGCTCTTATCCTGGAATAATTTGATAACGACGAAAACCGCTGAAAGATTAACATAAACAATAACCAACAAAATGAAATTTTGGAATAAGATTCCAGAATACCTTCTTATATACAACAACCCATACACCCACATACTTATATACCGACCGACACAAACTTACAAACACAAATAAGAAATAATAAGACAGAATGAAACTTGAAATTATAGAAATAATAAAATGCAATACACTTATTCAAGAGATAAATTTTATAGCCAACCGAATATTACTTAAGGGAATACCATGGAACTATTAAGTAAAGAATTGCTTAAGAATTCCTCTAGATGAACAGGAAATGCCAGCGCGAAACTGATAGGTTACACTTCCAAGCGTATTTATTTGAAATAAATTGTATTAATTACTTGCGAGATACGGTGCGATAGGCTAGCTCATAACATTTCAGGTGCTTTGGACTCTACTCTGTGTTACTGCTCTTAAATAAGTTTCTCTCAAATAAAAATATTCAAATGAAAATGCAACCCTGATTATTTGATGAAATACTTATTCAATAGCGGAAATTTATTTTATGGAGTGTAATATAATTCTTTTCTAACACAAGCAGTTACGAAATAAGTCCAATGTATGCATTCCACTTTGAAGGGAGAATTATGAAAAAGGGATGGTGCTAGATAAGTCAAGTATTCTGGTCTCTAACTGAATTCTGTTGATGCACTGTTCTACACAGTATACGAAAATCTTTTGTAATTCCCAATACTTTAAAAAATTGCATCAAAAACAGTTTTTAAAGCTTTATCACCGTCAACTGTTGTAAATTGTATGGCTGGTCGGAAAATGTGTCACTCTAAAAGATTTTTAGTTCACAATGTTCTATTTTTGAAGGAACGAATTTCAAATACAAAATTGATTTGTCGGTCTTATTACGTTTTCCCCGTTTGCACTCTACCTTATCACTATGTCGTGCACGTGGTTACAAATACTTTTAGAGACAATTAGAATAAATATAAATAAATATTATGCTAAACCTTTAAAATGGTTTAAAGTGATTACCATGGCATAAAAACATAATTGGTTACAAATTGATGTTACAACTGAGCCAAACAGTCTGACCTGACCAGAGTATCAAAAAAATTATGTGAAAAATTATGAATAAAAAGAGAAATGGTAAAAGCCAAGAAAAAAGTACATCGCGAAAGTGCGTCATACTTTATAAAATATTTTTTAAGGATAAAGAAAAACTCAAAAGAAGTGCTGTAACGTTTTATTAATACACCGAGCACTTTTCTTCTTTTTTTTTTTTAGTCGAACACACACGCATACATTATAAATATTTTTATTTCTCTGGTTATAATGAAGGAGTGAAAAAAATATGGATGCAAGTCGTTATCCTGGGTCTCATTTCTTTCTATAATTTTATTATATTTCATTTATGCTTTTTATATTCTTGTTATATTTTCATGTTTACGACTTATTTTTTTCGTTTCTTTTGACAAAAGGGATCCACGAATGAAGTGTAAGAACTTATGCAGCCCTTGAACAGTTTTTGTTAGGTGACAATTAAGCCATTTTAACCGAACTGTTTTACAGCGAGAAATTTAACTGGTTATTTTATTGGTCTCCTGCTGCATTTGATCACTTTTGGAGGCATTTTATTATAGAGAATTTATGCCCTAAAAATTACATTTCTTGTTATTAATTTAACTTGCTTGTAATAATTTTAATTTGAACGTTGACGTTAAAAAGCTTTTTCCATTTATCCTTTTTTTCAATTTTTTTTTTAAATGCATGCAATGTTTTGGTTTTCCACGGTTGCTTGAAAAATTTCTTACTTGAATGATGGTACTTTCATCCATCATGAATGATGGTTTGATCAGCCAAAGTTATTCAAAGTTGAAGTGTTTACCAGCGGACGCTTGCAAATGGGAAACCGTTAACTTTATTGCAGTTTCGAGATAAGACGCACTTTGTGAAATACCCTTTACAATGTTATTCACACTATTAAACCATTTATATAACGTGCTTCGTCCCCAGCGATTTATAACTTTGCATACCACACAAACCATGACTAAAATTTACACAAGCCTCGCAAGCTTACTTTAAGTTTCGTATCACTGCGTTTAAGCGTAGACGTACAGCCAACGTCTTTAGAATTTAGAAATTCCCCGTAGCATAATCCAACCGCAATTGCTTCAAGTTTGCAAACTATTTCCTAACAAGTTTATTTGCCC